>OX344720.1:121150141-122350141 GCA_947034835.1 Ballota nigra | reverse complement strand
CACTGAAGGGACGGAACTCAAAGAAAAGTTGAATCAGGTGCTAACAGTGTCAGTCGATACTGTTTATGAGAATGTGAAGGATAAGGAGTTGCTCTCCCCTCCCCGGAAAATTCGCCAAGACACTGGCAAACTCAATCCTAACAAGTATTGTGCCTACCATCAAAGCGTGGGGCACTTTACAAGTGAATGTAGAGATTTGCTCAGACAACTCTGGCATTTCTACGAGGACGGAAAGCTCTCCAATTTTGTCAAAAGACAACCCGGGAAGAGAATCTGGGAGAACAACTCTGAGGACGAAGATGATCAACCTCAGAACAATAAATCGGCGCGACCAGTTCCCGCCATCCCTACTCGTCCGTTAGAAGATTTATACATGATGGAACCTGCAGGTCCCGCAGGAGGATGTTCTGATGGACGAACGCCAATCTCCAACCGGAAAAGAAAGGCTGAATTACGAGCGATCGACCAAGTCCAGGAAATGAGAGTCAAACCATCTATCATGCAGACAGCAGAACTGACCTTCACCGAAAAGGACTTAGAAGGAATTTTGACTCCGCATAACGATCCGCTCGTAATCTGTGCAAAAATTATGGGAACACGAGTCCACAGATTGTTGGTGGACACCGGAGCCTATACCAACATCTTGTTCAAGAGCACGCTTGATAAACTTGGGGATTTTTCAGCCCATATCCGGGACTCAAACCATCGAATCCTAGGCTTCGGAAACGCAGTAACCGTCCCGTTGGGAGAAATTTCCTTGCTTGTACAACTTGTAACGATCGAGGAACCCGAAAAAAATATTACTAGAATGGTTGATTTCTTGGTCGTAGATCAGGAATCAACTTACAACGGGTTCCTTGGTCGACCTTTTTTGAATGAATTTAAATCTGCCTGTTCAACTTACCATTACTGCTTAAAGTTTCCAACAGCAAGTGGAGCAGGCACAGTTAAAGGAGATCAAAGAAAGGCTCGGGAATGCCTCTTACAACTACAAGCAAAACATGCACTAGTATCCATGATGGAAGCCACCACCAGCTATCCAGTTGATGAACCATCAATATTGGAGAACATGATGGACATAGAAGATGACCACATGGATACGGACGAACAACATCATGACGAGCAGGTGTTGGACGAACAACTCCTCACCACCCATGAGGAACATCATCCTGACGAACAACTAAGGGGTGGTGACGAGCAACATTCTTCTGAAGGCATGGAGGGCCAGGTGTTGACTACCAACAACGAATCAGGGCCAACAGAAGATCTAGATCCCCGCCTGGGGGCAGAGCCAATGAACATCGAAAATGATTTCAACTCTGAGGGACCAATACTTGATCCTCGGTGGAAAGGACAAAAACGACGAGCAACTCCAGTCGAAGAGCTGGAGGCGTTCAAAGTTAACCCTGAAAACCCGGATCTCGAATTGTATATAGGATCTGAGCTCCCTGAGCCTTACAGATCCCGAATGAAAGAGTTCCTCAGCAAAAATCTAGATGTTTTTGCTTGGTCTCATGCAGACATGGTGGGGATAGATCCGAAACATGCTTGCCACAAGCTAAACATTAACCATGCAAAGAGGCCCATCCATCAGAAACGACGGAAGTATGGCCCAGACAAGTATCAAGCCCTAAATGAAGAAGTAAAGAAGTTGTTAGACAATGACCTAATCCGACAAGCTCTCTGTCCACAATGGGTAGCAAACCCAGTCCTTGTGAGGAAGCCAAATGGGTCCTGGAGGCTATGCATAGATTTTACGGATCTGAATGCAGCATGCCCGAAGGACAACTTTCCACTCCCTCACATTGATTAGTTGGTGGACAGCACTGCAGGTCATGAAATGCTAACATTCATGGATGCCTTTGCCGGGTACCATCAAATTCCAATGCATCCAGATGATCAAGAGAACACAACATTCTATACAAACAAAAACTTGCTATGTTGGAAGAGAATGCCCTTTGGCCTCATCAATGCCGGGGCAACTTATCAAAGGCTGGTGAACAAAATGTTCGACCAGCAAATTGGAGATACAGTAGAGGTCTACGTTGATGACATCGTAGTCAAAAGTCCCAGTAAGGAAGACCATGTCCAACACTTGACCCAAGTGTTCGAAATTCTTCGATACTACAACATGAAGCTGAATCCAAAGAAGAGCAGCTTTGGAGTTCATTCAGGCAAGTTCTTGGGTCATCTTGTTAGTCAACGGGGAATTGAGGCTAATCCAACAAAAGTCAAAGCTATAGTGGATATGCAACCACCACGTTCAATAAAAGAAGTGCAAAGACTCACAGGATGTCTAGCAGCACTGAACCGGTTCATATCCAGATCGGGGGACAAATGCCGTCCATTCTTTGAAGCCATCAAGAAAGGACAGTTCACATGGACTAACAACTGTCAGAAGGCGTTCGACCAACTCAAGGACTACTTGGAAGATGTGAAAATCCTGTCAAAACCCATCCCAGGAGAAAAGCTATATTTATACTTGGCAGCGTCGGAAGTGGCCATCAGCTCCGTTCTGGTACGGGAAGACGGCAAATTCCATCAACCTATCTACTACGTCAGCCAAGCTTTGCATGAGGCAAAGATCAAATACTCCTCAACCGAAAAGCTGGCGTATGCATTAGTTATGAGTGTGAGGAAGTTACGACCATACTTTTTTTATCATCAAGTTGAAGTGCTAACAACTTTCCCACTCAGGCAAATTCTCCATCGCCCCGACACAGCTGGTCGTCTATTAAAATGGTCACTAGAGATTAGCCAATTCGGGGTGACTTATGCTCCTCGAACAGCGATCAAAGGGCAAGCGTTGGCCGACTTTATAGTCGAACTAACCTTCCCACCAGATCCGACGAGAGGACTTGATCACCCCTGGCATCTTTACGTTGACGGATCTTCGACTAACGTAGCCTCGGGGGCGGGAGTGGTTCTAATCAGTCCAGGCAGACAAGTATTCACTTCGGCAATCAGATTTGGCTTTATGGCAACCAACAACGAAGCCGAGTATGAGGCTCTCATTGCTGGTCTCCATCTATCCCTTGCGGTAGGTGTCAGACGATTGCAAATATTCGGCGATTCACAATTGATTGTGAACCAAGTCCGAGGTGAATACGAGGCGAAGGATGGCCATATGATCGAATATCAACGGATTGTTGCTCACCTGATGTCCTTGTTAGATCAAGTATTCATTGAACAAATCCCAAGGACGAGCAACACTCAAGCAGATGCATTGGCCCGACTAGCAACAAGCGAAGGACCTGCAGAGTTGGCAGACATTATAATCACGAAAATGAATGACCCATCAACAACAAGTTATAATGTCAACCAATTAAGTGATCAAGCCAGTGAAGAAGAAGACTGGAGAACAAGTATAGTCAAATACTTGAAAAGTGGGGAAAAACCAAACAACTCTTTTGAAGCTGCCAAGCTAATAAAGTAAGCCGCCAGATATACTCTGGTAGGCGAGCAACTTTACAAAAGAGGAATATCACTCCCACTTCTCAAATGTTTGCCTAGGGGGCAAGGACAAGCAATACTCGAAGAAATACATGCCGGAGTATGTGGAAATCACACTGGGGGGCAAGCCTTGGCATACAAAACTATCAGACAAGGCTATTACTGGCCAACTTTACGCCAAGATGCAATCAAAAAAGCAAAGACTTGCCACCAATGCCAAATTTTTGCACCAAACATTCATACCCCGGCTCAACAGCTCGTATCGGTTTATAGCCCATGGCCTTTTGCTAGATGGGGAATGGACATTATTGGTCCCTTCCCAGCAGGAGTTGGAGGAGTTCGATTTGCCGTTGTGGCAGTCGATTATTACACAAAATGGGCAGAAGCAGAGGCCATGTTGAAGATCACGCAACAGAAAATGATCAACTTCATTTGGAAGAACATTGTCTGTCGTTTTGGAATTCCGCAAACCATCGTGACAGACAATGGTCCGCAGTTTGATGGAAAAGAGTTGAGAGATTTCTGTGCAAAATGGGGGATCAAGAAACATTACTCTACGCCCTATCATCCCCAGTCAAATGGACAAGTCGAAGCCGTAAACAAAATCATCAAGCATACGTTAAAAGTACGGCTGGCGGAAAGCAAAAACAGTTGGTCAACAGAGCTTCCGGAAGTCTTATGGGCATACAGAGTTTCTCCCAGGTCAAGCACCGGAGAAACACCCTTTGCAATGGCTTTCGGAACAGAAGCTGCGATACCAATTGAATTAAAGACCAACACAATCAGGACGACCAACTTTGATGAGCAGGCGAACAACTATGCTCTGGCTGCTGAAATAGATTTGCTCGAGGAAAAAAGACTGAGTGCCGAGCTAAAAATGCTACCTATAAGCAGCGAGCAGAACACTACTATAATTCCCATGTTAAACTTAGGGAATTCAGAGTTGGAGATTTGGTTCTAAGAAAGTTGCTCGCCCAACCTCCAGGTGTATTGGGACCAACTTGGGAGGGCCCGTATCGTATAACGGAAAAATTCGTTAATGGCGTATACGATATCGAAGATATGGAAGGCAAGCCGGCCCAATACTCCTGGAACGCCATACATCTGAAGAAGTATTATCAATAAGGCGAACAAGTTCTTAGTTGGACGAACAACTGTCTTGGGGGGCAGATAAACCAAGTAAGGCATGCCAAAAACTTGCCTAATTTTTTGGAATTTTGCTATGTATAGAATTTAAAGTTGTTCGGCACATTGTATAGTTTAGTGCTGTTTCATCTTTTTTAAATTTTAGATAAGGTTGCTCGGCAAAAATCTTATAAGCGAGCATATTTTGATTATTGTTTAAAGTTGTTCGTCGATTTGTATATGGTAGTGACGAGCAGTCTTACAACACTTGTAATTTTTTATGGATGTAAATATAATAGTTGTTCGTCAAAGAGGAAAAGTCCAAAGCTCGAGGTACAAGTCCATTTAAAGGTTGTTCGTTTTACAAATGAACAGAACCTAAGGACCAAAGCCACTTAAAGGTTGTTCGTTTTTTAAAAATGAACAGAACCTAAGGCTGAACCCTGATTCCACTAAAGGCAAAGTTCAATTCGAACAAAAGCCCAACACTATATGTTATAATTGCAAAGGCATTGACAGAAATGTAAAGGCAATTAACATATAAAGAAAAGGAGCGAACATGAGAAAGACATTCCATTAATCAAAAGGCATTAAGCCTAAAAAATAGTACAATGATCCTAGAAGTCAAGTACTACAAAAGGAACGAACAACTATTACAAAAAAAAAAAAAAAAAAGTTAAAGTCCTAAAACTACTACTGCTCGGCGGGAGGAGGATCTTGAAGTTGTTCGACAGAAGGGTCGACAATCATGTCTCGAGCAAGGTCTTCAGCTGCTTTATCTTCCGCTTCTTTAGCAGTTTGCTCGTCAGCAGCGGCCGGCTCTCCCTCTTGCTCGTCTTCAATAGCATGGTGAGGAGGGTGGGTAATAGTAATGCTAGAGTCAAGCTTATCAATCTTGACCCCCAATCCAACCAGGTCCGCCAGCTGGATTTCAATGTTGTTCGGCGGAGGATATTGTTCGATGAACTCATTCAGGTCCTTGCTCATTTCTTCCACCAAGTCCTTATAATCATAAGCATCGGCTGAGCGGATGCTGTCCGCATAGGCGCAGATATATCCAAGGTTTGAGATGGGAGCTGTTCGAGCCTGAACTTCGGCTTCGAGTTGCTCGCTTGTATAAAGGTTGGTTTCCGCCTCCCGAAGACGAGCAATTTCATCTTTCAGCTCGGCGTTCTCTTGATCAGCCGCAGATAACTTTTTCTCCCCCTCGTCGAGCAGGACCTCTTTGTCCTTGAGCAGGGCCTCCTTGTCCTTCAGCTCTTTGGACAGGCCTTGAATTTCTTCAAGGCGCTTGTGCTCAGCATCAATGTAGACATTGATCTGGTTGTTGAGGCGAGCAATTTTAGCCTCGTATTGGCCGACCAGGCCATCTTTCTCTTCCGTAAGCTGCCGAGCAGTACTCGCATAATGACGAGCAGACTCTTCTTGCTCGGCAACTTGGGCAATTGCCCTTTGGGCTGTGACGAGGCCGTTGGCGACGAGCATCATTGAGAGGTGGAGATTGTCCACTAGCCCCTGTTGAAGGATGGCTTTATCCAAGGGACGCGTCCAGGCTCGGGCGACCAACTCCGTCGCCTTGCAAACATGTTCGCCAGGAATCTCCCTTATGTTAACGGGAGTCTTCGAGCAAGCGTACTGATGTACAACACTTGCTCGACCGGGATAATCGTCAGCACGATATCTGCGAACAAGAAAGAAAAGGATACTTAGAAGAATAATAAAAGATGATGATGGAACTTGCTCGGCAGAAGCTAATATGGACTTACTCCTTGAATTTTCGGTCATCCCAACCCAGATGGGTGAGATCCTCGGGGCCGCGGCCAGAAGTAGAATCTTTGCTCGCTTTGCCTGTTCTTTCCACAGGCTCATTAGAGCGACGAACAGCATCCCCCTCTGGACGAGGATGACTGTGGCCTACTTTCTCCTTCCCCTTACCAGCAATGGGGACATCATGGGCCAACGGAGTCCCATCCGCTTTCTTTAAGCGTTTCCCCGCGCGAGGGGGAGAAATTGGAGAAGACGGCTGGGCAGGAACAGGAGGAGCAGCTGGTCGCGGGACCTTGGCCCCCTCGGTTTTGTTCGTCATCGCCAGAATTTTGGTAGGTGGATCACCCCTCATTTTCCGTCCCTTTGGAGGCGCCATCTCAAAAACTCTATGTTCGAGGAGAGCAAAACAAGGTGGAACAGCAACAGTGACTTGCTCGGCTAAAAAAAAATGAAAAAAATGAGTTAGACGAGCAAGTTATAGAAGTCAAATGACGAGCAAAGTTGGTTTTTGGAGTTAAAAATTTTTGATATACCAGGGGGAATTTCAATCTGTGCTTCCAAGTGATGGGGATAAGTAAGCAAACGAGCAGCTTTTTGACGCTTCTCGTCGCTTAGGTATTGGATGGTCATATCCGCTCTGTTGCGTAAGCCGACCAAACAAGAGGTGAACAGGAACTCGTCCCCGATCTCTTCTCCTTCCGAGTTCCACTTGAGCAATCGAGGACCTGCGAGCAAACAATAAAAGTTAAATTAGAACAACACATTTCGAAGGCGAGCAAAGATAAACTTACGCTTAATTATTCCGTAAGCTGCGGGAGAGTTTATTCGCCCAATGCCACCGTGTGGACCAGAAGATGCTCACCAATCACCCCCTATGAAGAAAAAGTGTTGTTTCCAATCTCTGATCTTGTTCGGCACCCCTTCTACCATCTTAAGTCCGGTCCTGGCCTTGAGGTAGTAGTAGCCTTCTTCACCAATGGGACATCTGGTGATCGTCATGAGATAGTTGATTTCCTCCGCAGTAAGACGATCAACGTATCCCTCTAGGGCAAATAAACCCATGGCGCCGAGCAAATTCATCCACCCTATTGGTGTGATCTGTGTAATGGCAAGATTGGTCGCCTCGAGGAAGCGACCAACAACAGGAGGTAGTGGCAGCTTTAGACCAGCGATCAGGGTGTCAATGTTGATCGCGGTGCATCTGGGAGGTGGGCGATCAGCTCTCTCTTTCTTCCGGGGAGCCCACATGTGAATATCATAGGGGATCTTGTAGGTCTCCCGGATTGAGTCCAACTCATCCTCGCGAACAACGCTCTTGATCTTGCTCGCCTGAAAGTCAGTTTTTATTAAGTCCATTATTTGTCTTTGTGGGCGAGCAAAACTGTTCGCATGCTCCTCGACGTATGCTCGCCATTCAAAAGGCCGAGCAACTCCGGTTGGGATCTCATTTTCCGTCATTCTTGGTGATGGGAACCCTATTCCTTCTAGAAATTCGCGAGTCAACTCGTCAAATAAGGGATCTTCTGATTCAGCACTGGATGAAGAATAGTTCTCCGAATCTCTGCTCGCCGCGACCACAATTTCTCTCCCAGATGGGCGGGCACCAGTATCCTCAACTGAACGAACCACCGAATCCACGTGAGGATCTGACGCCGAGGAAATCTCGAAGGGAGGTTGATCAATAGGGGCCACGATTGGGAAAAGTGGATCGAGAGTTTCTTCAGATTTGTTACTCGAATGCGAAGACATGGAAGGAGAAGGGAGAAGAAGAACCAGACGGCGGCGTTTCGTCGGAGAAGACGGCGGAGCAAAGCCTCACACGGCGGCGATGGAGGTTTTTGAAGAAAAACAAAAAAGATGAAGTGAAGAAAGAAAGTAACTACCTTGTCTTGAAATTGGAAGCCAAATGCAAAGGGAACGGACGCCGGAAAGCTTGGAGTCGCCGGAGAAGAAAGGAATCGCCGGAGCACTGTAGCAAGTAGTGAAAAAGTGGGAAAAATTTGTTTCTCCTTCCTATTTATACCCCAAGCAAAAAACGGGGTACAAGACGTAATTTCCAGCAAAATGTGGGCCAAATTGAAGAAAAACGGGGTCAGATCCAAGCAAAATTGAAAATCAAAGGGCCTAGTTGCAAATATAGGGGCGCGTCGCCTCGGGGCTGCTCGCGCGTGGGCGGCGCACAATCATGCCGCCCACGTCATCCTCGAACATCCCCCAGATCTTGGGAAGACGAAACGGCGAATTCAGAGTTGATCGCCTATTTCAATGATGATCGTCCAAATCGTCACCAGAATAATATCCAAACTACAGTTGCTCGCCACAAAGTTGCTCGTCTGAGACAACATGTAGTCAGGATAGGGGGCAATTGTTGATAGGCGAACATAAATTAATAATGACGAACAAGGATTAAAGCCTTGTCAAGGATTATGAAGAGCCAACCTTAAGTTAAGGATGATCAACAAAGAAAATCAAGTCGGGGTGCATAAACCAATCCGGGGAGTACATAAACTGACGAACAACTATTCGGCGAACACGATATTGGCGAACAGGTTTGAAGGCCCAGGACCAGAGATGAACATTCTGCTAAGTCACTGATGACGAGCAACATTGATAAAAGGTGGTGAATCTACCAGCCTAAGAGGTGTATGCCGACGAACAAAGGACCAAGATCCCAAAGCCAATCTGTGCAAGACACAAAGGCGAACAACTCCTGAGCCATACACCCAAACGGCGAACAACTTCTATGAAAGAACTATCCTGGATCGATTTAAACCGACATGGACGAACAACAATGAAGTCCGAGATAAGACCAAAGAAGACTTTGTAACTAAGATTCAGCTTAGATAAGGTCAAACTAGAGTCAAAGGACACATGTCAAGCATGCAGGCTAGGGAGACCAAGAGTCAGGGGCACCTCATGCTTGCTAGTCTCTATAAATAGTTGTTCTCCAGCTTATGAAATACAAGTTCAAATTCATAAACACTCCCAAAACACACACTAACACACCTAAACGTGCACACATACGAAATTATTTCGATTTCGACTTTCGTATATCCGATTTCATATCCCGAACCTCGATTTATCATTTACGGTGGTAACCAATCACACGTAATTGATTGATGATCTTTAAACCGAAATTAAACAGTCACTAATCCACTCGAAAATTATTGATCACCAACAAGGAAGTGATGAGATGAGTTGTGGTTGAATAAGAAAATTGATCGTGGAATGTATGTGTGAGTCTATTTTAATGATTTTTTTTGTAAATATTAAAATATTATGATGTATTTTGTAGAGATTTTTTTTTTTTTGAAATATATAAATTGTTGCAGAACGTTTCAATACAATTAGTATACAAAAAAATAGTGAAATAGAGAAGTACTGAAAGTTAATATCATTTGTAATGTTAATGGTGTGATAGAAATTAAGAAATACTCCCTGACAATGGTGTTTCAATTAATCTATGAATTTATGTTTCTTCTTTTTTAAGCTGGACTCTGGTAAAACTTGTTCACCATAAATATATATTTTTATTCAATAATATTATAATATTTTTTTAGTAATATATACGTAATTAATATAATATCATTTATCCATATAATTCAGTGTATTTGTGTATGTAAAAATATTATGATATTAATTTATAAGAGTAGTAGTATAATGAATATTATAATATTATTGGATGCATATAATAATATCACTGAATCAATGGATACAATTTTATTGAATGAACAAGTTTTAAGAAAACTTTGAATAGCTGGTGAGTGAAAAATGGGATACAATCTCAAGAAAGATAAGAGTATACCCTAAGATGGAGTCTAAGTTCTAATTTTCCCATTTAAAATCCATCTCACTGATTATTTGACAGGAATCAAATTTTAAAGAATTAATTAATTATAGATACAATCTAGAAGATTAATTTACCCTTTAGTAGTAAATGATTTTTCTATTATTAATTGGTTCAATTATTTTTGTGTTGTTCCTTCTTTACCCTTATTTAACTTTTTTTTTTATTTGTTAAAAGTTATTTTCCCCGATTTTCTTAATTGTAATTTGTAACAGATTTGCACATGTTTTATTATTTTTCATTAATTTGTTTGTAACGGTTTTTTGTCATGTTTTATTATTTCCATTCTTTTGTTTGTAACGATTTTAGAGTGACATGATTATTGGATGATAATTACATCTAATTGCTTTTCATTAAATAGGTTGTCGTAGTTTGAAAAAAAAATCCAAATTTTTTATGATCAATGGAAAAACTTGTGTAATTCATCTTTGAATTTTTTAAAGCGTTTTTTTTTTTTTTTTTTTTGGGAATTGGTTATATGGACGATTACGTCGTTCTCAGTGTCAAGTATAAGGGAGAATGCAAATTAATTCCGATGAGCGAAAGCACTTCTTTTATCAATTTTGTTGATGAGGTAATTGGTAATTGATTCTATGGAAGGAGTTTATTTTTATTTTTATTATGTCACATTAATTTTTTTGTTTATTTAGGAGTATAAGAGATTCATGCAATTCAACAATATCTTACTTTGTGTTTATGTAATGTTATGTTTGTACTGTAATAATTGAATGTGAAATTTATTTAGCACATTTGGAACATTTTTATTGTTAAAGCGTGATGAGTTAAACATATGTGACATAACCACCAAATGTTTATTCTTTGTCTTTCAATGTACAAATGTACAAACTCTTATGGGTATGTGCAATGCTCAACTCAGATGAGAGTAAATGTTCATTCTTCCCAATGGATGTGTAATATTTTTAATCCGTGTGCAAACTATTCTGTTAATATGCAACGTGTGTAAAACATGTGCAACTTAACCCACAAATGTACATTTCATTCATGTGTAGTTTGCTTAATACATATGTACAGTATACACCACACATTTTCATAGGTTTTTGCACTTGTGTTATGATATAATGTAAGTGAGCATATTTAGTGCTCATTCCTCTTTTTTTTTTTTTTTTTTTTTTTTTTTTTTTTTGTGCAGTATGTAGTGATGGTCCAATGAAGATCTAGATTTTTTTTTTTTATGTTTATTGCTGAAGATCGTGACGTGGGCGGTTGGTGGGGAGAATTGGCGTCGGTTTCTTAAAAACTAGATTTGGGGATGAAGATTTTTGGGTAATTTCTGCAATATTTACGATGGTTTATGGGTTTTGATATTAGAGTATGTATAAAGTGAAATTGATTTATATATTAATCACTGAAGGGTATTAGTTGTTTTCACATAAAAGTATTAGTTGTTTTTACTGAAAAGTATTACTGAAGAGTCTTAGTTTATTTTCACTGAACAACTAAGACTCTTTAGTGTAAATAAATAATACTCTTCAGTAAATACAACTAATACTCTTCAATAAAAACAACTATTTCCCTTCATTAATTCATGTATAAACCAGTTTTACTTTATACTTTTTCTTGATATTATTAGTCAATGTTGGTTATTAGTAGTGTTATATTAATTAAGGTAGATTTAATTTCTTGTTTTTATTTTTAGAATGATTTTCAATTTTATTTTATCATAATTATGTATATGAGCATTATTGGATTATTACATCTAATTTTACTTTTAATAGTAATAATTTAGATGGGTGGTATTAAACATTAAAGTGTAATATTATATTGTACCTCAAAATGAGCCCCCAATTTTAAAATTAAACTCTTACATTTTTTTATACAAATCAAAATTATATAAAAAAAATTGAATAATGCAAAATTGAAAAATATACCATAGTAGAAACATTTTGTATGTTTAAGTACCCTATATTTATATTAACTAGCAAGTACCATTAATTTGCATATGTTCATATGAAAATGTTCATATGAAAGTATACAAAATACAAAGATAATACAATTTTTTTTTTAAGAATATGTTAGCGCCAAGGATGAAAATATCGGTATCGGTGGAAATATCGGTACCTTAAATTTAAGGATATATTGATGGAAATATCGATATCGGTAAAAAAAAATAGAAAATTGATAAAAATTTAACATGAAACTTTAGGGTATATTATTACTAACGTTGATATATATATATATATATATATACATATATATATAAATATTTAATTTAAACTCAAACAAAATGAATTGTTTATGGCAAATATATCAAAAATAAAATATTTAAACAGTCTAAAATAATATAATAGTTATTCATAATAATTTAATACAATACAAACAATGCAACTAAACATGTTGAAACTTTTTTCTTGCAAGATAATTGAATAAATGGTGGTTTAGTGACTAAATCCTCTCAAAATTTAAAATAATATTCATGGACAATAATATAAAAAATAGAATTTTTTCCCATTTTTACCGATATTTTGCCGATATTTCTTTAAAATTTTAAGATATTTGGCAAATTTTGAAATACAACTCACCGATATCGATACCGATATTTTATCAATATTTTTAAAAAAATCTCATTTCGATGAATATTTATATTGAGACCTCCAAAAAAACCAAAATTTCGACAGAGTATCGACAAAATTTCGCGAATTTTCCATCCTTGACTAGCACATACTAGTACGCAAGGTGGTCAATAAATTTATTGGGAAATAATCACAAGACAAAGTCTTTGAGCTTCATTATTGTTGGTAATAAATTCATAAAGTAAGTTTTTGTTTGTCAGATGTTCGAACCCATAAATTTGGTCCCACTGCGTGTGGGGGTGGTGATGAGCCATAATGTGAACTCCCAGTCCCACAACTAATTTCACCTACAGAAACGTAATCTTTACCTTTTAAAATAAAAATAACACTTTCATAATATTATTTTATATTCAAATAATAAAATTACTTCTCAACGATTTTTCTTAAAAAATATGGCTAACTGCATTTAAAGTTTAACATATATATGAAACTGAGTGAGTATGTACTTATTTATTTTTTCCATATAAATTATTATTCATTCAATACACTAATACATGCTTCTTTTAAGTTGCACATATTAATTTGTCATTTACTTTTCGAATATTTCTACTCCCATCATTTTAGTAGACATTGGATGAACTTTTGGGCATGCACTTTTAGAAAAATACATAATGAGAACACTTTTATATACTAATTTTATCTCACAACTATTTTCATATTTATTTTATTTAGACGTTTCACAACTACTTCTACACTCCTTTAAACAAGGAAATAAACATCCTCCACAAAAATTAATAAATATCTTTAGGAATAATTCTCGATCTATTTTAACTTTTTAGTTTTAATATTCAAATTTTAATTTCTTTTTAATAAAGTGATAAAAAAAATGTAGAAAGAAAATCTATCTAACCGACTCAACCGCCTAAGAGCCTAGGTGACTCTAATACCAATGTGTCTATAATGGTCGATTTTGTTGAAATCAGGTTGGTTGATGATCACGTCTAGGCGCCGCCTAGAAGGCCGCCTAATCCACTTTCTACATCTATGAACTTAACTAATAAAATATTAAAATTACAATGCCATTAAATTACCATTAATTTAGAAGAATAGAAGATTCCATATCCAATATATGACCTCCTGTTAGAATAGATAAAATAAAGAAATAGGAAATCACATGGAGCACACGATATCAACCGTTGCTCTCCTGTGCAATATAATATGATAAAATGCCTTTAAAATATAGTTGAAACTCTCTCTCTCTCTGGCCTAAAACATTTCTAAGGTAAAAAAAAAATCACTACCGGTGAGAGCAAGCCAGCTCAGTCCATTGAGATAGTAAGTTAGCTCACCCCATCGATACTAATTCTAGTGTGCACTTGGATGCATAGTATACACTTGAATTTTGAAAAAAATACATTAAGCAAAAATCAACAATATTCCAAGAAGTAATCAGTAATATCCAAGAAGACATCAGTAATACCCCAAGAAGGCATCAGTAATAACCCAATTGTAAAATAATACACAGTTCGGTGTGTTTGTGTGTATTTTTAAAAAATCAAAATTGAAGTCAAAATTGAGCTTAAAATCCAAGTGCATGCTATGCACTTGGATGCACCCTAAAATTTGTCCGCATCGAAAAGTAGTTTTTAAAGATATAGCCTGAGTTTGATATATTATCTATGAATTTTTTTAATAGGTTCGATTTAGCCTTTTTAACTAAACAGGCCAGACTAGACCATTAATAGGCCAGACCGTAGGCCCCCGTCGGGTGGTCTGACCTATTTACACCCTTATTCATTGGACAGATGGAATTATTAAGATAATATTATTTTGAGTAGTTCTAGTATGCACTTAAATGCATTATATGCAATTGAATTTTGAAAAAAGAAATACCCCAAACAAAAATCATTAATACTCAAAAAAATAATCAGTATATTCTAATTGCAAAAAAATAAAAAAAATACATACATGTATATATAGTTCGGCGTGTTAGTCCGTATTTAAAAAAAAATAAAATTAAACTTAAAATTTAAGTGCACCTAATACACTTGAATGCGTGCTAAAATTGTGTATTATTTGTTTATCTAAATTCAAGCTCTCAAACACGTCTTATGTCTGAGAGCTTTCTTTAGCTTTAATATAACATTTTTTTCGATACCTAAAAAAAAAAAAAAAAAACTTTTTATCTAAATTCAAGAATATTATGTCTTGCACTTATTAATGATTTAATTATTATTTCCTCGGTCCTACAATACATTTCATGTTTTTCCATTTTGGTTTCTCTCACGATAAACTTCATATTCTATTTTTAGAAAATATTTTATAAATTTATATCACTATTTTTTTAACTAAATTTATTATTATTTTTTTCTCTCTATCACATCATTTGTACTATATTTATTATTTTACTTCCTCCGACCCTTTTTAACAGTCCCACTTTAGTCAAAATGATGTCTCTTTTTAATTGTCACCTTACAAATACCAATGCACTTTTTGCTTATATTTTTTCAACAATGTCCCTAATATATAGTAAGACTAATCAACATTTTGTGATAAATAAGAGTAATATATAATGTGTAGGTGTCTTTTGATATCCTAATAAATAAATAAATAAATTAGTTTATATGAGTACATAAAATAAAACAGATAGTAATGAACAAATGGAGTAATATTTATCTTAATATCTGTGCCATAATCAAAACAAGAAGTAACTAGTGGAATGAGGGTGTACTATATAGAAATACATAATAATGTTTAAGTATACGCTTTTTTTTTTATAAACGTAGACCCGTAAAATTTTATTTTCTTTAATAAAAAAAAAATCACAATATAATAATGCATGTAAGTATTTGTGGAAGACTAATTAACTATATCATCAAACAATAATCTATAAGTAAATTTAAAGATATTTGAGTTTGTACAATAGGTGAACATGACGATGCAACATTAAATATTTTTGCTATCTATTTATTTAGTGTGATTTATCTATCTCGTATATTACAAACTATTACACAAAATTGTTAGATAATGGAGTTTGGCCGACTGCATTGATTAGGCGTGAAATTGTCATGATTCGTCACTCGAAATGCCCTTGTTTTGATTGATTTAAATAAGTATTTAGAGTCATTTGAGTATCATTTTCATAAACTAATGAATTTGTCTCTTTGATGCTCATAGATGGATAGAGGGCGAAACGAGGAGTTCGTAGGACTTTGAATCGACTCAAACGGACGCCCGGATGAGAAGATATCGAAGAAATACGAAAAATATTAGTTCGAGTGAGCAAAAGTATCATTGGAGTGCACAAGCAAGGAGCACTCGTGCACATAGTGCACGAGCAGTCGTGTATAGCACTCGAGAAGGTGCAACTCGTGCACCTAGTGCACGAGCACTCGTGCAGTGTGCACGAGTAGTCGCAGGTCGTGCACTAGTGCACGAGCAAAGGTGGTCGAGCACTTTTAGCTCTCTGGATGAATTGGAGCGCACGACGGTGATGAGCTCGTGCACTAGTGCACGAGCAATGCACGAGTGTGCGTGAATTTTGGCCCATTAACTCCCTATTCGACCTGTTACCTATTTATACCCCTTCGGAGCACGTTTTTAGAGATTACCACATACCACTTGACACCATATTACTTTTAGAGTTAGTTTTTGGAGAAGAAGAGACGAGCAAGCTTTAAATTCACGTTTTTGAGGTTTTCTTTACGAATTCATAGTACGATTTTGCTTTTTAATTTCGTTTCTTAAGACCTTTGTTCGTTAAGACTTTGAGACTTCCTTTTCTTAATTTAAATTCAGTTCTTAGCATTATTTTCTTTAAAACCCTAGTTTATGTTTGATTATTTATTCGTTATAATCATTATGTTCATGTTCGTTACTTCTTCAATTGCTCTTGTTTACGTAAAAACCATGTCTAGCTAAAACCCTTGCATGTTTAGGGTAGGATGAACTCGTAGAAGTAGGTTGTGGGTACATAATTAAGGTAATTCGTGACGTTAGAGTTTTAATTCTCTTAATTAATGAATTCTTAAAATCAATCTTAACTTTTTTCTTGAATTTCGTTCGAAAAGTGTTAGAGAGAGGACAATCTTATCACTCTTTGACAACGAGTAGACTTAATGAGAGGGTTTAGAAAGAGTTAATTAATCTACCGGTTTATCTAAGGAGGACGACCGCATCACCTTAGTTTAAATTAGGGCCTCGTTAAGTAAGCACGATCTATTAACTAGTTAGTAGATTAGTGAAGTCGATTGCTAGGATAAAGTATTAGGGTATTAATTCTTGAGCTTTCATCTTACAATTTTTTTACTTAGGTTATTTCTTGCGCGTCACAATTATTTTGACTATGTACCCGCTCCGTTAGTATACGTAGGGATTCCCATCCTAAGCATCACCATCACTTATTTGAATACAAACCTTCATTAATTCGTTTCTTTCGTTCTTAGTTTAATTAGTTTATTTTAGTTTAGACTTAATTCTTTGAGAAAAATCCAAAAATATACATTCATATTAGCTACGACGCGTAGATCTCCAGGGATCTATTCGCATACACTTCATTTCTTGGGTTCGATAATACTTGGTCGCTATACTTACTCATACTACAGTGAACCCGTACACTTGCGGGGAATCTACTAGTAAAAGTTGGTATATTCGCCCTAAGTCAATGGCGCCGTTGCCGGGGACAGCGTTATATGTCGTTTGAATAGGACTTGTAGATAGCTTAGTAGTTAGTAGTTAGTGATTTACTTTTCTGTTTTATTTCGTAGTATTTTCGGCAGTTGCATTTTTATTCTTTTGTTAGTGTTTCAGGTTTATGAAAACATGCTCACAAGGTGCTACGAGCGAAGAGAGATTACAGTTGGATCCTAAGACAATAGCAAGAAGAAACAGAGCCTTCTTGAGAAGGATGAACGTGCCGGGGGGAGAACGAGAACATGGACATCAGTAATGAGTTGGATGATGCGGCAAATGAGTTTAATCAGGAATTGGGCCGAGTTGAAGGCACTGGAGGTAGTGGAAGTCAGAATCAAGCTCCATTTGGGGATAGCCAGAGCCAAAACCCGGGTACACACAACGTAAACAATCCAGCTCATAACCTTGTCCAACATCCTCAAAACAACCCTGCTTACCCACATAACAACTTTCCACAAAACAACTTACCTTACCCTTACCCATGCCCACCTTATCCGTATCCACCATACCCGTATCCTCCACCGCCTATTTACAACCAACCACCAGCCTATCAACCACCACCCCAACAAGTACCCGTACCACCTGCTAACCCTCAGCACGTCCCTCAAAACGCGGATCAGAACATGGCTATTAGAGGAAGGTTCATGGCACAACCGCAGAGGTACTATGATAGAGTGACATTGCCCCCTGTAGAGGCAAATAACTTCTCGATTTTCCCAGGAATTCTTAAGCTGCTTACCGAGAATCAATTCAAGGGGGAGGTTGGGAAGGAGAATCCTCATACTCATCTGAGAAGTTTTCTGATGATCGCATCCACATTCAATTATAACGGCATGTTTGAAGATGCCAATAGGCTCAAGTTGTTCCCATTCTCTTTGACGGGAATAGCCAAGGAGTGGTACGATAACACGCTCCCACGGGGAGGTGTAACCACATGGGCCAAGCTCGAGCGTCTGTTCCTCGAGCGATTCTACCCTCCATCTAGAACCATTAAATCGAGGATAGAGATTTCTTCCTTCCGCCAGAAGCCAGGAGAGGATTTACGTCAAGCGTGGGAGAGATACTCTAACATGTTGATTGAGTGCCCGCAGCACGGGTACAATGAGGGAGATATCATGGTATTCTTCTACAGTGGAGCTAGCAAGGTTGGTCAAGCCCATCTTGATGCATGTGCCAGTGGAGCTTTTCTGAAATAAGGGATTGCGAGATGCAGAGAAATCGTCGACAATATTGTCACGAATGCCGGGGCATGGAATGAGGATCCAGAATTTCAGAGAGCGTGCAAGTTGGAGGAGAATGAGGGTACGAGGAAGCTGTTAATGGCTATGATGGAGAAGATCAACAACCTTGAGATGGAGCAGAATCTGGTTGGAGGGAATGTAGCAGTGAGCGAGAAAGTGGACCCACCCACGAGTCAACAAGAAGAGGCCAACTATATGGGAAAGCCTAACTATCCACAAGGCGGGTATCCACAAGGTGGCAATCAGTTTGGAAGGCCTTCTTATGACCAACCATTTGTACCTCCAGGACCACAGCCACCTCAAAATCAATGGAGGAACACACAAGGGTATCAAGGAGGACAACAACCTCCTCAAAACACATGGAGGAAGAATGAGAATTTCTCATATGCTAATCCTAAGGCCGGAATTACAGTTCCTGCAGGTGTTGATCCAGGTTCGAAGAAGGCGGTTCCTCAACTGAGGAGATGTTGAGAGCTATCCTTCAGAAGGTGGAGGAAGGAAGCAAGAGATTGTCCTCTTTGGAGTATGATGTTGAAGAGTTGCATAAGAAAGGTGATCAGCGTGATCAAGAACTCCAGAAGAGAGATGTAGAGCTGAATCAAATTCAACAAGAGAACAACCGACGGTTCAATTCATTAGAGTACCAGATGAGCCAGATTGCAAAATCATTGGGAAGAGAGCCGGGTAAATATCCTTCCATGCCGGAGGGGAACCCGAAAGAGCATTGCAAGATGATCCAGCTTAGAAGTGGAACCAACTATGATGGTCCTCAGATGCCTGCTGATTCTGAGATGCCCCAAGGAGAGATTGAGATGGAGGGACAAGAACATAAGAAAGATGGAGGTGAGACAGTTGAGGAAGAAATTGAGATAGAGAGCAAAGAGCCTGAAGAGGAAGACATTGAGAAGATTGAGAGAGTTCCTAAGTGGAAGAAGGCAAAGGAAGCAAGGGAGAAAGTGAAAGAGACCGAGCGTGATGAATGGGGGGTACCCAAATCGGTGATACCCGTTCCATATCCACAACGCTTCATGAAGAAAAAGCTTGATGAGAAATTCGCTAAATTCCTTGATGTTTTTAAGAAATTGCATATTAATATTTCTTTTTATGATGCTTTAGAACAGATGCCGAATTATGCCAAGTTCCTGAAGGACTTGATAGCGAAGAGACGGAGAATAGATGGACCCGAGCTAGTGCACTTGAACCATGAGGTGAGTGCATTAGTGCACAAAGTGCTTCCACCAAAGTTGAAGGATCCCGGGAGTTTCACGATCTTATGTGATATCGGGAATGGAGTTAAGAAGGGAGCGTTGTGCGATCTTGGAGCAAACATTAATTTTATGCCATTGTCGCTATTTAAGAAGTTGGAGGGTGGAGAACTTCAGCCGACAATAATGACGCTTCAACTAGCCGATCGGTCTATTACTCGACCTCAAGGTGTAGTTGAAGACGTCCTCGTGAAAGGGTGGGATCACATTTTTCCAGCCGATTTCTTGGTCCTAGAGATGAAGGAAGACGAACACGTGCCTTTGATCTTGGGAAGACCCTTCTTAGCTACGGTTGGGATGGTGTTAGATGTGGCAAATGAGAAGATCACGTTGAAAGTTGATGATCAAGAAGTGAAGATTTCCCTATATGAAGCCATGAAGCACCCGAAGGAGGATGAGAGCTGTTATTGCATGGATGCCATTGATTCTTGTGTTGAAGACACACCTCCAATCTCTAACCTTTCTTATATTCATGATTTTGATAATCCTTCATTTGATGAGTTAACCCATGAGCATTACGATCTTGATTATTTTGATAGGGATAAAGGGAAGAAGTTGAGGGATGGAGAGATGAAAAGTGTGGAAATGGTCCACTTGGAAAAGAAAGGATGAGTTAAGAAGAAAAAATCCAAATGCAAGAAATTGCTTAGTAAGACTCCTCCAGATAAAGGTGAGAAGAAGTTGAGACCCCCACCACTTGGGGATGAGAAGGAAGCAAAGGAGCTCATGATGGAGGGGCATCAAGGAAAGGAATTCAATCACCACTCTTATGAGAGTAAAGGAGGTAATTTTGAGTATCATGTCCCATAAGCTCCTTCGAGCTCGGTCCGACATTAGGACCTTAAAACTAGCGTTGAATGGGAGGCAACCCGTTTTTATTTTTTTTCAGTGTTTTTATGTTATTAGGGTGTTGTTTTGAATCGTAAGTTTTAACCTCGTACTTGAGAGTTTATTTTGTTGGCTTGCCTTGAGGATGAAGGAGTGCCAAAGAAGTGGAAATTGAAGGGACCAACTCGAGACAAGGGAGTGTGCCAAGTTGTTAGGAGAAACTGAATTTTTTGGATGAGGTAACCCACAACCCCAAACTTAGACCTCTTCACAAGGTCGAAGTTTGGGGGTGGAGCTTTTTATATTTTCTGGTTACATTGCACAGGCGCACGCCCTTTCTTTGAGTTGAGTTTGGTTATTTGGTATCTTGAGATGCTTCTTGGGCTGATATTGTTTTGATGTGCTACTACATATTTCATGCCTATCAATCATCTTCTGCTTGTTGATTGCTATTCTTGAGTATGACTTAGTGAGAAAAGTTGAGTTGAGAGGGTGAGTTAGGAATTCTTTTGTGTGAGTGTTTGAGTTAGAGTTGATTTGAGAAAGAACTAGAATGCTTGCGAGTTTTACTTTTGAGTACTTGTGTGATGAGAGTGAGAATTCACTAGGACTAGCATGGATGTGAAAGCCGTGAGATTTGAGCCTTTTGAGATTTTGATGCATGAATTAATCTCTTCGTTTGTGAGTGGATCGTCACCTTAGAGGATGCTAGAACTTGTGTGTGCTCTTGCTTCTTGATTGTGTCTAGTATGATATGCCGAATGTGATCTTAGGCCATCTATGATTTGATTGAGTCACTTAGCCAAATTTTCCCTACCAATGACATTTATCCCTTGTTAGCCCTTTTGAGCCTTAGGCCTATTTTATTTTATAACACATTTAAACATTATTCCAAGTTCCTAAGCCTTTTTGTCCCAATTGAGTGGAGAATAGGAAAAGTGTGAATGTGAAGGGATTGAATTGAGTTGAAAAAGGAAAATGTGATTGTTAGAGTGAGTATGAGAAGAAGGTGTGATGAAGTTTTGAGTTGTGGGAAAGAAAAAAATTGAGAATGAGCAAAAGAAGAAAAAATGATAATGAGCTCATGTGTTTGTGAAAAAAAAGAAGAAGTGAAGTGATTGAAAAAAGTGAAAAGAGTGAGAAAGAAAAAAAAATTGAAGTGTTGAGAATGTGTAATTGAAAGTGTGTTGATTGAAAATATTTGAAGTGTTCTGTTCCCAATCTCGGAGTACCAAAGTTTGACTTTCTATTCTCCATTCACTTGAGTCACTTACCCATATTGTTATCCCACCTGTCCAAAGAGCCTACATTACAACCTTGAGAAACGTCCTTTTTTTATTCGGCATTGATTTTTAGAGTATGGTCGGAGTTGAAAGTGCTTACAAAGCTATGGCTGCCGATATATGTGATTGATTGTTTGAGTGAGTCCCTTATTCTTGATATACACTTGTGAGGGAGTGAAACACATCGTTGAGTGCACATCCATGTTTGATCTTGGTGTTTCTTGTTGTTGTTGCATGAGTATGATGAAGGAGGATGAGTGAGTATACTTGTAATTGATCTTTGAAGCTCGAGTTCATTTGCTTGCATGATTTGATTCGTTGACTCATTTCTAACAATTTCACTTGACTTATTATTTCGTTGCTTGAGGACAAACAACATGGTAAGTTTGGGGTGGTTGATTAGGCGTGAAATTGTCATGATTCGTCACTCGAAATGCCCTTGTTTTGATTGATTTAGATGAGTATTTAGAGTCATTTGAGTATCATTTCATAAACTAATGAATTTGTCTCTTTGATGCTCATAGATGGATAGAGGGCGAAAAGAGGAGTTCGTAGGACTTTGAATCGACTCAAACGGACGTCCAGAAGAGAAGATATCGAAGAAATACGAAAAGTATTAGTTCGAGGGAGCAAAAGTATCATTGGAGTGCACAAGCAAGGAGCACTCGTGCACATAGTGCACGAGCAGTCGTGTATAGCGCTCAAGAAGGTGCAACTTGTGCACCTAGTGCACGAGCACTCGTGCAGTGGGCACGAGTAGTCGCAGGTCGTGCACTAGTGCACGAGCAAATGTGGTCGAGCACTTTTAGCTCTCTGGATGAATTGGAGTGCACGATGGTGATGAGCTCGTGCACTAGCAGTGCACGAGTAGTGCACGGCAGTGCACGAGTATACGTGAATTTTGGCCCATTAACTCCTGATTCGACCCGTTGCCTATTTATACCCCTTCGGAGCACGTTTTTAGAGATTACCACATACCACTTGACACCACTTGACACCACTTGATACCATATTACTTTTAGAGTTAGTTTTTGGAGAAGAAGAGACGAGCAAGCTTTAGATTCACGTTTTTTAGGTTTTCTTTACGAATTTATAGTATGATTTTGCTTTTTAATTTCGTTTCTTAAGACCTTTGTTCGTTAAGACTTTAAGACTTCCTTTTCTTAATTTAAATTCAGTTCTTAGCATTATTTTCTTTAAAACCCTAGTTTATGTTTGATTATTTATTCGTTATAATCATTATGTTCATGTTCGTTACTTCTTCAATTGCTCCTGTTTGCGTAAAAACCATGTCTAGGTAAAACCCTTGCATGTTTAGGGTAGGATGAGCTCGTAGAAGTAGGTTGTGGGTACGTAATTAGAGTAATTCGTGACGTTAGGGTTTTAATTCTCTTAATTAATGAATTCTTAAAATCAATCTTAACTTTATTCTTGAATTTCGTTCGAAAAGTGTTAGAGAGAGGACAATCTTATCACTCTTTGACAACGAGTAGACTTAATGAGAGGGTTTAGAAAGAGTTAATTAATCTACCGGTTTATCTAAGGAGGACGACCACATCACCTTAGTTTAAATTAGGGTCTCGTTAAGTAAGCACAATCTATTAACTAGTTAGTAGATTAGTGAAGTTGATTGCTAGGATAAAGTATTAGGGTATTAATTCTTGAGCTTTCATCTTACAATTTTTTTACTTAGGTTATTTCTTGCGCGTCACAATTATTTTGACTATGTATCCGCTCCGTTAGTATACATAGAAATTCCTATCCTAAGCATCACCATCACTTATTTGAATACAAACCTTCGTTAATTCGTTTCTTTCGTTCTTAGTTTAATTAGTTTATTTTAGTTTAGACTTAATTTTTGAGAAAAATCCAAAAACATACATTCATATTTAGCTACGACGCGTAGATCTTCAGGGATCTGTTCGCATACACTTCATTCCTTGGGTTCGATAATACTTGGTCGCTATACTTACTCATACTACAGTGAACCCGTACGCTTGCGGGGAATCTACTAGTAAAAGTTGGTATATTCACTCCCAACGTAGTTATTCTTGACGAATAGAATCAACAAATCCGTGTTCTTTATTTTATATTTTGATGGTCGTGATTATGGAAGGATAAGCAATTGATTAGGCTCCATAAACTATATTTTTTTTCTTGGTTTAGTTTATGAAGGTCATGCAAGAGATGCCATCGATTTTGGACCTCACATATCGCTATACTAACTCTAATTTCTACTTCTTCAAGGTTTTTTAACCGTTCAAAAAATTCACCCTTTTCAGTTTTCAAAAGACACAATCCCCACATAACCTGAGGCGTAACAATTTACCCTTCAAACACAACACTTTTATCCTCTTCTCACACATTTGGCAAAGACGACAATGTATTTTAAATGTAGTATGTTCTTAGATATTCAATGTGGATTTTTTTTGAGAAAATTAAAATACTTCAAAATGTTTATCAAATTAAGGAAATCGAACCAATTTTAAACTTATAATATAGTATTAGTTTAGTATGTATCAGGTGCACCGTACAATTAAGTGTGTCTTTAAAGTGTCACTCTTATTTTGATTGAAAAATCATTTTTGTTTCCACTGAAAAGTTAGGGTGATTAAGCCTTAATTGACCCTAATTTCTCATTGAAATCAATAGAAACTCTTCAAAAATACATTTGAATTGCACGATACACCTACCTTGAAGACTTATTCTTGTAGCAAAAGGCGAAGCCCTCGCCCCCAGGGCCCCCACCCCCTGTCACTTATTCTGCACTATATATAGAGTGTCTCTGTGCTGAAATAGTTTTAATAAAACATGTGGGAAACATTCAACTAAAATTAATCTATGAATTTTTTTAACTATAATATTTTAAATTTAGGTCGACGTTGTTTAAAAACACAATAATAAATTATATGCTTACAACAAAGCCCGGAAAATAAAACAAGCAGCTAAAACCTTGTGTGCATTTATTGATTTAACCAAAATCTACTTGCAATGTACCTACAAAAGTAGATGCATGTGGCACATCACTAGTGGTAGATTAGTCATTTTAGCAGAGAAGATATTCATAAAGTTGGATCGTGAATGTGAACTCCTACTAGCTTTGAAAAAATGAAAAACCACATAAAATCTGCAGCTATAAATACTCCAACAGGCAATCAAATCCTCCAAACCCCAAATTCTTTTACCTCAAATTCACAAAAACGCTCTCCTAAATTCTGTCAATTTTAGTCTTCTCAACAGTATTTTTCACACTTGTTTTTGACTTTTGCACATATCTTCTCCAACTGATCCTTCCTTTTTAATTGGGATCATCTCTTCAAATTGCAGGAAAAAGGGACAATTTGTTTTCAGAAAATATGACCACAATTCAAGGAAACAATCTCCCTTTTCTTCCAGAAAATGCTTCTCATATCGGTTTTTCACTATCACAAATTATTTTGTCAACTAATTCCAACACTTTGGATTCTATCTTCTCCTACTGTGACCCTTCAAACTCTGTAAACAACCAAAATTTGGAGCCCTTGGGTTCATCGGTGTACCTTAAACAGAGGGATTTGCTCCAGAAATTCACCGATCAAAACCACCCCTCAATTGCAAAAACCCCCTTTCTCAACCCGGGTTTTACCCAAACCTTTTTCAGCCCGAGCAAGAAAAAGCTGTACAGGGGAGTTAGGCAGAGACATTGGGGCAAATGGGTGGCCGAAATTAGGCTCCCACAAAATCGGATGAGGGTTTGGCTAGGCACCTACGACACGGCGGAGGCCGCCGCCTACGCCTACGATAGGGCGGCCTACAAGCTCCGCGGCGAGTACGCCCGCCTCAATTTCCCCAATCTCCGCGACCCCACCCGGATAGGGATCGGGGAGGCCCGAATCGCCGCGCTGAAGGCCGCCGTGGATGCGAAGATCCAGGCGATATGCCAGAAGGTGAAAAGGGGGAAGAAATCTCACGCCGCCGTCAAGAAAACGGAGAGGGACGGTGCTTCGATCGTGACGGAGAGTGTGAAGAAGACGGATTCGGGTTGTTCGTCGGGCGTGAATAATGAGAGCTGGAGCGCGAGTGTTTCGGAAGAGGGGCTGTGGAGAGGCGGCGATTCGCCGGCGTCGGAATCGTACGAGTGGTGCTCCGCGGCGGCCCTGCCGGGGGAGATTGATTTTGATGGGTGCTCGCTTGCCCGGTTGCCGTCGTTCGACCCGGAGTTGATTTGGGAAGTTCTTGCTAATTAGATTAAGCGGCGATTTTCGGGTTAAAAAGATGTTAATGAATCATCAATTGGATAATTTGCAGAGTTATATTTAAAGATTAGATCAATAGTTGTAGCGAGAGCAATTATTTTCTCTTTAAAAATGTAATCGTGTTATAACTAATTAGCAAAATTATGTTTAGCTTATTTCACATTTTTCACATCACGTGTTAACTAATTGAAGTATTTATTACATTTCATTTTATACATTGCTGTAAAAAAAAATCATTTTATACTTCAGCTTATTTATTTAAATCCACTGATTTAAAAAGTCCTCCATATTTAGAAAAAAAAAAACGATCCTGTAACCTTAAATCAATATGAGTTTTGTCTGTGTAGATTATTAGTGAAGATGACCCAATATATTTTTCATTTTATTTTAGGAGTTACTCGGAACCATTTTATATGCTCCATTCATCAAAATCTCAGACTGCACTTTCTTCTTTTACGGGTTTTAATAGAAAAATTATTTATTACTCCCTCCGTCCATGAGTAAACTTCCCACTTTCCTTTTCGGACCGTCCACGAGTAAGTTTTCTATTCCATAAATGGAAATAACAACACTCTATTATATATAAACTTTAACCTTCAAACTCACACAATATTACCAAAAAGTCACTCATTCACTTTACTTTTCAACACTATTCATTACTTTATCCCAAAAGTCAACATGTGGCCCACCATATATTAATAAACAAATACACTTTCTTAAACCATTCAACAAAAAGAAGTGGGAAACTTACTCGTGGACGGAGGGAGTAATATTTATAGTGATAAAATAATTTTTAGTGGTATTATGGAAAAAAAAAATGAATAATGTGTTTTTATGATATTTATGGAAAACAAAAATGAATAATGTGATTTTATGAAATTTTGGTAAATAAAAATTGATTATTTATAGGGCAATCAAAATTGAGACAGATCTTTAAGACAAGGATACAATCGAAATTGAGACATAGGGAATACTATGTAAAAGTATTTGATTATTTTATTAGATATTCGAAATAACTTTCGATATGAATGTCATATTTTTTTATCGGTAAAAGAGAATTTTATAAAATTTGGTACAAACAGCACCAGAAACAACATATGAAGTTACAATCAATCCCTTAACATCATTTTAGGATTTGCTAACCAATTGTTAAATAAAAAACTAGCAACACATTGATCCTTGAAACTATTCAACTCTAAATTCTTGTCTTGATTGCATCAATAATATTAAACTTTAGTCAATCCCCATTCCTAAATATAATCTCATTTATCTTCTTCGATATCATCACCCATACAACACCAAGTCATATACTAACCGTGAACTTCTTCCCTCTTTTCCTTCCCAGTAGATTTCTGAAAGCCTCAAAGTGTAAACAAGTTTGAGAATGCAGGGCCGTATTGAGTCATTTCAAGATTTCCATTCAAATTGCATGGACTTTAAATTTGGAAAAAAAAAATTGCTTATTTCTTCTTAAACATCGCAAAAGACACACCCGAGGTTATCTCCCAAACTTAGAATATTTCGCCTTCTTAAATTGTTTTTTTTAGGTAGTCGATCGAAAAGCATTTGACACCCATATGCATGTCCGATGCGTCAAGCCTTTTCAAATTGCTCTGAAACACTTCTTTTGTATACTTGGTTGCTGCTCTGGACGGCTTCAAAGATGAATAATATCATACACTTCTTCGGTAGAATATTTGCCACTTGGTCCTTTTGTCCATTTTCAAGCATCATCTACCTCCTTCTTTGCCAAAACATCTAAAGAAATCATAAAAGAATTAAGTGTAGCTAACTCTCTATCAAGTAATGGACGTCTCCATCTTAATTTTCATCTCCAACTACTCACCTCCCATTTCCCCATGCACCCGATTATTTCCTCCTTTTCAATACTAGGATTAAACAGTTTGAGAAATTCTGGTTTTAGGAATTGCCCTAATTTCACACATTCTCCCAAAATAAAGTTTGTTTCCCATCCCCAATAACCTTTTCCAGTCCCCCATGAACAACTCCCCTTCCCCCTTCCGACCCCAACATCAACTTATATATATATATATCCCACTTACTTCTCCCCTTCCCTCTACAATCACGTCTAAAATTCTCCCCTTTCCCTCCCCATACTAGACTATACTACTTTTACCCACAAATTATAATTTTTTCATTTAAGAACCTCCACCTCCATTTCCCTGAAAGTGCAAAATTTAAAGACTCCAAATCCCGAACACAAAGACCCTCCCTAAATTTTGGATATGAATGTCATAATTATTACTACTACGTGTTATTCAGGATAAAGCTCAACCAATAAATTAAATTTAGTACTTGTAAAAATGATAATATGATTCCAAATCAAGTGTTAAATTTGTATGGCGAACTCTCCATGCAAAATGTAATAAAATATTTCAAGCACAGACAAAACCTCGAAAAATGCATGTTTTGGAACAGGAAATGCATATTAATTTGGTGAGATTATTAAGCATGCCTCATGTATATCTGTGTTCATGTGAACTCTTTTTTTTATGCATCACTAATATGCATATTAATTATCATTGTTTTAAAAATGTTTGATTTTTAAATAGTGTTAGTTGATATAAATAAGTAAGTAACAATTTTTTTTCTCAAAAAAAAAAAATCAATTAAAATATTACTTGAATCTAGAAAAAGTTCAGTTAATAATATATGTATAATTTTATATCATGGGTTCTCAAAATAAAAAATTGTAAATCATGAGTCCAAATTCAGCATAGCTTGGTCCAATCAATTTTTAATTTATTCCAGTTGGAGGCCCGACGAACTAATATTGTTTTTGAGCCCAAGTATTAAAGCTACACTACATCCATTACGTTCTAATCTTCCAAATTGGAGCCCATGGCGATGAACATAGATAATCTTTAATTTTGAGCCCATGTTGTAACATATTTAATATTTTATTAGTTTCCAATATTTTTCAATCATTAAAAATATATTTATTCTCAAATTGATTAATCAAATAACTTAAATAAGATATCTTGTTAGTAGGGTTTTTCTACGATCAGGAAGGGTTTCGCCCTTCCTGACGTCAGTAAACCAATAAGTACCGTTGGATCTTCAATCCAATGTATAATATTATTTTTAAGTGATTGCACTTTGCATTATAGCGTTTGCACTGTGCATATTGCAATCGCACTGTACCGCCCTAGTAATAAATTAAATTAATAAATATAAACTTACAAATATACCCTTTTTACTTTAAAATAAAATTTTAAATTAATTAATTAACATTTAACATGTACAGCAGTGGTCATGTGTAATACAATCAGAAACCCTCGACATTTTTTCCATGAAGGTGGGTGAAGAGTGATTGACGGTGAGAAAAGAAGAATTATCAAAGCTATAAGGTCCGTCATTTTTGTCGCATCCAGAATCTTCTCCGCTGCCCAGCACCGCCCTCGTCATGGCAGAGATCTCCATCGACGAAGCAGTTCTTTGCAGGTGGATATACTCCAGATCCTTCAATCCAATTTCAATTCGCCCTTCCCACATCATCCAATTGCAATATGCCCTTTCCACAGCACCGCAAGTCAACCATCCTCCTATGTCATGGAAAATTTTGATCGGACGATGTGATACTCTCTCTTGTTTATTATATGACGTCACCTTAGATTTTCCTCCTTTGACATGGAAAATTTTGATGAGGACGTCGTGAAGGATGATTTCATCGGTAGAGCTGCCTTCGAAGTCCTTGATATCCCGAGAAGGGTCCCATCGGATAGCCCCTGGCCCCACAGTGGTACAGGCAGCTGGAGGACAAGAGGGGTGAGAAGCTGAAGAAGGGGGAGATCATGCTTGCTCTGTGGAAGGGCACTCAAGCTGATGAGGCTTTCTCCAATGCTTGGCATTCTGATGCGGCCACCGTTGCTAGTGGGGGGTGTCGAGGTATACCTTTCGCCTCGGCTGTGGTACCTCCGAGTCAATGTCATTCAGTGCCAGGATTTGCTCCCTAGTGAGTAGTGATAAGGGCAAACCCCCTGAGGTCTGCGTGAAGGCCATCCTTGGAAACCAGGCTTTGAGAACTAAGATTTCTTTGGTGAAAAGTGTGAACCCTTCTTGGAATGAGGACTTGGTTTTCGTTGTTGCGGAGCCGTTCGATGAGCCGTTGGTGATCAGCGTGGATAACAAGGATGAGATGTTGATACTATTGAACTCTGTTCATAAGCGGCTCTGTGGCTGTGCCGGCTAAGTGGCACAATCTCGAGAAGCATTAATTGGTCGAAGGAACGAAAAAGGAGGCGAAATTTTCGACCAAGATTCATCTGAGGCTGAGCTTGGACGGCGGTTATCACGTGCTGGAGTCCACTTACTATAGCAGCGATTATGGACAAGGTGATGGCATTTTATAATAAGTTTGTTGTTGGCGGAGAATATAGAGGAGGTCGTCGAGGCTTATTATATCCTGATGTGTTTGCCCCAACAGGAGAGAATATCACATTGCTTCATGAAGTTTTTATGGGTTCTCAACCTAATAATTCAAGTAATCAATCATCCGCCCTAAAAAAAGAAAAAGAAAATGTAGTAGTAGGAGAAAGTGAAGGCCAATTCTATAGGGGAACACCCTCCTCATATGTAAAACTTAAAACTAATTCACGTGTGTCCTAAAATGCAGCTGTGAAAAAATTCCAAATTGTTTGGCTTGTTGCATTGATGTGTGATCGGATGGTTATACGAATTGTCTACATGTGAATTAAATTTCGTTATTTTAATTTTAATTTTGTTCTTTTTACTCTATTCTACTTGCATTGTATCTGTTCTTTTTATATTTTTGTTGTTTTCCTAAATTATGTGGTGTAGTTTGCATTCTAATCACTCTGGAACCATGTCATATTAATTGGGTTTCGAAGGGGTCTCATTTTGTTTGAATTGTAGTATGGATATGTGTAGTTTTCACCGACGTTTCCAATGAGAATGTACAAAAAGATTGATCAAATAAAACTTGCTGCAAATTTGTCCAGATTAGGTTTTTAAATATTTATCCTCCCCTACTTGGTAACTTTGAAAGGATATCAACCCATAAAAAAAAATTCCAGATTCAAGTCCTGCTTATGAGACATATTTTCTTACCTTGTTTTGTACAATTGAAAAACAGTCTGATGTAAAGTGCACAGGAAAACAATGTCTCCTGGTAGTTTTGAGAGCTTTTTTGCTTGATTTCTGATGCTCTTTATTGTATTTAATGATTAAATTTGTTGTTTACAAAAAAATTAAATAAATAAATAAAGCACGGTCAAATGAAAATAATTAGAGATGTCCTTGGTTGTAATTAATATATAGGATATCCAACTACTGAAGTGTTAGAGTAGTTGTCTGCAGGCTTTATAATATTTGATATCGAGTTGAACTTGGTGTGAGACTAATGCACAAAAAATAAGTTAAATTCGTAAATCCACCTGTGTTATTATCCAAGTTCAAGTTAGTCATTTTTCTCTGTTGATTTTGGTTTTCTTTTTCATGTCAATTCAACAATTGGGTGTACTCCTCTCATTCCTTATTTACAAATTATCTATTAGAGTGCATGTATTGTATAAAAAAAAAGAATTCTAAGTTGTAATAGAAAAAGAACTTCTTTTTTTGACATTTAACAATCAGTATTCCAAATATAAAACATTTAATTGTTATTATCAAACATATATTAATAAACGTTGAAAATTACAGGCCCACACACCAAAAATAATGGCTCCTCTCTAGCAGGGCATGTTTACGAAAAGTTATGATTTATTTAAGCCAACTACATTTTGCATAACCTGTTGCAAATGGGGCTTTTTCTGTAGTGATATGAGATACACCAAAACTTATGATCCAAAAGTATAGCTTAGCATACAAGTTCTATAAAAGGTCATGATTTAAAATGCAATTAAATTTTAAAGTTATTTTCCACCTAATTTAAATTTTTTTGGGTGGTTGTTACGTAAACGCACTAACGGACAGAGGTAAATTTGCCACAAGTCTTAATTGCCAAAAAAAAATTAAGTTAAAAACTTTTTTTTAACAAAATTCAAAATTTTAGCTTAAAATGCAATTTTGAAAAAGGTCGTCATTTAATTTGCAAGTCTTATTATTATTATAATACGAGAATAATAACATGAATAGGGCAACCCTCAATTCAAACTATAATAGCCAGCAAGTGCCCTTCATATAACAAAATAAGTGTTGTTCATGCATTAAAATATAGTTGATAATTTAAAAAAATAGATAATACATTTCCTAAATTTCATGAGAGACACCGATCAACAGACATACAAATAAAAAATTAAAAAGCATGATTGATATTTGCTATAATTCAACTTAAAAATAAACCATAATTGATCGGTATCTCCATAGGAGTGAAAACATCAGAGGTTGATGCTCTTCTCCAAAGCTTTTAGTACTCCGCAAGCTAGAAAATTTTGCAAGCCATAAATTTTCTATGCCAAACAATTATCTGTCTTATGCGGATGCACAACGGGATTGAAGTACTATATACAATGGAATACTAGCAAAAGCTTGAACCCTTTCTCTCATTAACTGGTTCACATGGCCTCTATTTTGCCCAACAGAAGGGGTAAATCTCATCTTTATTTGATAAAATGAACCACAAATGGCCTGCACCCTCATACCCACACATAAAGCTCATTCAAACTTCATCAGTATGCTCCATAAAAAGCTGAATTTCAATGAGAACACAATATCATAGTCTAAGAAGATCAACTAACAATAAGCCGGGAAGATGAAAACAAACAGATACTTGATCATAAAAAAAGTCAAATAATGCATATAAGTAATAATTCTGACTTATAACACATCAACCAAAAGCCTATAGCAGAAATGATGTAAAATCCATGTTATTCTTCAGCCCTTAGACTACAACATATATTTCCGACCAAAAAAATAAAATAGTGTAATCTGAAACAAATGAACATTCTTAATGTAAGTTCCTTTATATGACCATAAATCTGCACCATTGATTACCCTAAGGACTAAGGATGCTCAATTTTTTACAATGCTATTTGTCCTAACTGTGTTACCAAACACTTGACAATTAATATTCAACATGTGCACTACCTTCATCTATGTTTATGCATGGTCACTACAGAAACTGCAATTTAACACTTCCAAATACATGTAGATAAAACTTGAGTTGAGTAATTAATAATTTGGGCTATGGCCTAATATACATAATGTTAAAAACATGGAGTGAGAAATGCTTTTGATATAGATAACATAAATTTTGGGTGGATAAAACAATAAGCGGATATCAAATATCATGCAATTGAATTAATACATACATACAACGGTTAGTGAAACCAACATTGTGATATTTTCTCCTAAAAAATTCTAATTAGATGAACAATAGCAAGCAAACGTGAGTTGTTATGCCGAATTGCGTTATAGGAAGCCGAACAATTCATTGAATTTCAAAATCAAGAATATTCATATTGGTATAAAAAAGGTTCGAACCCATCCAATCAAATATCAATAATCCCGGTTTTTGCAATTTCTACCCTTTTTTAGCTTCTAGGATGTATCATAAATGTAACAGTTAGCCAAGAAATTAGAGGGCATTCCTTTGCAAGCAGTATCAGACAGTGAAACAGTAACAAAATTACCACAAACTACACATATGGAATTAAGCAAAAAATGATGTAGTGTATTGGGTTTAGAGTACTATCCAATCGCAATCGACATTTGCCATCTTGTGGATAAAATAAACAAAAAAAATTGTTAAAGTCGATCAAACTACAAATGGATCAGTCCTAAACCCGATACATTACCCATGATGTGGTCTATCAAACTAAAATGGACCAGTCAATCTAACTTCCGCTTTTAGGGAAAGAAAAAAAAGTAAAGAAAAACAGAGGCCTGGCGCATAGGTCTATCAATGAAACACAAAGAACAGAAAATGAGAATTATTAAAATATTAATGATACTTTTGATCATCTATACATGAAATAATATGGAAAAATGAAAAATGAAAAATTAAAGGAAGAAGAGCAATAAACATTTTAAAACACCCATCATCATAAATATATATTAGAAGTAGACGATTGCTGATAAAGACCTCCTTACATTTTTATAGAATTTGAACCCACCAAAATGCAGAGTTAGAAAAGAGAACATCAAATTTCATGATAATAAAACAAACAATTTCACTGTAACCTAAATGATTCATACTTATTGGCATCAAATGATTACTCTCATTTAGATTTTGGAGGGTTATGCCACAAATTATTAAGACCATAATAAAATTGTCAACCAATACTATTCAAATCAAAGCCTTTATAGAATTTATAGGTGTTTCATCCAGGACTTAAGACCTATAAATTTTCTATACAGTTTACATATTTGCTGAGAGTGCAGACATGTGAATGAACTGAACAAAATATAATTTTCACTAAGTACCATGGTTCAGAACCTTTGACACGAGCGAAACAGAGATCAGAGAAGAAACCCACAACTTTCACTGACGGCATAGAGACATGTGTGGAACCGTGAGAATTGAAAATACGACCAGTATTCAGAATCCTGAAAATTCAAAATGTTAAGAGAAATACAGTAACAAATCACTAATTACCTTTCTTTTGATAGGAGAAAACGTGATGGAAACAGAGAACATAAAGATATAAGTGAGACAAGTTCCACCGGCTTCTCTCTCGATTTGGACACATTTAAGGAAGAAAAACTGAATAAAATGAGGAAACCCTCATCTTTGCAATTGAAGTTTTGATTCATGGGATGAACAAGCTGGTCTGGCGAAACTTGCAAATGATAACTAGGGGTTTTCTTTAATTAATTGCATAATGGAAATACAAAGTGGTAGTCAAATTTATAAATTCATTAAAGACTTGTATAAGGGTACGTATGTAATTACCTATATAGTTTTTATAAAAATTTATTTATTTATTCATGGCGAAACTGTATTGCTCTGAGCGAAGTTAAAAGATGTGTCAATTGTTTATTGGTTTACTGACGTCAGGAAGGGCGAAACCCTTCCTGACCGTAGAAAAGCCCTTTTTAGTAAATTAACTTACTTAATTAAATATGAATGAAGTAAATATCCTGATATCACACTAATATATCAAGAGTAATCCTAGTGTGCACTTGTATTTTGAAAAAAAAATATATACTCAAAGAAGAAATCAGTAAAATCCCAATAGGGATTAGTAATATCCCAAGATATAATTAGTAATAACACAATTGAAAAAAAAAAAATGCAGTTTATCGTGTTAGAGTGTATTTTGAAAAAATCTAAATTAAAGTCAAAATTAAGTTTAAAATTCAAGTGCATGCTGTAATTTGTGATATACGATAACTCATTTCAATAGTGGTGAGAACTTTGTTTCCATAATAAGCCAAAATATTGTAAACAAGTTTTACCATGAAATTTATTTGAAGGGTATTAGTTATTTCATTAAATAATATTAAAAAAAATTTTAACCAAAGGATATTGTTATTTTTTTACCACAGGGTATTAGTTGAAGGGTGTTAATTGTTTTATCAAAGAATGTTGGTTGTTCTACAAAATAGTATTAATTGCAAACTAGTTTCACAATGAACAAATTCCACACTATTCATACTCTCATAACAATTGCAAAAATATTACTCACTCCGTCCATTAAGTGATCCTACTTTTCTTTTTAATCCACACACATATATAGTTAACTTTTCTAAAATGATAATATTTTACATTATCAACTTACAATCATCTCTACCTTAAAACACAATATATCTATTTACTTAAAATTCATGTAAAAAAACAACAAAAATAATTCCTACAAAATGATGATAAATATAAATAACTAAAAATTAAAATTGTATTGACAAAAAGTTAAATTAAATTAATAATAATATCTAGGATCTCATGGCAAAACACATTTTATTATTCATGAATAGTTAAATTTCAAGGTGTTGATGGGCAAGCAGAATCAGCAATTGGGAGACCAAGATTAGCACAAAGCATTTAAAGATTAAGGCAAAATTGAATCAAGATATACCTAAGATATCTGGCGAGCAGAACCTGCAGCTACAGCAAGGCGAATGGGCGAACAAAATCAGATTAAGAGCCACATGACGAACTCAGTTAGCATCCCGCCGACCAGATCCGACCACAAAACCAAAACAACAACTAAGTGAGACAAGAGACCAACAAAATCAGACTAAAGACTCCTCCAGGACAAGTCCAATATGTCGAGCAGCTCTTGACTGCGAGCAAGTCCAACAAGATAAGGATATAATTTAGTTTAGATAAGGTCAACTTAGTCAAAGGCCAGGTGTCGTGCATGCAGGCCTGGTAGGCCAAAAGTCACGACACCTCCTGCTAGGCAAATGTCTATAAATACTTAGATTTTTTTTCAGCTAGTAAAACAAGCACAAATTATTATACACGTCCAAACTTCGTTTACGAATCTAAAGCAGCTCGATTAACTTACAATCGAACTTAAACACGTAAGCTTTCAAACGTTTCTAACCCATCTAAACCCGAAAATTCGTATTCACTAATTACGTTAGTGATCAATCACACGTAATTGTTTGATGATCGATTAACCACAAAAAATAACCATTAATCTTCGAAATTAGAACTGATCATCTACACAAGGGAGGGAGAACCTTATAAATTAAAAGTCTAAACACAGATTCTTGTACTCCTTAAATCCATCCATAACTAAAAGTTTATTATTTCCTCCGTCCAACTTTAATAGACATATTTTCCATTAAATTTTAATATGCATGTCCTAAAATGCAATACCACATTTTATTTTTATCCTCCAAATATCTTTTTAATTACTTGTCATTAACATTGTTCATAAATTTTTCTTGTTTAAATGAATCCCACATTATGTTCCAACATATCTACTTTATATATACACTACTAATATTTTTAAAATTCTTGTAAAAAAATTATACTACACTCTTAAAATTGGACGGCGGAAATAGTCAGTATTTTCTTGTTAAAATTTTCAATTTTGATAATTTTTTGATATACTGATATCGACATACATTAATATTTCCAAAAATTTGAAGTTGATATTTTTCACCCTTGGTAAAAGCAATTTCCCGTTGGGGGTGCATGGGCTTTCACGACGATTTAACATTTTAACTAAACAAAGTAGGTTGGACGTGTAGCCCATGAAGAAAATTTAAGAAACTGAAAAAGTAACAAAAAATATTATAAATTTCCATGTCATCGTGATTACTACTCGGTTTAGGATGTGATCGTCCCATTATACCCTTTTACCGCGGTGTCATGGAACCTACTAATATTGATCATCCAATCCCACCTGTCTTTTTATTATCAAAATAACCAATCTTCACTTCTCCTCAAAAAGTAGGTTTCCATTTTAAACCAATTAAAATGTAAAAAGCACTCCATATCCTCAAAGCCTCCCATTCCAACCAATCCCCTTTTCTACACTTAATTCCCATTTCCCTCCCACTTAAACTTTTAACTAATTAAAAATAATCGTCTCAATACAACGTTATATGGTGTACTTAGTTAAAGTTCTTTAATATTTAAAATTTAAAAAGTAACATACACATACTCTCAGCATCCACAAAAATATGACCATTTATTTTATTTATTCGTTTATAAAAAATATATTCATTCACTTTTAAGAAATAATAAATTCATTTTCACCCTTAACATTTTTAGACTTTACTAATCACTTTATTCATAAATAAACTTCACAAATTCTTTTTTAAATTCGTCCCCAAAATATTAAGGATAGTTTTTTTTTTTTTTTTAACAAAGAGATTTTTTTTATTACAACATAGAAATTTATACGAATTTAAAATCGTAAACATCAACACATACCCAATTAAATTGTTTTTTTTACCTGTGTCAAGATGATTTGCTCGATGCAAGAGACTTACCCATCATAAAATTAAATATTTTTTGATTGCCTTCATTATTTTTATAATCCTTCCATCCAACAACTATTTTTGCACTTGACTTAATTGAATGTCCAATGACTAATTTCACACTTCTAAAAAAAAATTATCTTTCACTAAAATCAGTAAAATAACTTTACTTAATTATAAATATTCAATTTCATATCCACTTACTCAATTTTTTCTTAAATGTGACATTTATGGGATGGAATACAATTTCTTTTGCAAATTACAACACTTGAATACATTCAAGTAAAATGGGACATTGTGTAAAAAAAGAAATTAAATGTTAATTTGTTCAAAGTACTTAGCTACTATTGCTTACTTTATGCGAAGTATTAAATAATTTAATATCGATGTTATAGATGTGGATGAGAGAGCAGAAAATATTATAGAAATAATTTTGGACCATTCAGGCAACTTGCAGGTGCCAATGGCGGTGTGTTTTGGACTCTAGTGAATCCCCTCTCCTCTCCTCTCTGACTTTGATTCTCATTCACTCCCCCTTAACCACTACGTTTCCTCCAATATCTACTTCTCCCCCCTCCTGTTCCGGCCAACAGATTTCATAATGGTTAGCCTCATCAACGGCGACAGGCGCACCGGCGGACCCGAGGACGATTTCATCCGGCGCCACCACAAGCATGACGTCAGGGACAATCAGTGCTCTTCCTCTCTGGTCAAACGCATCAAGGCGCCTCTGCCTCTTGTAAGTTGTATTGCCTTCAGATCTGTGATTAATCACTTGGATTGGGGGTCAATTTGAGTTGATTTGTTGTTTCAGGTGTGGTCCTTGGTGAGGAGTTTCGATCAGCCGCAGAGGTACAAGCCGTTTGTGAGTCGGTGTATAGTGCAGGGCGATTTGCGGATTGGTACTGTGAGGGAGGTGAATGTGAAATCGGGGCTTCCCGCGACCACGAGCAAGGAGAGGCTGGAGTTGTTGGATGATGAGGAACACATTTTCAGTATGCGGATTGTCGGTGGCGATCACCGCCTCAAGGTATTCTTCAATTTCTTTCTGGCGAAATATTTGAAGTTTTGTTGCGATTGAACTCATGTAGTTGCTGCTATTTGTGTGGTGTGTGATCGTTATGTTGTAGTATGAATTTGGGATGGAAGAGCTTGTAGACGGTAATTGAGATCAGCAACATTCGAATCTTCAACATTATAATTAGCTACTGAAATTAACACCATGTTTACTAACTAAGGGGATTGAGTTCTTTTTACCTTTCATTTTGTTCTTTCTTCTTTAAAGAGGCTGCCTCGATTCCCTTATTTCCTCCTAACTTCTTAGCCTCAACTATCGGTTTCATAATCGCTAGCTTTTCACCTAAAATGTGTAAATTTGTGCACAAGGACGTGCCGTGAGAGATGTGCAAATTCCAAATTAGCATCAAATATGATCGCATGACCCCAATTTGAGCCGATATAAAACATGTAAAAACCTCATTAGTTACAGGTGGAAATGGAATTTCCTCTTATCAGATATGCTTGGAAGGAAGTGAACTCTTTACAATAGTTTTTCTCACCATCTCTGGGTGAATTTCTTTCGTCTTTCTTCTTTTTAATTAAAATAGGGGGTTGTGTGGTTAATTTCAGTTGCTGATAGCAGGAAGAGATACATAACTTGAAAAGGAATTGATTTACAGCATTTTAGATGCTTCAAATGTTTGATATTGCGTCTTAATACTATCATATTTACTCAAAATTTGTAAATTGCTTGTAATTCTTTGAAGTTGCCTGCACGATATATTGTTATCACTATTTGCTTCGAAAATTTGTGATGTATTTATGATATTTTGTGAACTAGTAGCATGATTGATGTGATTATCCAGGATACTACTTGAAAACTACTTTTACTTTCTTTCTTGAGGCTCAATATAACCACTTAATTAGGGAAATTAATTGTGCCAATAATCCTGCAGAACTACTCTTCCATTATAACCGTTCATCCGGAGATGATTGATGGAAGACCGGGAACAATGGTGATCGAGTCTTTCGTTGTTGATGTACCCGATGGAAACACCAAGGACGAAACTTGCTACTTCGTTGAGGCTTTGATCAAGTGCAACCTTAAGTCCCTAGCTGATGTCTCTGAGCACTTAGCCGTGCAGGGCAGAACAGAACCGATAGATAGAATCTGAGTAGATGTAAGCTTCGACCTTCAAGATCCATTCAATCAGCCTTGAGAAAGAATGCAATACAATACGTATATCTAGAAGTGAGTTGAGAGACTGGTACCCTGAGGGTCCTCCTTGGCGACCTCTTCAGGTATCGGTATCCAGTCGGTTCTATCGATGTTAGGATGATGTGGGTTTATTGCTTTTAGTTTCTTGCAATCTGGTTCTATTTTCGACCCACTGTTGAATTTTCCTTAAACGGAAACCATTCCGTTACGTTTTCTGTGTTGTTGACCTTGTTTTTGAGATTGGGTGTAAATATTCTTAGGGTAGGAGATAAATGTCTTTGGAGATGGTGTTTCCATGAAGTTGCTATTTGTTATCACGATTTACCAGTTTGGATGTGACGCTTTTGTAAAATGTACTATTCTCTTATCCTTGCTATTTATGCGTTGCTTTGGGAGAATATACCTGATTTAATTTAGAATTATCTTGTGTTACTTTTGGAGAATATACCTCTGATTTGGGGAGAATTATTTGTTTGTGGCTTGGGAGAATATTCAAGCTAATTTAGGAAGAATATTTATGTGTTGATTTGGGAGAATATTTATTTGTGTTGATTTTTGGGAGAATATACTTCTGATTTAGGATGAATTAACTAACTTTCGTTGATGGAATCATTCTTGGAAATTACAACATCAATTGTGCAGAAATTGGGAGTATTGTTCCTCTATATTTGTGCTTCTTTTAGTATTTGGTGCAATGCCTTTAAATTCAATGTACTGAAACTGAAATACTGAATAACGGCCTTCTGCAGATTGGTTACGCGCTAAAGCGGAAAATGGCAGATTCCTTTACTTGGATTGGGAAAGGCCTTTGTTCCCCAACGAAAAAAGAAAATATTGAGAAAATGGGAAACTCATGGAAATAATTAACAGAACCGAAATGAATTATGTATAATAAATAAATAGAGTAGTTCTAGGGTGCATCCAAGTGTATACTATGCACTTGGATTTTGCACCCTAATTTAAAATCAATTTTGACCAATTCAAAAAATTCGCGGGTCGGCTGACCCGATTAAAACTCGCGAGTCATCTCTTCTTCCTCTCAGAAATGGGTCATCTCTTCTTCCTTTCAGCGATTTGACGGTCTTCTGCTTCTTCCGCCATTAATGGTGACGCGGTGGTCGCCACAATAATTCATACTGGTGTTTTTCCCTCTGGTGCACTTTCCCTTTCCGGTGCGACTACCTGTTTTTTGGCGATGCAGTGGAGTTTTTCTCCTCAAATCTAAATCTCGATTCATCTCTTATTGCACCAAATTGACCTCCGTCTTGTTCCTCTACACAAACCACTGCAACAATTGAATCATGTAATGATCATGGATCTGTTTCTCCTCCACCAATATTTGGTATTGGCTCGATTCCATTTTAATTGATTTCGCTCTGAAGCAACGAAATCAAGCAATTGCTTCCTCTACCGCCTTAACCGATATGACATATCTTTCACAAGCTCTACAACTACTGCATTTCAGAATCAGGATATGGGGTTGTGCGGGAAGGTGTTTGATGAAATGTCTGTGAGAGATGTGTGATTAGGCGTGAAATTGTTATGTTTTGGTGCCCGATTTGCCCATGTTTTGAGTGTTTTTTATGAGTGTTTGGAGTCATTTGAGTATCATTTTTATAAACTGATGAATTTGTCTCTTTGATGCTCATAGATGGATAGAGGGCGAAAAGAGGAGTTCGTAGGACTTTGAATCGGCCAAAACAGACTCCCGGTTGAGAAGTTATGAAGGTTTTACGAACATGTGTACAACCAGCGGTCGAGCGCCACCGCTCGACCAGAAGAACCACTCGACCACCATAGCTCGAGCGCTAGCGCTCGAGCTGCACCAGCACTCGAGCGTTTTTGCATGTTTTTGGCCCAAAATCGCCTAAATTCATCCCAAAGCCTATATATACCCCTTCCAAGCATATTTTCACATAAGAAGACATATCTACACATATTTACACTCGTTTTTCGAAGGAGAAAGCTTGGGAAGGAGTTTTGAAGAATTTTATACGTTGTAATCGAGGTTTTAATTTACGAATTCTTAGTTTTAGCATTTCTTTTGAACGTATTAGATTAATTCTTTCTTTCTTTACTCTTTGAGACGATTAAACCTAGTTTTTCAGATTTATATAGATTTCTTTGGAGACTTTAATTTGTTCTTTCGTTTATGTTCTTGATTTTATTAGTTAATTCAATTATGCATATGTTTATTGTTCTTGTGATTGCTTTGATTATTCAAACCACCATGTTAGGCTAGAACCCTTGCATGCTTGGGGTAGGATGAACTCGTAGAAGTAGGATGTGGGTACGTAATTAAGGTAGTTCGTGACGTTTAGTTTTAATTCTCTTAATTAATGAATTCTTAAAATCAATCTTAACTTTACCTTTGAATTTCGTACGAACGTGTTAGGGAGAGGACGACCGCATCACTCTTTAACAACTAGTAGACTTAACTAGAGGGTTTAGAAGGGGTTGATTAATTTGGCGGTTTAGCTATGGAGGACGGCTGCATCACCATTAGTTAAATTAGAGCCTCGTTAATTAAGCACGATTCATTAACTTGTTAGTGGATTAGTGAAGTCGATTTATAGGTTAAAGTTGAAATCTTGAGCTTTCATCTTACGATCTTTTACTTAGGTTATTTCTTGCACATCACAATTATTTTGATTATGTACCGGCTCCTTTAGTATACGTAGGGATTCCTATCCTAAGCATCACCATCACATACTTGCACACAAACCTTAGATACTTAGTTTAATTTTTCTTTTGCATTCGTAGAGTAATTTAGTTTAGATTATTTTCTCTTTTCAAAAACCAAAAACATTTCACTCATATTAACTACGACGCGTAGATCTTCAGGGATCTATTTGCATACACACTTTCCCTTGGGTTCGATAATACTTGGTCGCTATACTTGCCAATACTACAGTGAACCCGTACTCTTGTGGGGAAGCTACTAGTAGAAGCTGGTATTTTCGGTTCAAGTCAATGTGGTAATTCCTATCTTTATTGTTTGTACAATTGGAAATTAGGTGGTCGCAGTAGCTGTTGAAGTTGAGTAGTTCTTCCGTGCACTGTACAACTGATGTGGAGTAGCTTACTGATGCTCGTCGGCAGAAATCAAAACAGACGTAACTTTTGGAGTCGAGCTCAGAATTGCTATTGTGATACTTTTTTGGAAGCGGATCGACGATTCGAGTTGAACTCACTGCGCGCTACGCAAGCCTGGACCCAAATTCCAACATTTGACAGTGTTGGACCTACTTTTTCTGTTTTAGACTTATTACAACTTGGGGTATTAGTGATTATATCTTGGAGTATTGGTTATTATATCTTGGGGTATTGGTTATTACAACTTGAGGTATTGGTGATTATAACTTCGGGTATTGGTGATCAAATCTTGGGGTATTGTTGATTACAACTTGGGTTATTGGTGATTATATCTTGGGGTATTGGTTATTATATCTTGGGGTATTAGTTATTACAACTTGGGGTATTGGTGATTATAACTTCGGGTATTGGTGATCAAATCTTGGGGTATTGGTGATTACAACTTGGGGTATTGGTGATTATATCTTGGGGTATTGGTTATTATAACTTGGGGTATTGGTTATTACAACTTGGGGTATTGGTGATTATAACTTCGGGTATTGTTGATCAAATCTTGGGGTATTGGTGATTATAACTTGAGGTATTGGTGATTAAGTCTCGGGATATTGATAAATAATTTTTTAGGGATATAACTTGAGGTATTAGTGATTATAACTTGGGGTATTGGTAATTATAACTCAGGGTATCGGTTATTATAACTTGAGGTATTGGTGATTATAACTTCGAGTATTGATGATATAACTTCGGGTATTGGTGATTATAACTCCGGGTATTAGTGATATAACTTCGGGTATTGATACGAAGCGTGCGCGACCCATTTGCGACTCGGTTTGTTGCCAGACTCACGAATTTTGGTCGGTGTTGAGGGGCGAACAATTAAGTGATTAATAAACAAAAAAGAAATCATTAAACTCGGTAACAAGATAAAAAATGGAAGGAGCTAGCAACTCCGTTGGGCGAGCAGCTTAGCAAGAAGCTCTAATATGACAAGCCAGACTGGGCGAACATCTTTGCAAAGTTCGGGACAAATACAACTTGGCGAACAACTGTGCAAGCGGTTCAAACCGAGAGCAATTCAGGTGAACAGCTTCGTAATGAAGCGAGCAACATTGTAAACAATCCCAAGTAAGAAGCGAACAACTCGGAATGGGAAGAACCATAACATCCAACGAAGATGTACAAGCGAGCAACCGGTCACCGTCGAGAGCATCTAAGTAGTGCCAAAGACCAAGTACAACATTGGGAACTCCAAGGGTCACTAGCTTAGATATGGTCCAAGTGTCTTAACACTTGGCACCCATCCAATGAGCAATAGTTTAGATGTTGTACAAGTGTCCTAACACTTGGCAAAGATCCAATGGTTAAACCACCAAGATGGTGACACATGGCCTCTTTGTATGTCTATAAATACCCCCTTTATTTACATGAAAAAGGGGGAGAACAATTCAATAACATAGCAAAACTCTTGCAAAATTATTCCTTAAGCATTATTTAGCCAAATTCCATGAACATAGTTCTTGTTTGATGATCTTCATTGGGTAAAAACAGCCACTAATCATCTTGATTACGAAAGGTCATCAACAATTGGCGCTAGAAGGAGGGTGTCGAACCTTCGATTTGTAAAATTTCAAGAGAAATTTGAAGAACTCACCGGAATTTTCAAAAGCTGGTCGGATTTCGGAAAGAAGTGGCCGGAGATCAAGTGTACACACTCTTGGGATAAAGATATACACTACTCTAAGGGTTTGAATGCATGTGTACATGAATAAGGAGTTTTGAACCTTCATATTCATACACACAAGGCTAGTAACCCTTGAGAAAACTAAAATGATTAGATCACAAGAAGAACGACATTCGAGTGCATCCCCGAATCGTAGGTCGAGAACCAGGGTCTCGTCTACCGAGGGACATGCACGGACAGTGAGAGCAACATCGCAGAGGAAAATCCAAGTTACTATTGATACAATTCCACCGGAAGTAGAAGCTCTTGCCTAAAACCCCGAGGAGCTAGCAAAAACGATTGCTGTTCTTCAATCGTTGCAAAACAGGCAAGCAGCCTGACCGTCAAGAGCACCGGCAACAACCGATCGAGCAGGCGAGCAGGGGCGAACAGGCGAACAAAGAAGTAAAATGAGAGAAGATGTACGTCGGGACGAGGCCGACAGCGAGGAAGCCCGTAGAAATAAAGGGAAAACTCCCCTAAGTGAACGTTTGGGGAGCAGAGGAGAGTCATCACCAAGCCGGGTTGACGAGTCAAGCAAAAGCACATCCCAAACAAGTGCTTTGGAAAGGTTAGGAACGAGGAATGCAAACAGAAGAGGGTCATCCAAGAAGAACGAAGAGCGATCACGCCCTCCTGCTCGCCCATCAGTGCATGACCGAATCCGGAGATCAGCTTTTGGCCAACTAGGGCCAAATGGAGCTAGCAACGCTGCTAGGAAGACGACTCAGGAGAAACGTCCTGTTGGCAGGGGACTGCATCGTGAAGAAGTTGCTGAACCATACCACGATGAACAGCCTTCCAACGGGAGGACTCCCCCAAATGAATTACAGGAAATGAGAAAGGCAATCGAGGAGTTGCAGAAACAGTTGGAATCTCAGAGAGGTGTCGGATCAACTATTCTCCCTTCTTCACCGTTATCTCCGTTTATCCTCAATGCACCAATCCAGAAGAAGATACAATTTCCAGCCATCAATTTGTATGAAGGAACGTCGGACCCTCGAATTCATGTGACAAAATATTCTGATTTCATGATCTCAATGGGGGCAACCGACGCCACACAATGCCGAAATTTTCCACCCACCCTTGGAGATGGTCCGCTGACTTGAAGCGAATTACACTAACTCTACTAGTCGTTTACCCGCAAGCGGACGGGTTCACTGTAGTATAAGTACGTATAACGACCAAGTAGTATCGAACCCAAGGGATGGAGTGTATGCGAATAGATCCCTGAAGATCTACGCGTTGTAGTTAATATGAGTGTATTGTTTTTGGATTTTTGGAAAGATTAATTAAAAGACTAAATTAAACCAAGTAAACTAAAATACTAAGAAGACGAATTAACTAAAGGTTGTGTTCTAATGAGAGATGGCGATGCTTAAGGTAGGAATCCCTACGTATACTAACGGAGCAGGTACGATAATTTTTATAACTGTGACACACAAGAATTAACCTAAGTCTAAGAATGCAAGGTGAAAGCTCAAGATTCTAAACTCTAATACTTTACCCTAACACTCGACTTCACTAATCTACTAACAAGTTAATAGATTGTGCTTAATTAATGAGACCCTAATTTAACTAAGGTGATGCGGTCGTCCTCCTTCGCTAAACCGGTAAATGAATTAACCTTTTCTAAACCTTCTCGTTTAGACTACTAATTGTTATTGAGTGATGCAGTCGTCCTCTCTCTAACACTTTCGTACTAAATTCAAAGGAAAAGTTAAGATTATTTATAAGAATTCATTAACTAAGAGAATTAAAACTAACGTCACGAATTACCCTAATTACGTACCCACATCCTACTTCTACGAGTTCATCCTACCCCAAGCATGCAAGGGTTCTAGCCTAACATGGTGGTTTGAATAATAAAAGCAATCACAAGAACAATAATCATATGCATAATTAAATTAACGAAAGAAATCAAGAACATAAACGAAAGAACAAATTAAAGTCTCTAAAGAAATCTATATAAATCTGAAAAACTAGGTTTAATCATCTCCAAGAGTAAAAAAAGAAAGAATTAATCTAATACGTTCAAAAGAAATACTAAAACGAAGAATTCGTAAATTAAAACCTCGATTACAACGTATAAAACTCTTCCAATCTCCCTCCCAAGCTTTCTCCTCGCTCAAAATATGTAAAAATATGTGTTGGTATGTTGTGATATGTGAAAATATGCTTGGAAGGGGTATATATAGGCTTTGGGATGAATTTGGGCGATTTTGGGCCAAAAACACGCAAAAACGCTCGAGCAACACAGCTCGAGCGCCCCATTCGAGCTTGGTGGTCGAGCGGGTCAAGAGGTCGAGCGAGGCGCTCGACCGCTGGCTGTACACATGTTCGTAAAACCTTCATAACTTCTCAACCGGGAGTCCATTTTGGCCGATTCAAAGTCCTACGAACTCCTCTTTTCGTCCTCTATCCATCTATGAAAACCAAAGAGACAAATTAATAAGTTTATAAAAATGATACTCATTTGACTCCAAACACTCGTCGAAAATACTCAAAACATGGGCAAATCCGGCACCAAAACATAACAATTTCACGCCTAATCAACCCCCCCAAACTTACCATATTGCTTGTCCTCAAGCAATGAAATAATAAGTCAAGTGAAATTGTTAGGAATGAGTCAAAGAATTAACTCATGCAAGCAAATGAACTCGAGCTTTAAAGATCAATCACATGTATACTCACTCACCTCCCTTTATCATACTCATGCAACAATAACAAGAAACACCAAGATCAAGCATGGATGTGCACTCAACGATGTGTTTCACTCCCTCACAAGAAAATATCAATAATCAAGGGACTCACTCAAACAATCAATCACTCATATTGGCAGTCATAGGCTTGTAAGCACTCTCAACTCCGACCATACTCTAGAAATCAATGCCGAATCAAAAAGGACTTTTCTCAAGGTTGTAATGTAGGCTCTTTGGACAGGTGGGATAACAATATGGATAAAGTGACCAACGTGAATGGAGAATAGAAAATCAAACTTTAGCACTTCGAGTTTGTGAACAGACTACCTCCGACATTTTCAATCGACACTCTTTCAATTCCACTTTTCTCAACACTTCAATTTTTTCTTTCTCACTCTTTTCACTTTTTTTTTCAATCACCTCACTTTTTTTCTTTTTCGCACAACACATGAGCTCATTTTTTATTTTTTTTCATTCTCAACTTTTTTTGTTCTTTCCCACAACTCAAATCTCATTCACACCCTTATTTTATCACCACTCAACCATCATAATTCCTTTTCTCAACTCAACTCAATCCCTTCAACATTCACACTTTCCTATTCTCCACTCAAATCAGGACAAAAAGCTTAGGAACTGGAATAGTGTTTAAATGTGCTAGCAAATAAAATAGGCTTAAGGCTCAACGGGGCTAACAAGGGACAAATATCAATGGTAAGGAATTTTTTTGGCTAAGTGACTCATTCAAATCAAAGATGGCCTAAGATCACATTCGGCATATCAAACTAGACACAATCAAGAAGCAAGAGCACACACAAGTTCTAGCATCCTCTAAGGTGACGATTCTCTCACAAACGAAGAGATCAATTAATGCATCAAAATCTCATAAGGCTCAAATCTCACGGCTTTCACATCCATGTTAGTCCTAGTAAATTCTTACTCTCATCACACAAATACTCAAAAAGAAAACTTGCAAGCATACTAGTTCTTTCTCAAATCAACTCTAACTCAATACTCACACAATAAAAAATCTGACTCAACTTCACAACTCATCAACTCATCAAATCATGCTCAAAGATAGCAACCAACAAGCATAAGAGAATTGATAGACATGAAATATTGAGTAACAAAACAAATCAAAATCAGCCCAAGGAGCATCTCAAGACACAAATAATCAACTCAACTCAAAGATAAGGGGTGCTCCGGTGCAATGTCATAAAACACATAAATACTCCACCCCCCCAAACTTCGACCTTGCAAAGAGGTCTAAGTTTGGGGTTGTGGGTTACCTCAACCAAACAATTCAGTTTCTCTTCAACAACTTAGCACACTCATTTGTCTCGAGTTGGCCCCTTCAATCTGAATACTCCATCATTCCTTTACTCTTTTAGAGACAAGCCTACAAAATAAAACTCTCAAGTACGAGGTTAAACATACGACTCAACAACACCCTAATAACATAATAAGACACTAAAAACAAATGAAAGCAAATAAAAATGGGTTGCCTCCCATTCAGCGCTATTTTTAAGGTCCTCATGCCGGACCGAGCTCAAAGGAGCTTATGGGACATCATACTCAAATTTACCTCCCTTACTCTCATAAGAGTGGTGGTTGCATTCTTTTCCTTGATGCCCCTCCATCATGAGCTCTTTTGCTTTCTTCTCATCCCCAAGTGTTATGGGTCTCAACTCCTTCTCACCTTTATCTGGAGGAGTCTTACCAAACAGTTTCTTGAATTTGGACTTTTTCTTCTTAACTCCTCCTTTTCCTTCCAACTGGGTTACATCCACACTTTTCACTGTTGGGAAAATAGGGGTGCCCGGAATCTATTCGGGATGAAATTTAAATACGAATTTAAATACAATTATTACTAGCATGAATTAATCCTAATTAATTCAAATAATAATTCCAACAACTAATTATCATCATGCATGTTGAATTAATTTCACATATTAACTAGGCGGAATAAACAAGTAAATATGCGATTAACGTACCTCTTGTAGAATTGGCCTTTGGATATACGGGACAATTATAATCTCGCTCTATCAACCCAAAGCCTTCTCAAGTATTTCCCTTTTCACCTCACTTGATCACCGGTGGGAGATGCTTTCAAGTAATTTAATAAACTAAGGAAAAAGAAAAATATCTATGCTTCTTGATTTTTTCAACACATGGAATTATGTACTTGGGGATGAAATAATCATCCCCTATTTATAATATGTAGGGACCGAAATTTTTAGTGATATTTGGGCTTGGAAAAAATCTTTTCTTAGACTCTAAGAAATCTTGTATATATCCCATATATTCTTTTCTCCAAAATAAAATATTCCACAAAAATATCACCCTACATATTTAGGGATGTAATTTTCGAAAATTATGAGGAGAAATCCCAAGATTTGGATCTTCTTGAATATATGAGATATTCTTGTATTCCAAGAATACATATCTTCCATAATATCTTTCCAAGAAAATCAACAAAATCTTTTCTTCTCTAATAATGCATTTTTCGAAAATTATAAAGAAAAAATCAGCATATTTATTATCTTTTTATTTTAATCACCTTATCATTATTGGGCTACTTAATGGGCTACTTGAGGGGCCTTAAGGAGAATTAAGATTGGACCTCCTAATGGACTTCTGAATTTCAATATTGAGCCCCAATATAATTCAGCCCATTAATATTAATTATTACCACTAATAAATTAATATTGCACTATCCATCTTAATCCATATTACGATAATATGGGCTCCCGGTTATTATTTCCCGCGTTTAAGATTATCAAGTCCATTAATTAATTAAGCTTCTGAATAGCTCTAAATTAATTAACACCTTTCACCTTGGAGTAAAGACAACTCAACATTATTATTCGTACCGAAGAAACTAATTCTTCACTTGCAAGATTTGGTACAATAAAACTTCTGAGCCCACCAAGGGGACTAATCACACGAGCCGTACTCTCATGCGTTTCTCCGTATTAAATCTTAGCAACCGTCGTATGATTAATATTACTGCCCAAGACACAAGTTCGAAGTCGCAATGATTCTCACCCAACATGAATCAAAGCAGTAACTATTAAGCTCACACGGTCCTATTTAAGTGACGGAGATTAAGAAATCAACAACCACTGAGGTCTAATTCTTCACCTTTCAGAACAGAAGAATTTCTCCTCGCTATAGGACCTCTTCAACACATACTAAATGTGCTAGTGCAATCTCTTAGTCAAGACAGACCAATCTGAGCCTTACACATCGACCTTTCACGGCGGATTGTTCAATTCCACCTAGGTCGTGAAAATGTACGTTTAGTTACAAGTAAACTGTTAATGTTGCCACATTAACTACAATGTAACATGTACTATATATTGAACGGTTTGCAATAGAAATTCAACATTCAATCATAACTAAAGCAAATGCGATAAAAGAATTATTCTCATAAAACGAGTGTTTGATACACGAGTTATACAAAGTAAAAGCATACTTTCACGTATAACTCCAACAATCTCCCACTTATACTTAAAGTCTGCTTTTAGTATACATCACGCATGTCTTAGTGTAGTAGCTCTACGTGACATCTCATGTCAACCTACACTAACCTAATAATTCCTCCCACTTATACTTAAAGCAGATTGGCAATAGTCTTGACTCTCATTCCATCCACATGTCTCTCGAATGTATTCAGAGGCAGACCCTTTGTGAATGGATTTACTAGGTTGTCCCCGACGCATATCTTTGCCACCTCTTTATCTCCTCTCTTAACGATTTCTCGTATAAGATGGTGTTTTCTTTCAATGTGTTTTCTGGCCTTGTGGGCTCTCGGTTCCCTTGAATTTGCAACTGCTCCGACATTATCACAATGGACAGTGATTATGATGGGCAAATTCGGAACAACGTCCAAGTCCACTAAGAAGTACTTGAGCCAAACCGCTTCTTTCGCTGCTTCACAAGCAGTTACTTATTCGGCTTTCATGGTCGAATCGACGATGCATTTCTGCAAATCGCTTCTCCATGTCATGGCTCCTTCTCCCATGCAAAACACACTACCCGAGGTAGTTATTTTGGAGTCTTTGTCTGATTGGAAATTTGAGTCCGTGTATCCCATGGGAATTAGATTGTCTGATTGTTAAATCAGCATTCCATACCAAGTTCTTTTCAGAAACTAAAGAACGCATTTAATTGCAATCTAATGTGCTTTCCCGGGGTAACTTCGATATATTACCATCATGCCCACGGCAAAGCAGATATCCGGTCTCGTACACAACATTGCATACATAAGACTTCCTACGTCCGAAACGTACGGAACGTCTTTCATGTCATCTATCTCCACTAGGTCTTCGGGCATATTTCTTTAGATAGATGGATTCCGTGCCTAAAAGGTACAAAACCTTTCTTGGAATCTTGCATGCTGAAATGCTTCAAAACAATAGCTTTGTATGAAACTTGCGATAAACCCAACATCCTCCTCTTGTGATCTCGAGTGAACTTGATCCCAAGGATGTGACCGGCTTTCCCTAAGTCCTTCATATCAAACTGATTTGACAGCCATACCCTTACGTCTGACAATACCTTTACATTGTTTCCAATGAGCAGAATATCGTCTACGTATAATACTAAGAATACCACCGCAGTTCCGTCACACCTTTCATACACACAACTTTCAAACTTGTTTTGATCAAAAACCCATAAGACTTAATAACTTGATCAAAACACTGGTTCCAAGTACGCGATGCTTGCTTAAGTCCATAAATGGATCTCTTAAGCTTGCATATGAGGTGCTCTTGGCCTTTTTCAACGAAACCTTTGGGCTGTTGCATATAGATACCGTCAAGACTTCCGTTAAGGAAAGCTATCTTGACATCCATTTGCCAGATCTCGTAATCTAAGTGCGCAGCGATCGACAAGAGAATACGGATGGACTTAAGCATAGCTACAGGCCACATGCCACAAGCCTTGCTTTGAAGGTCTCTACCCTTCCGTCCGGTCCTCTTTTCCTCTTGTACACCCACTTGCATCCAATGGGTTCTACCCCACTGGGTGGCTCGACCAACTCCCACACTTGATTATGATCCATCGAACCCATCTCGGCTTCCATTGCCGTTTGCCATGACTCCGCGTCTTTGTCTTGGATTGCCTCATCGTACGTCCATGGGTCTGATTCAACACCGGGAACCAAATCCGAAGATTCTCCTATCCTCATAAATCTCTCGGGTTGCCTAGGAACCCTCCCACTACGACGGGGTTCCGGTTGTGAAGATGTGACGTGTGGTACATCATCTTGTATACTTGGTATCGAGGTTTGACCTCTCAATTCTTCTAAGGTAATTTCACTTTTAGGTTTCCGATTGTTCATATAGTCTTCCTCCAAGAATTTAAAGTGTGTACTAATCACGGTCTTTTGATCCTTGGGACTATAGAACATACACCCTTTCGTTCCCGCAGGGTATCCTATAAACAGCCTTAATTCCGAACGTGGATCCAATTTACCGGCCTCCTTGTCTAGCACGTATGCCGGACAACCCCAAATCCGCAAATGTCTTAGACTGGGCTTGCGCCCGGTCCACATTTCCATTGGGGTTTTAGGAACCGATTTGGATGGCACCAAGTTTAGAATATAATCCGCCGTTTCCAAGGCATTACCCCAAAACGACTTGGGTAAATCCGAATAACTCATCATGGATCTGACCATCTCTAAAAGAGTCCGGTTCCTTCGTTCCGCCACACCGTTTTGTTGAGGGGTTCCCGGTGCGGTCAACTGGGATACGATCCCTTCGTCCGATAGGTAGTTCAAGAATTCATCGCTGAGGTATTCGCCTCCACGATCTGATCGTAGAAACTTGATACTCTTTTCCCTATGTTTCTCGGCTTCGGCCTTAAACTCTTTTTTCAAAAGTTTCAGACTTATGCCGCATAAGGTAAATGTACCCATATCTTGAGTAATCGTCAATGAAGGTAACAAAATACTCATACCCCATTCTCGCTTTGATCGTCATTGGACCACACACATCGGTATGAACGAGTTCTAACACTTCCGTGGCTCTATTCCCCTTGGCTCCAAATGCCCTCTTGGTCATCTTACCCTCTAAACAGGATTCACAAGTTGGAAACAGCTCGACTTGGAGTGATTCCAAGGATCCGTCTTTCACCAATTTCTCTATCCGCTTTAGATTAATATGACTTAGTCTAAGATGCCATAGAAGTGTTTCGTTCATCTTCGAAGAACGCTTTCTTTTATTGCTCGAAATGATTGACATGTTATTAGATTCATTATTTGAGTGGTGTGCACACTTAATCGTATAGAGATTGTTTACCAACGTTCCATGACAGATGTTGGGTGGCGAACAATTAAGTAATTAACAAAAAAAAGAGATTATTATGGCGAACAATTAAGTAATTAACAAACAGAAGAGATTATTAAACTTGGTAACAGGATAATAAATGAAAGGAGCTAGCAGCTTCGTGGGGCGAACATCTTTGTAAAGGAGCTAGCAGCTTCGTGGAGCGAACAGTTTTGTAGAAAAGAACTAATGCGGCAAGCAGGATTGAGGCGAGCAGCCTTGCAAAGAACAGCTGTGCGAGCAGCTCAAACCAAGATCAATTCAGGCGAACAGGTCCGTAATGGAGCGAGCAACATTGTAAAACAATCCCAAGCAAGGAGCGAACATCTCGGAATGCAAAGGACCATGACATCTAACGAAGACGTGCAAACGAGCAACCGGTCACCGTCGAGAGCATTTCAGTAGTGCCAAAGACCAAGTACAACATTGGGAACTCCAAGAGTCACTAGCCTAGATATGGTCCAAGTGTCTTAACACTTGGCATCCATCCAATGAGCAATAGTGTAGATGTTGTACAAGTGTCATAACACTTGGCAAATATCCAATGGTTAAGCCACCAAGATGGTGACACATGTCCTCTTTGTATGTCTATAAATACCCCATTCATTTTCATGAAAAGAGGAGAACAATTCAATACAAGTCCAAACTCTTGCAAAATTATTTCTTGAGCATCACTTATCTAAATTCCATGATCTTGATTCTTGTTTGATGATCTTTCTTAGCTAAAACAGTCACTAATCATATTGATCATAAAAAGACCATCAACAATTGGCGCTAGAGGAAGGGTTCGAACCTCCGTTTATGAAAAATTCGAAGAAAGGTTGAAGACTCCCACCGAAATCTGCAAAATCTCGCCGGAATCCGGGAAACAGCTGCCGGAAAACAAGAACGCACATTTTTAGGACAAAGATATATAATACTAGGGTTTTAATGCATGTGTGCATGAATTAGGGTTTTTGAATCTTCATATTCACACACAAGGCTAGTAACCCTTGGGAAAAGTGTTTGCAAGAACAAGATTACTTCACTCCTTTGTTTATCTCATACATTTTGGCAACCAAGATGGTTAGATCACAAGACGAACGACATTCGAGTATATCTCCGAGTCGTAAACCGAGGACTAGGGTTTCGTCCACCGAGGGACATGCACGAACGGTGAGAGCAACTTCGCAAAGAAACATTCAGGTCACCATTGATACAATCCCACCAGAAGTAGAAGCACTTGCTCAGAACCCGGAGGAGCTAGCAAAAACAATCGTTGTCCTTCAATCATTACAAAATCGACAAGCAGCAGGACCGTCAAGAGCACCTGTGACGACCAATCGAGCAGGCGAGCAGGAACGAACGGGCGAACAGCGAAGTAAAAGGAGAGAGGATGTGCGCCGTGATGAGGCTGACAGTGCTGAAGTCCGTAGAAACAAAGGAAAAGCTCCATTGAGCGAGCGTCTGGGAAGTCGAGGGGAATCATCACCAAGTCGAGCAGATGAGTCAAGCAAAAGTACTTCTCGAACAAGTGCTTTGGAAAGACTAGGAACAAGGAATGAAAATAGGAGGGAGTCATCCCGAAGGAACGAGGAGCGATCACGCCATCCTGCTCGCCCATCGGTGCATGACCGAATCAGGAGGTCAGCTTTTGGCCGACTAGAGCCAAATGGAGCTAGCAATGTTGCTAGGAAGACGACTCAGGAGAAGCATCCCGTTGGCAAGGGACTGCATCGTGAAGAGGTCACTGACCCCAATCGCGATGAACAGCCTTCCATCGGGAGGACTCCCCCAAATGAATTGCAGGAAATGAGAAAGGCGATCGAGGAATTACAGAGACAGTTGGAATCTCAGAGAGGTGTCGGATCGACTGTTCTCCCTTCGTCACCGTTATCTCGTCTGTCCTCAATGCACCGATCCAGAAGAAGATTCAGTTTCCGGCCATCAATTTGTATGAGGGAACGTCGGACCCTCGAATTCATGTGACGAAATATTCGGATTTCATGATCTCAATGGGGGCAACCGACGCCACACAATGCCGAAATTTTCCACTCACCCTTGGAGATGGCCCACACAGATGGTTTTCAGCACTGGCTCCTGGCTCTATCAACTCTTTTGCCCAACTAAGCAAAGAATTTCTGTCCCACTTCTCAACTGCCGGGTCCTACTTGACCCACGAGGAGTCTGACAAGCAATTTCTGGAAAGATTTGATAAAGTCTTACTGGAGGGCGAGATGGTGAGTGAGGACACAAAGATAGTGGCAGTGATGACTGGGTTAAAGAAATGAACTGATTTGTGGAAGGAAATGCATTTGACTTGCCCGAAAACATACGCGGAATTCAGACACAAAGCAGGAATCCACGTGTCAATGCAGGAGGCCCTGCACAGGGAGATGGGAGACAAAGCTGATCCAAAAAAGTTTGGCAAGAAGTCGGGAGGAAGTGATTACAAGGCTCCGAAGAACATGAAGTCGTTCAATGAGGGAGCTGAGTTGAAAGAAAAGCTGAACCAAGTCCTTACCATGTCCGTGGACGCTGTGTACAACAACGTTAAAGACAGGGAAATGTTGTCAGAGCCACGGAGGATAAGGCAAGAGAGAGGAAAGTTGAACCCGAACAAATACTGCGCATATCATCAGAACATCGGCCACTTCACAAGCGAGTGCCGAGATCTATTGAAGCAGTTGTGGAGGTTCTATGAGGAAGGAAAGTTATCCGAATTCGTGAAGAGGGAACCAGGTAAAAGGCCAAGGGCACCAGAACCGTCCAGTTCGGATGATGGAGACAGTGATGAACAACCAAGTAAAACTGGTAAGAAAGAAATGAAGGTCCCAGCAGCCCCAGCAAGGCATATCCCGGAGATCTTAATGCTAGAACCCACTGGACCAGTAGGTGGTTGTTCTGATGGGAGACCACCTATGTCAAAAAGAAAGAGGAAAGCAGAACTGAGAGCAGTAGATCAAGTGATGGAAGTGGGTGTGAATCCATCAACCAGACGAACAGGGGACCTAACTTTCTCAGAAAGAGACTTAGACGGGGTACTCACTCCTCACAATGACTCGTTGGCCATTTGCGCCAATATTATGGGGATAAAAGTGCACCGTCTACTTGTCGATACTAGTTCCTATACGAACATCCTGTTCAAGAGCACGGTGGACCAGCTAGGAGATTGCGCCGAGTACATCAAGGACTGTGATCACAAGATTGTAGGATTCAGAAATGCTGTAACCACCCCGCTAGGAATAGTTACGTTGGCAGTTGAGCTTGTATCAATCGAGGACCCGGAAAGAAAAATGAATAGAATGGTAGACTTCCTAGTTGTAGACCAACAGTCCACCTATAACGGGTTCCTCGGCCGTCCTTTCTTGCATGAATTTAAAGCAGTTGTTTCACCGTACTATTATTGTTTAAAATTCCCAACAAAGAAGGGTGCAGGTACAGTCAAAGGAGACCAGAAAAAGGCTCGTGCGTGTCTTTTGCAGATACAGTTGCAGGATCACCAAGTCAACATGACGAACAGGTGCTCAGACAAGGACGGGGACGATAGCGAGGCCATGACTTCCGTCGATACTGAAATAATGGAAGTCGATGAGCAGCTGTGCGCAGACGAACAGCCACGCAGCGATGAGCAACTGTGCGCAGACGAACAGCCATGCATTGTCGAGCAGCTGTGCGTAGGCGCACAGTTGGACGAAGACGAGCAGGAATGCGAAGACGAGCAATTTGTCCAAACAAGAAATAGAGAAGCTGCTGCAACCGACACTGAAGGAAAACAAACAACGGCAATGAACGTTGATGCAGAGGACATCGAGCCACGACTGGGGGCAGAACCGATGGAGACCGAAGATGAGCTAAAGGCAGAAGGGCCCACTATTGACCCCAGATGGAAAGGCCAGAAACGAAGGGCTACCCCGGTTGAAGAGTTGGAAACTGTGAGAGTCGACCCGAACCAAGAGGGCTTAGAACTCTTCATAGGGTCCGAGCTACCAGAGCCGTACAGGACCAACATGATTGAGTTTCTTAAAGCAAACCTCGATGTGTTCGCATGGTCGCATGCAGACATGGTAGGCATCAGCCCCGAACATGCCTGCCACAGACTCAACATCGACCCGAGGAAGAAGCCAATCCATCAGAAGAGGAGAAAATTTGGGCCCGATAAATACGAGGCGCTCGATGTGGAGGTTAAAAAGCTGCTGGATAATGACTTAATCAAACAAGCGTTATGCCCGCAATGGGTGGCGAATCCAGTATTGGTCAGAAAAGCGACTGGAGCGTGGAGATTCTGCATCGACTTCACAGATCTCAACGCCGCCTGCCCAAAATATAATTTTCCATTGCCTCACATCGATCAACTAGTTGATAGCACCGCTGGACATGAACTTCTCACGTTCATGGATGCATTCGCAGGATATCATCAAATAGCGATGCATCCCGATGATCAAGAGCATACGGCGTTCTACACCAACAAAAACTTATTGTGCTGGAAGAGAATGCCATTTGGGTTAATCAATGCTGGAGCTACATACCAGAGATTGGTCAATAAGATGTTTGATGATCACATCGGGAAGACAATGGAAGTGTACGTAGATGATATTGTTGTCAAGAGCTCCAAAAAGGAAGATCATTTGCAGCATCTAGCTCAAACGTTTGAGATACTTCGAACATACAACATGAAACTGAACCCTAAGAAAAACAGTTTTGGGGTCCATTCTGGGAAGTTCTTGGGACATCTAGTCAGTCAAAGAGGGATTGAAGCAAATCCCATAAAAGTGAAAGCAATCATGGAAATGCAACCACCCAGATCAGTTAAAGAGGTCCAACGGTTAACCGAATGTCTAGCAGCTTTGAGCAGGTTCATCTCAAGATCCGGAGACAAGTGCAGGCCGTTCTTCGAGGCAATCAAGAAGGGAAAGTTTCAATGGACAGACGCCTGTCAACAAGCGTTCGAGCAGCTGAAAGAGTACCTCAGTGACACGAAAATTCTTGCCAAGCCGATCCCAGGGGAGAAGTTATACTTGTACCTGGCAGCTTCAGAAGTAGCAATCAGCTCAGTGCTCGTTCGAGCAGAAGGAAAGTTCCACCTGCCCATCTACTATGTAAGTCAAGCTTTACACGAAACAGAACTCAGATACTCACCAACAGAGAAGCTAGCATATGCACTAGTGATGAGCGACAGAAAACTTCGTCCATATTTTTTCGACCACCAGGTGGAAGTGTTGACAACGTTTCCGCTCAAGCAAATACTGCACAGACCCGATGCGGCTGGCCGCCTCCTAAAATGGTCAATGGAAACCAGTCAGTTCGGGATTTCATATGCTCCTCGAACAGCGATCAAGGGGCAAGCCTTGGCAGACTTTATAGTCGAACTGACTTTCCCCCAGAATCCAGCGAGAGGACATAGCCATCCCTGGCACATGTATGTTGACGGATCATCAACTAATACAGCATCTGGGGCAGGTATAGTCTTGATAAGCCCAGATAGGCAACTTTTTACTTCAGCAGTCCGGTTCGAGTTCATGGCGACAAACAACGAAGCAGAGTACGAAGCTGTGATCGTTGGGTTACGCCTAGCATTAGCAGTTGGAGTACGAAGGTTGCAAATCTTTGGAGATTCGCAATTAATCGTCAACCAGGTCCGAGGAGAATATGAAGCAAGAGATGAAGACATGGCTTTGTATCAAAAAAATGTTGCTCACTTGGCCTCTTTGTTCGAACAAATATACATTGAACAGATACCAAGAGACAATAATGCTCAAGCAGATGCATTAGCCAGGCTAGCAACCAGCGCCGGACCAGCAGAATTGTCGGAAGTGGCACTAACAAGAATGTCCAAACCATCAACCGAAGATTACAAAATCTATCAAGTCAACGAAGATTTCGAAGAAGACGACTGGAGGATACCAATCATTGAGTATTTACAAAACGACAAAAAGCCAGACAACCCGTCTGAAGCTAACAAGTTGGTCAAGAGAGCAGCAAGATACACCATGATGGATGGACAGTTGTACAAGAGAGGAATTTCACTCCCACTTTTGAAATGCTTGGCTAGGGGGCAAGGGCAAGCAGTACTGAAGGAAATTCATGAAGGCATATGCGGAAATCACGCTGGAGGACGAGCATTAGCGTATAAGACCATAAGACAAGGGTATTATTGGCCGACCCTCCTCCAGGATGCAATCAAAGTTGCCCGAACTTGTCACAGGTGTCAGTTGTTCGCCCCGAACATCCACAAGCCCCCGCACGAACTAATCTCTGTCAATAGTCCGTGGCCATTTGCGAAATGGGGAATTGACCTCATCGGGCCTTTTCCGCCAGGAAAAGGGAATGTTCGATTCGCAGTGGTGGCAGTAGACTATTACACGAAGTGGGCTGAGGCAGAAGCGCTTGTGCGAATCACACAGGAGAAAATAATCAACTTCATATGGAGAAACATTGTTTGCCGCTTCGGGGTGCCTCAAGCGATCGTGACAGATAACGGAAAACAATTTGAAGGAAAAAAAATAAGAGATTTTTGTGAAAAGTGGGGAATGAAGAAACATTTTTCAACACCGTACCACCCCCAATCAAATGGCCAAGTAGAGGCAGTGAACAAAATAATTAAGCATATTTTGAAGATCCGCTTAGCCGACAAACAGGGGAAGTGGTCTGAAGAGTTACCAGAGGTGTTATGGGCATACCGAGTATCTCACAGAACAAGCACAGGCAAAACACCGTTCACAATGGCGTTCGGGACAGAAGCAGTAATACCGGTTGAGTTAAAAGTCCCAACAAAATGAACAACTGCGTTCGACGAAGAAGCAAACAACTCTGCAATGGCAGCAGAGTTGGACTTGCTTGAAGAAAAAAGAATAACAGCAGAATTGAAAAATGCAATTTACAAGAAAAGAGCAGCAAAGTACTACAATTCTCAAGTAAAAGCAAGAGAATTCGAAGTTGGGGACTTAGTACTTCGAAAAGTTTTAACACCACCAGGAGTATTCGGCCCGACTTGGGAGGGCCCATACAAGGTGACGAATAAGTGGCACAATGGCACATACGACCTTGAAGACATGGAAGGCAAGTCGTCCCAATACTCCTGGAATACCACTTTGCTCAAGAAGTACTATCAATGAAGTCCTGTAAGTCTTAGAAGTTTTACAAATAGATCCTTGTAATTTTTTTATTTTTGCGCAAGTTTATATATAAAAGCGAGCAGTTGTGCAGTTACTAGGCGAGCAGAATCGTATTTATCTTTTGTCTTGCTTTCTTTTGGATTTTGAGCCTTAAGTCCAGATTACTTAATTGCTCGCCCAAAAAAAAAAAATTTGGAAAAGTGCAAGTCTGTTATAAGACGAACCATAGAGCTTATTAAAAGCAAAAACAAGGCTAAGTCCATAACGGACCAATACCCCACATTAATGCAAGGCCAAGTCCACAAGCGACCAAAATGGCCCAAACAACTAAAGGTCAAGTTCTATAAGAACCAAGTGACCAACTTAAAATTTGACTAAGTGTTTACCTTAAGAAAAAAGGAACACTTAGAAACTAAGTCATAAGCAAAAGAAAGAGACGAGCAATTAAGTAAGACAAACAAAGAGGCACAAATTTGTAGATGAGCAAAAATTTTCATTTCTTTAAGTCAAAAGATGTTTACAATAGGAATAAGAAATACAGAAAGAGTGTACATCCTATTGTAAATAAAAAACTAAGTCTTCAAGAGGGAGGTGGAGGAGGAGCATCTGCAGTTCTGGTCGCCTGAACACTCGGCTGCTCGCCTGAGGCACTTGTGCCAGCCCCATCTATTGGCGTTAAAGAAAGAGACGCCAACCCTTCAAAGACCTCATCAGTGGCCACCGTGCTGGTTGTCGCTGGAGCAGGGTCAGGCTGGCCGCCATAAGTGGGGGTAGCAATGTCGACCTCCTCGCCGAAGACATCCAAGGGGAAGCCAAGATCGGCCAGATCAGAGACGAACAAGGTAGAGCCAGGAGCAGGGGGGTAATTCTTGACATATTCAATGAAGTCCACTTTCACCGCGCCACAAATATCTTGGTTGTGATTATGGGCGAAGTGAACAGACCTCAAACATTCAGCAAATGCACAGATATACCCGAAGTTGGTCTTATCCAACACCTCATGCTCATGGACTTCATAGTCGATCATGTTCTTACGCTCCTCCTCCAATCTCTTGATGTGCTCCTCGGCAGCTAGCAGGCGAGCAGATAAGTCTGCTCGCTCCTTTTCAGCCCTTTCGGCTCTCAGATCTGAAGTTTTTACCTCCAGCATCATCTTTTGAGCCTTGTCCAAGGCACTCTTCTCGCCGGCCAAGGAGGCCTCCATCTTACTCTCCATCAAGGCCAGCTCCTTAGCATGCTCGGCCTTGCACTCTTTGATGGCGGAAATTCTTTCTTCGTCCATCCTCTCCACACGACGACCCAAATCACGGTTTGTCCGCTCGAGCTCCGTGACTTGATCGAGCAGCATCTGGGACTGGATCAATTGATGGCTAGCATTGTACGCCATCAAACGAACATTGTCACTAGCAGATTGGCTAGCAACAAGGGTGTTCGCCGACTTCGTCCAGGCCCTGGGAACTATCTCGGCTGCTCGGCGAACAGGGACATCAGGAATGTCAGAAAACGAAGAAGGAGCATTCTTCACCACGGAGAAATGGTGAAGAGTAGTCCCGCGACCAGGATAGTGCGTGAGGTTATACCTAAAACAAAAACATGTCAGTAAGCGAGCAACATTGCGCCAAGCGGCGAACAACAAAAAAGTCCAAGACAGTTAACTTACTCCTTAATTTTGATGGGGTCCCAACCCAAATAAGAAGTATCTTTGGGATTGTCGCCTCTCTTGGTCGCCACCAGGCCAGCGACCACTTGTTGTTCGTCCACCACTTCCAAGGAGGTGGACTTAGATGCAGGAGATCTGGGAACAATGCTGCTCGCCTCCACCGCAGCTTTTGATCGCTTCGAGGCACGATCATCATCGCGAGTGCCGCGAGCATCGTCGCCTCGTGGCGCTTTCCTTTTATCCCTATCCCGTTCCTTCTCCTTTTCCTTCCTTGCATCCCGCGGAGAGGAGGTAGTTTTGGCCGCAGGTTTAGGGCGACCAGCTCCGGCGGCTGGGCGACCAGAAGGGTTCTCTCCTGCCCGGAGGCGCATGATGGCAAGGGGAGGGTCCATCTTTCTTCTTGAAGCTTCGGCCATTTTTTTAACTCGTCTGGCGAGCAGGTAATATGATTCAGGCACAGCCGGGATAGCAACGGTGACTCGTTGATCTGTCAAGAAAAAGACAAGGGTTAGGCGAGCAAGAAAAGTGGCGAGCAGGAAAAACAGGCGGGCAAGAATGTTACCTTCGGGGATAGCAGCCTGAGCTTCAAGGTGGTGGGGACTCGTAATCAAGCCAGCAAACTTGCGGCAATGAGCTTTTGAAAGATGTTCCAAATCGCGACTAGCAGCGTCACGAAGAGAAATGATGGCTAACGTGAAGAGGTATTCGTCGCTGATATCGGGATGCCCCCACTTCAAATTTCTCGGACCTGCAAAACAACGAAAAAGATTAAAATTAGTCCTACTTATGAATTAGCAAGACAAAATTAGCCCTACGTTTGATTTTTCCAAAGCCTTCAGGCGACATGATACACGCCTGCCCGCCAGCGAATCCCTCAGTTGCTCGCCAATCTCCACCAATAAAGAAGAATTGGCAATGCCAACCCTTAATCTTATTGGGAACATCTTCAACGAGTTTCAATCCGGTCTTCGCCTTAGCGTAATACCAGCCAGCACCGTCCTCGGAAATGGTCAAGGCGTAAAGGATCTCCGCGGTTGTTATCTTGTTCTTATAGCCCTCAAGACCAAAAAGAGTCATGAAGGCTAGAAGAGTACTCCAACTATTTGGGGTGATTTGAGTGATCGCCAGATTCATGTCAGATAAGAAGCGGCCAATGAGCGGATGGACGGGGAGCGGAAAACCCGTGTTTAACACATCCAAGTTAATCGCCGTACAGCCAGGAGGGGGGCGATCAGCAGTCTCTCCTTTCTTCGGCACATACATGAAAATATCGTAGGGGATTTTGTACGTTTCACGGATGCTCGCCAGATCACTCTCCACACATACACTAGCAACCTTGCTCGCTGCATAGTCCCCATCCTGAGCCTTCATAATTACCCTCGATGTGGGGGCAAAAGTCTTCGAGTAGCGAGCAGAATAGTCCGCCCACTCGTTGTCACGAACAACTCCTTCCGGGATCCGAGATTCTGGTGTAGTTTGAGAGATGGGAAAATTGATTTCCCTTAAAAACTCCCAAGTGAGCGTGTGACCTCCCTGCTCGCCACCTCGCTGCTCGCCAGCAGTGTCAGCGTGATCGCCCTCAAGGTCAATTGAACCCTCTATCTCCGCGGCCACTGCTGCAGAATCTTCTCCAAGGTCAGAAGATGTTTCAGGTTCGCGAGCAAGAGAGTGAATCTCTTCTTGATCGCCAGAGCGGTCAGCGGCGAACATCTCTACCGAGCGAACAATGGAGCTCGCGTCTGAGTCCACGCCTTCATCCACCAATAATGTGTGCGGGTTGTTTGCTAGCGCTTGGCGAACAGATCTGCGCGGAGGAGATGGGTCTACGGGTCTTTTCTCCGGGTTTCGCCCGGGTCCGGATTGAGAGGAGCTTGAGGGGGAAAACTCCATTTGAAATAAGTGATGAAGAAATTTGGCTAAGTATGGGGTAATATACGGATAATGATGCCACCGGAGAAGTTACGAAGTTACGATGGCGGCGACGGCGTCAACAAGACGGCGGCGCTACGGTGGTCCACAGCCGGAATTACAGTCACAGTTGCGAGAAATGCGGGAAAATAGAAAAAATTTTACGAAATTAAAGAAAGAAAAAGAAATATAAGATGGATTACCTTCGAAGAACCAAAATCTAGAGCAAACACGAAGAAATCTGAACGCAAGAATTGCAAGAGGGAAAAGATCGAGAAGGTATTAATGGCGGAAGTCCGAAAAGAAAGAAATGAAGAAGGAACCGCCTATTTATAAGAATAAAATGGGGGCGAAAATGCAATATTTACAAAGTACTATAGGCCCCTATAGGCAAATTGGGAGACGCGCATGACTGACGCGACGCCACGCATTCCGTGCCTCAGGAATCCAACCGTCGCGACACGAAAGGGCGTTCGCTACTGGCCGCACATGCATGTTCCCATGCTCATTTGTTCGCTCGACCGCTCGAATGTTCGCCCGAATGAATAGCCATTTTTTCCTTCTTGCTCGCCCAATTTTCAAAGAGATTATAGCTTGGTCTCAATTGATCAATCCATGCCCAACGCGAGACCAAGCTAGGGGGCAATTGTTGGGTGGCGAACAATTAAGTAATTAACAAACAGAAGAGATTATTATGGCGAACAATTAAGTAATTAACAAACAGAATAGATTATTAAACTTGGTAACAGGATAATAAATGAAAGGAGCTAGCAGCTTCGTGGGGCGAACATCTTTGTAAAGGAGCTAGCAGCTTCGTGGAGCGAACAGTTTTGTAGAAAAGAACTAATGCGGCAAGCAGGATTGAGGCGAGCAGCCTTGCAAAGAACAGCTGTGCGAGCAGCTCAAACCAAGATCAATTCAGGCGAACAGGTCCGTAATGGAGCGAGCAACATTGTAAAACAATCCCAAGCAAGGAGCGAACAACTCGGAATGCAAAGGACCATGACATCTAACGAAGACGTGCAAACGAGCAACCGGTCACCGTCGAGAGCATTTCAGTAGTGCCAAAGACCAAGTACAACATTGGGAACTCCAAGAGTCACTAGCCTAGATATGGTCCAAGTGTCTTAACACTTGACATCCATCCAATGAGCAATAGTGTAGATGTTGTACAAGTGTCCTAACACTTGACAAATATCCAATGGTTAAGCCACCAAGATGGTGACACATGTCCTCTTTGTATGTCTATAAATACCCCATTCATTTTCATGAAAAGAGGAGAACAATTCAATACAAGTCCAAACTCTTGCAAAATTATTTCTTGAGCATCACTTTTCTAAATTCCATGATCTTGATTCTTGTTTGATGATCTTTCTTAGCTAAAACAGCCACTAATCATATTGATCATAAAAAGACCATCAACAACAGATAACATCATTCTTAAAAGAAACAGTAACAACTTTATTAAAAGTAACTGAATATCCATCAAAAAACAACTTAGAAACTGAAATTAAATTCTTCCTAAAGTTTGGAACGTATAAAACATCTCTTAAAATTAAAACTCTATCTTCAAAAGATAGGTGCACGACTCCCACTGCTTCGGCTGCCACTCTCGTAGCATCCCCTAAAGTGATTGTGATCTCATTCTTGCTAAGTCTCCGGGTTAGCTGGAACCCCTGAAGAGTGAAACAAATATGATCAGTTGCCCCGGTATCCACTACCCAAACGTGGGCAGCATACGCCGCAACATATGTTTCAACGACTAAAGCATGAGACTTACCTTTCTTTCCACCCTTCTTAGGTTTAGAACAGGTCGCCCTCCAATGTCCTTTCTCACCACAATTAAAGCACTTACCCTTAGCAGCTTTCTTTCCACCTCCGTCTCCCTTTGCCTTGGGTTTCGCAATGGTTGGATTTGCTTGGGTCTGGCCCTTCGTCTTCTTCCTCTTCTTCCCTCCCTTGGGACCCGAAGAGGAAGACGGACCGTTTGCCACCATAGCAACGGTTTGGTGATCCATTAGAGTCTCTGCCGATACCAAAGCTTGCAAGAGCTCGGGCAAACTATTTGCCCGGTCATTCATTTGATAGTTCAACTGAAACTGCTCAAAGCTCTTTGGCAGAGAATGGAGAACGAAATCGACCTTAGTAGGGAGGTCAAATTCCGCACCAAGTACTTCCAACTTGTTGAGATAACCCATCATCTCGATTACGTGATCCCTTACGGGCGTACCTTCCACCATTTTCAACGAAAGCATCTTTCGCATGGTGATTTGCCTAGCCGTACGGTTCTGATGTTGAAACATCGCTTCAAGATTTTGCATTATCTCAGAGGCGGTCTCCATGTGTTGGTGTTGGTGTTGCAACACATCTGACATTGAAGCCAGAATAGTACACCTAGCCATCTCATCGGAGTCAAACCAACTCTTATGCTCTTTCTTGTCCGCTTTCGTGGCATCTTCGGCAGGCTCTTGGGGCTTAGGAGTGGTAAGTACCCACTTGTGGTGTTGAGCGGTTAGGACAATATTAAGGTTACGTTTCCAATCAACATAGTTCTCACCAACAAGTTTGTTATCTTTAAGTATACTAAACAGTGGATTAAAAGGTTGCGACATGATGAACTGAGAACAAAACATACATTCATATCAATATCTAGAAAAATACGAAATTATCACATAATTCGATCACATCAATTATATTGAAACCTTAAAACAATATAATCATGCATCAGCCAACATCTCGAAACAATTTAAATGCGCCACGAGGGGTGGTCTATACATTTAAACACATTCAAGCGGATTACAAACTTAAAAGTTACAAATCCTTAATTCAAAATTAATAGTTGGCTCCCACTTTGACCACATAGAAACTGACAGGGACTCCGAGGGGAGTAAGTTAATATCAATTTCCTATGCCTAAGTAATAACCATAATTAAATACAGGATTATTATTTCGCTTTGAGCAAGCTACTCGTGGTGAGGGTCAATACCGCCACTAGTAATAATCCACAATCATCCTTTCGGAATTTATTCATGTGAAATCCGTTCTTTTGGCCGATCCGAGGGGGAAATGTATTCCAAAAGAACTTCACAAATAAATAAATTATGGAGGTCAAAATAATCCAATTTTAATATCCGGAATAAAATTGCGATTATAAAAACATACTTAGTAACTTTCGAAAGTAAGGTTTTTCTTGGACAATTAAATTCATGCAAACACATATTAACAAATAATAATAAGTGCACGAAATAAAACATCCATCAAAATAAAATTAAACACATTGGAGCACTCAAATCCAATTGTCACGGTTTAATTTCTTCACGTCTTGATGCGAAAAAATCGTCCTTGTTGCTTTCCGACGTTCGTCTCGACGTGCTCCCACTCGAACAACAACACTTCTTCAAAAACAGCATCGTTTGGGGTTCGGGACGACGTTTAAAATCACACGGAAAAAAAAAACACGAACCAAAAAAATTCCACGGCCTGAGATACAGCGCGCGTCGGCCCACAAAGTGGGCCCGCGCGCTTCCCGGCCCGAGAAGCGCTGAAACGCTGCCCGAAGCGCGCTGAAGCGCAGCCCCGAGGCGCACCCGAGGCGCTGCACGGAGGCGCGCCGAGGTGCCGCCCGGAGCGCCCCGAGGCGCTGCAGCCTCGCGCCCGAGGCGCGCGCGCGGTGCGCGCGGCGCCGTGCACCCGTCGCGCACGGCGTGCGCCGTGCACCCCCGTGCACCGTTTTTTTCGCTGTTCGTCCTCGTTTTCTTCACCCCTTGCATGATTTTACATCCATACACGCGCCACGCTTGTATGCATCATCCGGGTACGCCGTTTTTAATTCTTCGTTCTTCGTCACGATCCGGTTACAATTTATTTTTACAAAAAAAATAAATACTAGATCTAGACTAGTCTATTACAATGATCGAATCAAAATAAAACAACTAATCTACTCGTGGATTTTCTCACGAGAAAAACGAATTCGAACGAATCGAATTAAAAAACAATTAATTTACACGCATAAAATTAACAACATTAAAACCATGACAATTGGATACCTGCAAAAAAGATCTAACAATTCTACTATCCAATTTCAATTTAATGTTTAACAATTTAAATTCCAATTTAAAATTCAGAGCCCGAAACCGTGGCTCTGATACCAGTTGTTGGGAAAATAGGGGTGCCCGGAATCTATTCGGGATGAAATTTAAATACGAATTTAAATACAATTATTACTAGCATGAATTAATCCTAATTAATTCAAATAATAATTCCAACAATTAATTATCATCATGCATGTTGAATTAATTTCACATATTAACTAGGCGGAATAAACAAGTAAATATGCGATTAACGTACCTCTTGTAGAATTGGCCTTTGGATATACGGGACAATTATAATCTCGCTCTATCAACCCAAAGCCTTCTCAAGTATTTCCCTTTTCACCTCACTTGATCACCGGTGGGAGATGCTTTCAAGTAATTTAATAAACTAAGGAAAAAGAAAAATATCTATGCTTCTTGATTTTTCCAACACATGGAATTATGTACTTGGGGATGAAATAATCATCCCCTATTTATAATATGTAGGGACCGAAATTTTTAGTGATATTTGGGCTTGGAAAAAATCTTTTCTTAGACTCTAAGAAATCTAGAATATATCCCATATATTCTTTTCTCAAAAATAAAATATTCCACAAAAATCTCACCCTACATATTTAGGGATGTAATTTTCGAAAATTATGAGGAGAAATCCCAAGATTTGGATCTTCTTGAATATATGAGATATTCTTGTATTCCAAGAATACATATCTTCCATAATATCTTTCCAAGAAAATCAACAAAATCTTTTCTTCTCTAATAATGCATTTTTCGAAAATTATAAAGAAAAAATCAGCATATTTATTATCTTTTTATTTTAATCACCTTATCATTATTGGGCTACTTAATGGGCTACTTGAGGGGCCTTAAGGAGAATTAAGATTGGACCTCCTAATGGGCTTCTGAATTTCAATATTGAGCCCCAATATAATTCAGCCCATTAATATTAATTATTACCACTAATAAATTAATATTGCACTATCCATCTTAATCCATATTACGATAATATGGGCTCCCGGTTATTATTTCCCGCGGTTAAGATTATCAAGTCCATTAATTAATTAAGCTTCTGAATAGCTCTAAATTAATTAACACCTTTCACCTTGGAGTAAAGACAACTCAACATTATTATTCGTACCGAAGAAACTAATTCTTCACTTGCAAGATTTGGTACAATAAAACTTCTGAGCCCACCAAGGGGACTAATCACACGAGCCGTACTCACACGCGTTTATCCGTATTAAATCTTAGCAACCGTCGTATGATTAATATTACTGCCCAAGACACAAAGTTCGAAGTCGCAATGATTCTCACCCAACATGAATCAAAGCAGTAACTATTAAGCACACACGGTCCTATTTAAGTGACGGAGATTAAGAAATCAACAACCACTGAGGTCTAATTCTTCACCTTTCACAACAGAAGAATTTCTCCTCGCTGTAGGACCTCTTCAACACATACTAAATGTGCTAGTGCAATCTCTTAGTCAAGACAGACCAATCTGAGCCTTACACATCGACCTTTCACGGCGGATTGTTCAATTCCACCTAGGTCGTGAAAATGTACGTTTAGTTACAAGTAAACTGTTAATGTTGTCTTCTGTGATCGGGTATCACCACATTAACTACAATGTAACATGTACTATATATTGAACGGTTTGCAATAGAAATTCAACATTCAATCATAACTAAAGAAAATGTGATAAGAGAATTATTCTCATAAAACGAGTGTTTGATACACGAGTTATACAAAGTAAAAGCATACTTTCACGTATAACTCCAACATTCACCTCTTCATCCTTCAACTTCTTCACTTTATCCCTATCAAAATAAGTCAGATCATAATGCTCTTGGGTTAAATTATCAAGTGAAGGATTATAAAATTTATGAATATGAGATGGATTAGGGATAGGAGGTGTGTCTTTAACACGAGGATCAATTGCATCCATGCAATACAAACTCTCATCCTTCTTCGGGTGCTTCATGACTTCATATAGGGAAATCTTCACTTCTTGATCATCAACCTTCAATGTAATCTTCCCATTTGCCACGTCTAGCACCATCCCCGCCGTAGCTAAGAACGGTCTTCCCAAGATCAGGGGCACGTGCTCATCTTTCTACATCTCTAGCACTACAAAGTCGGCTGGAAAAATGTGCTTTCCAACTCTCACTAGGACGTCTTCAACCACACCTTGAGGTCGAGTAATAGACCGATCGGCAAGTTGAAGCGTCATCATTGTGGGTTGAAGTTCTCCACCTTCCAACTTCTTGAAAAGCGACAGGGGCATGAGATTTATGCTCGCCCCTAAATCACATAGCTCTCCTTTCTTGATCCCGTTCCCAATGTCACATAGGATCGTGAAACTCCCGGGATCCTTCAGCTTTGGAGGAAGCGCCTTGTGCACTAATGCACTCACCTCGTGGTTCAGCTGCACCAACTTTGGCTCATCCACTCGCCGTCTTTTTGCGATCAAGTCCTTCAGAAACTTTGCATAATGCGGCATCTGTTCTAAAGCATTATAAAAAGGAATGTTAATGTGAAGTTGTTTAAAAACATCAAGAAATTTTACAAATTTTTCATCAAGCTTCTTTTTCATGAAGCGCTGTGGATACGGGACGGGTATCACAGATTTGGGTACCCCCCATTCATCTCTTTCTGTTTCTTTCACTTTATCCTTTGCTTCATTTGCCTTCTTCCACTTAGGAACTCTCTCAATCTCCTCACTTTCCTTGCCCTTCTGGGACTCATCCATATCTTTATGCTTCTCAATCCCTTCACTTTCAATCCCCTTCTCAACTTGGGGCGTCTCAGAATCAGCAGGCATCTGAGGACCTTCATAGTTGGTTCCACTTCTAAGCTGGATCGCCTTGTAATGCTCTTTCGGGTTCCCCTCCGGCATGGAAGGATATTTTCCCGGCTCTCTATTCACCATCTTTGCAATCTGGCTCATCTGGAACTCTATAGAAGTGAACCTTCAATTGTTCTCTTGTTGAGTTCTAGTCCACTCAATGTTCATCTTCTGGAGGTCTTGATCGCGTTGATCACCCTTTTTATGCAGCTCCTTCACATCGTACTCCAAGGATGACAACCTCTTACTTCCTTCTTCCACTTTTTGCAGGATCGCTCTCAACATCTCCTCGGTTGATGCACCGCCTTCTCCACCAGGAGGTTTAGACCCCGGATCAACACCTGTAGGAACAGTAATACCAGCTTTTGGGTTAGCATAAGAACAATTCTCATTTTTCCTCCATGTGTTTTGAGGAGGCTGTTGGCCTCCTTGAACTCCTTGTGTGTTCCTCCATTGATTTTGAGGCGGCTGTGGCCCTGGAGGTACAAATGGCTGACCATAAGAAGGTCTTCCATACTGATTTCCACCTTGGTAGCCATTCTGATTGTAATACGGACCTCCCATGTAATTGGCTACCTCTTGCTGCCCACTTGGTTGGTCTACTCTCTCATTCTCTACTGCATGCTCTCCAACCAAATTCTTCCCCAACTCGAGGTTGTTGATTTTCTCCATCATGGCCATCAATAGCCTCCTCGTTCCTTCACCCTCTTCAACCTGATGCACTCTTTGAAAATCTGAGTCTCCATTCCAAGCCCCGGCATTCGTGACTGTTGGGATATAGATTAGATGTTTTGAAGATGTTAAAACAAGAACTTGTAATAGGACTAGCTGAACCTGTTAGTCAGCTACAGATTAGTCTAGGTCTAGAATAGGTCTTTAGTTAAGGGGGAAGAAATCTGTGCAGACCAGAGAAGGTACCAGAGAAGGTACCAGAGAAGGTGACCAGAGAAGGTACCAGATGAGGTGACCAGATGAGAGGTGACCAGATGAGATGTCCAGAGCAGAAGAGTCACCAGAGCAGAAGAGTCACCAGAGTAGATGAGGTCCAGAGGAGTCTGACCAGATGAGCTCGGACCAGAGGAGCCTGACTAGAGGAGTCTGCCAGAGGAGCCTGACTAGAGGAGTCTAACCAGAGGACCGCTCCCAGATGAGGACCAGAGCAGAAGTGTTACCTGACCAGACCAGAAGACCCCAGACCAGACGAGTCTTGACCAGATGAGTTCGACGGATTAGTTCACCCACTTAGAGGCTGCGTGTAATCTGGAGACAAGAAGACCTTGGAAATTCATGATGGAGAAGAAGGCAATCTGGAAGTCAACTGATGGAGGATCTGATTGTTTGATTGATTGATTGAAGTCAACTAATCAATCATATAATTAATCTTTGATTGATTATATTTCTCCAATTATGGTTGTTTGAATTGCTAGTTCCCAACGGCTAGTTAATTCCTACAACTATAAATATGAGTGATTTTGATGAGTTCAATAGAGAAGAGTCGCGCGAGAGCACACAACAAGAACACACGAACTCTTCCAAACACTCACCTTGTTCATACAAGTTTTTATACACTCTTTAGGAGTTATAGTTGGACCATTCACACAATCCTTATCTGTATAGATAGATTGGTGTAAGGCTTAGATCGTAAGATTGAAGCAAGTTGTACGAAGGAGCTGGTACTTCCCAATTCCAGTAGTGAGTACGTTGGTTGGAGAGTGAGAAAGACCCCTTTGAAGAAAGGGAGAGTGGACGTAGGACAAGTTGGTCCGAACCACTATAAATCCAGTGTCATTTACTTTTCTGCTTTTAAGTTTTCTGCATCTTAATTTTAGCATTTAATTTAAATGGGTTTTCATTAAAATAAACTCAAAACGCTTTCCGCTGGATAAACCTTTTTGGGACCAACAAGTGGTATCAGAGCAGTGTGTCCTACAGACCACTGTTTTGAAATTATCTCGGTGGTCACCAGGGCAGATCCATATTTTTTGAAAACCCAAATATTTGTTGTGCTAACAAATTTTGCAGAAATGGGCTCAAAGAGATGCAGTAGAAGAGACACCAGGAGGTACTCCAAAAGAAGCTTAGCAGATGAGGAAGATGAGGTATCCACTTCTGGTTCATCATCAAATTTTGAACCAGACGAAGAGATATGTCTGGTAACAGACGAGGTATGTAATCGAACTCCCTCTTCCTCTTATTCTTCTTTTTCTGAACAATCAGAGGAGTCTGATATGCAGAAGATGCTATTAGATCTCCAAACTTCTATACAACTTTGTCAAAAGTTGGAAGATGAGAACTCAAAGCTGAAAGTAGAAAATCAGAAGCTTTCACAATGTCTAGGCAACTCAGCTGATCTACCAGCTGAACAAAATCATACACTGGTCGAAGAGTCTTCTGACTTGACAACCAGGTGTAATGATCAAGTTAAGCTGATAGAAAGGTTGGTTGTTGAAAACATTGAGAAAGACAATGAATATAATCTGCTTAAAGCTAAGTTCGATGAACTCTTCCATCAAAACAAAATTGTAAAAGATAGTGAGGACAAGCTCAAGCTTAGACTGGAGCAGCTGACTATAGCAAACAATGCTGTGTCACATATAGCTGCCTCATCTCAAAGAGAGCATGATAAAACAGGCCTTGGTTATACCAAACCTGAATCCTCACATGTTCAGAAAGAAGAACAGACTAGTAATTTTATTGATAAGGGTAAAAGGCCAGCTGACCAGGCAACTCAGCCTAATGGGCAGATGAGACCTAAAACTCAAAAATCCAAAAGGCAGAGGAGGAATTTTAAGAAGGGTTATACCCAGAATAAAAGACCTCAGCCAGGCCAGCAGAGTAGAAGACAGTCTGGATCTTCTCAAAAGAGGCAGAATCAGATGACTTCTACTCACCTGCAGAAGACTTTCAAGTCATCTGCCAGAGCAGCTAGAACCTTTGATGGTTCTAGTAAGACTTATCCTTATCAAAAGAATTTCAAGTCTGTTGCTTTAAGACAAGTTATTCCTTCTACTGGACAAGCTCATAAGAGAAGAAGAGCCTCTAGAAGAAATAACCATGTCGAAGCTTCTTATGTTCAGTGTGTTTTTGTTGATATGTATGGAAGAAAGATAAGATCACTTGATTCAAAAAGGGATGATCTATTCTTGTGGCTTCCTAAATGTTGTGCTAACCCCCCTGGACCCAGTAGGGTACCAAAAAGTTGATTGCCTGCAGATACACAAGAAGACCAGCTGATATTTTGCCCCAATATCAGCTGAGCATACTTTGAGGGGGAAGATCAGTTGACCTAGCCTGCTAGAATCTCTATTTGTTATTTCAATATTTTCTTGTCTTGTTTTATTTAAAGTTCTTCCAGTTTTAACATCATCAAAAAGGGGGAAATTGTTGGGATATAGATTAGATGTTTTGAAGATGTTAAAACAAGAACTTGTAATAGGACTAGCTGAACCTGTTAGTCAGCTACAGATTAGTCTAGGTCTAGAATAGGTCTTTGGTTAAGGGGGAAGAAATCTGTGCAGACCAGAGAAGGTACCAGAGAAGGTACCAGAGAAGGTGACCAGAGAAGGTACCAGATGAGGTGACCAGATGAGAGGTGACCAGATGAGATGTCCAGAGCAGAAGAGTCACCAGAGCAGATGAGGTCCAGAGGAGTCTGACCAGATGAGCTCGGACCAGAGGAGTCTGCCAGAGGAGCCTGACCAGAGGAGTCTGACCAGAGGACCGCTCCCAGATGAGGACCAGAGCAGAAGTGTTACCTGACCAGACCAGAAGACCCCAGACCAGACGAGTCTTGACCAGATGAGTTCGACGGATTAGTTCACCCACTTAGAGGCTGCGTGTAATCTGGAGACAAGAAGACCTTGGAAATTCATGATGGAGAAGAAGACAATCTGGAAGTCAACTGATGGAGGATCTGATTGTTTGATTGATTGATTGAAGTCAACTAATCAATCATATAATTAATCTTTGATTGATTATATTTCTCCAATTATGGTTGTTTGAATTGCTAGTTCCCAACGGCTAGTTAATTCCTACAACTATAAATATGAGTGATTTTGATGAGTTCAATAGAGAAGAGTCGCGCGAGAGCACATAACAAGAACACACGAACTCTTCCAAACACTCACCTTGTTCATACAAGTTTTTATACACTCTTTAGGAGTTATAGTTGGACCATTCACACAATCCTTATCTGTATAGATAGATTGGTGTAAGGCTTAGATCGTAAGATTGAAGCAAGTTGTACGAAGGAGCTGGTACTTCCCAATTCCAGTAGTGAGTACGTTGGTTGGAGAGTGAGAAAGACCCCTTTGAAGAAAGGGAGAGTGGACGTAGGACAAGTTGGTCCGAACCACTATAAATCCGGTGTTATTTACTTTTCTGCTTTTAAGTTTTCTGCATCTTAATTTTAGCATTTAATTTAAAAGGGTTTTCATTAAAATAAACTCAAAACGCTTTCCGCTGGATAAACCTTTTTGGGACCAACAGTGACAATGTTGTCAACGATCTCTCTACACCTCTCTATGCCTTGATTCAGGAATGCTCCGCCCGCACAAGCGTCTAAATGGTCTTGCCCCGCCTTGTTGGCACCACTGTAGAAGAATGCCATAATATCTCCCTCATTGTACCCATGCTGCGGGCACTCAATCAGCATGTTTGAGTATCTCTCCCACGCTTGGCGTAAATCCTCTCTAGACTTCTGGCGAAAGGACGAGATCTCAATTCTAGCCTTGATCGTCCTAGATGGAGGGTAGAATCGCTCGAGGAACAGACGCTCGAGCTCGGCCCAAGTGGTAATACCTCCCCGCGGGAGCGTATTATCGTACCACTCTTTAGCTATTCCCGTCAGTGAGAATGGGAACAGCCTAAGCCTCTTGGCATCTTCAGACATGCCATTATAATTGAATGTAGAGGCTATCATGAGAAAACTCCTCAGATGTGTATGAGGATTCTCCTTCCCGATCACCCCCTTGAGCTGATTCTCGGTAAGCAGCTTTAAAATTCCTGGGGAAATAGAGAAGTTATTTGCCTCAACTGGAGGTAAAGCCACCCCATCATAGTACCGCTGTGGCTGCGCTGCAAACCTCCCTCGAATGGCCATATGTTGATCTACGTTCTGAGGAACGTGTCGAGGATTAGCAGCAAGTACTGGTACTTGTTGGGGTGGTGGTGGGTAAACAGGTGGTTGATTATAGACTGGAGGTGGATGATATGGGTATGGTGGATACGGGTATGGTGGGTATGGATAATGTTGGTATACTGGGTTGTTGAAAGGGTTATTTGGGTTTTGTGGGTAAGCAGGGTTGTTCAGAGGATTATGGACTGGATTGATAATGTTTTGTGCACCCGGGTTTTGGCTCTGACTATCCCCTAACGGATCTTTGTTCTTACTGGTGTTGCCCTCAGTGCCGTCAACCCGGTTCAACCACTGGTTAAACTCATTCTCTGCATCTTCCAACTCATTATTGATGTCCATTGGTTCTTTCCCTAAGTCGGCCGCGTTCATCCTTCTCACGAAGGCTCGGTTTCTCCTTGCTATTGTCTCAGGATCTGCAGGTAACCTCTCTTCGCTTGTATTGCCTTGTGAGCGTGTTTTCATAAATCTGAAACACTAGCAGAAGGATCAAAACGCAACTGCCTAATGAATGGAAATAAAAATAAAAACAGAAAATAAATCACCCACTACTAACTACTAAGCTATCTACAAGTCCTATTCAAAAAGCATACAACGCCATCCCCGGCAACGGCGCCATTGACTTGAAGCGAATTACACTAACTCTACTAGTCGCTTACCCGCAAGCGGACGGGTCCACTGTAGTATAAGTACGTATAACGACCAAGTAGTATCGAACCCAAGGGATGGAGTGTATGCGAATAGATCCCTGAAGATCTACGCGTTGTAGTTAATATGAGTGTATTGTTTTTGGATTTTTGGAAAGATTAATTAAAAGACTAAATTAAACTAAGTAAACTAAAATACTAAGAAGACGAATTAACTAAAGGTTGTGTTCTAATGAGAGATGTCGATGCTTAAGGTAGGAATCCCTACGTATACTAACGGAGCAGGTACGATAATTAAAATAACTGTGACACACAAGAATTAACCTAAGTCTAAGAATGCAAGGTGAAAGCTCAAGATTCTAAACCCTAATACTTTACCCTAACACTCGACTTCACTAATCTACTAACAAGTTAATAGATTGTGCTTAATTAATGAGACCCTAATTTAACTAAGGTGATGCGGTCGTCCTCCTTCGCTAAACCGGTAAATGAATTAACCTTTTCTAAACCTTCTCGTTTAGACTACTAATTGTTATTGAGTGATGCGGTCGTCCTCTCTCTAACACTTTCGTACTAAATTCAAAGGAAAAGTTAAGATTATTTATAAGAATTCATTAACTAAGAGAATTAAAACTAACGTCACGAATTACCCTAATTACGTACCCACATCCTACTTCTACGAGTTCATCCTACCCCAAGCATGCAAGGGTTCTAACCTAACATGGTGGTTTGAATAATAAAAGCAATCACAAGAACAATAATCATATGCATAATTAAATTAACGAAAGAAATCAAGAACATAAACGAAAGAACAAATTAAAGTCTCTAAAGAAATCTATATAAATCTGAAAAACTAGGTTTAATCATCTCCAAGAGTAAAGAAAGAAAGAATTAATCTAATACGTTCAAAAGAAATACTAAAACGAAGAATTCGTAAATTAAAACCTCGATTACAACGTATAAAACTCTTCCAATCTCCCTCCCAAACTTTCTCCTCGCTCAAAATATGTAAAAATATGTGTTGGTATGTTGTGATATGTGAAAATATGCTTGGAAGGGGTATATATAGGCTTTGAGATGAATTTGGGCGATTTTGGGCCAAAAACACGCAAAAACGCTCGAGCAACACAGCTCGAGCGCCCCATTCGAGCTTGGTGGTCGAGCGGGTCAAGAGGTCGAGCGAGGCGCTCGACTGCTGGCTGTACACATGTTCGTAAAACCATCATAACTTCTCAACCGGGAGTCCGTTTTGGCCGATTCAAAGTCCTACGAACTCCTCTTTTCGCCCTCTATCCATATATGAAAAACAAAGAGACAAATTAATAAGTTTATAAAAATGATACTCATTTGACTCCAAACACTCGTCGAAAATACTCAAAACATGGGCAAATCCGGCACCAAAACATAACAATTTCACGCCTAATCACCCGCACAGATGGTTTTCGGCAATAACTCCCGGCTCTATCAACTCTTTCGCACAACTAAGCAAAGAGTTTTTATCTCATTTCTCAACTGCCGGGTCCTACTTGACCCACAGACACCGTTTGGCAGATATCAGGCAAGGAGACGAGGAGTCTGATAAGCAATTTCTGGAAAGATTTGATAAAGTTTTGTTGGAAGGCGAAATGGTGAGTGAGGATACGAAGATAGTGGCAGTGATGGCTGGATTGAAGAAAGGAACTGATCTGTGGAAGGAGATGCACTTGACTTGCCCAAAAACATACACGGAATTCAGACACAAAGCAGGAATCCACGTATCGATGAGGAGGCCCTACACAGAGAGATAGGAGACAAAGCTGATCCAAAGAAGTTTGGCAAGAAGTCTGGAGGGAGTGATTACAAAGCTCCGAAGAACATGAAGTCGTTCAACGAAGGAGCAGAGTTAAAAGAAAAGCTGAATCAAGTCCTTACCATGTCCGTGGACGCTGTGTACAACAACATTAAAGGCAGGGAGATGTTGTCAGAGCCACGAAGGATAAGGCAAGAGAGAGGAAAACTAAACCCGAACAAATACTGCGCATATCATCAGAACATCGGCCACTTCACAAGCGAGTGCCGAGATCTGTTGAAGCAGTTGTGGAGGTTCTATGAGGAGGGAAAGCTGACCGAGTTCGTGAAAAGGGAACCAGGTAAGAGACCAAGAGCAACAGTACCGTCCAGTTCGGATGATGGAGACAGCGACGAACAACCAAGCAAAGCTGGTAAGAGAGAAAGAAAGGTCCCAGCAGCCCCAGCAAGGCCTATTCCGGAAATCTTAATGCTGGAACCCACTGGACCAGTAGGTGGTTGTTCTGATGGGAGACCACCTGTGTCAAAAAGAAAGAGGAAAGCGGAACTGAGAGCAGTGGATCAAGTGATGGAAGTGGGTGTGAATCCATCGACCAAACGAACAGGGGACCTGACTTTCTCAGAAAAAGACTTAGACGGGGTACTCACTCCCCACAATGACTCGTTAGTCATTTGTGCTAATATTATGGGGACAAAAGTGCACCGTCTACTTGTCGATACTGGTTCCTATACAAACATCCTGTTCAAGAGCACGGTGGACCAGCTAGGAGATTGCGCAGAGTACATCAAGGACTGTAATCACAAAATAGTAGGATTCGAAAATGCTGTGACCGTCCCGCTAGGAATGGTTACGTTGGCAGTCGAGCTTGTATCGGTCGAGGACCCGGAAAGGAAACTGAATAGGATGGTAGACTTCCTAGTTGTAGACCAACAGTCCACCTATAACGGGTTCCTCGGCCGTCCTTTCTTGTATGAATTCAAAGCGGCTGTTTAAACGTACTATTATTGTTTAAAATTCCCAACAAAGAAAGGTGCAGGTACAGTCAAGGGAGTCCAGAAGAAGGCTCGCGCGTGTCTTTTGCAGATACAATTGAAGAATCACCAAGTCAACATGACAGACAGGTGCTCAGACAAGGACGGATGCGATAGCGAGGTCATGACTTCCATCGATACCGAAATAATGGAAGTCGACGAGCGGCTGTGCGTAGGCGCATAGTTGGACAAGGACGAGCAGGAACGCAAAGACGGACAGTTTTTCCAAACAAGAGGTAGAGAAGCTGCTACAACCAATACCGAAGAAAAACAGACAATGGCAACGGACGTCGACGCAGAGGACATCGAGCCACGACTGGGAGCAGAACCGATGGAGATCGGAGATGAGCTAAAGGCAGAAGGGCCCATTATTGACCCCAGATGGAAAGGCCAGAAACGAAGGGCTACCCCGGTCGAAGAGTTGGAGACTGTAAAAGTCGACCCGAACCAAGAGGGCTTAGAACTCTTCATAGGGTCCGAGCTACCAGAACCATGCAGGACCAACATGATTGAGTTTCTTAAAGCAAACATCGATGTGTTCGCATGGTCGCATGCATACATGGTGGGCATCAGCCCCGAACATGCCTGCTACAGACTCAACATCGACCCAAGGAAGAAGCCAGTCCATCAGAAGAGGAGAAAATTCGGACCCGACAAATACGAGGCGCTCGACGTGGAGGTTAAAAAACTGCTGGATAACGACTTAATCAAACAAGCATTATGCCCGCAATGGGTGGCGAATCCAGTATTGGTCAGAAAAACGACTGGAGCGTGGAGACTCTGCATCGATTTCACAGATCTCAACGCCGTCTGCCCAAAAGATAATTTCCCATTGCCTCACATCGATCAACTAGTTGATAGCACCGCCGGACATGAACTTCTCACGTTCATGGATGCATTCGTAGGATATCATCAAATAGCGATGCATCCCGATGATCAAGAGCATACGGCGTTCTACACCAACAAAAACTTGTTGTGCTGGAAGAGAATGCCATTTGGATTAATCAACGCTGGAGCTACATATCAGAGATTGGTCAACAAGATGTTTGATGATCACATCAGGAAGACAATGGAAGTGTAAGTAGATGATATTGTTGTCAAGAGCACCAAGAAGGAAGATCACTTACAGCATTTGGCTCAAACGTTTGAGATACTTCGAACATACAACATGAAATTGAACCCTAAGAAAAGCAGTTTTGGGGTCCATTCCGGGAAGTTCTTGGGACATCTGGTCAGTCAAAGAGGAATCGAAGCAAATCCCGTAAAAGTGAAAGCGATCATGAAAATGCAGCCACCTAGATCAGTTAAAGAAGTCCAACGGCTAACCGGATGCCTAGCAGCTTTGAACAAGTTCGTCTCAAGATCCAGAGATAAGTGTAGGCCGTTCTTCGAGGCAATCAAGAAGGGAAAGTTTCAATGGACAGACGCCTGTCAACAAGCGTTCGAGCAGCTGAAAGAATACCTTAGTGATACGAAAATTCTTGCCAAGCCGATCCCAGGAGAGAAGTTATACTTGTACCTGGCAGCTTCAGAAGTAGCAATCAGCTCAGTACTCGCTCGAGCAGAAGGAAAGTTCCACCTGCCCATCTACTATGTGAGTCAAGCTTTACACGAAGCAGAACTCAGATATTCACCAACAGAGAAGCTAGCATATGCACTGGTGATGAGCGTTAAAAAACTTCGTCCATATTTTTTCGACCACCAGGTGGAGGTGTTGACAACTTTCCCGCTTAAACAAATACTGCACAGACCCGATGCGGCTGGTCGCCTCCTAAAATGGTCAATGGAAACCAGTCAGTTCGGGATTTCATATGCTCCTCGAACAGCGATCAAGGGGCAAGCCTTGGCAGACTTTATAGTCGAACTGACTTTCCCCCAGAATCCAGCGAGGGGACATAGCCATCCCTGGCACATGTATGTTGACGGATCATCAACTAATACAGCATCTGGGGCAGGTATAGTCTTGATAAGCCCAGATAGGCAAGTTTTTACTTCAGCAGTCCGGTTCGAGTTCATGGCGACAAATAACGAAGCAGAGTACGAAGCTGTGATCGCTGGATTACGCCTAGCATTAGCAGTTGGAGTAAGAAACCTGCAGATTTTCGGGGATTCACAATTGATTGTCAACCAAGTTCGAGGGGAGTACGAAGCAAAGGACGAGAACATGGCTTTGTATCAAAAGATTGTTGCTCACCTGGCCTCCTTGTTCGAACAAATATACATCGAACAGATACCAAGAGACAATAATGCTCAAGCAGATGCATTAGCCAGGCTAGCAACTAGCACAGGACCAACAGAGTTGATAGGAGTTACGCTAACAAAAATATCCAAGCCATCAACCGAAGATTACAAAATGTATCAAGTCAACGAAGATTTCGAAGAGGACGACTGGAGGATACCAATCATTGAGTATTTACAAAACGACAAAAAACCAGACAACCCGTTTGAAGCTAACAAGTTGGTCAAAAGAGCAGCAAGATACACTATGATGGATGGACAGTTGTACAAGAGAGGAATTCCACTCCCACTTCTGAAATGCTTGGCTAGGGGGCAAGGGCAAGCAGTACTGAAGGAAATCCATGAAGGTGTATGCAGAAATCATGCCGGAGGGCGGGCTTTGGCATATAAAACCGTAAGACAAGGATATTACTGGCCAACCCTCCTCCAGGATGCAATCAAAATTGCCCGAACTTGTCATAGAGGCCAGTTGTTCGCCCCGAACATTCACAAGCCCCCACACGAACTGATTTCAGTCAATAGTCCGTGGCCGTTTGCGAAATGGGGGATTGACCTCATTGGGCCTTTTCCCCCGGGGCAAGGAAATGTTCGGTTCGCGGTGGTGGCTGTAGACTATTACACAAAGTGGGCTGAAGCAGAAGCACTCGGGCGAATCACACATGAGCAAATGATCAACTTTATATGGAAAAACATTGTTTGCCGCTACGGGGTGCCTCAGGCGATAGTGACGGACAACGGGAAACAGTTTGAAGGAAGGGAGATTAGAGATTTTTGCGAGAAATGGGGGATAAAGAAACATTTCTCGACGCCATACCACCCCCAATCGAACGGTCAAGTAGAGGCAATAAATAAAATAATCAAACATATACTGAAGATTCGTTTAGTTGACAAACACGGAAAGTGGTCTGAGGAGCTGTCGGAGGTCTTGTGGGCATACCGAGTATCACACAGAACAAGTACAGGCGAAATACCCTTCACAATGGCGTTCGGGACGAAAGCAGTAATACCGATTGAGCTAAAAATCCCGACAGGTCGAACAACTGCGTTTGACGAAGAGGAAAATAACTCCGCACTGGCAGCAGAGTTTGACTTGCTTGAAGAAAAAAGAATAACAGCAGAATTGAAAAATGCAATTTATAAGAAAAGAGCGGCGAAGTACTACAATTCTCAAGTAAAAGCAAGAGAATTCGAAATTGGGGACTTGGTACTTCGAAAAGTTTTAACACCACCAGGAGTATTCGGCCCGACTTGGGAGGGCCCATACAAGGTGACGAATAAGTGGCACAACGGCACATACGACCTTGAAGACATGGAAGGCAAGTCGTCCCAATACTCCTGGAATACTACTTTGCTCAAGAAGTACTATCAATGAAGTCCTGTAAGTCTTAGAAGTTTTACAAATAGATCCCTTGTGACTTTTTGTAATTTTGAAGTTTTTTGCACAAGTTTATATATAAGCAAGCAGTTATGCAGTTACTAGGCGAGCAGTTTTTATTTAACATTTATCCTGCTTTCTTTGAGATTTTTGAACCTTTTTAAGTCCAGATTACTCAGTTGCTCGCCCAAAAAATTGCAAAGTTCAAGTCTATTATAAGACGAATAATAGAGCTTATTAAATGCAAAAACAAGGCTAAGTCCGTAGCGGACCAATAGCCCACATTAGTATAAGGCCAAGTCCATAAGAGACCAAAGAGGCCCAAACAATTAAAGGTGAAGTTCTGCAAGAACCAAACGACCAACTTAAAATTTTCACTAAGTGTTTACCTTGAGAAAAAAGGAACACTTAGAAACTAAGTCATAAGCAAAAATAATAGGCGAGCAACTAAGTGAGAAACTATCTTTTCATTAAAGGCAAAATATGTTTACAATAAGGATGAACAAATAAGCACAAAAAAGAAAGAAGAAATACATCCTTTTAACAAAAAACACTAAAACTAAGCCTTCAAGAAGGAGGAGGAACATCTGCAGCGCTGGTCGCCAGAGTACTCGGCTGCTCGCCCGGGGCACTTGTACCAGCCCCATCTATAGGAGTTAAGGGAAGAGACGTCAACCCCTCAAAGACCTCATCAGTGGCCGCTGCGCTAGTCGCCACTGGTGTGGGATCAGGCTGGCCGCCATAGGTTGGAGCAGCGATGTCGACCTCTTCGCCGAAGACATCCAAGGGGAAGCCAAGATCAGCCAGGTTAGAGACGAACAGGGTTGTACCAGGAGCAGGGGGGTAATTCTTGACATATTCAATAAAGTCCGCCTTCACCGCGCCACGAACATCTTGTTTGTGCTCGTAGGCGAAGTGGACAGACCTCAAACATTCGGCAAATGCACAGATATACCCAAAGTTGGTCTTGTCCAACACCTCCTGCTCATGGACTTCATAGTCGATCATGTTTTTGCGCTCTTCCTCCAGCCTCTTGATATGTTCCTCGGCAGCTAGCAGGCAAGCAGCCAAGTCTGCTCGCTCTTTCTCAGCTCTCTCAGCTCTCAAATCTGAGGACTTCACCTCCAACAGCATCTTCTCAGCCTTGTCCAAGGCATTCTTCTCACCGGCCAAGGAGGCTTCCATCTCCCTCTCCATCAGAGCCAACTCTTTGGCATGATCAGCCTTACACTCCTTGATGGCAGCAGTTTTTTCTTCGTCCATCCTCTCCACGCGGCGACCCAAATCACGGTTTGTCCGTTCGAGCTCCATGACTTGGTCGAGCAGCATCTGGGACTGGATCAATTGATGGATAGCATTGTACGCCACCAAGCGAACATTGTCACTAGCAGATTGGCTAGCAACAAGGGTGTTCGCCAATTTCGTCCAGGCCCTGGGAACTGTCTCGGCTGCTCGGCGCACAGGGACATCAGGGATATCGGAGAACGAGGAAGGTGCATTCTTCACCACAGAGAAATGGTGAAGAGTAGTCCCGCGGCCAGGATAATGCACTGGGTTATACCTAAAACAGAAACACAATAGTCAGTAAGCGAGCAACATTGTGCCAAGCGGCGAACAACAAACAAATCGAAGACAATTAACTTACTCCTTGATTTTAACGGGGTCCCAACCCAAATAAGAAGTATCTTTGGGATTGTCCCCTCTCTTGGTCGCTACCAGGCCAGCGACCACTTGTTGTTCGTCCACCACTTCCAAGGAGGTGGACTTAGACGCAGGAGATCTGGGAGCAATGCTGCTCGCCTCCCCCACAGTTTTTGATCGCTTCGAGGCACGATCATCACCGCGAGTGCCGCGAACATCGTCGCCCCATGGCGCCTTCTTCTTCTCCCTATCCCGTTCCCTCTCCTTCCTCACATCCCGCGGAGAGGAAGCAACTTTAACCCCCTGCTTACGGCGACCAGCTCCAGCGGCTGGGCGACCAGAGGGGTCCTCCTCTGCTCGGAGGCGAATGATGGCCAGAGGAGGGTCCATTTTCCTTCTCGAAGCTTCGGCCATCTGTTTGACTCATCTGGCGAGCAGGTAGTATGATTCAGGCACATACGGGATAGCAACGGTGACTCGTTGATCTAACAAGTACAAGGAATTTAGGCGAGCAACAAGAGCGAGAATAAAGAAAATTACCTTCAGGGATGGCAGCCTGAGCTTCAAGGTGGTGGGGACTCGTAATCAAGCCAGCAAGCTTGCGGCAGTGAGCTGTTGAAAGATGATCCAAATCGCGGCTAGCAGCGTCGCGAAGAGAAATGACGGCTAGAGTAAAGAGGTACTCATCGCTGAGATCGGGATGCCCCCACTTCAAAATTCTCGGACCTGCAAAACAACAAAGAGGATTAAAATTAGTCCTACTTATGAATTAGTAAGACAAAGTTAGCCCTACGTTTGATGATTCCAAAGCCTTCGGGTGACATGATGCGCGCCTGCCCGCCAGCGAACCCCTCAGTTGCTCGCCAATCACCACCAATATAGAAGAATTGACAATGCCAACCCTTGATTTTATTGGGAACACCTTCAATGAGTTTCACTCCGGTCTTCGCCTTAACATAATACCAGCCAGCACCGTCCTCTTGCTGAGCAGAAATAGTTAAGGCGTAGTGAAGCTCCGCAGTTGTTATTTTATTCTTGTAGCCCTCGAGACCAAAATGAGTCATGAAGGCTAGAAGAGTACTCCAACCATTTGGAGTAATTTGAGTGATCGCCAGATTCACGTCGGATAAGAAACGGCCAATGAGCGGATGAACGGGGAGCGGAAAACCCGTGTTTAGCACATCCAAGTTGATCGCCGTGCAACCAGGAGGGGGGCGATCAGCAGTCTCTCCTTCCTTCGGCGCATACATGAATATATCATAAGGAATCTTGTATGTTGCACGGATGTTCGCCAGATCGCCCTCCACAAGTACACTAGCAATTTTGCTCGCTGCAAAGTCCCCGCCTTGGGCCTTCATAATTACCCTCGATAGGGGGGCAAAGGTCTTCAAGTAGCGAGCAGAGTAGTCCGCCCACTCGTCATCGCGAACAACACCTTCCGGGATCCGAGATTCTGGTGTAGCTTGAGGAATAGGAAAATTGATATCCCTTAAAAACTCCCAAGTAAGAGTGGGACCTTGCTGCTCGCCAGCGGTGTCGGGTTGATCGCCCTCAAGGTCAATTGAACCCTCTATCTCCGCGGCCACATCCGCAGAATCTTCTCCAAGGTCAGAAGACGTTTCGGGATCACGAACAACCGGGTAGACCTCTTCTTGATCGCCTGAACAATCAGTAGCATACATCTCAACTGAGCGAACAACGGAGCTCGCATCTGAATCCGTACTTTCATCCACCAACAACGTACGCGGGTTGTTCGCCAACGTCTGGCGAACAGATCTGCGAGGAGGAGCCGTGTTCACGGGTCTTTTTTCCGGGTTTCGCCCGGGTTCGGATCGAGAACTTGAAGAGGAAGAATCCATTCAAATTAATAACGGAGAAGTTTGGTTAATTTTTGGGAAAATTTTACAATGGCACCGATGACGGAGTCACGGCGGCGACGATATCACAGGCAGGCGGCGTGGCGGTGGTTCACGGCCGGAGTAACAGTAATGGTCAAAGAGAATACAAAAAAGAAAGAAATTCACGAAATTGAAGGAAGAAAAGGAAAGCGTAAGATGGATTACCTTTAAAAAACTAAAATCTAGAATAAACACAGAGGAGTTTGGACGCAAGAATCGCAAAGGAAAAACTTCCAAATGTTTATCAATGGCGGAAGGTAAAAGAATCGAAGGAAGAAGGAGGAAGTGGAAGCTGCCGCCTATTTATAGAAATAGAGATGGGTTGAAAACGCAATTTCCTAAAAATGCTATAGGCCCCTATATGCAAAAAGGGAAACGCGCGTGACTGACGCGACGCTTCGCATCCCGTGCCTCGGGAATCCAACCGTTGCGACACGAAAGGGCGTTCACTGCTGGTCGCGCACATGAGTTCCTATACTCGTTTGTTCGCCCAAACAGGGACCAACTACCCGGATGCTCGCCCGTATAAACAACCATATTCCATTTTTGCTCGCCCACTTTCCGAAGATGAAATCGTAGCTTGGTCTCAGTTAATCAATCCATATCCAACATGAGGCCAAGCTAGGGGGCAATTGTTGAGGGGCGAACAATTAAGTGATTTATAAATAAAAAAGAAATCATTAAACTCGGTAACAGGATAAAAAATAGAAGGAGCTAGCAACTCCGTTGGGCGAGCAGCTTAGCAAGAAGCTCTAATATGACAAGCCAAACTGGGCGAACATCTTTGCAAAGTTCGGGACAAATACAACTTGGCGAACAGCTGTGCAAGCGGTTCAAACCGAGAGCAATTCAGGCGAACAGCTTCGTAATGAAGCGAGCAACATTGTAAACAATCCCAAGCAAGAAGCGAACAACTCGGAATGCGAAGGACCATAACATCCAACGAAGATGTACAAGCGAGCAACCGGTCACCGTCGAGAGCATCTAAGTAGTGCCAAAGACCAAGTACAACATTGGGAACTCCAAGGGTCACTAGCTTAGATATGGTCCAAGTGTCTTAACACTTGGCACCCATCCAATGAGCAATAGTTTAGATGTTGTACAAGTGTCCTAACACTTGGCAAAGATCCAATGGTTAAACCACCAAGATGGTGACACATGGCCTCTTTGTATGTCTATAAATACCCCCTTTATTTACATGAAAAAGGGGGAGAACAATTCAATAACATAGCAAAACTCTTGCAAAATTATTCCTTAAGCATTATTTAGCCAAATTCCATGAACATAGTTCTTGTTTGATGATCTTCATTGGGTAAAAACAGCCACTAATCATCTTGATTACGAAAGGTCATCAACAGTCGGATTGCGCCTGACCCACGAGTTTTTTGTTGGATCCCGCATCCGACCCGCGAATTTAATCAAAATTGATTTTAAAATCAATTTCAAAGTGGGTGCAAAATCCAAATGCATACTATGCAATTGGATGCACCCTAAAATTTGCCAAATAAATATATGTATGTGTAAGATGTATTTATACTTTTTTTTAAATAAGGAAAATAATTATTGAAAGTATGTAAATTACAACAAATGTTTTCTCTAAACTAAAAGGAAAATGAAACTCAAATCAAACAAACGACTGAAATGAAGCGGGAAAAAAGAACACATTATATGTTACTGTGCATTTAACCAGGATGATTACGAACAGTGTAAACAAACACACTCATCGAATTCAAAATATTATTGTTGATAGCTACAATCAGGTAAGATTATATAGTGACTTAAATGATAAATAACTATCGAATTGAATGCTCAAGTTAGAATCTTTTCTTATTGATCTCATGTGTCCTAAAATGGGCCTTAAATGCTCTTATTTATAGATACAAGGATGGATCTTCCCTTGGGGCCAGTCCATAGAGGGGGGCCATCTGGCCCTAGCTCCTTCATGATGATTAGCTATGTGCCTCCTCTGAGCCAATAACAGAGTGTCGGATGACTTTGTTGACATTGGGGGATTGGACCTTTCCCATTTGGCCAGTCTGCAACTGTTCCATCCTCACGTCCGATGGGACAATACCAGCCTAGAAGGTGACCTCCCCTGTCAGCTATAACCAGGCCGAGCATGGTTGTCAGACGGGATCATCGTCTGGATTTGCCATGGCCTTTCCCGATGTGCCCGAGCCCTAGTCGTCTACCCTGCGTTCACTGCCCGACAATGGGCCTCCTTGGTTACATCCCAAGTGAGCTACCCACTTACCGCTTCCCGCCGATGTAGAATCCATCTCAACCAGCTCGTGAGGCGAATACCCGCCACGTCGGGTGACATATGGCTTTGTCTTGATATGCAATGACATGATAATCCGTGGTCGCTACCCACGTCGCCACATCCTGACAAAACAATTATCTCGTGAGTTGGTACGATTAACAATAAAACCAATTAGTCTTTATATCTTTAAAACCTACAACACAACCAAAACAAAAGGAGAACACATATAAAATAAAATGGACGAAAATCCCAGAAAGGGGTAGTATTCCCACAAAGGGAAGAAATCGCAATAAACATGGTGAATCTCACATCTAAAAACCAAGAGGACAAAAAACTAAAAACAAAAAAAGGGAGAGGAATAAACGACCCGACCTATTAATCGAACAACATAACAACGGTATCGTTGGAAAAGATGTTGATCCTTGAAGGATTCAAATAATGTAGACAAATTGTTTAAGATGAACGGACAAATTCTTCTGGAAGTACAAAAAAATCTCCTTCGTATTGATCGTAACTATATGATAAAAATGTTGTTTAAGATTATTATAATTTACAAATATTTGCATATAAATATTTGGGTAGATTAAGAAGAGAGAATTTTGTATGAAATAGTGCTCCACTTTAATATTTGAATTATGCTCTCATCTAAATCATAATTGAGTTAAATTTCTATAATTGATAAATAATACTCCCTTTTTTCAAATTTGTCTGATACTTGCTAAAACTACCTCTTCCTTTGCTTAATCGATATTTCTATAAATAATAATATAATAATATTAATTTTTGCAATAATATCTTCCCTACACTAGATACTTACATCTCATATTATTACTTTGCATATATTAATTCACATTTATTAACTAAATTAAATTTAGTTTAGAGTGATAAATAGTAAAGTAAAAAACTACTTTGGAATGGAGGGAGTACATATATATTAAATGCATTCCAATTTTGCACTAAATGAAATAAGCATTTTCTTTGATAGGATGATCAAGATTTGAATTTCTTTTGTTTAGATAATCTCCGTAGTGAAAATCTGCCATCAATTCAGCACTATTTAATTATATTTTAGTAATAAATTTTTAACAATTTGTACTATTTTTTACATTAAAATTGAATATTCCATTGTTATTACTTATTAATAAATTATTTTATTTATTTATGCAATAATAATAAATATTTATATACATTTGTCACTTATTTTGTTATCAATTTAATAAAAATATTAACGTTCATTTTATATTTAAAGTTATAAAGTATGTTAAGTTGCTAAAACTAACTCATGTAAACTAAAATTGAAACTTCATCATAATAGTACAATGAAAGTTATAATGCCAACGAATATATTTCAATTGAATATTTTTATATTAAATAAAAAAATGAATTACCTAAACCTTACAAAATATAAATATAATGAGAAAGGTATAATTAATATCAAAATAAAATACAAAATTAAATTAAACAAAAAATAAATGCTCAGGGGAATGTATTATGTGAATATTACATGAGTAACTATTAACGTGAATAAAAATTCACTAATACTTTACAGCAAAACAAATAATACATTTTATGAAATAATTAATACCCTTCAATGAAAACAACTAATATCATTCATAACTAATACCTTAATAATAAAATAATTAATAACCTTAAAAAAAGTTTCACGATAAAACTTGTTCATACAATACTTTGTCATGACACAGAAATTTGGTATTCTACCTGTGAAATACCAAATTCATGAAGTGTAACAACTTTGTGTAAAATAGTCTGGTGAGACGGTTCACAAATTTACACAAATTAATATTTATCTCTTTCAAAATGTTAATGCGTTATATGCAACTTATAATGAATCTGATTGTGAAACGGTCTCACACAAAACCTATTATTCATCTATTTGATGCAAAAGGTAGCCGTTAAGAGGGGGAAATGGTGCAAAACACATCTCCAATGGCGCACAAATTCAACCGTTGAATTTGATTGGAAGTAAATATAAGTGGCTGTGAAAGTTTCGAAGTGTTAAATTTGTTAGTTAGGTCGTAGGAGGAAATTAATCCAAATCGTAAAGGATGGTGGTAAGAAGGCGCAGCTTTATTCTTGTTGGTTCCCACTTCCCACTTGTGCACTTCTCCAGCTTTTTCTAAAGCTGTCATCCTATCTTACCTTTTTTATTTAATTTAAATCTCTAATAACTGAAATCCTATTAACTGGATCACGATTCATGCCTAGCATCTAAAAATCTTGTGAAGTTGAGCCTCGAGTAAACTATTTTATATGAACATACTTTAGTACTATTATTAGATTTGTTTAATCGCTTGTAGTGTGTTTTATGCATTTTAAAATTTTGTTTGTAGAAAGAAATATTTTTTCAATAATAAAGTTAGTGCAATATAATTTCAAACAAAGTTGACACCCTGGTGATCCACATAAGTTGTTTTTTGGCAAGATTGTGTAGCATATGGGTGTTTCATGATCTAGTCTTTTTAAGGTGGGGGTGGGTCTTGAAGTGTCATATATCCTTACAGAATAATCCAGTTTTCACCCACTCATAATTATGGAGAGGACAACTGACGCAGCGGGAACGTAATATCCGTTGATTCTAAGAATACCCGGATAAACGCAACGTGATTAAACGTTTTAACTTCGTTGATTCATTCTATGAATACCGAAGAAGAACGATTAATAACACGAAAAGGGATAAAACCCAATACTTTAATATTCAATAATCAACTCCCTAATGACGACTTACATAGCTCTTATTTATAATAATAAATGACTTAACGGACAAGAAATATAATAACCATAAATATAAATAAATCTAATCTAATTAAATAAATAACAAATAAAATATAATCTTCTTGATTCTCCAAATCATCATATAATAATTCGTGATCTCGTCTCCATCATTCTCCTCCTCTTCGAAACGATTCGTCCTCGAATCGAAACCGATCTCGTCTTCGATGGAATAAAATAATGTCTCTAAATATTTGAGCTCGAAAATGTCAGCACTACGAACATGACCCAAAACTTTGAGTCGGTAGGCAAATTGAATTTTTGGAATATCACCGACCAAATAACTATCATTATTAATAAAATAATAATAATTATTAACGTCATCTGGGTGAGGCCCAACATAGCCATAATACCCAACAGAATCCAAAAGTCCAATTTGGTAGGTATAAGTCGTGGGCTCAAATAATTCTATAAGCCCATCATGTACCTCCGGATCAAACCGACAATTCATATTACTTGGCCAAAAGTGAGACCCACATAAATCAACCACGAGATCACCTTCTTCGTGAAAAAAAGTTGAAACAGGTTCATCCAAAAGCGCAACATCTATCTTCTTCCCAGTATGGAAATTTGACAAACAGCGCTGGGTTTCATCGAGACACGGAGCAAAGAGTGTAGACCTTAAAATCATCGGTCGGCAGGTGATGGCGGGGGCTGTCAAATCCGGATCCGGTGGTGGCGATGTTGCGGCGGCAACAAGGGCTGCCAAAATCGGAGACGGTGGCGGCAAGGGCGCCAGAAATTCGTCTCGTTGGCAATAACTGTCGAAAATCTCATCAACAGTGGTAGCCAACTGAGACCAGAGGAAATCAAATTCCTCCTCCGTATCATACTCGTGTATCATCATTGATAAATCCACAGAATCTTCTGACCCTGATAAATCCACCAGAATCTTCCTCTAGATACCAACTGACGAAGCGGGAACGTAATATCCGTTGATTCTAAGAATACCCGGATAAACGCAACGTGATTAAACGTTTTAACTTCGTTGATTCATTCTATGAATACCGAAGAAGAACGATTAATAACACGAAAAGGGATAAAACCCAATACTTTAATATTCAATAATCAACTCCCTAATGACGACTTACATAGCTCTTATTTATAATAATAAATGACTTAACGGGCAAGAAATATAATAACCATAAATATAAATAAATATAATCTAATTAAATAAATAACAAATAAAATATAATCTTCTTGATTCTCCAAATCTTCATATAATAATTCGTGATCTCGTCTCCATCAACAACATGTCTCCTTAGTAGACTAATTTGGATGACTCCTATCGGGCCAGGGGGTGGGAGCCCTGGGGGCGAGGGCTTCGCCTTTTTGCTACAAGACTAATTTGGATGACAATTGTATATCTAATTTATTATTTTAATAAAAATATTACTTATATATGTATTTTATTAAAGTTTTTTGTGCAATATATTTTTATCTTTTTCCGTTTTTAAGTTTTTATATTATAAACTAAACTCATTATGAATATTATTTTTTTATTAAAAAAATACTTTAGACAACCAAACCCTCCGCAATTTTTAATTTGATATTAATTATTGGTATTCTGTAGTGAATCGAATTAAAAATAGTTGATTAATTTTATCGGGTTAGAAACGAATTTGAAAAGCAAAATTCATTATGTTTTGCAAGTTTGTGCGAAAATTATTTAATAAAAAAAATGAAAACACAATTTTTTTTTGACATTTTTTCTACTTTTCGTTTTGTACAAATGTCTGTGGAAACAATTTTATTTATAATTCTTTTTAAATGGAAAGTAAATTTAGGCAGAAAAATAATCAATAACGTTTTTTATAACAAAAATAATTAATATAATTTTAAATTGTAAAATGAAATTAATTACATAAAAATTTATATAGCTCATTCATGGATGTGCAATATTCAATGCTCTCCAAAATTTTGTTAAGAGTCTTCTTTCAAGGTGTAAAGGGAATTTCTCTGCAAGTTGGACTTTTAGATAAATTGAAATTTTATCATGATATTAGAGTCAAAATACTCATGTTTAAATAAAATTTTTGAATTCGATTCCCCTTGAGAGAACAACTTTATCCATATTAAAATGTTTATTCATTAGACCTTAAAATTCTTTCCCAAGGTAAATCTTATTTGATAAATTCCATGTTGGATCTTATATGGGGGTCTATTGTTTTTCTCTTTTTCTTTTTAATTTGTGTTGTTTTAAAAGAGAAGTTATTGACACTTTCAAGGTTGTTGCGAGTAATAATGGGGGACAAGTTGAGGAGCGCACATGCTCATTTTATTTTCTATGACAACTTTTCAAGTCTCTTTTCCTGGTTTGTTACAATTTACTAACATGCATTCTTCATGCATAACCATCCTAGTTTACAGCTTTGGGATTTGAATTTTGGCCATTCTGTTCTTTTTTCTATTTCTTTGGTCATAAATTATAAAAAGTCATTAACTATTTATCTCTCTAGATTATAGAGCTCTCTGGGTATAAGCTCATTCATGTTATTTGGTCTAACATCAATTTGGAACTTTTTAACCATTATTTCTAATTTTATTAAGTATGTGTGCTTTCATTTGTAATTTTCCTTTGTGTTTGTAGTTATCATTTCAGTCTATGAAGGTTCAATCATGTTTAAATTAGGTTTCACGCTAAAATAAAATTGATATACTTTTATTAAAATTTAACACTTAGGCAAGTCGAACATATAAATCTAAACTCATTATAAATTGAAGTATTACAATCAAGACGAAGTGAGGTAAAGCTCAAAAGCACCAGTACCAGCACCTAAGGCCATTAAGTTCGAAAAAACTACCACCATCAAACTAAACGAATTTAAAAGTATGAATCAATTATTATCATGACTTAATGTTTATAACTCCAAATATTGTGACTCAAAAGAGGGGTTTTCGAATTAATTAACTCTAATTATGTGCATAAAATCTGTTAGAAAAATTAATATAAAACACTTCTCAACAAATTTGAACTTATAGATAGAGCAATCATAACGGGCTAGGCCCGTTAGGCTAGCTTGCCTGCCTCGGCCATACTTAGAAGGAGGGTTGACCAAAATTTTCTTAACCCGCTTGGAGGTGGACATAAACGGGCTGGACCATGGGCTTAGACTGACAGACGAATCCTTTTTTTTACTCTTACATTCACTACAAGAAAATAATGATTTGCCTACGGAATTAAATTGCCTACAAAAATTTACCAACAAAAAAGTTTGTAGTAAAAATTGTCTACAATTTGCCCACAGAATTTTCAAATTATGAAAGCATCCACATTTCTCAACTTAAAACAATTTGCCTACGGAATTGATTTGCCTACGGAATAAAATCCCTAGGTATAATCACCTACAAGCCATTTGCCTACAAAAATTTACCTACAACACAATTTCCGTAGGCAAATTATTGTGTAGGTGGGGAAGGAAAATGCTTATACAATTAGAGATTTTTGTAGGCAATTCCCCCTACGAATTTTTTTGTTGGTAATTCCGTAGCTATATTGACAATTTCCGTAGGCAATATTAAACTTTCTTGTAGTGATTGTTAATAATTATAATATCATTTTTATTTTTTAGAGACATTTTATAAAGTTTATGTTTACATATGATTAATATAATTTGTAGTATAATATGTTTATGAATTATTATAGTTAATGAATTATGCACTTCAATTTGTAGGAAATTATTTTTGTAATTAATAAATGGTGAATTTTATTTGTGAGATAGATTTTGGTTTAGTATTTGCATAGTGAGAGACTGAGAGTGACTAACAAAGATAAATTATTTGATTACATTTTATTTTTATAAAATTAATGTATAAAAAAATTTAAATTACAATTTTTAAAATAAAAAAAAAAGATAAAAACATACTCCCTCCGTCCACGAGTAAGTTTCCCACTTCTTTTTGTTGAATGATTTAAAAAAGTGTATTTGTTTATTAATATATGGTGGGTCACATGTTGACTTTTGGGATAAAGTAATGAATAGTGTTGAAAAGTAAAGTGAATGAGTGACATTTTTGGTAATATTGTGTGAGTTTGAAGGTTAAAGTTTATATATAATAGAGTGTTGTTATTTCCATTTATGGAATGAGAAACTTACTCGTGGACGGCCCGAAAAGGAAAGTGGGAAGTTTACTCATGGACGGAGGGAGTATTAATTAAAATAATAAAAGTGTGTTAGCTCATTGAACCTACCATTAAGTGAGTTGAGTTGTGAATTTTGCAATCCGCAAAAGGTGGACTTTTGCAGATTTTGGTCCACTTCGTCGATACACTCGACAACTCTACTTTTATATGGAATGCAATTTTTTTATGGCATCATATGTTTGACTCATGATCATATTTGAGTCCGATTTCCTTAACAGTGAGAGAAAAAGAGGAATTAATATAAATGAATTTCCGCATCAATTAATTGAAACTTTTAAATAAAATGAAATTCATCTAGAACTAATAATAACTTTATTAATTAATACTAGAAATTTTCCCAAATAATCCATTGTTTGAACATTGATAAATTCTAACACCAGATTGTAGTGTGTGAAATAAATTGTGATGAGAAAAAATAGATTTAGATTTATTGTGTACACGTCCCCATTGATCATTATTAATTTTATGGTATTTTTTATTAATTATATTAAATTTTGCCAGAATCACATTTAGTTTATTTTTAATTATGCACTAAATTCACCCCAAATATTAAAATTTATAAGAGTAACAAAATTCAATAAAACTTGCGTAATAAAAGAATTCAAACAAAACCAATATTTTAGATATGGATTTTATTTTATATATGCGATATGAATGGCAAATTAAAGATAAATATTATAATAATTAGATATATAGTGCATTGGCACAATTTCATAAACACTTGATACACGGTGCATTCACTTAACAGTTGAAGTTGTTTACACTGAAAAGTGTAGGTTGATTACACCGAAAAATTTACGTTGAAAATCGATTTTAAGTGTAAAATTTTCAGTGTAATCTAACCATACTTTTCAGTATAATCAAATCATACTTTTCAGTGTAATCAAATCATATTTTTTAGTGTAAACAATCTCAACTGTTAAGTGAGTGCATCATACACCAAGGGTACAAGAGAGTTACTCTAATGACAAATTCTAGGGTGCATTCACTTGGATTTTGACTTCAATTTTGATTTTTTAAAAATACACACAAACAAACCGAACTGTGTGTTTTTTTTTTTTGCAGTTGGGGTATTACTGATTACTTTTTTGGGTGTTACTGATTTCTGCTTGAAGTAATGTTTTTAAAATCCAAGTGCATATCATGCATTCAAGTGCACACTAGAACCACTCCTAATGCATTAAGAAATAGCTTTAAAATGAAAGAAATATTGAAATTTTATATGAAAAGTGAAAAATCCTAATTAGTTTTTGTACAATTGAAAAGAATGCATATCACCCTAAAAGGCTAAAAAAAAATAAAGGCCCCGATATAATTATAGATTAGAAAGGGAAACTAACATAAGTCAAGGCAGTGGACCGGACATCCCTCGTTGGAACACAAAAATACTGTCCGTTATTTTTTTATTGTGCAAGTGCAATTATATCTCTCACTCCAAGCAATTATTACGAAATTATAACACGCTTTTTTCTGCTAAATCTCTCTACTCTTTACACTGCATCTTCTTCACTCACTCATCATCATCTCTCTCTCTCTCTCTCTCTGTGGGCAGCAATGACAACCACTTCTTGACAAACATAAGCTCCTTATCAACACTTTCAGGTAGCTCCATTGTTTACACAAACTCACAATTCCTTGTCTCTCTGTGTTTGTTTTGTTTTCTTCTCTATGTTTTGTTCCTCAAATCTCATCTAGTACTAAGCTTTCCAATTCCTTAATAATCTCTCAATATCTTCTTCTCTTTCTCTCCCTTCCCCTTAATTTATACATTTGTGAATGCAGGTTTTGTTCTGTGCCCCCATATTTGGAGTTTTGTACTTGGACCCATTTCCAGATCTCAGCTTCTATGCTTTCATCGTAGCAAAATCTAATCTACTACCTCTATTTTGTATCCATTCCTTTGGACTCCACCATAAAATTGTCGATCTCCTCTGCAAAATCGATTTCCCCCAAAAATGCAGAGCTCTGGTTATTCAATTGGTGTCATACTATTACTAGTAGTACTGTTATCCAGCCTATTCGTCAATGGTGAATGGTCGACTTGCTCCGGGATTGTTCCGATGAGTTACCGCAACGATAAGATATCGATAACAGATTTCGGAGGCGTGGGAGATGGGGTAACTTTGAACACTAAAGCATTTATCGAAGCAATTTACAGAATTCAGCATTTGAAACGGAGAGGTGGAACTCTGCTCTACATTCCTCCTGGACAATACTTAACAGGACCATTCAATTTGACTAGCCGAATGACTCTTTATTTGGCCAGAGGTGCTGTTATCAAAGCTACAACGGTACTCAAATCTTCTTTCTTTTCGTTATACTTGCTGTCTTAATTAGCATTCTTGTTTTAGCTACAATTTTTTATGAATGAAGCATGCAAATTTGTGATGAAATGTGACAGCTGGGGTGTTAGTTATTTTGGCTATTTAGCTTCTACTATAACATTCATAAACTAACACCATAATTTGCGTACGTAAAATGTTATGGTATTACTTATAAGAGTAGTGGGTATTATTGGATGGTGAACAAATTTCACAAAATAGTTTGCATACTTTAAAACGTTTCGCTCCATAACTTTATAAATTAATGTCTATGTTTGCTTGGAGACTAGCCCGGCTGGACTTTGAGCATTGAAATCCCGATCCTCGTTTGTAACGAAATTTAAATCGATGAATTTTGAAATCATATACTTTAATGGTGATTCTTAGTTGAGTGGGATGTGTCTGGAGGAGTTATGTTTAATGTCGAGAGATAATTTAATACTCGGAATTAGATGGGAAATAAGTTGTGGACCCCAAGTATGTTTGTGGGCCGAGGAGCTAGTTGGCTTACTTCATTGCATGTGAGGATCAATTTAATAGTCGATAAGGACGACAGCTATTATTATAATGGAAAGCAACATTATTTCTCTGCCAGCTAAGTATCAAAATTGGACACAGTAGATGATGAATTCGTAGCACAACATGTGCATATTATGAAAATGTGTTTCCTATATCACTATTTGTGGGAACTAAACAAGGAATATTGATGTATATTGGACATATTAATAATAAAAAAAGGAGCAGAGATTAATTTATTGTTGGTGGTTGATTATTCAGAATGTTGGGCATTGGCCGTTGGTGGCGCCATTGCCTTCTTATGGAAGAGGAAGAGAACGGCCGGGAGGAAGGTATATGAGCTTCATCCATGGGGATGGCCTACATGATGTCATAATCACAGGTCACATATACCTAACTACATTTCCGAATTTGATGCATGAAATACTAGCAACACATTTTCACTATCTACTTGAACCTGAAGTTGGCAAACAAAATAATTAGAGAAGCACATATCATCTTGACTAAAATTTCTATCAACTCAAGTTTTATAGTGAATTCAATACTGTGAAGTATACTTAGTCTCTGACTTAGTAAACAAACTTGATACTCCAGAGGTATACTTCGTACATTAAAACAATATTACTCTAAAGAAGAGAGTTTGTGTGAACCTGATTCACATATCTTATTTTCTCCTCTTCATTCTTTTTTATAGGTGAAAATGGGACAATTGATGGGCAAGGTAGTGTGTGGTGGAACATGTGGAGGCAACGAACTCTCAAGTTTACAAGACCAAGCCTTGTCGAATTGATGAACTCCAGAGGCATACTTATTTCCAATGTGATTTTCAAGAACTCACCCTTTTGGAACATACACCCGGTATACTCCACGTAAGTCAAATTCTTGTATGAAACTATATTATTATTATGCCGATATGTTTATTATTTGCTTAACTCACTCTTTGCCTCGTACCAGTAATGTTGTCATTCGATATGTCACCATACTGGCCCCTGCAGATTCTCCCAACACCGATGGAATCGATCCAGGCACACTTCTCTCCTTCCTACAAATTTAACTAAATTTGTTTCTGCAAACACTAATTCTCTCAATCACAGACTCAAGCTCCAACGTATGCATCGAGGACTCCTACATATCAACAGGAGACGATCTAGTGGCCGTGAAGAGTGGATGGGATGAGTACGGAATTGCATACAATCGGCCTAGTCACGGAATCACCATCAGGCGCGTAACTGGATCATCTCCATTTGCTGGAATTGCAGTTGGGAGTGAAACATCTGGTGGGGTCGCGGACGTTTTAGCCGAGCACATAACTCTACTCAACATGGGCATTGGCATACATTTGAAGACAAATATCGGAAGAGGAGGAGTGATAAGAAACATAACAATATCCAACGTTTACATGGAGAATGTGCGGAAGGGGATCAAGATTTCGGCTGATGTTGGAGACCATCCAGACGAGAATTATGACCGGAATGCTCTCCCTGTTCTTAAGGATGTTTTGATCAAGAATGTTTGGGGTGAAAGGGTACAGCAGGCTGGCTTAATACATGGCTTGAAGAACGCGCCCTTCACTGGGATTTGTCTGTCGAATATCCATCTTCTTGGTGGTGGAAAAGGGCGGAGATATTCGCCTTGGCAGTGCTCCGATGTGAAGGGAGCCGCCGTTCAAGTTAGCCCCTGGCCGTGTTCTCAGCTGACCGGCAGCCAGCAAACAGGGGCGTGCTCTTCTTCCTTTTGAAATGTGTTTGATTTATAATATTGTGATCATTTATTTATGTGTAGGAAGACTGAAATTTTTGTTTTATAGTATATGATATTGTTATGCAGACTCACGTGGTATTAATAGCACCCATAACTCAATTCATTATTCATCTGATAAATCATCACTTAGGACTATACATATGGCAAGCATATGATGATTCAATCATTTACAAGATAACACCCAAAATACATATATTGTATTCAAACTATATAGGAAAACTGATAAATAACACACACACACGTGTATATATATATATATATGGAAGTACCTGGATAGCAGGAGAGCATATGGTCATGTAATTTAAACTACTAATTAGGCATTTAGGGCATGATTCACGAAGCATCTAGAAATAATGGTCCAAAAACTTGCGAACACTGTTCATGAAACCGCCGTTCTTCTTTTTCTCCTCCGCACTCCGGAAATGTTTCCTCAATTTGTACTCGCTGCGTCTAAGCACGAGTTTCTTCAACCGATCGTCGTCCTCATCATCGCTGTCACTATCGTCGTGGTGGTGGTGGTGGTGGTGATGGTGCATCCTCACCCACCGCCCAGGGATCCGGCGATCATCGCCGTGGATAACCGTTTCCTGGAAATCGCTCTTCTTACCGGTGGAGACGAGCATATCGTTACCGTAGGGGACCTCCCCGTTTACCCTCATCTTAGGGTAGAATTTGAAGTGGTGGCGGCAGGGATGCCCCGATCTGACACGGAAACGGCGATTGACCGGACGGAAACGGATCTTAGTCAACGGCACGGAGGATGCGGCGATGGCGGAGTTGGATTCTGTTTCGGTGTTGACTGGGTCGCTGGGGAGGCGGAGCGCGGCGGATTCAAAGTGAGTGAGGGAGACCTGTTTGGTGGATTCATCGTTCTCCGTCGCGTCTCTGGCGATGGAGAGGGTGAATAAGCAGAAGAGAGCGACCGCGATGACGGTGGTGCTGAATTTCGCCATTGTAAGGTTTTGGAAAAAATCGTCGATTGTGGAAATTTTTGATATAGGCGGGATCCGGGCAGATCGGGCAGGTTGGAATGGGAGTCGACTTGGGAAGGTTAATCGATGGAGTGAGATAAGGGGCAACGGGCAGAGGGTAGAATGTCCACGTGTCACGGGTGGGGCAGGTTTCACTAGGATCCGAGTTCCGTTAGCGTAAGAGGTTACGTAATTGAACAATAAAATTAGTCTTTTGCAAAGGGTGGACTTTCTCCCTCCTACACAAAGGCTAGACTTCCATTTTCTTCTGACTAATTTATATGGTGGGATCCTTTATAAAAGGTAATGATCTTTTCAGCCCAAAATATCATGGTTCACCCACCACCGCAAGGTTCAGTTCACCCCCAATAAATTATCCTACATAACTCTTTCTTCTCAACATAATTAATAATTGAATTCTCGCCCCCTCAATTATACGCACCAACACTCTCGACTGCGCTGCTGTGTCATCCCTCCGTGACTGCGCCGTTGTTGTTCCTCCTTGACTGCATCGTCTCCGGCGCCCCTCCGTGATTGCGCCGCCGCCGTTCGTTCAAAATTCACAAAATACTTGCCAACACTCCACCATTGATGTTGCTGTCGTCGTTCCTCCGTGGAGTGCACCGTCATCGCCCTGTGTGTGACATCTATCGTTTCGTCTTCCTTCCCATCGTTCCATGGATAAAGGTAAATTTTTGTCACAAATTTATTCTTTTCCGGTTTATGGAACAATTGATGGACGTTCTCACGATCTATTTGAACATTTAAATTATGTTCAATAAAAATATAAGAACCAAGTGTTCGAATTTTTTTTTTTTTTGAACATTAGTTAAATGTTCTACATTCCCGTTCGAACAATTTTCAATTGTTCGAAAAATTAGTAATGAACAAAACTAAAAACAATAACACGATTAAAAAGCGTGAGAAACATGTATAACCTATATATATCCGTTCTTATTACATTTTAATTACTCACACAACACTAATATACATAAAATAATACAAATAAACACAAATATTTCACAAATATACAAAACTTTCACAAACATTTTCACGTACGTACGTATATCTACAATGATTTTTGTTTTTGTGTTTAGGGGGGTGAACTAAGTCATTTGATTTTAGTAAAATATGGTAAGAGGGTAATTTAGTCTTTTTATTTCTGAATTAAAAAAAAGAAAAGAATGAGCATGGTGAAAAATCAAAGTAGAAAATATCCCTACCCTTAAAAAAAATTATATTGAAGGGGGCCCATGATCCCATTGTTCAAAAACAGTTGCTCTTCCTTGGGCCTAGATAGGTGTAGTGTAGCCCACTTCAAAGCTTGGGCTGATATTCGCCCTTGTGTCCTCAAGCTTTAGTTGGGCAATTTCACGTGCATCGCGCTAACTAAGGAATTACTAGGGCCAAGTCTTATATCCCCGTTTTTAGCTCGGACACTCATTCCATTTTCTTTATTTTATTACGGTTAAGTCCCCTTTGGTGGTTATATTGTATCATCTTCAATTAATATAGGTTGAAGAATCATGTGTTGATGAAACACTTCAATTTGGGCAGATGCACATAGCTTATTGAAATAGACAAAGTATAGAGTAAAACTGGTTTATACATGAATATTTGAAGGGTATTAGTTAATTTCATTGAAGGGTATTAGTTGTATTTATTGAAGAGTATTATTGATTTACACTAAAGAGTCTTAGTTGTTCAGTGAAAATGAACTAAAACTCTTTAGTGTAAACCAGTAATACTCTTCAACAAAAGCAACTAATACTCTTCAACAAAAGCAAGTAATACTCTTCAGTAAAAACAACTAATATCCTTCAATGATTCATATATAAACCAATTTTACTCTATACATACTCATTGAACTAATATTTAATACTGAGTCTCAGGTTAAAAGCAGGCCGCCAAATGTCCACCAAACAACCGCTTAAAAACTATCTCAACTTAAGTTGAGCACTCCTCAACATAGCCACAAAACCCTTCTTTATGAAATGTCAAATTACCCTTCTTCTTCAATTATACCCACTATTCTCCTAAAATATATATATATATATATATTATACCCACTAAAATTCTAATTCATTCATTCTTTCCTCCTCTCTATTTTCTTCTTCCGCTTCTACTTCCACCGTCCACCCCACCTCCCTTTGTCGTTCCCACCGGCCGCATGAGTGTTCTCAAATTTTCCTTCAAAATTTAGTTTTAAAAAAAAAAATTTACTTTCTTAAATTTAATCACTCTTATGTGTTCCATCCGTCAAATCATTCAATATACTAGTTTTTGTCCGTGCAAGTGCAATGAACGAGTGTGATGTAGTTTTGTTCTCTTAGTCGAATATTCGATTTTGATTATACCATAATAGAACAAAATCTGAAAGCGCGATCAGGCAACCCTAGATATTAATTCATCAGAGAAAATTATGTTTGAAGACAGAAACTGAAGAAAACTGAAAAATAGAATGAAAGAAATTTGTAACCTAACTGGGTTAATTAATAAAAAATGGAACTTGAGACTTGAGAGGCTTATGTTTATTTAATGCTCGATTTTTTCTTTCCAACTTAGAAGCACAAATCATATATAACTAAACTCTCAGTTTCTTTAGTTTATTTAGTAAAAGGAATTTTTATAGGAAGTTTTTTTTTTTTTTTTTTGTTTCAATACACCGTTTGGCAGGGGTTATATAATATGATGTGTACTAGGTTATATCCATGGGCATATCGACCCTTTAATAAATGCAGGTCCGGTTTCCACAGTATACGCAATTCGTATGATAGTGGATTCTTTTTCCCTTGTGGTATTTATAAAACCATATTTGAGTAAAAGATTAATTTCCAATTTTGACCCTTTGTAACTTCTCCATGGAGAAACCGTGAACGTGAGGAGAAATCATGAGTGGAAGTATTATCCATAACCTAAACAAATCATGGGAAGAGTTACTTTGTCAATTACCTGAATAATTCACTATAAATTTCCTAATTTTCACGAAACAAATTAGATAGACTAGAAAAAAAATCGCCAGATTTGGAAAACATGTCAAGAAATCAATTCCACCGTCTTCTTCACCGGATCAGCCGGGGTTATCATCAGCTAATGTAAGAATCACGGTTTGCCGATAATGAACTAGTATCTTCTTGTTCGATTGGGTTTAGAATATTTGCTTGCAGTTTTGAATTTGGTTTGAATAGGAATTTTGACAACGAATTTCTATCAATTCGATTGAATTCAAAACTACTGATAGTTTTTTTGGTTTTGATTGAAATTGATCATTTTTCGACCGTTCAGTTTTTAAGATTGTGCTTATTGATAAGTTTAAATTTTATTTGGGCTCATCTTCTTATTGAAATTTTCTGTTATTATCCCCTCACGGCGACCGTGTTTGTTCAACCTGAACCAAAACTGGTAATTCATTCTATATGGCTTTAATTTTAAAAAATTAATAAGTTTATTTTAGTTCTCGTTTGTAAACTTTGGATTTCTTCTTCGTTTTGTTCTAGAATGTAAAGATGGAGAGGAGGGCAAAATAATATCCAGTGATACTAAAAATGTAAATTGTATTGGAGTTTTGAGGGTAAAAATGACATTTTTAAATTTATCAATAAATTTAAAAGCGCTAGCAAACAAACTACATAATATATCACTTTGTCCACCAAACACCACACACACAAACACACACACATATATACATATATAAAACTAGTCTAATATATATATATATGTATAAAATTAGTCTAATGAATCAAAGTTTAAATTACATTACCTTATTTTAAAATAAAATTTAACCTCTAAAGTTATACTTATTTTGAAACGGAGGGAATAATATTTAGTATGATTTTAAATTTAATTTATTATTTTCTATTACATACCCGATATTATCCCATTACTTTAAGAGCACATTAAATTAAAGGCAAAAATTTGTATGAGACCGTCTCATGGAATGAAACAACACAAATTAACACCTACCCCTACCCCTACCAAAGTGTTAATGAGTCAATGTCCTAGTTACATCAATTCTCATTGTCTCATGCCATGAGACGGTCTCATATAAGACCTACTCTAAATTAAATTGCATTTTTTATTTCAAAAGTGTCTCAAGATTTAAAAAAAAAAATTATTATTATGGTGCCAATTAAATTACCATTTTCTATCATTGTGGGAGTAAAAATTGCAACCCAAACTCATCGAACCAATTTAATTTGCAGTTCCCGTTGAGAGTTTAATCTGTATAAAAATGTTCAATTAAGAAGTTGAAAACGCGTTCATTACGCTTAATTAATGTAAATTATGCAGAGTGCCAAAAACCACCTAGCTAGACATGAGAGTGGATTGAAGACATCAAGGTTTAACCCTATAAATTGATAAATTAATGGTGTTGACTTTTGATTGCACAAGACATTATATCATAACATATTCTAGGTTAATTAGTTTTACAAAACCCTAGGTGATTAATTAAGCAAGAGACTTTGAGTTAGAATCATGGTACTTTCCTTAAGCACGATCCTAATACATACGTACCTACGTGCAACTATATTATAAAAGAATGACTATATCTATACAAGAAGATTCTTGGTTTCTTCTTACTTAATTTGAATTTTATCTTTTACCGTTTCGCGGACGGGATCTCCTGTTACATAATTGTGTTACATCTTCTGTTACATCCGTTAGATGATTGACAAGTGTCTTATTAACAAATATAAGGTAGTTATAATTTAAGGAAAATTCCTTTATTATCTCTTTTAAATCTTATCAAATCTTACAATGTATTTATAATTTTAAATATATTTGAAAAATATTTAATTTATTTTATTATAATTATTTTTAAATATAACTGTAAAAAATTTAATTAGAAATAAATTTAAAATAACACAGTTTTTATTATTTGCTTGATCCTTTTATTTAAATTTAAAAATAGTTTAGATTAGATTAAAAAAAATCTTTGCATAATTTTTAATTTAGTTGTTGATTTGACAACATATAAGAAACGAATGCTGGAGAAAAGTTAGAGAAAATGTTGTTAAAGTTAATATTTTTAATCTCTTCACTATTTTCTCTAACTTTTTTAATATATTTGAAAATAAATTTTTTTAAGGAAAACTTTTGCAATTATAACAAACGTTGTATATGTAAAATAGTTCATACTAACAATAGTAATATAGTAACACTATAATAATAGTATAATATTTTATAAAAAAAGATGTAGAAAAATATCACTATTTTATTAAAAAAGATATAGAAAAATATGCATGCTGATATAGAAACGGGTTCAAATAAATTAAAAATATAATTTAATTAGTTTGAAAATAGAATGTAAAAAAAAATTTAATTTTTTTATGGATGTAAAAAGTTGTTTAATTTTTTTTATGGATGTAAAAAATTGTTTAATGAAAAACAAAAAATGGAATATGATGTGTATGAAACCTAAAACCAAATTAAATTATGACAGTGTATTTTTAAGTGGTCGGTCATATTGTTTTTTATAAATAATATTTTTAAATATATTTAAAACTAAAAAAACCTATATTATAGCGAACAAAAAATTAAAAATTGCATTTGTTCCTTATATGTTGTCAAATCAACAACTAAATTAAAAATTAAGCAAAGTTTTTTTTAATCTAATCTAAACTATTTATTTATTTTCTAAATATTAAATCAAAGGTTAAAACAAATAATAAAAACTGTGTTATCTTAAATTTATTTTTAATTAAATTTTTTACAGTTATATTTAAAAATAATTATAATAAACTAAATTAAATATTTTTCAAATATATTTAATATTATAAATGCATTGTAAGATTTAGTAAGATTTAAAAGAGAGAATAAATGAATTTTTCTTAAATTATAACTACCTTATATTTGTTAATAAGACACTTGTCAATCATCTAACGGATGTAACAGAAGATGTAACACCATTATGTAACAGGAGATCCCGTCCGCCATTTCGGGGTTATATATTAATTGTTCATTTATAGAATCAATTAACAATAATAATAAAAATAAAAAAATAAAAGGAAATGTAATGTAATGTAATAATATATGTACAGCTAGCTCATATATCCAGCTGTTAATTTACATAAATAGTCCCCTCTATATATACATATGCAGGGCAGCAGGTGTGCCACCATTCCTCGTAAAGAGGCAAATACGCTAGCTTCAATTATTTGCATTATTAGGTCTTCAAATTAATTAATTCCTAAATTAAGTGAGAGAGATGGAGTGCAGAGAGAGTGATGAGCTTTATTTCGTTTTCATGAAATATGATCCGGAGTACGAGCGTCTTCGATCGAACAAGTACGTGTTGTGATTTTTAGCTAGAAAAACTATTTCTATCTAATTTTCTTGTAGTGTTAATTAGTTTAATTGTGTTGTAATTAAGTTTAATTGTTGGTTAATTATTGTGTTAAACAGAACAAAGAGAGGGTCACAAGAGCTTGATTTATACTTAAGTAGGAAACATGATGAGGTTTTGGCTAAATACCTCCTTCCTGGAACCTATAATAAGACACTCTCTTTGGTCATTGTTGATGGGTTTGCCGTACAAATCACTGATCATCAGGTACCTACAATATATATGTAATTAATGTGGAGATTCTTGATGGGGTTAATTTTTATATTTAATGAAAATTTGTACTTGGTTTTAATTAATATATGGTGATGATGATGATAACCAAATATATATGTACCCGCAGGCGAATGTGCTTAGATCTGCAAAAGAAGTGAGGATTGTGGAGAAAAATCAAGAACTTGCTTGATTACTACCAATGGAGGCAAACATCATTTGGGCCCCACCCGATTGGTACCAATTTAAGAATTACTCAATAAGAAAACTAATTATGCGGAATTTTAATAAAGGTTTGAGCGTTGATAAGAATGAGCAATTGTTTTGTTAAATAATGGCATTAAATGTTTATCCTTTTCAACGTAGGAGTACGTACTGAATATGATGATTTTTTTTTTAATTGTAAGCTTCAGCACCGTCCTTAATTTCTGTAGACTGTAATATAGTATTAATGTAGGTAAACATTATCTTTGCCATTGGTGTTGTTATTAATTTAATGTGTGATTCTTGTTTTACTACTAGTCAACTTCACTCTAAAAGCATGGTGGTTTTTCCAGCTTGAAATGTGCACATTTTTGGCATGATGATCGCTCGTTCAAAATAAAAATAATAAGAAAAAAAAATTCAAGAAAACAGATCACTATAGGAAGATTGTTTAAGTAATTTGTGTTAGTTCAGCAATGAAATTAATTGAACACAAACTAATACCACAAAGTCCGTAATGACAAGACAAAGTGTTGCATGAAGCTAGTGAAAAAATTCTCCCATCTAAAAATTTGGATTTGTAGAAAATTGTGGAATTAATTGATATATATATATAAGTTTTTTTTTTTTTTTTTTTGACGAACGATATATATATATAAGTTACCTAATATTCCCTCAGGTGGAATTATTGCCGCTAGAATTTCGAATCATTTTAAAATTTAAAATTGTAAAAAGGTGTAGCTAGAATTACTTATGTATAAGTTCCCTAATAATGAGAACTCATTTTAAATCGATTGCAATTTATTTAACACATAATATCATTTAAATAAGTTAACATAATCTAGTTTTATGAGCTCAGTACACTATCCTGCATTATTTTTTTTGTGAAATAGAAGTGGGAAAAGGAATGTTATGAACCAGTTAATTTATTGAGAATTTCAAATTTGAACATAAATTCGACATACAAGAGCGAAAAAATAAACATATTGCCACAATTATTACACGAAAATCATGACTGAGAAAGGGAAAAAAGGCGAAAATAAACGTACATTATGCTCAAAAACTCGTGTTTTGATCACTTAGTACTGGGAAATAAACGTATATATATTTTTTCTTTTTTTAACAACAAAAGGGACAACTAAACATGGGTCTTTGGGGACGGATTTGGTTGCCGTTGATTTGCTTTGAGGGTTCAATTACCACGAGTTGATGGGTGTATATGATTTTGGGGGTATTTTAGACTTTTTATGTTAAGATACAAAATATTAAATGAATAAAAAAATCTCATTTGAACAAGTTTCATAATACATAATGAAATCAATAAATACGTATAATGATATCAGTTTCGTACCATGAACAAGTGTGGAAATAAACTTAAATGTGGGTGTGAATATTGAAAGCTAGCTTTTAATTTATTCCCTGGGCTATAAGATTAGCAAGTACATGAAGACATGGAGTTGTACACCAGGAAAATCATTGATCCTGTAAAGGATCAAATATTAATCATGCACACACACGAACAAAGAGGCTCTAAGATTCTCCACCAATAACTGAACTGAAGCATCAAAATTAGAGGGGGTGGGGTTGGGGGGTGGTACATAGATCAGTGTGTAATTGATGTGATAGCCCCACCCCCACCCCCACACCCCCATTTCAGTCTTCCACTTTATCTAGTTAAGGTTACAATGTTGAACCAGAGACACATCTATAATTATAGTGCTTCCATTTTTCAACTAAGTTTTAAAACACAAAGGCTGGCCTGGCATCTCTATATTGTAGGGGTAGGGGTCCTCTCCCTCTCTATGTATAGTACTCTTTGGAATTAATGGTCCTTCACATGCAATGCAATGCAATGCTGCAATGTTTTTTTTTTTTTAAATTTTATTTAGAGTTACAACTTACAAAGTTACAATAAGTAATTATTGTTTGATGTCCCCACTTGCATTATTCTTCACGTTGTATGGCTGAAATCTGATGTTGCCAGTTTTGTCAATCTTTTCACTACCTCATGGCTTTGTTGTGTAATGGTCAGTTGAGTGCCCGGTGGATATATACATCTCCCTATATATACATGTACACATACATTAATTGTACAAATAGTATCTGTCAATGCCATTTTGTGCTACTTCACTTCAACTCTTTCTTTAAAATAATATTTTTTCCGCTTCTAGTCATTGTGGCATAACAAAACCAATGGTTGATTCTATACCACAAGAAATATACTCCCACGCCCTGGAGAAATTTGCACCCCTGGAATGACACACATATTAAGGAAAGTGATAAAGTAGTGGCATATGGATAAATATGTGTATATTTATGTGAATGTGCACACAAACCGATGTTTCCTTTTAGGTAGTGTGCAAATTGGTTTGAGACATTTAAAAAAGGAAAGTGTGCAAATTCGTCTGGAGCGGATGGAGTAATATTTAGTTACAATATTTTTATCATTAAATATAATTTCTTCGTAACTTTTCTATCTAAAATTTTTTAATACTTAATTTTTATTGACATAATCTTGTCATTAATTTCTTTTAACTAGAGCTATAATAACAGGACACGAGTCACATGACAGGAATGATTTATAATGGTGGATTATATTTTTTCAATTATTTACCTTGATAAATGTTCTTAATTAATTCTTTCATGGAAACTATAAGGTCTCATGCATTAATCAAGGGTACCACTTTATAATATCTTACTTTCATTCATGAGAAACTATAAGGTCACATGCATTAATTAAGCATACCACTTTAAATTATATCTTAAAAATCAATCTTCACACAAGCAAAAATTAGTATCCATTCTTCAAGAATACTAAGCCAAGACCAAAACACTCGATCACCTAAAATTACTTCACACGAAAGGATCCGGTGGACATCGCCCATCGCCCAACAAAAATGATCGTGTGCCTACCAAAAAACACCAACTTACACGTCAACTGCCTATGTTGTGATACCACATTCTTAATTAATTAAATTATTGTTGATCCCCTATGTGATATTATAATATAGATGGTGGACATGTATACTTTGGTGCTTACCATCGCCAATGTACATTTGAACATTGTGATTTACCTCATATATAAATATAATTTAGTCCACCTAGCATTTCTATAGAATTGCTTGTGGTGATGGGATTTAAGTTTCTTAGGTTAATTTTCTAGGAACTATGTTGGTCTTGGCCTATAATTTCAAGGATAATAAGGTTTTGATTGAAATTTGAGGATGATATTGAATATACATGCTAATTACTCAAGTGAAGATCTGCCTACAATTAATTTACTATTGTGATTGTGAAGATAAAAGAATATAATTAATTAATTAGTTAAACGGACCCTTGACTTGGCAAATGGGAGACGTGTGCATGTTCTGGTGCACTTCTGAAATCTGAACAAAGGTTCGCCCCCCGTGCGTGCCTTAATTGTGGGATCCATTTTGACCACACCTATAAACTTAATTATATCAACTCTGAATTTATTATTATTATTATTATTATTAGTCTCTTTTTCTTCCATTAGATATGATATTTCAAGGGGAGAAGAATCCCCTGCCTTTTTGTCTCAATTTTCTTATTATTAAGACCAGTGACTGGGTCACTGTTTCAAATATATGATTTATGAAGAGGTGGTTTTATCGTAAACTCAAAGTCATACACTACAAGAAAGTTTAATATTGCCTACGGAAATTGTCAATATAGCTACGGAATTACCAACAAAAAAAATTCGTAGGGGGCATTGCCTACGAATTGCCTACAAAAATCTCTAATTGTATAGGCATTTTTCTTCCCCACCTACACAATAATTTGCCTACGGAAATTCCGTATGCAAATTGTGTTGTAGGTAAATTTTTGTAGGCAATTGGCTTGTAGGTAATTATACCTAGGGATTTTATTCCGTAGGCAAATCAATTCCGTAGGCAAATTGTTTTAGGTTGAGAAATGTAGATGCTTTCATAATTAGAAAATTATGTGGGCAAATCGTAGGCAATTTTTACTACAAACTTTTTTGTTGGTAAATTTTTGTAGGCAATTTAATTCCGTAGGCAAATCATTATTTTCTTGTAGTGATACTCCATATTCCAATTTTGTTTTATAATTCCATTATTCACAATCCTTTAAAAACTTTCAAATTACATCTCATTTCACTAATAATTACACAGACAAATATTAACAAAATATCATCATTTTGTTTCATAATTGAATTGAATAATACGTCATTAATTATCAAAAAACTATTTTATATGTCCATTTAAATATTACAAATCAAGTTTCATATTAAAAGTCAAGAAATATCAAATAATAAAACAAAATTGGGATGGAGGGAGCATTATTTACTTTTATCATATAATATTTTTATTAAATTTATTGTATATTTTAATAAAATATTAATACTGTTAAAAAATATGCAAACATGTGTAACTGATTCACATTATTTTTTAACATAATTTTATATTCCCCTCATCCTTCTCTAAACTTTCTATTTCTCCGTTTCGGGCATCCCAAACAAAACTTCTCATTTCTTTTAAATGAAAAGTTGTCTCCACAGTCCACACCCATAAAAATTCTTCCTAACTTTAGATTTTATTGCAACAATTGTCACGTAACTCTCCATGAAGGTAGGCGTAATTGTTACTTTAACACATTTTGGTGTACAAAACAAATGAAAAGTTTTGAAGAGGACGGAGAGAGTTGAAAAAAAAAAATACTACTATTATTTTAGAGTGCTATGTATATTTTGTGTTTTGTACACCATTAAACAATAATACTCTCTTAGTTCAAAATTACTAGGTCTATTTAATTTTACACGGATTATAAAAAAGTGGGTATATTGTGTGTAAAAATAAAACGAGTTGTAAATTGAAAGTGTGATTCTTTTTTAGGAAATAAGCCAAGTAAAATTGGTTATCAAAAAAAAAAAAAAAAAAATAGGCCTAGTAAAATTGTAAGGAGGGAGTAATTTTTTTTACACGCAACTAGTGATTCTCCCGTTCAATGCATAAATTGAATATTATAAATTTTAAGTGTGAGATTGGTAGTGAGACAAATTATAATATAAATTTAAATGATATATATTTTGTACACCTACTGATTAATTTATATTATTTTCTTTTACTATCCCTCCATCCCAACTCTATCTTCATATTTGTGTGGACACACATATTAAGAGAAAATTACTTTATTGAGTATTCAACCAACAGTGTACAAAGCAAATGAGAAAATTTTGAAGAGGACGGAGAGAGTAAAAACAAAAAAAAGACTTAATATTTTAGAGAAGGTGTTATGTATATCTTGTGTTTTGTATACCACTAAACAATAATACTCCCTTCGTCTAATATTACTAGACCTATTTGATTTGACACGAATTTTAAGAAAGTAAGGATATTGTTTAAAAATAAAGTGGGTTGTAAATTAAAAGTGTAATTTTTTTTAGGAAATAGGACTAGTAAAATTGGACATTCACAAAAGAAAAAAAGGTATAGTAAAATTGGATGGGAGATTTTTTTTTTTTATATGCAATTAGTGATTCTCCCGTTCAATGCACAAATTGAATATTACAAACTTTAAGTGTGAGATTGTGTAGTGGGACAAATTATAATATAAATTTAAATGATATATATTTTGTACACCAACCAATTAATCTGTATTATTTTCTTTTACTATCCCTCCATTCCACCTCTATCTTTATATTTGTGTGGACACACATATTAACAAAAAAAAAATACTTTATTGAGTATTCAACCAATAAAAGTGAATGTTTTTACTTTTTGGGGTATAAAGTGGTCATATATGAACATTTATATTGAGGCATGCCCTCTTTTAAAAGTGTAAAGATAGAGTTGGGACGGAGCAAAATGGAAAGAGTGCAGATAGAGTTGGGATGGAGGGAATACTAATTTTCATTAATATATAAATATTATGCTCTCTGTCCACAAAAAATGTGTTCACTTTCCTTATTTGTTTGTCCACTAAAAGTGTGTCATTTCCTTATTTGCTACAACCACTTTAATTTTACACTCACAACCAAGTAATTGACACAATTTTAATAGACGGAGAGAGTATATTGTAAATATGTGATTATAATTATTTAATAACTTTTAATTATGTATTAAATTCACCACAAATACTAACATTAATAAAAAAAATTAAAATATCACAAAACTTATATAACCTAAAATAACTTTATTTAAATTCAATTATATAATTATATACATATAAAACACTTAAAAATAATAAAATAAATATTTTACATTTTTAAATTTATTTTTACATATCATATGTTAAATTTAAAATTAATTTGATATATAGTGTGTAGAAAATATTTTTGAATTAAAAATTCATAGAAAAATGGAATAATTAGTGCAAAGTTTAAAAGAAAAATTAATTAGTAAAATTATCTTTCTTTAATGGAGGGTGAGAGTCACTGTTATGCCACATTGCAAATTTGCAAGTGAGTTTTGCTTGCTTCAATAAAGATTACCCAATCTCTCTCCTAACTTCTTACAATAATTCTATTACATAATATTATATTAGTTATTATTTCTTACAACAATAGTATTAATTCTTAGTTACAAAAGTATAAGTGGCGCATTGTGCACAAGATGCATATATACTTTGTCAAAATAAATGTTCAATTTGATTCATTTACATCCCTTTATTTTAAGAGTAATCTTCAATGAAACTTATCAGCAATATAAAATGATATTATGATATTAATTCAATAATATCGTAATATTCATTTAATAATATTATTACACCTATATAATTTAATAAAATAATATTTATTGACATAATTCTGAGTGTTTGTATGTGAAAAAAATATTATAGTATTAATTCGTAAAAATAATGGTATTATCGAATGAATGAAATAACATTAATGAATGAATCACATGGCGAACAAATTTTAATGATGGTGTTCCTCAAACAAAGAATTTAGTTTTTTCATTTTGAAAACTAATAATCGTTACCTAAAAAAACATTAATCATTCATATTATTGAAGAAGGAAAAACCTTTTTATTAATTTTATTTTTTCCCGGAGAAGGAAGAAAAAACTTATTAGTCGATAATATCTGGAACGTTCTTTGGCGCGAAAATGCTCCCCCTCTGGGAAACAAATTAGGGTCTTTCTTGTTTTCGAACTCGATTTCGATTGCTGGCTTCCTGAATCCTACAATGGCGACGAAGCGAGCTTCAAAGCGAAGACGCAAGAACCCGAACAATCCTATAGAAGAAGAACTACCGCCACAAGCAGGAGTCCACGGAAATAGTGAAAAGTCGATTGAGAATTCCGGAAAGGAGATTCAAAAGGAGTCTCCGGTGATCGTCCTTGCTCACGGGGCCGGTGCCCCTTCCTCCTCGGATTGGATGATTAGGTGTGTATTTCTCCCTGCCCTCTATGTTTATGTCTAGCTGTTTGTTTTCATGGTTTTATCTCATGATTATTGTATGTAGGGTTTTGTTTTTTGTGTTTGTTGAAGGGAGTGGAAACTGTACTGTTTCCATGCTTTCCTTTTGTTATACTGCTATTGTGCATTTTTCTCTGACGGAATACAACTGTAATTTTGTTTTCTTATTGATTCATCTTACTTGTCTGGCTTTGAGCTTACTGCTTAAGTTTGCAAATTTTTGGTTGTGGTGGTTGTGGGGAAAGGGAGGTATAATTAAATTCTGTTGAAGGATTTGATGTTGATATTGTGATTGAAGTTGCTTGCAAGGATTAATATATGTACTGAGAATTTGTTACCCATTACATTTTGAAAGAGTTCCGCCTCAGCTTAAATTCTAAACTTATAGAGAGGTGTGAAATTAATTCATTTATATTATTTCCCTTACACATTTTGTCAAACTCCACTGATTTCAAAATTTAAAATGAGAATGAGATGTTTCGGAAAATTTTACAGCTAGAATGAGGCTTTTAATCGTCAATCCATACTTTCTGCAGATGGAAAGGCATGCTGGCCAATGCTCTAAATGCTATTGAAGTAGTGACATTTGATTATCCTTGTAAGTACTTGCATCTATTAATGTAATTATACTATTTTATACCTGAAGCAGGTGTTCCTGTTTTAGTTTTACTATAGAGCAAGGTCAGCCATATACTTGTTTCAGGATAACCATCGAGTTTAAGACACAATTATTAGTTTTAAAAGCTAAGGAGATCTTGGATTGCATTTCCAGCCTATGATCAAAGAGCTCATGGATTATTTCAATTGAACTGTTACAGATATTGCTGGAGGAAAGAAAAGGGCTCCTCCGAAGGCCGAAAAATTGGTTGACTTTCACTGTGACATTGTCAGAAAGACCATGGCTAAGTATCCTGGGCACCCACTAGTCCTGGCTGGAAAATCCATGGGGTCAAGGTGATTTTTTCATAATATTCTCTTAGATTCAAGGACTTTATCTTTATGCAAGTTCTGCAGTTCATGATATACATGCAACTTCACTTAATTATTCAGGGTTAGTTGTATGGTTGCTGGAGAAAAAGACATTGCTGCTTCGGCAATTGTATGTTTAGGATACCCACTAAAGGTTTGCCATTCAAATTACAATTAGATATATTCTGTGGCTTTCTATTTTGTTTTCGTAATCAATGTGCATACATGCTTACTTGAGCTTCTAATACTTTAGGGCAGGGGTGGTGCTGTACGGGATGAAACACTGCTGGAACTTACAGCCCCTGTAATGTTTGTGCAGGTAAATACGTCCTAAGTTGCCTCAGTTCGATTCATTTGTTCCACTTTTTGTATTTCATGTTATGTTCCAACCTTTGAATATCTTTAAAACGTGTACACGTGATATATACAAAAACATATGATTTTTTTAAATGGTGCATGTTTCATTGATCTAGGTAGTGAGAATCATTTTCTATTTCACATAATGTCCATATTCTCATTTTCATTTATTGGAGTGCATAATTACACGCTCTAGTTTCTCTTGAAGGGTAGCAAAGATGGGCTTTGTCCGCTGGAAAAGCTGGAAGGTGTTAGGAAGAAAATGAAATCCATCAACACATTGCATGTCATCGAAGGGGGTGATCACTCTTTCAAAATTGGGAAAAAGCATCTGCAATCTACAGGATCCAATCAAGAGGAAGCCGAGGAACAAGCTATTCAGGCTGTCACGACTTTTGTTTCACGTTGCCTGAAAGAGGTGCCATCTTGATGCTCAACTCTATCTTTAGTATTGCATAGTCAGTTTTCGTGAAAGATTTCTTTTGGTGTTGTAAAGTTTTTTGGATGGCATCCTGCAGATAAGGTTTGTTTGCATGTCTATATGCTTAATGTTAAATCTGTGGTTCACATTTTGCTGTAAAATGTAGTGGGGTTTCTTCATTTTGCAAAGCCTTGTACTTGGACTACCCTTTTTCCCCAGAGCAACACGTATATATTCTATAATTCTGTTTTTGTAATGGTCAAATAGAATACCCTTATCCTTTGTTTGCATTTTTTTGTATTGATTAGGTGTGTAGATGGAGCTAAAGAGTTTTCAGCTGTTGCTTAATTTGTTACCAATATGAGTTGTCTAGATAATAACTGGCATTATTCTTTGTATGTGTTTGGTGGCTATTGGTAGGGGTTTAAATGAGTCAAGGCGAGTAGTACCAAACTTAAACTCGACTTAGCTGTAAAATTCATAGTTTGAAGTTCCACCCAAATTTAATCAAGACCAGTTTTATTAAGCTCAAATTTGACTCGCTGATAAATCCAATAAACTCTAACTCGACACAGCTTGATAAACTCAATAAACTTTCAACACCTTTAATTCATACCATAAATTATGATATCATTACTTAACACTTTTAACTTGTACAGTACATAAATTATGATATCATTTTATGTATGTGCCTACATCACAGTATAATTATTTGTAATTTTTTCAAAATTTGAATATTACAAAAAATTGTAAAACTATTATATTACGTCCCATGTATGAGAGGGTCTCACTAGCATCCTGTTACATGTATTTATAAATGGAATAGTAAATTCTAAAATTATAGAGCGTTACTTTGAATTACGTTAAAATTTTGTGATGAGTTTCATGTTCGATTTCGCGGAATGACAAAGGTCAATTTTGCAGTTCTGTTTAGGAAAAAAGAGAGGAATAGAAACATATAATACAAGTAAAATTAAGACAAAAGTAATTTCTATAAATGCCAAAAAAGAAAAATGGAACATATGCATTTGGGGTTGAAGTTGGAGTGGGTGGTAAAAAAGGAGATTCAAAGAATGATTTAGCACATCACACAAATGACCTACCTAATGTGTATATATATGAGACAAGACATGGCCATTTCATTTCATGTATGCAAAACATAAAATGTCAACGAAGAACCAGAGTACGAATGAGCACTCCTCCTTCACTGACAAAGTGAGGGGGGTTAAAAATTCAGCCCGTAAATTGTTCCACCGCCACGACCACCACCACCACGACCACCATGGCCACAAACCTTCTTGTGGAGGAGAGAAGAAGCATTGCATTATACCCAGGATAATCGACCACGTCAAGAGAAAGAAAAACAAAAACAAGTTCCGGGGGCTGCACACCGATGCCACCTCCGAAAGCAGCAGTGACACCGACTACGACCCACCTACGAATTAAAAAGGTCGAATATATTAATTAATTTACACATTTCATTTTCATTATAATTCTTAGTATGTTATAAAATAGAGTATCATTTTCGGAAACTAATTAAGTTCGTTTTGCATGCAGGATTAAGAGAAGAAGCATAATGAATGAAATAAGAGAGGGCGAAGTGCATTTAAATTGTATTCTACTACCTCTTGAACCCGTGTATAACACGGGTTTATAAATATAATGTTATTAGTTTTATTTTAAATATTTCAAAATTTTATTTCAGTTAGAATTATATTAATCCTCTTAATTAATTAATTAATCTTAATTTAAATTTGTAACTTTTAAGTGATTATTGATTTAATTAAATTTATGATTATACTTTTAAAGAAATAGATTAACTAATAAAAATAGATAATATATTTAGAGTGAACGACCAAAATCGATCATTTCTTATATTATGAAATAAAGACACAACCATTTAATAGATGATACCATTGTAATTTATCTAAAATAAGACCCAATTCATTAATCAACTGTAATTAAAAAAACTAAAAAAAATATTTCGTAATAGAAAAAAAGAAGTTATAAATCGAACTAATACAAACTCAAGGTTTCAAAATAGAGGTTTTATAAAAGTAGGAAGTGGTTCAGAAATAGATTAAAAATTTAGAGAACATAAACAATTGAGATTATAAATTAAAATAAATGTAACACAAATATATGGAATCAAAGTATTTTAAAATAGACACTCTAGAAAAGGTGGGTTGATTGACAAATAAAATAGATACCTATAATATAATATAACATGCAAATGATCACATATATTAAGATATTGGAGAGATGTGGAGGTTGATCCTATGATGTACTTACTGTGTATCCGCACGTATACTTCAATATAAATACACACAACTTATAAATAATTTAACGATGCTTTTATTGTTCGTGCATTAATTAATTCATGATCTTGTACGTACACGATCAATTGCTCGGTGTATTATTATATCATTTTAAAAGTGGTTTTTATTAATTAGGATCATGTCCCAAGAATTAGCTATGTGTAAGATGATGATGATGATAATAAATAGAATAAAAAAGTCGTGTTAATTTCGTTATGTTATAAAAAAAAAAAAAAATCAATCTAACCAATACAACATGCCAACTTTTAAAGGAATATTACCACTATTTAGTTATTATTATCAGACAAAAATTTGTATGAAACTGTCTCATGACATGAGACCACACATATTAACACTTATCCCCACCAAAGTGTTAATAAATTAATGCTCTAGTTACACTCATTCTCATTTTCTCATGCTATGAGACGGTCTCATGCAAAGACCTTCTCTTATTACAATTATCATCATTACCCTTATTATTATTATTATCATTATTTTGAAGGCCAATATGGACAAATACATTGGGCCTTGCTCGATAGCCTGGAATGAAAGTGGGCTATTGTGTACTTATGGCCAGACTTAGTGTTCGTGATAATGACCCAAAACGTAGTTGGGCTCTACAAATTCAACAATATTAACAGTAATAGCAATATAGTAATTAGTTTAATTTTAACATCCTTAAATTTTACCAACACGAACATCATTTTCTCCAAATTAATGTTTCTTGAAAGCCAAACTTGCTTGGTATATTTATCGAAAACGAGTGATTAAGACAAATAATGCAATAGTTTATATTATGAGCTCAATGCAATAATGATATATGACGAAGTCAATTTTCTTAAAAGGCAAAATTGCAGCAATGTTTTTCACGAAAAGAACAAAATAACAAGGCAAGCTACTTTTCTAATTATAAGCATAACATATATATGTGTGTACGTATAAGTGGTCCTTTAATACTTTCAATTAAATGTGGACTGCCTTATTTATTCTTTGTTTTCAAACAAATTTATTCCGTCTAAAATTGTACACATCGTTTATGTGTAGGTTTCTTGTATGATCTAAATTGTTAGTAGAGTTCATCCATCGTTCAAAACTATTCCTGTTAATTTCCAATAAATTAATATAATTAAATTAAATTGAGACTTGGTCTTACAAATATATTTCATGAGACTTTCACCCACAAGTGGGGATATAATCATACTAAGTCGCAAATGGAGATAATCATACTAAGCTGTTCGCGAACTATTCGAATTTCGATTTGAAAAATATTTGTTTTGAATTTATTTAGTAAATCTTATCAACATAAACAAACAAATTTAAACTCAATGATATTTGGTTTGTTAGCTTGTGAACCAGCACGTATAAATTATGATGAGTAATATGAGTTCAATTTATAATTTTAACCATAAATGTATATGATAAATATAAAAAATATGTAATTGAGCTTATAATTAAATAAACTATACTCCCTATGTCCCTATTTAAATTTCTCCTTTGCTTTTTGCACAAGGATTAAGATATATAGTGTTAATTGTGTGCCAGGTGTGATAAATCAAACATCAATAAACACTAAATCTAGTAAAAAAATGGGGCAAAAACAAACAAACCTTAATATTACAACATTGAAATAATATTTTTTAGAATTTTATATTCATAATGAAATAGGCCTAAAAGGATTTAAACAAATTTTCAAGCTCGACTCTCTTATTAAAAAGGTAGATTTGGGTCTACTAAAAAAATCTATTACAGATTCACTATATACTGGATTCAATTTTTGCAACGAAAAGTCCAGTTCGATACGACCTATTTCCGCTACTAGTCACGTGGAAAGAATTTCATTTTATTGTATGCAATGTATAAATACGTATTAGTGGTGATTTGGTTAAAAAAAAAAAAAGCAGGCAAGAAACATTCTAACATATTTTTTGATTGGAGACATTCACTCTATTTGGATATAAAAAGGTCTCCAATTTCCCATAAATTTTCCACTATACAAATTGAAAGAATGGGCGGGCTATATAAAAACTTGAGCTAGAAAAATGTTAAATAAATTCAGTTATATTAATTTTTTAATACAAATTTTGTTTCACAAATTTTTATGCACATTAAAGCGCATGACATGCATTTTAATTTTAAACTCAATTAAAATTTTTTTTCATAGAAATGTATGATAAAAAAACAGTTGGGGTATTGTTGATTAAGCTATTACTGACTACTGTTTTGGAGTATTACTGACTACCACTTGGGGTATAATATATAGATTATTATTCGTGATATTACCAATTATTATTTGAGTATTGTTATTTACTGCTTGGAGTATGACTAATTCAAAACACACCGTACACATTGTATTGTGTATTTTTTGCAATTAATTTTTAGAATCTAAATACATATCATGCACTTGAAAACAAGAATCACTCATTCTACTTTAATATAGCACATTAAAGATGATCTTGTCACATATATTATGATAATTTTGGACTCCATAAGAAACTCATCGACAAGCTCTTATAAAACCGGTTATAATTTTACACATTTCGAAATTTATTTAAATTTTCAAAGGAATCTCATACATTGGTTAATTATATTTATCCTCCACAAAATTTGTCCACCTTATCGATGATAAAAGTATACTTTCAACTAGTTTTTTCCGTAAAACTCGTTGCATTTCTTATGTGTATTTTATTTTATTGAAAGATATTCATTTAATTATAATATTGTATGATAAAATAAGTAAAAAAAATCGTTAAATTATATGATAAAACTAGTTCAAAACACCCATAGATTCTTCGAGAAAATTTCAATCACCCCTTACTTTATCAAATAATAAAAAATGAAATAGACATTTGAGTTAATGGATAATGAATCCTTAATATATTTTTCATTTATGCGCGCAATTAAAAAATTGCAAATACTTCCAGTTGTCCGCTGCATAGGATGACAAGTGACATTTATTTATTCGACATCACTTTCAGCATTTTTCAACAAATGAAGATTTTCCACAAAAACACGGTTACATACCTACATTTGGGTTAATATCACAAAAATCATAGTAGTTTGGAAATATGGTGCGAAATCTCCTACGATTGAAAAATGGGATGAAAATCCCAGTTTATTAAATAAATCGAATTCTCTATTTTTTTACTTTTAAAAACACTATATATTTTTTACTTTTAATAACAAGTTAACAATTCTCCCTATTTCTCCTTATTCTCTTCATATATTTTTAAAATTTTAGTATTTGAAAAAATAAAATAGAAAAAATAGATAAAATTGTGAACTTAATTTTTTTAAAAAGAGAATTTATTTTATAAAATAAATTGCAGTGGAGTTTCGTACAATTTCCAAATCATAAAGAGATTTTGTGCAATATGGAATGAACTCAATTACGTTACACCATCATGCTATCTAATGTTATGTCATTAGACTCTTAATTAATACTAACAAATAAGATTATATTATAAATAAATAAATAAAGTTCATACCTTCGCGGATTTGTTTAATTTCCACTCACCAGGGTAAGGAATCATGCAACTTATATTAATTACTATCACTCTAATTTCCCTTATTTGGTAATGTCTTTTTGTTATTATTACAGAATGTAGAAAAGCTAGAAAAGTCATGAAGATGAGAGAAGATATATCGATATATTGATGGTAGAATATAGATCTGTATTTGATGAATGAAGATTGCACACCTATATATACAAGTAGCTACATTGAGCTATGCTAACATGAGCCAAAAAGTAACATAATTTCGACTAACAAACTCTATAACTAACTTGCTTGCTAACTAAGCTATCCATCATGATGCATGAGATGTAACCGTTGTAACCGCCGGTTTGTTATGCATGCATGTGCTCATGCACGTGCATGTGTTTGTTCAACACCCCCCGTCAAGTTGGACATGGTTCAAGAGATATCATGTTCAACTTGTCCCGAAATTTGAGAAGAGAACAATTTGGTAATGTCTTAGTAAAAAGATCTGCAATTTGCTCAGTGGTGCAAACATGATTGAGACGTAAGAAACCATCCTTGTAAAGGTTGCGAACAAGGTGACAATCGATCTCTATATGTTTCGTACGTTCATGAAAGACGGGGTTTTTCGTAATATGGATGGCGGCTAAGTTGTCACAAGCAAGAGAAACAGGCAGGGCGAGTTGTAGTTGTAAATCGGAAACAATATAGGTAATCCACTTGAGTTCCATAGCAGTAGAAGCAATAACACGGTATTCGGCCTCAGTGGAAGAACGAGATACCGTGGACTGTTTCTTTGATTTCCATGAAATGAGGGAGCTTCCTAGATAAATGCCAGTAATAGAGAGTCTCGTGTCAATACATCTACCCCAATCGGCATCACAAAAACCAAATAAATGAAGTGGTTGAGAAGAAGGATAGAACAAGCCGTGTGAAAAAGTGTCTTTCAAGTATCTTAATAAATGTATCATTGTGTCCCAGTGAGAGGTACGGGGTGAGTTCACGAATTGACTGAGCTGCTGTACACAAAAGGTGATATCAGGCCTTGTGAAGCCAAGATAGAGAAGCCTGCCAACAATCCATCTATAACGATCAAGTTTAGAGAGCAATTGTCCATCCGATTTAGAAAGTTTAATGCCATGGGGAAATGGAGTAGGAACAGTTTTGCAATCTTCTAGTTTTGAGTCCTTAAGAAGGTCAAGAATATACTTTCTTTGTGTAAGTGTAGCACCAGCATCACTTCGTGCAATTTCAACCCCTAGGAAGTATTTGGCAAACCCAAGATCTTTAAAGGTGAAAATATTATGTAGGTGTTGTTTTAAGGAATTGATAGCAGGTAGTTGGGCTCCAGTAATGATAACATCATCCACATAAACGAGGAGAGCCAAGAAAGTGGAAGAAGAACCCATAGTAAAGAGACAATGATCTGCAGATGATTGAGTGAATCCATACTTGATAAGGGTGGAACAAAACTCTGAATTTCATTCTCTAGAGGCTTGCTTTAGCCCATAGAGACTATTTTTCAACTTGCACACTAGACCAGGTGAAGCTGTATAACCAAGGGGAGGCTCCACGTATACTTCATCATTTAAGAATCCATGAAGAAAAGCATTATTAATGTCAAGCTGGCAAAGCGGCCAACCTTTAACAGTAGCCAAAGCAATGAGGAATCTGACTGTAACAGGCTTAGCAACAGGTGAAAAACTTTATTCATAATCAATACCATGTTGTTGATGGTAACCTTTTGTTGATTAGTAAGCTTAAAATCTTACTAATCTATATGTTTCTTGTTAGGAGGGAGAGGCACCATATCCCAGATATCATTAACTTCTAAAGCCTGTAATTCCTTTTGCATGGCTTCCTCCCATTGTGGAATACCCACAACTTGGTGATATAAAGAAGGTTCTTGTGAACTAGACACATTATTAGTGAACAAGGAATATACATGATTAAAGTGGAAAAATGGCTTACCAGAATGAGAATTGCAAGACATTGAGATAGAATCATGAGTGGACAGTGGATCAGTAACTCCAGTTAAGACAAAATCCTTTAGCCAACCAGATTTAGAGGTAGGTCTAGATGATCTTCTGATAAGTGGAGAATGATCATCATCAGAAGGAAAGTGGTGTATTAGATTGGGAGTGAGTAATTTCTGGTGAAGAATGAGGTGATGGAGGATCAGAAAGTGGAACATCAATGTTTGGTAAAGAAGAAGAGGAAGTAATATCATATGTATCAGTAAAAGGCAGAAACAAAGGTGAATGAGAAGATTGATTAGGTGGAGTATGAAAAGGAAAAATGTGTTCATAAAACCCGACATCTCTTGAACTAAAAATGGAGTGTGAATTCAAATACAATCTATAGCTTTTCTGAGTTGCCATATAACCAAGTAGGATACATTTGGTGGCTCTTGGGGTAAATTTGGATTTGTGTGGCAAGGTATTGGTAGAAAAAAAATACAGCCAAAAGTCTTCAAGAAGGAGTAGTCTGGGGGTTTATGATACAGTAACTCATATGGTGTTTTCCAAGAGAGGAGTGCACTGGGTATCAGATTAATTAGATGAGCAGCAGTAAGGATGGAATAAGGCCACATTTTCATAGGTATATTGGAATCAAGCATTAGTGCTCTTGCAATATTAAGCAAATGTCTGTGCTTTCTCTCTATCACCCCATTTTGTTGAGGTGTATAGGGACAACTAGTTTGATGAGTAATGCCAAGTGATTTAAAGTAGGCTTGAGTATCATTGCTAAAAAACTCATACCCATTGTCTGATCTAACAACTTTGATAGTACTATGAAACTGTGTTTGAATGTGTTTAATGAAAGTTTGGATGGTAGATAGGGTATCACATTTATGTTTTAGAAGAAATATCCAGGCTAATCTAGTAAAGCCATCAATGGTAAAGAAGTATGGAGTATTGGTGACTGAAGAACGGTATTGCCCCCAGATATCTACATGTATGAGATCAAAAGCTGCATTGGTATTTATTTAACTGGTGTTAAATGGCAACCGAGCTTATTTAGCAAGATGACAAGTAGAGCAAGACATGTTGAAAGTAGCATCCGTTCTATTGATAAGAGGATAGAAAAAGAAGAGGTATGACCTAATCTCTTGTTCCAGACATCAAGAGAGTTAGGACTAACAGGTACTACAGTAGATGGAACAGTAAAAGAAGCAGTTACATTGAAATGAGAATGATTAGAAAAGGACTTGAGTACATAAAGCTTTCCAATCAACTGTCCAACAACAATGATTTTCTTACTCAGTTGGTCCTGCATCTCACATTTGGAAGAAGAAAACAGGCATTTCAGGTTAGAGTTGGATAACAGGTGTGAAATAGAGAGCAAATTATATTTAAACAAGGCACAAAGAGTACATCAAGGAGAATTAAAGAGGGATTAAGGGTTATATGACCAGAATGTGTAGCTGTAATGGTGCTTCCATTAGGTGTTGGCTCAGAGGTTTCAAGCCTGATGTGAATAATGACTTGTTGAAAGAGATATGTCTACTAGCACCAGTGTCTAATATCTAATCACCACAATTCATATAATCAAGAGCAGTAAAGCTACAATGGAAAGTACCTGCAAAGTCTGTCAAATTGGCAAAATTGTCATGAGATGTGCTTGATTTATCAGTATGGGATGCTGCAGCGAAGTATTTAGCTAATTCCAGCTGAATAATCTGTGAAATATCACCAGTATGATTTCCAGAATTGAGGATATCCTTCTCCTCTAAGCAATTTGCAATAACTACTTTCTTTGATCCCTTAAGTTTGTCATACCAATATGGATAACCATGAAGTTTAAAACATTGAGATACTTCATGTCTTTTAGCTCCACAGTGAGTGAAAACAAGTTTATCTTATGAAGAAGCAATAGTAGGCTTATTTCATGAAGTGTTAGCAGATCTAAAACCACCCTTGGCTTTACTGAATAGAATAGGAGCATCAACTATGATTTCAATTTTCTTTTGTTGCTCAATCTTTTGAATAACAGAATATGCTTTGTTGATTGTGTGCAGAGGATCTAACACGAGTAGCTGATTCCTAACAACCTCGTATTCAGAATTTAGCCCTATGAGGAACCGGATCAATCTATTATGCATCTCCTTCTCTTGAATCTGCAGCTCAACTTGACATGTGCAATTACCACATGTACAACCTTTAATGCTAGAAAATTCATCGAGCTCATCCCGAAGCTTTTGCAATTTGCCAAAAAATACATGAAGGACATCATGTCCTTGTTTCAAATGGTATACACTCTGTTGTAACTGGAACAACTTTGTACCATTTGTGACATCGAATAGCTCACAAACACTAAGCCACAGAGAATGAGCAGATTTGCACGAAATAAATTATTCAACTAAATCCTTGGACATAACACCAAGGATCCAGGATGAGACCATGCAATTTGCACGTTTCCATCCCATAAACTCAGGAGAAGTACGATCATCAGGAGGCAACAATGAGCCATCAATGTAACCTAGCTTTGCCTTTGCACCAAGAGCTAAATAGATAACCTTACTTCATAGGACAAAATTGTGCTCATTGGGTGTAATTGAGATCAGTTTCATACCAGGGGAATCAAAATTGTGAAAGTGGCTAGGATCAGTAGAGACATTGGAATCGGAAAATGAATTAGCATTCAAAGCAGGCCAGGCGGATTCACGTCGATTCGCCATGAAATCGGCAAAAAAAATTTAGAAGGAAAACAAGGCTCTAGATACCATGTAGAAAAGCTAGAAAACTCATGAAGATGAGAGAAGATATATCAACACATTGATGGTAGAATATAGACCTGTATTTGATGAATGAAGATTGCACATCTATATATACAAGTAGTTGCACTGAGCTATGCTAACATGAGCCAAAAGCCAACAGAATTTCGACTAACAAACTCTATAACTAACTTGCTTGCTAACTAAGCTATCCATTGTGAGGCGTGAGCTGTAACTATTGTAACCGTCGGTTTGTTATGCATGCATGTGCTCATGCACGTGCGTGTGTATGTTCAACACAGAAGTTAACATGATTATACAGCCCGAAATTAATTTAATAGTTGATTTTTCTAATTTAATTTTACAGAAATGGGGTCCAAGTACCTCATTTCTCCAACTCCAACCCTGCGGTAGTGTTATATTTTTTCTTCTTCTTCTCCTCCTCCTCCTCCTCCTTTTTTTTTATGAAGCTTATATTTCATTCGTTTCATACTTAAAAAAATTAATTGATTACAATTAACATAGTTTTTCCTAATTTTCTTTTAGTAATTTTGAATGGACGTATCAATACAGAAATTACGACTGATGAAATTGAACTTTTACGTGTTCATACACAGTTTAAATAAACTGAGCAAATTTTGCCAATACTGAACAAATTAAATTGAAGCTTGGTTAGGTTTCTAAATTAGGATTTGTATACTTAATTAATAGCGATTAGTTAAGTAAAATTTTATATTTTAACTCATTAGTTAGCAAAAAATGATTAGATAGTTAGGGTTGGAAATGTTATTTAATTTACTCTCAACATGCTCGTGTATATAATTGTGTAGTTTCAGTTGAGCACAATTATAATTTTCTTTTTTTCTCCTGATTTCTGAATCTTCTTATAATCCTTTTATTTCTTCGATATTCCTATATATTCCCCAAGCTCACAACTTCGAGGAATTCTTACTATATAATATCTTTGGGTGTGTACCCAAATTAAGTTTGGACTCAGGTATGCACTATAATAACTAAAATAAATGCAGCCAAAATGATAGCTAAAATAAGTCAATAAAAAAAGTATTACAAAAGAGGAAAATAAGAAAACCCAGTCAAATTTGATGTATTTTAACTTGTCAATACAAAGGCTGAACATCTTTGAATTTTAGTAAATAGCATCCAATTCATAGATTGCATCCTGATCGATGTTTTTGCTCTTCTGCTATTTTTTCTAATTTGATTAGACATTTAAATTACTTATGGGCAGATTTGTTACCTTTGATAAGTCAAAAGATTATACTATCATATATCAATATATATACAACTTAATTATTGGTCGAGGAAAATAATTAATATTGTCCGGTTATTAATCAATTAATATATTTTAATAAAATAACTAATTAACACTATTTGAAAATTCACTTGAATTGTATGGTGCAAATCTATTGTTAATTATATTGAATGGCTATTATAACTTTCTATAGGAAGCACCTCTATAGTTGAATTTTTTACTCGACAGATTATTTGCGTAAAAGTTTCATGATGTTTTCAACTTATTTATTTTTAGAAACGGTCTTTTTTTTTTTACAGTGCAGTTGTTCAATTTTCGCAGTCGTTATTATAGTTTACTTTCAAAAAAATTATGGTGATTTTTTATGTGACGTGTAATGTGCGCGCCAATTATTTTGCAAATTTTTTGAGAATAAAGGTGTTGAATTTAACCAATATGACGAACTAGAAGTCAAAGGCTATTTATTGGACTGCCACATATAACACGTCAGTTGAAAAAAAGTCAGAAACTAATTACTGTTTCGAATTATAAAAATTGCAACACTCGTGTTTGTTTGACATAGGGAAAAAAAGAAATCGTGAAGGGTCATGATTTACAGATTTAGTACTCCATCAATTAATTAACTCTTAATTTCTTCAAATCGCTCTACTCGCCTAACATTCTTTTTTTTTTTTAACATTCTTAATCTGCATTAATTAACATATAAGGGTATGATTGATATGCTTGAATGGAATAACAATTGAATGAAATGAACTCATAAATGTAATGGAGGTTTGAATGGAATGATATAAGAATGTGCATTCCTATGATTAGTATGGAGGCTAATTTTTTAAAATATTGTGTTTTAAAAATCCCATTATGAAATTGTTGTGGTTTTGAGAAGTATTACCAAACTAAGCGCAAACACGGGTAGAAGTGGAGACTTGTTTGCAGTCTCCGCTGGAAGTGGAGACTGCTTATGTGGCCGATTTCCCTCCGACAAATACTGACACAATAGGAAGTGGAGACTGCCTGAGTTCACAGTACCAATTTGACGCACATGCCACTATTTTTTTTAAATAATGATTTTTCAATTATAAAATAATTGGTTTTAATAATGAGACAATGATTTAATAATTTGTAAATATATTGCATTTAGTTATAATGATGTTTTAAGGATACATTTTGAAAATATAAATTTTCTTAAATAATTTTTAATTTCAAGTTTAATCGATTTTCATAATAAGCTTAATATGAAATAGTTTTAGAGTATCATTATTCTCATCAGGAGTATCATTAAACCTGTCAGGGGTATCATTAGTCCGAGTTCAAAAAAATTTAAAACAATTTTCTAGAACTCAGACTAATGATACCCCTGATGAGATTAATGATACTCCCGATGAGATTAATGATACTTTAAAATTATTTCATGATAAGCTTATCATGAACTATTTTCATATAATACTTTGCCTTGACAAAATAAGATATTTAACCACTTATAAAGATCATAATATAAGCTATACAAAATAAGTTGAGATTTTCCAACATAAAAAATAGATATTTATTATAAATTTTCAAAAGATCTTATAAATTGTATTAGTCAAACACTTAATTAGCAATTTATAAGATATTTAAAAATTATATTTTATAAGCTCTTAAAATAACTTATAAAATAATAAAAATTTATAAAAATATTTCAAATAGACTTTTAATTTAATCATACTTATCTTAGAAGTTAATTTAAATATATTTGGTTAAACCTAGCTAGTTATTCATAGACTTTTGGAATCCAATTAAATTGTCTTGTTTCGCTCCTATCTAGATATGGAGTATTTATTTATGGTAACATAAATTTATCCATTTTTTTTTTTTAAATAAACACTACTCACAAATAAATAGATGGATTCCACAATGTCTTTATAATAGCTTTAGTTTTATCTATTTTTTTAGTAAAATACTAATTTTCATTAAATCATGTATCCCACAGTAATGAGTATAAATTATGTGGACGGAAGAATAAATGATCAAGTTCCATATTATATAGAAATATGTTATGGAGCTGATGTTTTTTCTTTGAATCTAATTTGATTTAGGGATTTCGGGTTTGCCTCGAACGAAAGATTGGAAATCATGCATAAGGCGTAACTTCAATTTAATGATGCTAATCACCCCCACCCCCTCTCCTAAAAAAATTGGCTCTTGTTTGTGCATATTGTTTAATAGAAAAAAAATTAATATTATTTAGTGAAGATAATCCTATAACATATAACATTCACTAAAATTAATTAATATTGTTCACTTAAAACAACTAGCTCCCTTTGTTCAATATTAATGGCTAACAATTTTTTATATTATAAGTTGAAGGTGTGATACTAGGATATCTATTTAATATGACATACAAAAAAACGTTGTTCACTAATATTGAATAAATGAAGTAATATTGTTCTATAAAAGTAATTATTTAGTAAAGACAATAAATAATATTTAAAAATAAACATTAGTTACACGATTAAAGCAGTGTATACTTAGAATTTGCCCCAATTAAAACTTGGTTAATTTTTTACATAAAAAAAATTAAGGAATATTTAAAAAAGAAAGAAATTATTACTTGTTTTCAAACAATCCTCTTCTTTATGATATTTGGATACACATTCTAGAAACAAATCCATCTCAAGGGCCCTTTATTCGACAACAACTTATTTGGATTCCAGAGGATTTTTATTCATTTTTAATTCGAAGTTCTTCAAGTCCAATTTATTATTGTTTGTTACTTTGTTCAATATATTCAATTGTACATGTTACGAAGCAAAATTGGCATAATCTAGATATACATACCACCTTTTTAGTAAATATTGTTATATAATTGCTACATCAATGAAATACATCGAGGTTTTTTTTTTTAAAAAAAAAAAAAAAAAAAAACAATTGTGTACATATTGCATAATAATTTTTAGATGGATACATGTCATTACATATTTATAATAATTGTCATTTGACTAAATTTATTTGAAACATCTTATAAGCTCTAATATCTTATAAGATATAATTTTTAAATAACTTATAAATTACTAGAGTGTTTGGTTACTACAACTTATAAAATATTTGAATTTTTTTAATAATTTTTTTTTTTAAATTTACTGTAATATTCTTTTACTTTTACGTTGTGATAGAAGTGAGTGGGCACAGAAAAGAGTTGGGTTAGGTGGTCGGGGACTTGGGGTTGGAGGTCATTAGGAAAATAAATTGGAAAATCTCAATTTATTTTTTTACAACTTATAAGCTGTTATGAGCTTATTTCATGATCTTATAAACTATTAAACATCTTATTTTGTCAAACACATTGATACTTGATAGTGTTTATAAGCTCTTAAACAACTTATAAGTTGTTTTAAAGTGTTTAAGAGCTTATAATATCATCCAAACACCCTCTAAAGTAGACATAACATTAGGGACAGATCCAAGACTTAAGTTAAGGTGCGAAACTTATTATTCTTTTAATATCATGTATAGTATAAAATCTACAGCACGATGTGAAATTGAAAGGATAAAAATATGAATAAAATAATTATTTATGGGTGCAAAAATGATAATTATTTTTTGGTGAACAAACACATAATTATTTATGGATTTCGAAATGTATCGAAGCCCTGGGTAGTAAAAAAAAAAGTGGGATGCTGTATTTCCATGATTGAATTTCATATTCGAATAAACCTCGTAATCACAAGAAAGTAGATTTTTCGTTATGAGCCTAGCAAAAAAAATTGAGATAGGATCCTATAGGATCCCCCCCCCCCCCCTCCCAAATTGGGCGTGAAAAAAGGGAAAGGAGTTCTCGCTTTCAAAGCCTAGAAAGCCTCAAAACAAAAAGATCTACTCTTTTCTCAAGTTCCCAGTGAAGACTAAGATTTTATTGATTCTGTCTTTTTTTTATTCATATTATTTCGATTTTATTAATTCGTGTTATTCAATTATGACCGAAATAAAATGTTCAATTCTTGAGCAGTCTACTTCCATTCGAATGATGAATCCCTTAATTCTTAATTAGAATTAAAGTGAAATTCAAATAAAAAAATAAATGAGGACCTTGTAATTCATAAGGGATTTACTTGTCTATGTATTGTTCCACTTGATTTGTTAGGTCCCTACTTCGCCTCGACGGTTATGCTACGATGCCTAAAGTCTATACGCAATGGATAGACTCCTGTAACCACGATATATTTGCTTGCTTGAACATAAAATTTCTCTACAAAAGAAAGTAAATGGTTAATCTCACAAAACAAACAAATATTTTTTACGAGGTACAAATCAAATTTTGTTTTATTTGCTCCAAAAGCGACCATGGACCAATCCCCCTTTTGAGTTGGGAGTATTGACTACACCCCTAAGTCTGAGCTTCATGGTACTCTTAGCAAGTCATATGTTAGATCCAGGGCATCCCAATTGGATTGATTGGGATGCCAATTTCTCATTCTGAATTTGTAAAATAAGAATTTTGATCAAATCACACAACAAAGTATACTAGGCCTTCTAGTTTTTTAAGAGGTTTATCTAAAAGATTCGCAATATAACTGAGAAGACGCTTTAAATACCACATGTGTGTTACTGGGCATGCGAGCTTGATGTAGCCCATTTGATATCTTTGTATCCGAGAATCAACAAATTAGACTCCGCATTGTTCACAAAATTTGGGGTCTTCTTTTTCATCTCCGATTACTCGATAATTTCCACAAGCACAACTTCCACTTTTAATAGGCCCAAAAATTCTTTCACAAAATAATCCACCATTTTCCGGTTCATTGGTTTTGTAATGAAAAGTATAGTGTTTTGTAACCTCTCCAATTGTATCTCCATTGGGCAAGATTTTAGTAGCCCAGGGGATTATTTGTTGAGGAGAAACTAATTCAATTTGGAGTTGTTGGTGTTTATACCGATCGATCATAGAATAAAAATTAGGATTTATTCTGATTAAGCTTTATTCCTATTAATCTGGAAGTTTTTCTCAGATACAAGGAAATGATTCAGTTCCAGAGCTAAATATCGTAGTTCTCGAACTAGCAATCGAAAGGATTTTGGAGCATCCTAGGTGTTACACCCGGTAATAATGGACGCCACGTGGCTGGTCAAGGAGCGGCTACTGAGGCAACCATACTCAACTAGGAGCAGTGCCAGACCCGACATATTGGACGTTTGAGCACCGGGTAGAGGGCGAAGTCGACTTGAGCCGGAAGAGGTCGCGGAAAAAATCACTCTGGCCAGCGTAGGCAACTTGCGAACAGTTGGCATCGTAAAAGAGGCTCTAGGGCCACCCTTTCCCACTTTTTTTTTATTGGTAACTGTTAGTTGTTAGTAGTTAGATTAGTTCACCAAGTCTCCAAACACTCCAAGAAATCTCCAAGCCCACCTTATAACTCCCAAATTCGTTCCCAAAGGGAATCGAACCCGGGTCGCTCACTAGAGTGAGGAACCCGGTAGCCAGGTGGGCTAAGCCACCTGGTTGCCACCCTTCCCCGCTACCCGATTAGGACCGAAGGTTGGTCAATCCCCGTCCCGCACCTAGTTATCTAGCAAAGTCAGCTACTAAACTAGTGTGGTCTCATCGAACGCGCGGATGTAACAGGGGCGTAGTAGGGCCAGGAAGAGAGGTCTTGTCATCAGAAGTCATTAGGGACATGTGGCCTTCCCTCATTACCCCGTAGGAGGGGCCATAACCAATCATGGTTGTACAACTAGGACCTAGTGGGGCCCGCGGGGTGGCCGGGCCTAGTGGGCACCCCAACTATGTAACCTATAAATAGAGCCTTAAATGCCCACTTGTAACACCCAATACATTAATGAGAAAAGACTCCACTTGAGAGCATAAACACCACCACATTTCTTGCATCCAGTTTATTAGCTTTCTGCATTCTTACCTGTCTAGGGTCTTTCAGTAATTTCTACCTGAAATTGCTATGAACACTCGGGATTACGTATAATTCCTCAAATGATCGTAGTACCAAGTACTTCTTGGCGCGCTTTATTATGATCAGATTTATAAGTATGCATCTCTTTCAAAATATGAGCAACACCAAATCCTTCTAGAGCCCAAACCTCCATTTCTCATACTCACTGTCCCTCCTGTTTTGTCTTCCCCTAAGGGGTTGTTGTTTAACAAGCGCATAATGTTCACTGGAGCGGCCGTGGATTTTATCATCAACTTGATGAATTAATTTCAAGATATAAGGTTTTCCTATTATAACGGGTTGTTCAAAAGGACTACCTACCCTTCCATCAAATATTCTACTTTTTCTTGGATAGTCGGGTTCAAATACCCATGGATTCACTGTTTATTTACTGGCTTCATATAATTCAGAAAACAATAGTTTTTTGGAAGCTTCTTGTTCATATCTCTCATCAAAAGGCGCTATTCAATAGTGTCTATCTAGCAAACCCCCTGCTAACGCGAGTAAACATTCAAATATCTATCCTACATTCATTCGTGAGGGTACTCCTAATGGGTTGAAGACCATATCAACAGGTCTTCCATCTTGCAGATAAGGCATATCCTGTCTAGGCAATTTTTCTTGAAATGATACATTTATTTCCGTGTCTTTCAGCTATTTTATCCCCTACTTTGATTTCACGTTTCTGTGAAATATATACACGAATTATTTCTGGATTATAACTAGAACCTCCTCTTTTCTGGATCCACCTCACATCAATAACCTGGCCCCTACCACCGATAGGGAGTTTTAAATAAGTTTCTTTCGAAGTCGTGACTTGAACCGAAAATACTAGCTTTCTACTAGTAACTTCCCCGCAAGAGTACGGGTTCACTGTAGTATGAGCAAGTATAATGACCAAGTATTATCGAACCCACGAGATGGAGTGTATGCGAACAGATCCCTGAAGATCTACGCGTCGTAGTTAATATGAGTATAATGTTTTTGGATTTTTTTGAAAAATTAATTATGAACTAAAATAAACTAATTAAACTAAAGAGCGAACTAAACAATTTAACTAAGGAGTGTTTCAAATATGAGATGGTGATGCTCAGGATAGGAATCCCTACGTATACTAACGGAGCAGGTACATAATCAAAATAACTGTGACGCGCAAGAAATAACCTAAGTAAAAGAATGCAAGGTGAAAGCTCAAGATTCTAAACCCTAATACTTTACCCTAACACTCGACTTCACTAATCCACTAACAAGTTAATAGATTGTGCTTAATTAATGAGACCCTAATTTAACTAAGGTGATGCGGTCGTCCTCCTTCGCTAAACTGATAGATGAATTAACCCTTCCTAAACCCTCTAGTTAAGTCTACTCGTTGTTAAAGAGTGATACGGTCGTCCTCTCTCTAACACTTTTCGAACGAAATTCAAAGGCAAAGTCTAGATTGATTTTAAGTATTCATTAATCAAGAGAATTAAAACCTAACGTCACGAGTTACCCTAATTACGTGCCCACAACCTACTTCTACGAGTTCATCCTACCCCAAGCGTGCAAGGGTTTTAGCCTAACATGGTGGTTTGAATAATAAAAGCAATCACAAGAACAATAATCATATGCATAATTAAATTAACGAAAGAAATCAAGAACATAAACGAAAGAACAAATTAAAGTCTCTAAAGAAATATATATAAATCTGAAAAACTAGGGTTTATCGTCTCAAAGAGTAAAGAAAGAAAGAATTAATCTAATACGTTCAAAAGAAATACTAAAACTAAGAATTCGTAAATTAAAACCTCGATTACAACGTATAAAACTCTTCCAATCTCCTTCCCAAGTTTTCTCCTTGCTCAAAGTATGTAAAAATATGTGTTGGTATGTGGTTATATGTGAAAATATGCTTGGAAAGGGTATATATAGGCTTTGGGACGAATTTGGGCGATTTTGGGCCAAAAACACGCAAAAACGCTCGAGTGCAGGTGCAGCTCGAGCGCTAGCGCTCGAGCTTGGTGGTCGAGCGGTCAAGAGGTCGAGCGAAGGCGCTCGACCGCTGGCTGTACACATGTTCGTAAAACCTTCATAACTTTTCAACCGGGAGTCCGTTTTGGCCGATTCAAAGTCCTACGAACTCCTCTTTTTGCCCTCTATCCATCTATAAAAACCAAAGAGCAAAATTAATAAGTTTATAAAAAATAATACTCATTTGACTCCAAACACTCATCGAAAACACTCAAAACATGGGCAAATCGGGCACCAAAACATAACAATTTCACGCCTAATCAACCCCCCCCCCCCCCCAAACTTACCATATTGCTTGTCCTCAAGCAATGAAATAATAAGTCAAGTGAAATTGTTAAGAATAAGTCAAAGAATCAAATCATGCAAGCAAATGAACTCGAGCTTCAAAGATCAATCACAAGTATACTCACTCACCTTCCTTCATCATACTCATGCAACAACAACAAGAAACACCAAGATCAAACATGGATGTGCTCTCAACGATGTGTTTCACTCCCTCACTAGTGTATATAAATGATTAAGGGACTCACTCAAACAATCAATCACTCATATCGACAGCCATAGGCTTGTAAGCACTCTCAACTCCGACCATACTCTAGAAATCAATGCCGAATCAAAAAGGACTTTTCTCAAGGTTGTAATGTAGGCTCTTTGGACAGGTGGGATAACAATATGGATAAGTGACTCACGTGAATGGAGAATAGAAACTCAAACTTTAGTACTTCGAGATTAGGAACAGACTACTTCAAACATTTTCAATCAACACTCTTTCAATTCCATTTTTCTCAACACTTCAATTTTTTTTTCTTTCTCACTCTTTTCACATTTTTTCAATCACTTCATTTTTTTTTTCGCACAAACACATGAGCTCTTTTTTTTTATTTTGCTCATTCTCAACTTTTTTTGTTCTTTCCCACAACTCAAATCTCATTCACACCCTTATTTTATCACCACTCAACCATCATAATTCCTTTTTCTCAACTCAACTCAACTCAATCCTGTCAACCTTCACACTTTTCCTATTCTCCACTCAAATTGAGACAAAAGGCTTAGGAACTTAGAATAGTGTTTAAATGTGCTAGCAAATAAAATAGGCTTTAGGCTCAAAGGGGCTAGCAAGGGTGTTGGGATATGTTTTAGTTTTGATGATTTTCCAAAACAACATGTAATAGGTTTGAAAGCAGTCAGAATAGTATCTTTAGATTCAGGTCAGGATAGTTTGTGTATTCAGTTAGACAGGTTGTAATGTGAGAAGAACTTAGCTGAGGAAGCACTCAGTTGAGGGGGAACTCAACTGAGGGGGAACTCAACTGAGGGGGAACTCATTGATAAAGCCTGAGGAAGTCAAGATGACATCTCAAGAGAACTGACTGAAGCCATTGAAGGAAGACCTGAACCTGAAGAGAAGCCTGAAGGATGTCCCACTGAGTGTAAACCTGGCTGATCTAAGCTAAGTCAGGTGGACCACTCAGTGAAGAGCATGATCAGGAGGATCAGTGCTGCACCAAGTAGGCCCTGAAGGAGTCAGGCTACTGTGGTCAGGGAAGTTTGTCATTCAGCCTTATGACAAACTTCTTGGAATGATCTTCAAACAGTCTCTAAAGGACAACCACACTGAAGACGTTCAGTCCACTGAAGATCATCATGTCAGTGAAGGAGGAAGCTACCTAAAGTCAGTGGGTCTTAGTCAAACTCACTGAGTCAAAGATCCGTTGGATCCAGGCCACGTGGACCAATCAGCACGAGGCAACAACTCTGACACTGACAAAGGCCGCATTCCAAGAAAAGTGGTTGAACCCATTAAATGTTGGATTCAAATGTATCTTCCCTCCAACGGATACATTTGAATCTCCATTATAAATACAAGCTTCCAGCTGCGGATTGAAGGGTGTTGGATTGTGTGTGAGAAGAGAAAATCTACACCTACGAGCTGTGAGGGTGTGAGAGTTTTGTGCGTTTCAAAGGGAGATATAAGGAGGCACATCTTACACCTAGAACACTGACCATTAGGGTCTTCACATATATTATCTGAGTGTTCAGCTTGTAACTCTTAGCTTAGAGAGGTTTTCCCAATCTTAGCTTGAGGCTAACACATTGTAAGGGAAAACCTCACCTAGTTGGAGAAAACCAAACCAAACTAAACCCTTTCAGAGAATGTTAGGTTTGTAGTGAGGTGAGGAGAGGCAGCCCAGAGAGTGGCGTGAGTCCAGTTGTAAGTGCACCTTGGCACGTTAAAAACAAGAATCCCAGTAGTGGATTTCCTGTTAAATCAGGCCGTGGACGTAAGAGCTTGAGTCTCTGAACCACGTTAAACCTTGCGTTGTTTATTGTTCAAATATTTACCAAAGTGTTGTGAAAATCAGCTCACTGAGAGTTTTGTTAAGAAAACTTTGGATAAGCATTTCAGTCAGGGAGATCCATCTCAATGACTGAATCAGGCTAGCACTCGAGAGTTCAGTCTCTCGAGTCACTGCCTTGTTAAGAGCCTGAGCTCACAAGTCAGTTTGCACTGACTTGAGTGCTCTGACTCTCAGCAACGCAGTGACTTGAGTATTCCGTCACTGAACTCAGTCAGGGTGCAACGCGAAGTTTTAAAAAAAAAAAATTTTGCTCCTGAATTCCCATTTTGCCCTTCAAAAAATGGGACCATCAATTGGTATCAGAGCAGGTTGTTCACATGACCACTGATCCAGTTTTGTTAAGAAAAATGGTCAACCGAACAGATCTTAAATGTTTTAAACTATGGGAATTCCTGCATATTTCAAACTATTACCTGTACTCTGACATTATTCTTGTATTAGAAAATCATTTGGTTAGAAGTTTTGGAATCATCAAAAAGGGGGAAATTGTTGGGATATGTTTTAGTTTTGATGATTTTCCAAAACAACATGTAATAGGTTTGAAAGCAGTCAGGATAGTATCTTTAGATTCAGGTCAGGATAGTTTGTGTATTCAGTTAGACAGGTTGTAATGTGAGAAGAACTTAGCTGAGGAAGCACTCAGTTGAGGGGGAACTCAGTGAGGGGGAACTCATTGATAAAGCCCGAGGAAGTCAAGATGACATCTCAAGAGAACTGACTGAAGCCATTGAAGGAAGACCTGAACCTGAAGAGAAGCCTGAAGGATGTCCCACTGAGTGTAAACCTGGCTGATCTAAGCTAAGTCAGGTGGACCACTCTGTTGGTCCCACTAGTTAGATTAATTGCGGAAGCTTAAGTTAAAATATCTTTCAAAGTCTTTAACAAGAGAGTAATAATCGAAAGAACAATAAGTAAATTAAAGCAATAAATAACACAAGATGTATAGTGGTTCAGATTGAATATCCTACGTCCACTCTCCCTTATAACCAAGGGGTCTCACTACCAACCAACTCACAAACTTACTAACTGGAATTGGGAAGTACCAGTTCCTTCTTACAACCTCTTTAGATTTGACTTCAATCTAAAGATCAACCAGCCAACAACCTTGTCTAATAGATGAACAGGTTGTGGTTTGAGTAACTCCTTTAGAGTAGATAAATATTATGAACAGTAAGAGTGCTTGGTATGAATATCAAAAGCTTGGATCACTTATGCGCGTGTAGAGTCTCTAGAGCTTTTTCTTGAACTGCACTCTTGTATATATAGAGGGGATTAGGGCTAGCCGTTGGAGGACTAATCCAATCAGATCCTCTATATAAGGAAGCCTTAATCAATCAATTCCCTAATTAATTGATTGGGTTGGTGGGATCCTTGGATTGATTATCTTCAAATACTTTCCAATCCTGATCTTGTTGACTTGATTTGAATCACCAACGGTCAATAGCTTCATCTGCCTAACTCTGATTCTCTCCAGAGAAGGCAGGACCAGACACCAGGCAACCTCGGTGTCTTCTGGTCCTCATCTGGTCAAGAACCAGAATACTCAGTAGAGTCAGGGGATCAAACTGAGCATCTTATGTTCTACCAGACTCGTCTGGTCCGGACTCGTCTGGTCTGGGGAAGGTCCTCTGCCTCTGGTCTGTCTCATCTGGTGAAGTCTTCTGATGGAGTCCTCTGGTGAAGTCCTCTGGTGAGGTCTTCTGGTGACTCTTCTGGTGAAGTCTTCTGGTCTGGCAGTTCCCCCTAGACTAAGTCCTAAATTAGATCATCATCTGGCTAACAGGTCCAGATGGTCCTATTACATCTTCTGGTTTGTTTTAACTCATCAAAACTAACAATTTTTATCCTAACAATTTCCCCCTTTTTGATGGAGTTAAAACACTACCAGAACTGATCACAAAGAAGACTTTAAGCAAGAAAACATATAAAGAATAAGACCTTAGAATAGATCTTATCAGGCAAACAATTAAGACAACAAGAGGTTGTCTTTTGAACAGAGAAGATATGAATTTCATTGATAGAAAGGACAAGGATGATTACAGATTACATTGAAGATCAGATCCTATTCTATGCATATCTTCTGTTGTCTTTGGGCACCAGAAACCAGTCAAGAAACCTGTCTTGAATGGCCTTCAACTCTGCAGAAGATGATGGGGTGAAGTTTGCCAACACCTTGGTCTTGTACAGTCTCTTCAGCTCAGCCCAATCAACCTGGTCTCCTGCCATTGGAGTGTTGAGAAAATGGAACTCAGGAGCAGTGACTTCCAGGTTGAATTCAATAGTTGAATCCATCAACTGCTTGTACAGATCTGCATCATATGCCTGCATCCAAGAATGGAAGGTCCTGTTGATGAGAGCATCATCCTCTGGTGGAGGTCTCTGGATGTAATGTTGAATGAACCAGAGAGTCTTGGCTTCTCTCCATTTTTCTATCAAAGGCACAGGAACAGTTGAGTCAAAGGACCTTTCTGTCCTGAGAGGGAGGATGTTCATGACTTCAACATGCCCTTTTCTCTTCTGGCTGGATCCACTAGCACCAGGAGTGATGCCAGCTTCTCTGCTCTTCTTATTTTGCCTTCTAACATATCGGAGCCTCTGCTATTCATCTATGTTCTTCCTTATCCTTGCTTGCCTCTCTTCAGGCGACTCTTCCTTGAATCTCTTCTCTGCTTCTTCAACCACAGATTCAAGGAAGCTCTTCTTCACTTTCCTTATCTTCCTCTTTGCAGGTCCAGAGATGGAAATTGGATCCTGCTCTGCTTCGGACTCCTCTTCTGCAGCAAGCTGCTTAGCCATGGAAAGGGATTTGAGCTCTTCCTTCTTCTTCTTCTGCAACTCAGCCTGGGCCAAGGTATTCTCCAGCAGGTCCAGACGAGCTCCATGGCTAAAGAGAGTTTCATTTGTGGTCTTCGCCAGATCAGTTCTGGCCTTCTCTTCCCCCTTTTTAACTTCATCAAGGAGGGGCTCCACTACCTGCCTTATAAGATCAGGCAAGGCAGTGTTGGAGGAAGAGTGAAGATCACGCAGCTGCTTGGCCTCCTCCAGTTAAGCTTTAGACTCTGCAACAAGTCTCTCTTGCTTCTCCAACATCTCCTGGAGGGAGTCTTTCAGCTTTGCAGTTTGAATCATCTGGCTGGCCATCTCCACTTTGAGCACAGAGACAGGTCTCAACTGCTCCAGCACATGCTCCTGTAGCTACTTCTGGCTGTGCATGACATCCAGCTTGACAAATAAGCCATTAGCCTTAAAAGAAGCTTTTACCTCTGCCAGAGAAGACTTTAACTGCTTCAGAAAGATTCTCCTCTCATGCTTGATCTGGTGCTCTATCATAGCAGGGGCCATATGTTGAATAGCTTTTGAAAAGCGCCCAATCTGCATGATTTGCTCATTGAAGAAAGCTTTCATCTTCTGGAGCACGGCAGGAGACATCTCAAAGTCTTCCTCATCTGAATATAGCTCTGGAGGGAAGACAAAATGAGGACCAAACTTGTAAGTGGGGCCCTCTGGAGTGAGCATTACTCCTCTCTGGATGAGCAGGGTGCTAATCAAGACTTTAGCAGCACCAGGAGTCTCCAGCTCTGCTGGGTTCTGAATATTCATTCTCTGCTTTAGCTCAATCTCCCAAGCAGTGAAGTTGGAGGGACCCATTTCCTCAAGCAACAACATTAGGCCCTCCACATCTTCAAGTCTGGCCTTGCTCCAGACCTTGGCATCAGTAAGGTCTGCCAGAAGTGGTAAGTGCTCCAGAAGAACTGGGAAATGCTCTCTTAGCCAGAGCTGAGCACTTACACTCATACTCTGCCTAATGGGACCCATTTCTGTAGATGAGAAAGTGAATGGTTTGGGCCCAGAGGCAGAGGAGGGAGGTGCTAAGTCTGCAGGCTCAAGTGAAGCTTCCTCATCTTCACTATCATCGCTGGTTAAACAGGTAGGAGAAGGGGGAGGGCCAACGAATCCCAGAGCCATAGAAATGGTTGGGTCCTGGTCTGTATGGGTTTGGGGAGGGTTAGGATTTTGTGAAGTAGAGGGTGTATGAATGGGTTGCTCTGCACCAGAAGATGATGGAACATCTGGTACAGAAGGTGTATGAGGTATCTGGGAGGTGGAAGTGTTTGGAGGGGGGATTTCTGCACCAGAAGAGGTTGAGGGTACCTCTGGTACAGAAGGTGGGGGAGAGGGGTTTGTGTTTAGAGGTATATGGGAAGATGGGGGAGAAGGTGTTTGAGGAATGGTTGAGGTAGAGAATGTAGGTGTGTCTGGGAGAGTCTGCTCTGGTGAGAATGAAGGAACACCAGGAGCAGATGAGATGGGATGTGTTTGAGTATCTGGTGGGGAGGTAGAGGGGGAGACAAGATCAATGGAAGTAGAAGAGGGTAAGAAAGGGTTTACCTCTGCTGGGTCAACACCAGCAGGCACAACGAGCTCTGGAGTATCCTCCATAATCTGGGAAGCTTCATCAATAGCTCTCTCCAGGGCCTCACCAAGATCAGATCCAGAGTCAGGATCCTGTAGAATTGCCCTCTTGGCCCTGGGCTTCCTCTTAAGTGGTTCAACCTCCTCTTCCTCTTCTTCCTCTGATGGCTCATCCACTAGGAGGGTTTTCTTGGGAGCTCTTCTGCCAGTCCTTGGCTTCTTGGCAGATTTCTTCTTGGCCTCCACCGGCCTCTTCCGCTTGGCTGCCCCAGCCTTAACAGCTTCATCATCATCACCACCCTTTTTCTTAAGAATGTTAAGAAGGGGAATCTGGTCCTCCTCCGAGGAACCAAAAAAGGCAATGGTTGAGGAACCAGTTGCACCAGCAGCTTTCTTCTGGGCCTTCTGCCTTGGCTGCTGCTTCTGCCCCTTTGCAGGAGAGGGTACTGCCTGAAGAGGAGGAGCAGGGATGGCTTCTTCTCCATCAGAATCAGGATGGCCATGAAGGGGACCATCCTTTGAGAATAGCACCTTAGACTTGTGAAAACCTTTGCACCAAGACTCCTTCCATCTCTTCTCTGGAAGCAAGGAGTCCAAAATCAAGGTAAGTTTCGTACCCAACGAAACATTAGCAGTGAAATAAAACTGCATCTCCCCTGGAATGGAAGGACAAGCTTCCTTGTTAACTTTCGCCTTATTCTTCCTCAAGACGCCCCAAAAGAATTCTGCCCAATTGCATTGGACGCCGTCATACAAAGCTCTCATCACACACATTCTTCCATTAAAGATCGCATCTGTGCTGTGATTTTCACACATCAACACCTTAACAACTATGTCAAAAAGTACCTTGAACTTTTGCCTCAGATGCTTATCCAGAAATCCCTTCGTGATATTCTGGCAAGAGGAACGAGCAAACAGTTTGAAGGAACCCACAATATCATCTTCCTTGTAGGTTAAAGGATCCACTCCTTCCGCCGAAATGTTTCCAAACAGGGCACATAAATCATGCTTGGAAAACACCAAATCTTCTCTGTCAATCTTTGTAGAAATATGGTCTTCATTGATCTTCATGCGAACCAAAAACTGGGCCGCATAACCGTCAAGGGTACGAAAATCTCTGGGAATGGTGGAGATCAACTTCTCAACTCCGGATCTCCTCAAAAGTTCCAAAATAGCAAGTGCAGACGAGTTCTTGGTGGTGTAGAAGTCAACCACCATCTCCGTTTTGAGTTTCTTCATCATTAATTCATGGTCAAAATTGCACGGGGGAGCCATATCTGTGAGAGAGAGAGAGAGAAAAAAATTTTTGCAGAGAGAGGTTAGGGTGTGAAAGTATGAAAACGTGAAAGGACAGATTGTAAGAAAGTTAGATTTAAATAGGGTAATACGCGTGGCTTGAATAATAAATGAAGTATGAACGCGTGTAATACCAAAATTAAATTAGGGAACAAAATCGATTTTTGAATTGATTGACATTTTGCACAGTGATTAAATCCGATGGCCACGATGAAAGGCAAGATACAGATTTAATCTGGTGCGTTGGCATAGTCATTGGGATGGGGCATAAAGGGGTTTTGTGGCAGTCAAGAGAAAAAGCGAAATGATTGCCTAGGCCCTATACCCTAGTCTTAAATACACTCCGAAGTTGAAAGGTTTTGAGTGTATTTACTAATTTGAAAAGTGTATCCCAATGATCAGAGGCCAGAGAAGTAAAAGCATACCTGTCACCTGATATTGTAACCAGATGAAACCACAGCTACATCTCCTCTGATGGAACTCATCTGGTCCTGGTCAGAGAAGATTTTGGACATTTGACTCAGCACCTCATCTGGGACAAGTGTCACCTGGTGCATACCTTATCTGGTACCTTCTCTGATATGTCTAATCTGCAGGTATGTTAGTTTTAAACGAAATAAAGAATATGCAATAAAGTAGAAATAAAGGATACTTCTCTGATGTTCCCCCTAAAACAAATCTGTCTCTGGATCCAACAATCCTAACTCAAAAGCTAACTCTCTGAATCTGGTCTCAGCCAAAGGCTTGGTTAAGATATCTGCTCTCTGCTTCTCTGTTGCAATCTTTTCCATCCTTATATCTCCCTTCTCAACATGATCTCTGATAAAATGATGCCTTATATCAACATGTTTACACCTGCTATGAAGAACTGGATTCTGGGTAATTGCAATGGCACTATTACTATCACAGAATATAGGAATATCCTTGGCTCTAATCTGGTAATCCCTAAGCTGTTGACTAATCCAAAGTAGCTGTGAACAACAACTCCCTGCAGCCATGTACTCTGCTTCTGTTGTTGATGTAGCAACTGAAGTCTGCTTCTTAGAAAACCAGGATACCAATTTATTCCCTAGAAATTGGCATGTTCCACTTGTAGATTTCCTATCTATTCTGCATCCACCATAATCTGAATCTGAATAGCCACTCAATTCCAAATTGTCATCTGCAGGATACCACAATCCTAAATTCACTGTTCCCTTAAGATATTTCAAAATCTTCCTTGCTGCTTCCAAGTGACTTTTCTTGGGATTAGCTTGAAATCTGGCACAAACTCCAACAGCAAAGGTAATATCTGGTCTGCTTGCAGTCAGGTACAGAAGAGAACCAATAAGTGCTCTGTACTGAGTCTGGTCCACACTCTCTCCAGACTCATCTGGATCCATGTTGAAATTTGTCATCATAGGGATCTTGGCTGCTTTGCTAGATCCTACTCCAAATTTCTCTAACATGTTTCTGGTGTACTTAGCTTGATTAATAAAAATTCCCTTCTCTGATTGCTTAACCTGCAGACCCAAAAAGTAATTCAGCTCTCCCATCATGGACATCTCAAACTGTCCCTGCATGAGCTCACCAAACTTCTCACACAACTTCTTGTTAGGGGATCCAAATATGATGTCATCAACATATATTTGGACCAGAAGGATGTCCTTTCCTTCTTCTTTCCTAAACAAGGTTCTATCAATCTTACCCTTAGAAAAACCATTGTCCAGAAGAAACTGAGATAGAGTGTCATACCATGCTCTGGGTGCCTGCTTCAGCCCATAAAGAGCTTTCTTAAGCTTGAACACCTTGTCACCTTGTTCAAAACCAGGAGGTTGTTCCACATACACTTCCTCAATGAGAATCCCATTAAGAAAGGCAGATTTCACATCCATCTGGTATACTTTGAACTTCATGTGAGCAGCATATGCTAAGAACAATCTGATGGCTTCTAGTCTGGCAACAGGAGCAAATGTCTCATCATAGTCTATTCCTTCAGACTGAGAATAGCCCTGAGCCACTAGCCTTGCCTTGTTCCTAGTAATGACATCATTCTCATCTTTCTTATTCTTGAAAACCCACTTAGTGCCTATCACCTTTTGATGTCTTGGTCTGTCTACCAGCTCCCAAACATCCTGTCTGGTGAATTGATTCAACTCCTCTTGCATTGCAATAATCCAATTTGAATCTTTCAGTGCCTCCTTGATGTTCTTGGGCTCAATCAAGGACACATAGCAACTGAATAAGGCAGCTAAGTTAAGAGTTCTCCTAGTCTGGACACCCTTAGTTGGATCTCCAAGGATTAGGTCAATGGGGTGATCAACCATGGTCCTCCTTCTCGTGGTCTTGCCTGGTTGATCATCTTCTGCAGTACCTTGGTGATTATCACCACCTGCAGAAGAGTTTCCCCCTATAGGAGTTCCAACCTCTTCTGGTTTTGCTCCTTGTGAAGGCTTCTGCTTCAGAGAACCAGGAGATGGGTCATCATCTGAATCTGAATCTGAATCAACAACAGGTGGATTGACTTTGATAACTCTGGGTGTAGTCTGATTCTGGGTCTCATCAGAAGACTTAGATTCCACCTTGCACTCAAAAGTAGATTCATAAAAAACAACATGAGGTGTTTCCTCCACACAAAGTGAATTCTTATTAAAAACTCTAAAAGTCTTACTGGTGCTGGAATATCCTAAAAATATTCCATCAGCCACTTTAGCATCAAAGGTTCTTAATTTAGATTTCCCATTGTCATGGATGAAACACTTACATCCAAAAACATGAAAATATGAAACAGATGGGGTTTTACCTTTCCATACCTCATATGGAGTCTTATTATGTCTCTGGGCAATCAGGCATCTGTTCTGAGTGTAGCAAGCTGTATTAATGGCCTCTGCCCAAAATCTCTGTGGAGTGCTGTATTCTGCCAGAAGTGTTCTTGCAGCTTCTTTGAGGGTCCTATTCCTCCTTTCTGCTACTCCATTTTGTTGGGGTGTCCTGGCAGCAGATGTCTCATGAAAAATCCCATGGTCCTTGCAGTAATCTGCAATGTGTGAATTCAAAAACTCTGTTCTTTTGTCACTTCTGATTCTGACTATGCTCTGGTTCTGCTCATTCTGAATCTGCTTGAAGAACTCTGGCAGCTTAGTCATAGTTTCATTTTTCTTAAACAAGAACACTACCCAAGTGTATCTTAAAAAGTCATCTACTATCACTAAGGTGTACTTCCTTCCACTGAAACTAAGAGGAGAAACAGGTCCAAACAGGTCCATGTGAAGTAGTTGAAGCACTCTGGTTGTGGTTGTGCTCTGGACATCCTTAAAGGAAGTCTTGGGTTGTTTACCCTTCTGGCATGAACCACAAACCTGATCCTTCTTAAACACTTCATTAGGAAGACCTCGAATGAGACCTTTTCTGGCAATCTTATTCAGTGTTTTGAAGTTAAGATGACACAATCTCTTGTGCCAAATCCAGCTATTCTCTGCAGATCCTTTTGCAACTAGGCAAGCATTTCTTGGGCAACTGTTAAAATCTGCAGGATAAATGTTACCCTTCCTCAAGCCTATTAGCAAAATATCATTATAATCAGAAGAGAAAACAGTGCATGAATCACTAGAAAACTTCACTGAGTATCCCTTGTCACAGAATTGGGATACTGAAAGCAGATTATGCTTGAGTCCTTCTACGTAGTAGACTTCATCTACAGATACTCCATTGAAGGTCAACTTTCCAACTCCTCTGGTGACGCCATAGTTGTTGTCACCAAACATCACTCTTGGTCCATTCAATGGCTTGAAATCTTGGAGATTATCTTTCTGGAAGGTCATGTGCTTGGAACATCCACTATCAATGTACCAGACATGGTTGCTTGAAAGTCCTTTCTCCAATGGGCTCTTATCTGCCTGCAGAGAAATCAATTAGGTCCCCTACTAGTGCTGGGTCCTGATTGGTTAGTTGCAGGTTTTGTAGGAATCCATAGATAAAGATCATCCCTTGATGGATGATGAGATCTTATCTTCCTTCCAAATCTATCTACCAGCACATGTCCTCTGACAATGACATATTGAGCAACTGGTCTGATAAGGACACCTTTCCTATAAACAGGTCTGGTGTACCTTTTATCAAATCTGGCCTTTGGAATGGCCTGCCTCAAAGACATGGTCTTAAAGGTCTGATTGTAAGGGTACATCCTAGAAGAACCATCTCTGGTGTCATAACTACCCAGATCAGTTGGTTTTCTATAGATGGGTCTGGAAGACCTCCTCTGGTTCTGATAATTAGACTTGCTCTGGTGATTATAGTTCCTTTTAGTATACCTATTCTGGAATTGATTCCTCTGAGAAAATTGTCTCTGGGGTACCTGGTTCTGTTGAACATTGTTCCTTCTCTGGTAGTTGTTACTCTGATTGGTATTCCCCTTTCTTGAGTGTTTCCTTTGAGGTCCCCTAATCTGTTTAGGTTCCCTTTGAGGATTTCTCTGGGGTCCTCCAATTTGAGTAATTTCTACTCCTTGGGACTCATTGTTCACAGAACCATCAATCTTTAATGGTTCCCCTTGTTGACACTTATTCTCTAGCATTTTCTCTTCCAGAACAGTCAACTCTTCTGGACCATTTGTTATGTGATTAACAGAGTGATTCCTTTTCCAATCAGGATTGTGAACCACCTTGTAACCATTACCAGTTAAGTCTTTATCATTCCAGATTTCTACCAATTTACCAGCTACTACAGACTTGTCTTTATTATAAAGGTATTTATGAGTTTTAGTGGTAATTCCAGAATATCCTAAACCACTCTTATCACAAATGCGCTGAGAAGACTCTGATATGATAGATACAACAGATGGTATCTTAGGAGCTTCTCTGGGCATAGGTATCTCCTCTATGTTGTGAGCAACTTGTTTTCCCTTGATAAGAGTCTGGTATTTGGCTCTGAGTTCATTGATCTCATCTTCTTGAGAGGTCCTTTCTTTCATGAGTTGATCTACCAGAGTATCTCTTTCTGTGATCTTATCCTGAAGTTCAGAGACTTCTTTGGAATGATCTTTCATGAGTTCTCTGGTGGATTTGTGCTCATGAGAGAGTGATTGAACTTCAGCTCTGAGCCTACCATTCCCTTTCTCAAGTTTTTGACAAAGTTGGACACAATTTTGGAGATCTGATAGCATTTGTTGCATATCAGACTCTCTGGAGTTACCAGATGAATTAGAGGATTCAGTACATTTGGAATTTGATAAAACTAGAGTAGTTTCATTTACCTCAGTGATGTCTGCCATGAGACACACATCATCATCTGATCCAAAGTCAGAAGAAGAAGAACTGGAACTAGTATCCTCCTCCTCTGCTTCTGCCAGCAATGCTCTCTTATCTGCATATCTCCTATCTCTCTTGATTCTATTCTCTTCTCTTTCCCTAGGAGTAAGCTGAGGACAATCATAACTGTAGTGACCAGTCTTGTCGCATGTATAGCAGGCATTGTCTCCTCTGGGACTAGGACTTGGCTCTCTCCTCCTCTGGTTGTAGTCTGATCTGGCTGGACTACTTTCTCTCCTCTGGTAGTCAGGTCTGCCAGAGCTACCATCCCTCCTCTGATATTCTGATCTCCCAGAGTTGCCAGGGTTGTCATCTCTCCTCCTCTCTGGAGTTCTGAATCTGGTCTCCCTTGAGTCTCCAGATGTCTTCTCCTTCTCTGCAGGCTTGAAAGAACTCTTCCTGTCTCTGGTAGACTCCTTCCAATGCCTTTTGTACCTGCCATACTTTGAACTCATTTTATCTAATTTACGAGTTAGGAGTGATACCTGCTCCTTGAGGCTCAAGTCATCTGCAGTAGACTCCTTTGGCTTTACATCAGGCTTGAGAGTTGAAGAGAATGCAACTCCTTTCTGGCCAGAAGAGGAAACCTCTTCTGTTTGATCCTCCTCTTGAAGATCATACTCGTAAGCTTTGAGATCAGACAACAGAAGATGGTGATCCAGAGTGTTGAGATCCTTGTTGTCCTTGATCACGGTGACTTTAATTCTCCACATGCTTGTTAGTGAACGCAAGATTTTACTATTAATTTCTTTTTCAGAGTAGGTCTTACCTAAGGCACTAGCCTTGTTCAGGAGGTTTGTGAGACGCATGTCCAGCTGGTCAATGGTCTCGTCTGGTTTCATCTTGAAGGTGTCAAACGAGTGTTGAACAGCTTGGAGCTTGTTGTCCTTAATCTTCTCTGTTCCTTCGCAGAGAAGTGCAAGTTTGTCCCACATCTCCTTCGCAGTGACATAGGTTCTGACCTTCTCTATTACCTCCTTGGTGAGAGTGTTGATGATCTTGGTTCTTGCCACCTGGTCCAGGTTATATAGCTTTCTCTCATCATTATCAAGCTCATCTTTCTTTTTGAGGATTTTCTGCCTGGGGACTCTATCCTCTGCAGCGTCGCTAGTTTCTTCTCTGGACTCTGACCTGCCACTATCAATAGGAGTCCAGTAAAATTGTATGGGGCCACTTTCAACACCATCTAGCATGCGGTGGTGAATAGCTCCAAGATGATTGCTCATCATGAAACTCCAGTGGCTGTAATCCTCAAACGAGAATTCTGGGAGCTTACGGCTCTTGTAAGAAGATTTTGCAGACATTTTGATAAGTAATTTAGGGAAATAACAAGAACTTGAACAAAAGCACTTTAAGAGCAATGGATCTGCCCGGTGACCACCAAAAGCTTTACAAAGCAGTGGTCGTTGGACACACTGCTTTGATACCACTTGTTGGTCCCACTAGTTAGATTAATTGCGGAAGCTTAAGTTAAAATGTCTTTCAAAGTCTTTAACAAGAGAGTAATAATCGAAAGAACAATAAGTAAATTAAAGCAATAAATAACACAAGATGTATAGTGGTTCGGATTGAATATCCTACGTCCACTCTCCCTTATAACCAAGGGGTCTCACTACCAACCAACTCACAAACTTACTAACTGGAATTGGGAAGTACCAGTTCCTTCTTACAGCCTCTTTAGATTTGACTTCAATCTAAAGATCAACCAGCCAACAACCTTGTCTAATAGATGAACAGGTTGTGGTTTGAGTAACTCCTTTAGAGTAGATAAATATTATGAACAGTAAGAGTGCTTGGTATGAATATCAAAAGCTTGGATCACTTATGCGCGTGTAGAGTCTCTAGAGCTTTTTCTTGAACTGCACTCTTGTATATATAGAGGGGATTAGGGCTAGCCGTTGGAGGACTAATCCAATCAGATCCTCTATATAAGGAAGCCTTAATCAATCAATTCCCTAATTGATTGATTGGGTTGGTGGGATCCTTGGATTGATTATCTTCAAATACTTTCCAATCCTGATCTTGTTGACTTGATTTGAATCACCAACGGTCAATAGCTTCCTCTGCCTAACTCTGATTCTCTCCAGAGAAGGCAGGACCAGACACCAGGCAACCTCGGTGTCTTCTGGTCCTCATCTGGTCAAGAACCAGAATACTCAGTAGAGTCAGAGGATCAAACTGAGCATCTTATGTTCTACCAGACTCGTCTGGTCCGGACTCGTCTGGCCTGGGGAAGGTCCTCTGCCTCTGGTCTGTCTCATCTGGTGAAGTCTTCTGATGGAGTCCTCTGGTGAAGTCCTCTGGTGGAGTCTTCTGGTGACTCTTCTGGTGAAGTCTTCTGGTCTGGCAGTTCCCCCTAGACTAAGTCCTAATCTAGATCATCATCTGGCTAACAGGTCCAGATGGTCCTATTACATCTTCTGGTTTGTTTTAACTCATCAAAACTAACAATTTTTATCCTAACACACTCAGTGAAGAGCATGATCAGGAGGATCAGTGCTGCACCAAGTAGGCCCTGAAGGAGTCAGGCTACTGTGGTCAGGGAAGTTTGTCATTCAGCCTTATGACAAACTTCTTGGAATGATCTTCAAACAGTCTCTGAAGGACAACCACACTGAAGACGTTCAGTCCACTGAAGATCATCATGTCAGTGAAGGAGGAAGCTACCTAAAGTCAGTGGGTCTTAGTCAAACTCATTGAGTCAAAGATCTGTTGGATCCAGGCCACGTGGACCAATCAGCACGAGGCAGCAACTCTGACACTGACAAAGGCCGCATTCCAAGAAAAGTGGTTGAACCCATTAAATGTTGGATTCAAATGTATCTTCCCTCCAACGGATACATTTGAATCCCCATTATAAATACAAGCTTCCAGCTGCGGATTGAAGGGTGTTGGATTGTGTGTGAGAAGAGAAAATCTACACCTACGAGCTGTGAGGGTGTGAGAGTTTTGTGCGTTTCAAAGGGAGATATAAGGAGGCACATCTTACACCTAGAACACTGACCATTAGGGTCTTCACATATATTATCTGAGTGTTCAGCTTGTAACTCTTAGCTTAGAGAGGTTTTCCCAATCTTAGCTTGAGGCTAACACATTGTAAGGGAAAACCTCACCTAGTTGGAGAAAACCAAACCAAACTAAACCCTTTCAGAGAATGTTAGGTTTGTAGTGAGGTGAGGAGAGGCAGCCCAGTGAGTGGCGTGAGTCCAGTTGTAAGTGCACCTTGGCACGTTAAAAACAAGAATCCCAGTAGTGGATTTCCTGTTAAATCAGGCCGTGGACGTAAGAGCTTGAGTCTCTGAACCACGTTAAACCTTGCATTGTTTATTGTTCAAATATTTACCAAAGTGTTGTGAAAATCAGCTCACTGAGAGTTTTGTTAAGAAAACTTTAGATAAGCATTTTAGTCAGGGAGATCCATCTCACTGACTGAATCAGGCTAGCACTCGAGAGTTCAGTCTCTCGAGTCACTGCCTTGTTAAGAGCCTGAGCTCACAAGTCAGTTTGCACTGACTTGAGTGCTCTGACTCTTAGCAACGCAGTGACTTGAGTATTCCGTCACTGAACTCAGTCAGGGTGCAACGCGAAGTTTTAAAAAAAAAAAAATTGCTCCTGAATTCCCATTTTGCCCTTCGAAAAACGGGACCATCAAAGGGATACATGTCATTGGTAAGGAAAATTTTGGCTAAGTGACTCACTCAAATCAAAGATGGCCTAAGATCACATTCGACATTTCAAACTAGACACAATCAAGAAGCAAGAGCACACACAAGTTCTAGCATCCTCTAAGGTGACGATCCTCTCACAAACGAAGAGATCAAGTAATGCATAAAAATCTCATAAGGCTCAACTCTCACGGCTTTCACATCCATGCTAGTCCTAGTGAATTCTCACTCTCATCACACAAGTACACAAAAGAAAAATTCACAAGCATACAAGTTCTTTCTCAAATCAACTCTCATTCAAACACTCACACAAAAGAGTCCCTAACTCAAATCCACAAATCATCAACTCATCAAATCATACTCAAAGATAGCAACCAACAAGCATAAGAGAATTGATAGGCATGAAATATTGAGTAACAAACCAAATCAAAATCAGCCCAAGGAGCATCTCAAGACACAAATAATCAACTCAACTCAAAGATAAGGGGTGCTCCGGTGCAATGTCATAAAACACATAAATACTCCACCCCCCCCAAACTTCGACCTTGCGAAGAGGTCTAAGTTTGGGGTTGTGGGTTACCTCAACCAAACAATTCAGTTTCTCTTCAACAACTTAGCACACTCCTTTGTCTCGAGTTGGTCCCTTCAATCTGAATACTCCATCATTCCTTTACTCTTTTAGAGACAAGCCTACAAAATAAAATTCTCAAGTACGAGGTTAAACATAGTACTCAACAACATCCTAATAACATAATAGGACACTAAAAACAAATAAAAAATGGGTTGCCTCCCATTCAGTGCTATTTTTAAGGTCATGCCGGACCGAGCTCAAAAGAGCTTATGGGACATTATACTCAAATTTACCTCCCTTACTCTCATAAGAGTGGTGGTTGCATTCTTTTCCTTGATGCCCCTCCATCATGAGCTCCTTTGCTTCCTTCTCATCTCCAAGTGTTATGGGTCTCAACTCCTTCTCACCTTTATCTGGAGGAGTCTCACTAAATAATTTCTTGCGCTTGGACTTTTTCTTCTTAACTCCTCCTTTTCCCTCTAACTGGACCACGTCCACTCTTTTCACCTCTTCATCCTTCAACTTCTTCACTTTATCCCTATCAAAATAATCACGATCATACTGCTCATGGGTTAAATCAATAAGTGAAGGATTATAAAATTCATGAATATGAGAAGGATTAGGGATAGGAGGTGTGTCTTCAACACTAGGATCAATTGCACCCATGCAATACAAACTCTCATCCTCTTTCGGGTGCTTCATGGCCTCATATAGGGAAATCTTCACTTCTTGATCATCAACCTTCAACGTAATCTTCCCATTTGCCACATCTAGCACCATCCCCGCCGTTGCTAAGAACGGTCTTCCCAAAATCAGAGGCACTCGCTCATCTTCCTCCATGTCGAGCATTACAAAGTCGGCTGGAAAAATGTGATCCCCAACTTTCACGAGGACGTCTTCAACCACACCTTGAGGTCGAGTAATAGGCCGGTCAGCAAGTTGAAGCGTCATCATTGTCGGGTGAAGTTCTCCGCCATCCAACTTCTTGAATAGTGACAAGGGCATAAGATTGATGCTCACTCCAAGATCGCACAATGCTCCTTTCCTGATCCCGTTCCCGATATCACAAAGAATGGCGAAGCTCCCGAGATCCTTCAGTTTTGGAGGAAGCGCCTTGTGCACTAATGCACTCACCTCATGGTTCAACTGCACCAACTTCGGCTCATCCACTCGCCGTCTTTTCGCGATCAAGTCCTTCAAAAACTTTGCATAATTGGGCATCTGTTCCAAAGCATCATAAAAAGGGATATTAATATGCAATTGTTTAAACACATCAAGGAACTTAGCGAATTTCTCATCAAGCTTCTTTTTCATGAAGCGTTGTGGATATGGGACGGGTATCACAGATTTGGGTACCCCCCATTCATCTTTCTCGGTCTCTTTCACTTTCTCCCTTGCTTCCTTTGCCTTCTTCCACTTAGGAACTCTCTCACCCTTCTCAATGCCTTCCTCTTCAAACTCTTTGCTCGCATGAGACTCATCCACATCTTTACTCTTCTCAATCCCTCCACTTTCAATCCCCTCTCTATCTTGGGGCGTCTCAGAATCAGCAGGCATCTGAGGACCTTCATAGTTGGTTCCACTTCTAAGCTGGATCGCCTTGCAATGCTCTTTCGGGTTTCCCTCCGGCATGGAAGGATACTTATCCGACTCTCTATTCAACGACTTTGCAATCTGGCTCATCTGGAACTCTATAGAAGTGAACCTTCGATTGTTCTCTTGTTGAGTTCTAGTCCACTCAACGTTCATCTTCTGGAGCTCTTGATCACGTTGATCACCCTTTTTATGCAAATTTTTCACATCGTAATCCAAGGATGACAACCTCTTACTTCCTTCCTCCACCTTCTGTAGAATCGCTCTCAACATCTCCTCAGTCGATGCACCGCCTTCTCCACCAGGAGGTTTAGACCCCGGATCAACACCTGCAGGAACAGTAATACCAGTTTTTGGGTTAGCATATGAGAAATTCTCATTCTTCCTCCATGTGTTTTGAGGAGGCTGCTGGCCTCCTTGATAGCCTTGAGTGTTCCTCCATTGATTTGGAGGTGGCTGAGGACTTGGAGGTACAAATGGTTGGCCATAAGAAGACCTTCCATACTGATTTCCACCTTGGTAGCCATTCTGATTGTAATACGGACCTCCCATGTAATTGGCTACCTCTTGCTGTCCACTTGGCTGGTCTACTCTCTCATTCTCTGTTGCATGCTCTCCAACCAAATTCTTCCCCAACTCAAGGTTGTTAATCTTTTCCATCATGGCCATCAGCAGCCTTCTCGTTCCTTCACCCTCTTCAACCTGATGAACTCTCTGAAAATCTGGATCTCCATTCCAAGCCCCGACATTCGTGACAATGTTGTCCACGATCTCTCTACACCTCTCTATGCCTTGATTCAGGAATGCTCCGCCCGCACAGGCGTCTAAATGGTCTTGCCCCGCCTTGTTGGCACCACTGTAGAAGAATGCCATAATATCTCCCTCATTGTACCCATGCTGCGGGCACTCAATCAACATATTTGAGTATCTTTCCCATGCTTGACGTAGGTCCTCTCCTGACTTCTGGCGGAAAGAAGATATCTCAATTCTTGCTTTTATTGTCCTTGATGGAGGGTAGAAGCGCTCGAGGAACAGACGTTCGAGCTCAGCCCATGTGGTTACACCTCCCCGTGGGAGCGTGTTGTCGTACCACTCTTTAGCTATTCCCGTCAGTGAGAATGGGAACAGCCTAAGCCTCTTGGCATCTTCAGACATGCCATTATAATTGAATGTGGAGGCTATCATGAGAAAACTCCTTAGGTGAGTGTGAGGATTCTCCTTCCCGATCACCCCCTTGAACTGATTCTCGGTCAGCAGCTTTAGAATTCCTGGGGAAATCGAGAAGTTATTTACCTCAACTGGAGGTAAAGACACTCCATCATAGTACCGTTGCGGTTGCGCCGCAAACCTTCCCCGAATAGCCATATTCTGATCTGCGTTCTGGGGCACAGGCTGAGGAACAACAAGTGGTACGGGTACTTGTTGGGGTGGTGGTGGTGGTTGATAAGCTGGTGGTTGGTTGTAAATAGGAGGTGGAGGATACGGGTATGGTGGATATGGATAAGGTGGGTATGGGTAAGGTGGATAAGGTAAGTTGTTTTGTGGTAAGTTAGGATGTGGGTAAACAGGGTTGTTATGAGGGTTTTGAACAATGTTGTGAGCTGGATTGTTTACGTTTTGTATATCTGGGTTTAGGCTCTGGCTGTCCCCTAACGGAACTTGATTCTGGCTACCACTAACTCCAGTGCCTTCAACTCGGCCCAATTCCTGATTGAATTCATTCGCATCATCATCCAACTCATTAGAGATATCCATGGGTTCTTTCCCTTCTCCGACAGTATTCATTCTTCTCAAGAAAGCTCGGTTCCTTCTGGCTATCGTCTCAGGGTCCAACGGTATTCTATCTTCGCTCGTATTTCCTTGTGAGCGTGTTTTCATATACCTGACACACTAGCAGAAGGATCAAAATGCAATTGCCGAATGAATGAAAATAAAAATAAAAATAGAAATTAAAGCACCCACTACTAACTACTAAGCTATCTACAAGTCCTATTTAAAAGACATACAACGCCATCCCCGGCAACGACGCCATTGACTTGAGCCGAATACTAGCTTTCTACTAGTAACTTCCCCGCAAGAGTACGGGTTCACTGTAGTATGAGCAAGTATAATGACCAAGTATTATCGAACCCACGAGATGGAGTGTATGCGAACAGATCCCTGAAGATCTACGCGTCGTAGTTAATATGAGTGTAATGTTTTTGGATTTTTTTGAAAAATTAATTATGAACTAAAATAAACTAATTAAACTAAAGAGCGAACTAAACAATTTAACTAAGGAGTGTTTTCAAATATGAGATGGTGATGCTCAGGATAGGAATCCCTACGTATACTAACGGAGCAGGTACATAATCAAAATAACTGTGACGCGCAAGAAATAACCTAAGTAAAAGAATGCAAGGTGAAAGCTCAAGATTCTAAACCCTAATACTTTACCCTAACACTCGACTTCACTAATCCACTAACAAGTTAATAGATTGTGCTTAATTAATGAGACCCTAATTTAACTAAGGTGATGCGGTCGTCCTCCTTCGCTAAACTGGTAGATGAATTAACCCTTTCTAAACCCTCTAGTTAAGTCTACTCGTTGTTAAAGAGTGATACGGTCGTCCTCTCTCTAACACTTTTCGAACGAAATTCAAAAGTAAAGTTAAGATTAATTTTAAGAATTCATTAACCAAGAGAATTAAAACCTAACGTCACAAGTTACCCTAATTACGTACCCACAACCTACTTCTACGAGTTCATCCTACCCCAAGCATGCAAGGGTTTTAGCTAGACATAGGTTTTACGTAAATAATAGCAATTAAACAAGTAAAGAACATGAACATGATAATTAAGACGAAGAAGAGATCAAACATAAACTAGGGTTTAACGAAATTAAGAATAAACTGAAATTAACTCAAGAAAAGAAGTCTCAACGTGTTCAAGGACACAATTATAAAGAAACAAAACTAAAAAATAATATCATAATATGAATTCGTAACAAAAACCTCAAAAACGTAATCGTAAAGCTTGCTTCTCTCCTTCCTCTCCAAAAATGAACTCTAAAAATCTAAAACTATCAAGTGATGTGTGGTATCCTCCAAAAACGTGCTTGAGACGAGTATATATATGCAATGGGCCGAATCGTGAACTCGTGGGCCGAAAAACGCCTTTGAAAATGCAAAAATTGAAGGTGCTCGAGCAGGCCTGCTCGAGCGGTCGCGCTCGAGCATATAGCTCGAATGACACAAGTGCTGAGCGCTCGCGATCGAGCTACTCGAATGATGGAATTCTTTTGCATAAATTGGGGCGCTCGAGCAACACGCTCGAGCGGTGGCGCTCGAGCGCATGAAATTTTCTATATGTTTTGGGCGCTCGAGCAACGTGCTCGAGCGCTAGTGCTCGAGTGGTTTACTCGAATGCTCCCAAATTTTCACCAAGTAGCACTTTTCTTCTTCAACACTAACACCAATCGTATTCCTTCGATATCTTCTCATCCGGGCATCCGTTTGAGTCGAATCAAAGTCCTACGAACTTCATTCTTCGCCCTCGATTCACCTATGAGCATTAAAGAGACAAATTCATCAATGTATAGAAATAATGCTCAATTGACTCCAAATATTCGACAAAATCGGCCAAAATTAGGGTATTTCGAGTGACGAATCATGACAATTTAACGCCTAATCAATTATCACCTTTCAGTTGGTTCATTATAATTCTTGGTCATGTGTATTCGTTTTCTTTATCATAAAACATATAAACTCAAATTTAGAACAAAGCATTCATATGGCTCGAAGGCCCATCATTCATATGGCTCAAAGGCCCATCAATCATATGGCTCAAAGGTCCATCAATCTCATTTCTTATTCCTATGGGGAGCGCCAGTGACATTTCCACCGCGTCCTTGTCCTTAAAAATATGGGGGCACTGGTACTCTTTCAACCACATCCTTATCCCTGTTGGGGGGGCACCTGTAGCCACTCTACCGCATCCTTGTCCTTAAAAGTTTGGGGGCAATGATACTCTTTCAACCACATCCTTATCCTTGTTTGGGGGGCACCGGTAGCGACTCCACCGCGTCCTTATCCCTTCCGTCCTTATCCCTCCATCAGTTTCCCTAACAACTTTCACATAGTTCACAAATCATATACCACATGCTCACACTGTTATAATCGCATACTTGCATTCACATTCATAAGATTGTTATTGTCTTTTACTGATATTCATTACGTTTGTTTCAGAAAACTGACAACAGTCCATATAACATTAACTAGCTATACAGATAGTGTCACCCACCTGGAAAATTTTAGAGATAAAGCTTAACTTCTTGACTGCTTAGAACAAAGGCGGCCTGCGAGCTTTCGAGCTAACCCCACTTTACCTAACACAGTCCGTTAATTTAGTCATCGTTCATTCTTTTAGTTTATTACTCAACTTCGCATCATACTTAGGGCTTTTCTATAATAGGGGAAATATTTATCCTATTAAAACAGTTCTAGGGTTTTGTTCAAGTTCAAGGAATGCGTTGAAACTTGTTCATTCGGGTAGTAAGGTTACTCTAATTCAATACGGGTCCACCGGTTGGGGTTTTGGATCTTCCGGGTTCATTCAACACTCAAAAGCAAGTAAAACACTCAAACACATTCTTGGACAAGTAAACACAAGTCATTCATATACCTAAAACATGCTTGTTTATAAAAGTATCACTTATTCCTTCTTTCTATTGCTACTTATTTAACAAAAGACATACATACATGTATTAACTGGAAAAAGGTATTTATACTTACTGGAAAATTATAAAATTTTAGTATGTTATACATCGGACGATATGCAATAAAGTTCATTAAGGGTACCAAGTCATTCGAGCTACGGAAATAAGGTACATTTGCATTTGAAAACAGAACAACAAGACATTCGTCAAAACAGTATATATTGAAGTCTAAAAATCATATCTCACAGTAGGTGAATTAAAAAATCATGAAATTAAGATATGTTACAGATAACTTAAAACCTAACATTTTTCATTTATAAACCTAAGTCATTTGAGTTATGGAACATTGCCATATGTTTGATGGAAAATGGGTTTATAATATAGTTTATCATGCAGTACATACTTTACTTAAAAATCTATAACTTATTCTAAAATTACTCAAAATTAACCAAGTATTTCACATAGCTTTCCAGACTCAGTGGAGAACATCTCCAAATTTTTCTAAGATTTTTAAACACTTATAAAAGGGCTAAAAGAATTTTTGGAAACAATGAATCAACCTCAGTCAAGTATTTACCACGTAATATTCAGACACACATATCTCATTATCCTCTGCACAAAAAGCTACGATTTTTGGACATATATTAAAAAATAACAAGGGGAACATCCCCAAATATTTCTAAAATTTTATCACTTCTGGAAATAGGCAAAAAGGTTAATTAGAATCGCTGCTCACAGTTTCACACGGTTTTAAACATATATATTTTCATGAATTTATTATCCCTCAATATAAATCAGATGACTACCAAATTTTCACAGTTTCTTATATACATCAAATAATACATTCAGATAATTTTTCATAATTAATAAAGGTCCGAAATGGGTTCGTCAAAAAGGGGGCAGTAGCTAACTCGGGTAGAAATGAATATTGCCGAACTTTCACATACATGATCATATAAGCTCAAAAACGTGGGAAAACTTAAACACAAACCTCATAAAATACATACACATTTTAAACAAGCTTAGGGGATGTTCTTAGCATGTCATTTCTAAGGGTTTCATACTCCAAACAAAACATGATCAAAGTATTAAGAGAAATGGGTTTATAGGGCTTACCCTTGTAGTTTTCCTCTCTTTCTTGGAAGATTAGGAACCAAAGATGAACACCCTACCTTCTAACACTCTCTTGGCTTCAAGATGGTGGGGAAACACTCCACCTAGGTGGTGGTGGTGTAGGCCAAGAGGGGGAGGAGAGGAGAGGGCTCCTTCTCCTTCTACTCTCACTTCTAACTTTCTCTCTTTCTTTCTTTCTTTCTTTCTTTCTTTTCTCTCTTGAGTACAAGAACTAATGTGGAAAATGAAAGGGGTATGGAGGGGTATATATAGGAGGAAAAGGGGAGGGTTGACTGATCATAAGGAGATGGGAGAGGGTGATGTGTTCTTGTGTGTATTAAACACAAGAGTTATGAGATGGGATGAGACATAGGATTAGGGTAGGCTTTAGGATATCATTACATGTAGTTCTACTTACTATGGCTGAAAAAATGGGTCAAAGGTGCAAGTTTTTACTGTTTTGGGGCTGCCATTTATGGTAGTCTCGTTTCTAGATGCGATTTTGGCATCGACAGTGTATTTTTGATATTTTTCGGTTCGGTTTTTTGTTCCAAAATTTAATTCAAACATACCGTTAAATTCGTATGATTTTTGTGGTTCGTATTAATGTTCTTATTCATCAAGTTGAATTCTTTAAATTTTTATCAAGAAAATTCAACCCATTTTACGGATAAAACTAAAAAAGTGCTAGTAGGGATTTTCGGATCGAAATGCTCGTCTGTCACCTGAAAAATTAGAACTTGCATGCACATATATTTAAATCAAACATTCCATTCAAACACATTAAACATAAATCATGAAAACCCTAATTTGGTTTCGGGTTGTTACATCCTACACCCCTTAAAAGAAATTTCGTCCTCGAAATTTACTTACTTATCCCAAAGACATTGCAGGTAAGCTAATATATTTTCCTCTCTTTCCCAAGTGACTCTTTCTTTTCCGTGTCGGCTCCATTGTACTAGTACTAAAGGGACTTCTCGATTCCTCAAAAGGTGAACTTTTCTTCCAAAAAATGGTCACAATTACTTCTTCATAAGTTAAGTCACGATTTACACTTAGGTCCGTAATTATAGGTCTCACTGTTTGGTTCGGTTTAGTATAAGTGATTTTTGGGATTTTGTTTCGCCTTCATTTTATGTTCGATCGTCATAAATTTTGTATGTGTCATAGACTAACACCAAGGAAGGTATGATAAGTTTTTCATAATTTTTTTTTTTGAATAGGAACATTGGAAAGATATTTATAATTAATAGTTCATAAATTTATAACACGTATTTTAAAAATTTATTTCTCTCGTTTCCTTCATCAAAACACTTTGATTTTTGGATATGTTGTTTTTGGGAAAATAGGGGTGCCCGGAATCTATTCGGGATGAAATTTAAATACGAATTTAAATACAATTATTACTAGCATGAATTAATCCTAATTAATTCAAATAATAATTCCAACAACTAAATTTACATCATGCATGTTGAGTTAATTTACATATAATCTATGACGGAAATAATCAAGATGATATGTGACTTACGTACCTCTTGTAGACTTGGCCTTTGAATAAACGGGACTAACACGTACACGCTTTATCAACCCAAAAGCCTTCTCAAGTATTCCCTTTCACCTTGTTCGATTACCGGTGGGAGATGCTATCGAACAATTTAAATAACTAAGGAAAAAGAAAAATATATATGCTCTTGATTTTTTCAACACATGAAATTATGTACTTGGGGATGAAATAATCACCCCCTTTATATAGAGGTAGTGGCCGAAATTTGTAGGTTAATTGGGCCTTGGAGAAAATCTTTTCTTAGGCTCTAAGAAATCTTGAATATATCTCATATATTCTTTTCTCCATAATAAAATATTCCACAAAAATCTCACCCTCCATATTTCTTGCAATTTTCGAAAATAATAGGCCAAGAATCTAAGATTTGGATCTTCTTGAATATATGAGATAATCTTGTATTCCAAAATACTTATCTTCCATAATATCTTTCCAAGAAAATCAACAAAATCTCTTCTTTCCTAATATTACAATTTTCGAAAATTATAGAAAAATCAGCACTATTATTTTCTTTTTATTTTAATCACCTTATCATTATTGGGCTACTTAATGGGCTACTTGAGGGGCCTTTAAGGAGAATTAAGATTGGACCTCCTAATGGACTTCTGAATTTCAATATTGAGCCCCAATATTATTCAATCCATTAATATTAATTATTACCACTAATAAATTAATATTGCAATATCCATCTTAATCCATATTACGATAATATGGGCTCCCGGTTATTATTTCCCGCGTTTAAGATTATCAAGTCCATTAATTAATTAAGCTTCTGAATAGCTCTAAATTAATTAATATATTTCACCTTGGAGTAAAGACAGCTCAACATTATTATCCGTACCGAAGAAACTTATTCTTCACTTGCAAGATTTGGTACGATAAAACTTCTGAGCCCACCAAGGGGACTAATCACACGAGCCGTACTCGCACGCGTTTCTCCGTATTAAATCTTAGCAACCGTCGTATGATTAATATTACTGCCCAAGACACAAAGTTCGAAGTCACAATGATTCTCACCCAACATGAATCAAAGCAGTAACCATTAAGCACACACGGTCCTATTTAAGGGACGGAGATTAAGAAATCAACAACCACTGAGGTCTAATTCTTCACCTTTCAAAACAGAAGAATTTATCCTCGCTGTAGGTCCTCTTCAACACATACTAAATGTGCTAGTGCAATCTCTTAGTCAAGACAGACCATTCTGAGCCTTACACATCGACCTTTCACGGCGGATTGTTCAATTCCACCTAGGTCGTGAAAATGTACGTTTAGTTACAAGTAAACTGTTAATGTTGTCTTCCGTGATCGGGTATCACCACATTAACTACAATGTAACTAGTACCATATATTGAACGGTTTGCAATAGAAATTCAACATTCAATCATAACTAAAGCAAATGTGATAAAAGAATTATTCTCATAAAACGAGTGTTTGATACACGAGTTATACAAAGTAAAAGCATACTTTCATGTATAACTCCAACAATCTCCCACTTATACTTAAAGTCTGCTTTTAGTATACATCACGCATGTCTTAGTGTAGTAGCTCTACGTGACATCTCATGTCTACCTACACTAACCTAATAATTCCTCCCACTTATACTTAAAGCAGATTGGCAATAGTCTTGACTCCCATTCCATCCACATGTCTCTCGAATGTACTCTGAGGCAGGCCCTTTGTATATGGATGTACTAGGTTGTCCTTCGACATTTATCTTTGCCACCTCTTTATCTCCTCTCTTAACGATTTCTCGTATAAGATGGTGTTTTCTTTCAATGTGTTTGCTGGCCTTGTGGGCTCTCGATTCCCTTGAATTTGCAACTGCTCCGACATTGTCACAAAAGACAGTTTATCTTGTCGGGCAAATTCGGAACAACGTCCAAGTCCACTAAGAAGTACTTGAGCCAAACCGCTTCTTTCGCTGCTTCATAAGCAGTTACTTATTCGGTTTTCATGGTCGAATCAGCGACTAATCGCTTCTCCATATCATGGCTCATTCTCCCATGCAAAACACACTACCCGAGGTAGTTATTCTGGAGTCTATGTCTGATTGGAAATTTGAGTCCGTGTATCCCATGGGAATTAGACCGTCTGACTGTTAAATCAGCATTCCATACCAAGTTCTTTTCAGAAACTAAAGAACGCATTTAATTGCAATCTAATGTGCTTTCCTGGGGTTACTTTGATATCTTGCCATCATGTCCACGATAAAGCAGATATCCGGTCTTGTACACAACGTTGCATACATAAGACTTCCTACGTCCGAAACGTACAGAATGTCTTTCATGTCATCTATCTCCACTTGCGTCTTAGGGCATATTTCTTTGGATAGATGGATTCCGTGCCTAAAAGGTACAAAACCTTTCTTGGAATCTTGCATGTTGTATCGCTTCAAAACAATGTCTTTGTATGAAACTTGCGATAAGCCCAACATCCTCTTCTTGCGATCGCGAGTGATCTTGATCCCAAGGATGTGACCGGCTTCCCCTAAGTCCTTGTTGGGACATTGTCAGTTTTGATTAAAATCCCAAAGCCCCTGAAAAGATGTTTGCCTTAATCTGTCTTTGTCAGGCTAGTCTTGGTTAGGATCAGTACTTAGTCATTTTACACTTCACAGGTACTCAGTGAGAGGAGAACTCACTGGCGATAATCAAGACCAAGAGCCTGAAGACGAAGAGCACCATCCTGAACTTATGGCAGTCCTCTAAGCTGGCTGAGTAAGTGTCAGTGATGAAGAGTATGACCCTGAGGTCATTACTAACTCAGTCCTGAAGGGAACAGGATATCACTGAGTTTATGGGAAGACTTGGAGTAGAGCCAAGCAATGCAAAAGGAATTTCAGCGTCAGGACAAGACCGGTGAGCTCAAGACAAAATGAACTTAAAGAGACAAGCCTGAAGCTCAGGAATAAGTTCTGACATTCTCACCAACCTGATGACGTGGACCAATACTGGAAGGACACGCACGTACGGAACCTGACATGAGGACTGAATTCAGACTGCATGTTCAACTGGCAAGCATTTAATGTGCATTTAATGCAAATACCAAATCCATGCAAGGACAGCTGCTGCATGAAGATATGTCCATTTGAAGCCACTCTACATAGATGACTTGAAGGCTATCTCTCCAACGGATAGTTTTTCAAATCACCTATAAATACAGAAGACCTTGAACCCATTCAAGGTTACGGGAAATTTCCAAGCCAGAAATTACTCAAACTCTCAAGCATTCAAAGCATTCAGCCTTTAAGAGAAGCACTCGAAACCATCTAAATTTCCCAAGTGTTTCTTAGAAACTGAGAGTTATTCTGTATTCCAAGAGCTAAATAGCATTATCTTAAGCTTAGAGAGATTATCCAATCCTTAGTATAACTTTGTCTTGTAAGGATAATCTCAACCTAGTTGGAATCAAAACTGAAACCAAAACCCTAAGTTAGGTTTGTTGGGAGTAAGTCAGTTAGTGAGTTAGTAAGTGGAGTTGTATAGATCAGTAAGGTTAGCTGGTCTTGGTGCACCTTGGCACGTTAAAAACAAGAATCCCTTGAGTGGATTTCCTGTTAAGTTAGGCCGTGGACGTAGGAGCTTGAGCCTCTGAACTACGTTAAACTTGTTGTGTTCTTATTGCTTTGATATTGTGCATACCTGCCATATTACTTGTTCATTCATTGCATTTGGTTTATCAGGTTTGAATCAATCAACCTGATCCACTAAAAAGAGCACTGCCCTTACTAAACACTATTCAGAAGAGAGTAAAACAAGTTTTCAGAAAGCAAACTAAACAAGACTTTAAACTATCAGGGCTCAAACATTTCCGCACTGAACTTGAACTGATTGTTAGCCAACTGACCCGCACCAAGTGTAGTCAGTAGGTGTGTTATCAGCTCATAGTTCTTTACCACTCTGAGTAAAGGGGACTCAGTCAGTTTTTAAGTTTAAAAAATTGGTATACGTGTATCCCCCCCCATACACGTATTCCTCAGTCTTGTACCGGGACCAACAAGTGGTATCAGAGCAGTGGTTCAAAAGACCACTGACTTTGAATACTAATAGTTTCAAAGGAGAAACTGTTGGTGGTCACTGAACAGATCTGAGTTTGCTGTTCATAAAACTTGCATCATCATGACTTCGAGGAGACTTGAAGCTTCGTTACCTGAATTCTCTGTGTCTAACTTTGTCTATTGGAAGTTCAGATTAGAAGCACATCTAGATGCCATCCATGACCAGATGCCGCGTGTACTCAGGGAAGGACCGATCAAGATCACTATTCCTAACGTCAGAGGACTGGGATATGAGGATCTTGCGATTGGCGTGCAGGTTCCTAAAGAAAGGAAAGACATGACCAACGATGAAATCAAGATGGTGGGACTTGACAACGTCGCCAGAAACATCATCTTGCATACGGTGCCCTTCGAGGAGTCAGCTAGGCTGATGAACTTAAAGACGGCAAAAGAGGCTTGGGATGAGCTGACCAGGATGTGCGAAGGGTTAGAAAAGATAAAGGAGAACAAGAGAAATATTGCCATTTAGAAATTTGAAGCGTTCGAGATGCTGCCTGACGAGAGCATAGATCAAATGGAGTCTAGATTCATCAAGTTGATGAATGAGTTGGTGATGTTGGACAAGGATGTCCCAAGGAGAGATGTTGCTTCAAAGATCCTGAATGCCCTTCCTGAGAGATGGGATAACAGTGTAATTATGCTTAAGAACACTCAGGATATGAGTAACATAACTTCTGCTTTACTTTTTTCAGAGCTCAAAGCGCTTGAATTTGATCTTAACAAAAGAAAGAAGAAAGTTTAGTCAGAAGAGGAAGTGAAGGAGAAAACTCCTGAGAAAAGTGTGGCATTCAAGGCCAGGTCTGAACCTGCTGAGCCCTCATCAAATTCTTCATCAAAGTCACTGATGGAGATGAGCAGGGAAGAACTCGCTGAGGAGTACATCCTGATGGCCAGACGATTTGACAAGCTCAATTCCAGGTTTGGTCGTTATAAAAAGTTTTATTAGGACTCACGTGACAGGAAACCTGAAGGAACCCACCAAAGCTCAAGGAGATATGAGGATCGAAGGAATACTGACCAGAGGAGAGAACGTGGTGATGAAAGGAGATATTCTGAACCAAAGCATGAAAGAAGAGACGAACAGAGACGTACTCGCGATGATAGATATCCAACCAAGTCTGAAAGCTCACCGAGAACCAGGGAACCTGACTCAAGGAGGAACCCAGAACCGAGGAAAGAAAGAGTAAGCGAACAGATAGCATGTTACAACTGTAACAAGATTGGTCACTATCAGTACGACTGCCCGGAGCTGAGTGCGAGGGAGAGAGAGGAAAGGAGAGCCACGAGGGATCTAAGATCTGCTGATCGGAGAGCAATGGTCGCTGAAGATGCAACAGACTCTGACGGTCCTGCTGAAAGGTCACCTGAACTCTTCTCAGATGACGAGTACGATGATGTCTGTCTGATGGCTAGGGATGAGCCTGAGGTAACATCCAATTCTGTTTGTGCTTCTTACACTGGTCAAAATCCTAAGCTTAGCTCAGAGTCAGTTAGAGAAATGAACCTTCAGATCTGCCTTGATCAATTGATGGTTGATTTCTCCAGACTGCAGGAAACTAATGTCTTCTTGGTAGAGGAGAACAAGAAATTGAGTACTGAGGTTCAAAACCTGAATGAACAACTCACTCAGTCTGATCTTAAAGAATCAGCTCAAATTGTGAGACTAACTCAGGAGATTGATTTAATCAATGCTGAGCGTCTTCCAAGAGAGAAGATTCTGAAGGAATTGGCTGAGGAAGAGCTGGCCAGGAAGGAAGAACTGAAAGTACTTAAGAGTAAGTTTGATGACCTCTTTACCAGACATGAAATCCTGAAAAAGAGTGAGGACTCTCTCAAGAAAAAGGTTGCAGCAATGAATAAATCCTCAGTGGCTAGAGAGGAAATAAATTGCAGCTAGATACTTGGGAATGAGAAAAAGGGACTTGGATATGTTCCTAAGAAATCCTCACAAGGTCAGTCTCATGTTGCGTCAGGGAGCAACACTGAGAGGGTATTTGTTCAGGCAGGCCAGAATGTACCTAAGGTTGTACTTCAGGTCCGTCAAACCGATAAGGGCAAAGAAACTATTGACACAGTCAGGGTTGCTCCTAAGGTAGCTAAGCCAAAACCCAAGGGAAAGGCAAAGCAATCTAAGGAAGCCCCTGAGAGCTCAGGCCAGGGAAAGCCTCAGCGAAAGCAGAGGAAGACTCAGCCAAAGAGCCCTCAGACTGGTCAGCGAGGGTACCATCATGCTTGGCAATACCAACAAGGAAGGCCAAACATGATGACACCCCCGTGGTTTTGGCATCCTGAGGCCTTTAACTATTTTCCATTCCCTCACTTGCCTAGGGGGAATAGAACACAGGGTCCTTATCAAGAACAAGGCCCAAGACCTGCTGCACCTAGACCTAGGAAGAACAGGAAGCCAGCCCAAAAGGCACCCACTCAGGCTCCTGTGAAGCCTAAGTCTAGCACTCATACACCATCTTCCTCTCAGGCAAAGAAGAAGAAAGTTGTGTATGTTGATTTTTCAGGGAGACAGATTTACCACTCTGAGGCAATCAGGGTTGTTAAGCAAGTCTGGATCCCGAAGGGTACAACTGACACAATAGGACCCAACACCCAATGGGTACCTAAAGCCTGATTTGCTTGCAGGCGGCTGTGGATCACAACAAGAGGAGAGGAGACTCAATCAAAGCTGTTTGGTACCTAGACAGTGGTTGCTCAAGGCACATGACTGGAATGAAGAGTCTTCTCCAAGAATATCAAGCTAAAGATGGTCCACAGGTAACCTTTGGTGATAACTCAAAAGGTGTTACTAAAGGTTTTGGTGTTTTAATTATAGGTACAGTCAGAGTGGAAAATGTGTCCTTTGTGGAAGGACTGAAGCATAACCTGTTGTCAGTAAGTCAATTCTGTGACAAAGGGTTCAGTGTTGAGTTCTCATCGAATATATGTTCAGTCAAGGACAAATCAACACAAGTGCTTCTATCAGGTATACGGAAAGGTAACGTTTATCTCGCTGATTGGAGCAGCACTATTCCTAATACTTGCTTTGTTGCTAAAAGCTCTCTAGAGCTCAGTTGGTTATGGCATAAAAGATTAAGCCATCTGAACTTCAAGATTCTTAACAAAATTTCTAGACAGTCACTTGTTGAAGGTCTACCTAATGAAGTTTTTAGCAAAGATCATGTGTGCAAAGCTTGTCAGGAAGGGAAGCAGGCCAGAGCGTCATTCAAAGAGAAGGCTTCTCATTCCACTGACAGGATACTTCAGCTCTTGCACATGGATTTATTTGGTCTCATAACACCTGTGAGTATGAATGGTAGAAAATATACCCTTGTGGTTATTGATGATTATTCTAGGTATACTTGGGTTATTTTCTTGTTAAATAAGAAGGAAACACAGGTGAAGCTTCCAGAGTTGCTCAGGAGACTCAGCAATGAGAAGAATCAGTCCATTACTAAGATCAGATCTGACAAGGGCACTGAATTTATAAATTCATATATTTCTAACTTTTGTAATGAACTTGGTATAGCTCATGAGACTTCTGCAGCTAGAACCCCACAACAGAATGGTGTCGCTGAAAGAAGGAACATGACACTGAAGGAAGCTGCAAGGACCATGCTGGCTGAGTCAGGATTGCCCAAGAAATTCTGGGCTGAGGCAATCAACACTGCATGCTACACTCAGAACAGATCCATGCTGAACAAACAACATGCACAGACCCCATATGAGACATGGAATAAGAGAAAACCTCATATTTCCTATTTTCATGTATTTGGTTGTAAGTGCTTCATCCTCAACAATGGGAATACCCAATTGAAAGCCTTTGATAGCAAATCTGATGAAGGAATATTCTTAGAATATTCTGAAGTTAGCAAAGCCTTCAGGGTTTACAACTGTAGGACCCTTGTTATGGAAGAATCACCTCATGTTGTCTTTGATGAATCTGCTAATGAGTCTTGGGCAAAGGTGTTGAATCCTGACACTAAGGAGGTCACAAAGAGAGTGACAAGGCTGAGCTTAAAGAATCAACCTGATCCAGAGGTCAAAACCGTGCTAATTCCAAGGTGGGATGATGACGATGATCAGGATGATGAATCAGGTGCCACTCCTAAGCCCAGCACATCAGGGATTGTTGAGCCTCAGACTGAGGAACAAGCTCAACCTGAGGTAAGCACCGTCTATGAAGATGCTGTCGCAGCTGAGACGGTTCCTGAGTCACCTCATCAAGGGGGAATCAATGTCCCTGACATTGAGCTTGTCAATCCCTTTGGTATAGACTCAGGATCATCCCCTTCTGTTCAATTTCCTGAATTTTATGAGCCTGTAGACACTAACATTGCAGGTACTTCAGGAACAACTCCTAGCAAGAGAACATGGCTAGAGGATCATCCCATTGATCAAATCATTGGTGATCCAACTGAGGGAGTCAGGACCAGACGGTTCCATGGTGAGAGTGCATTGTTCTGTTGCTTTCTCTCTGAGCAAGAGCCTCAGAACATTGAAGAAGCTCTCACTGACTCGAACTGGATCATTGCCATGCAAGAGGAGTTGAATCAGTTCACAAGGAATCAGGTTTGGGAACTGGTAGATAGACATAGGCATCAAGGTGTAATTGGTACCAAGTGGGTCTTCAAGAATAAGAAGGATGAGAATGGTGTTGTAGTAAGGAACAAGGCTAGACTGGTTGCAAAAGGGTATTGTCAGACTGAAGGAATAGACTATGATGAGACTTTTGCTCCAGTAGCTAGGTTGGAAGCTATCAGGTTGTTCCTTGCATATGCAACATATAAGAAGTTCAAGGTGTATCAAATGGATGTCAAGAGTGCCTTCCTGAATGGTGTACTCAATGAAGATGTCTATGTTGAACAACCTCCCGGGTTCGAGGTTGGAGATAGAGTATACCACTTGAAGAAAGCACTCTATGGACTTAAGCAAGCACCAAGAGCTTGGTATGATACCCTCTCTCAATTCCTGACAGACCATGGGTTCAAGAAGGGAACTGTGGATAGGACATTGTTCAGGATCACTGAAGGTGATGACATTCTCTTGGTCCAGATTTATGTGGATGACATAATATTTGGATCACTAAATCATCAGCTATGTGAGAAATTCTCTAAGTTGATGACTGGTAAATTTGATATGTCCATGATGGGAGAGATGAACTTCTTCTTAGGATTGCAGGTCAAGCAGACTGATCAAGGTATCTTCATTAATCAGGCCAAGTATACAAGAGACTTGATTCAAAAGTTTGGTGTTCAGAACAGCAATCCAGTCAGGATCCCTATGAACACAAATTGGAAGATGGATCCTGACACTGAAGGGACTTCAGTAAATCAGACTGAGTATCGAGGGCTGATAGGTTCTTTGTTGTACCTGACTGCAAGTAGGCCTGACATTACGTTTGCAGTTGGTGTGTGTGCTAGGTATAAGTCTGATCCCAAGAGAAGTCATTTGGAGGCTGCTAAGAGGATACTTAAGTATTTGAAAAGGACAGTCAATATGGAACTATGGTATCCTTCAGATGACAACTTAGAACTGACAGGTTATTCAGATGCAGATTATGGAGGTTGTAGGATTGATAGGAAATCAACCTCAGGAACATGTCAGTTTTTGGGAAGTAAGTTGATCTCGTGGTTTAGTAAGAAGCAGAATTCAGTGGCTACATCCACAACTGAGGCTGAGTATATGGCTGCAGGTAGTTGTTGTGCTCAGATTTTGTGGTTGAGGCAACAGTTGAGGGACTACCAAGTATTTGCTAATCAGGTTCCAATCTATTGTGACAACAATAGTGCAATAGCAATTACTCAGAACCCAGTGCTTCACACAAGGTACAAGCATGTGGATATTAGGCATCACTTCATTCGAGATCATGTGGAGAAGAAAGATATTAGGATGGAGAAGATTCACACTGACAGGCAAAGAGCTGACATCTTGACTAAGCCTCTGGCTGAAGCAAGGTTTATGGAACTGTCAGTGGAGTTAGGACTCTTAGATCCGGGAGAGCAATCAGTGTAGGGTTCTAGGGGGAACTCAGGTCAGAATCGACTCAGCGAGGTATCAGGGTGCTACAATATCTCCCTGACAGGTATGAGTTCTAACCTGACTCTTGTGAATTTCAAGCGTCTCCCTGAGTCCTTCATCCTGAAAATCTTTATTAAATGCATTCCGTTTTCATTAAAAGCGTACCTTTTCATATTTAAACCCACGCGCACGGAGCATTTAATGATTCAGTTACTTTTTCATATACGTGTCCGTTTTATACGGAATATGACTGACATGGGGTTTTGATTGAAACTGAGATTAATCCTGGCCCCTCATTTCAAAACCTTTCGAATTCAGGAATTAATCTCAACCCCACGTTTGAGTAACTGACTTAGTCTTATCAATCAAGAATGCCATTTTGAGGTTTTTACGCAAACACAACGCACATCTGCACACTGAGTTTTCTCTTGCTCAAACACAGAAAATTCGAAAAATCTCTTCCTTTCAAAGCAATGGCATTTCTTAATTCCAACTGGACAACCGACAAGCTCGAAGACGTTGTCAATAACAAATTGGTACACATGGAGCAAGTCATCTCCATGGAGGGTACCTGTCTTACGATGGAGGAAATCAAACCCGTTTTCAAATGGATTTCCAAAGCCGGGTTGGAGACATACTTCACCACCCGCCCCATCTCCGTGCTTCCTAGAACAGTCATTGAGGCGTATTTAAACATGTTCCTGCGGAAGGGGGAACTCTACACCAAGGTGACGGCGCTCAAGCCGACGGGGGAAAAGAACAGCGACGGCAAACCTCTTTACAGCTCGGAGGTAGTCACCATTGACTTAAGAAGGGCGGTCAGGGAAGTTTTTGCACTGCCATCGTCAGGCATCAATCCAAAGACATACAAGGAGAACTCGGAGGGAGAACTTCTTGGGAAATGGACCAAGTCTGGGTCATCAGAGTTCAAGGCTCGTCAGAACAAGAATACCTTAAAGCCTGAATACAGAGCTCTGGTGGATTTGGTGTCCAAGATTGTGATGGGTGCAACTGGCTCTCACGAGCAATTGATCCAGCCCAAGCTGAGACTCATGGGAGCAATTGTTGATGGAGTGGAAGCAAACTGGGAGCAGTTCTTCCTCGATCAAGTCCATCAGGCCGGGTTGGACAAGCTAAACCGGGATGAGCAGAAGAGGCACACTTCAGTTTGTGCCATCTTGCCGTTCGGAACGAGGATGTCCATCCTGATAGCTCATGCCTGCCATGGGTATACCTTCGATTTTGAGGATTATCTCTCCTCAAAGAAGGTAACGTTTTCCTCACTGAGTGATACCTATTCAGTGCTAGGGCTGACTGATCCCAATGCGAAAGCAAAGGGTCAGGCCAAAAAGCCAGCTGGTAAGGCCAAGAGAGTGGCTACCAGTCTCATTGAAAGAGTAGATGACCTCCTTGAGAGGAGTAAGGAAGGTGAGGAGGAGGTAGTAGCTGAGGAGTTGGAACAGCCTGAGATGGAAGCGGCTGAGAAGACGGAGAGGGTGAAAATTGTGCTGTCAGGGAAGAGCACGAAGTCAGGGACTGAGTCTGATCCCAAGAAGGCCGGGTCTGAGGCTTAGGGAACTGACGATGACGTCAGGAAGGAGAGTGATCAGGGAGAGAGGCCCCTGAAGAGGCTTAGGAAGGGACCCAAAAAGTCCCCGGCTAAGAAGTTGCCTGTAGTGAGTGAGAGGGAGGAGTCAAGCTCACCTGGAACCTCTGACTTGGAGGAAGTGAGAAAATCTATCGAGACGGTTGAGTTGTTGCAGCCTGAGACAGTACCCACTCAAACACCCACTCACCCCGAAACCCAAACACTTTCCAACCCTGACCCTACACCTTAACCCCCTCAATTACCCCAAACCACAGAGCCAAATCATCCCACTGAGTCAGTGCCATCAAACTTACCAACGAATGAGCCTGACCAGTCATCCTAGCCAAACCTTCCAAATCCCACAGACTTTCCCTCATATCCCAACCCAAAAGATTGTCCCAAATCCTCCCAAGCTGAAGATGATGATTTCCTGGTGATGCAGGAGGAGGAGGAGCTGGATGAGCACTTGATGGGTGGAGTAATTGAGAACACCCTTAGGGGTAATGCCACTGAATGGGCATCTAAGTGCTAGCCCGGACTGAACAGATACAAAGAGCTACTGGCAAATGTAGTTGAGCTCAAGGTTTGGTTGGAATTCAAACAATCAAACATGCAGGAGCAATATTTGTTGGTAGATGCCCGTGGCTGGGAGCACTGGGAGACGGAGGAGGCCAGGCTGTGCTCCTATTTTGGCCTGACTAGCTGGCTTCAACTGCTCAACTTTGATAATCTAAATGAGCTAGTCAATAGCCTGATGTCCCAGAGCAAGGCTGACATCCTGTCTGATGAAGAAAAGGATGATGAGGATGATAATGATGCTTAGGGTGGAGCTATGGAGAAGGCAGTGGAGGAGACTGCTAAGGAAGTTGATGAGATGGTCTCTGAGCCTCAGGCTTAGGGAGAAGGTGAAAGAGACACTGGTGCCAAGGGTGGACCAGTGGCTGAGGATGTTTTGAACATCTCAGCTGCCAATGAGACATATGTCGATGAAGGGATTCCCTGCCCTGAGACAAGAGAGGAAGATGTTGAGGCATCCAAGGAGACTCTCAGTTCCGAGGGACAAGTTCCTAAGGTTCGAGATGGCAGGGCTGAGCCTGAGCAGGTGGCCCTGACCACTCAACAACTGCCTTCAGTGTACCCTGGAGAGGGGACTGATGCCGCAGGGGCTGACAAGGGAAACCAGCCACTTACTGATGAGGCCGTTGATGATGAAGATGTGATGATCATCGGGGTCGGCCGTGCTGAGTTCACAAGCATAGTGGAGGTCAAGCAGGAGAAAACCATAGAAAATCTAGCTGAACTTCAGGAGGAAGTAATGAGGCTATGAGCTGAAAAAGAAGAAGACTCCAAGGCCCTGGTGAAGCACATCAGGTGGACAAAGTCAGCATACAACACCCTTGCCAACAGGGAGCTGATTTTGCTGAAGAGAACGATGACTGACACGGCCAAGTCAGTAAGGAATGAGCGGAAGAGGACAAAGAAGATGCTTAGGCAGACCTTGAAGCAGTTGGCTGAGAAGGATGAGCAAAGGAAGGAGGATCTCAATCAGGCTGTGGAGAAGCTTGCAGCTCAGGCTGGAGCACTGTTCACTCAGGCCATTTCTGGCTCAGCGTCAAAGTTTGAGCTGGAGTCAGAACGCATTGCTCAGACTTCAAAGGACATTGCTGAAAGGCTGACTCAAGCAGATGAACGATCTGCTCTGGTGGAGGAGAAGATTGATAAGGCTGAACAAAGACTCCAACTCTCCATGGAGGTCTTTGAGAAGAAGGTGAAAGCTGCAATCAGTTCAGTCTCATTTGCAGGAACAGGAATTTTGATGGGAGTTGAGTTACTGAAAGAGGGAATCAATGATGTTCATTCCCTAGTCTCTTTCGTAATCAACAGCGGATCTGACGCATTCCCATCAGGGGCCAATGACGATGCCAAAAAGGGGGAAAGGAAGAAAAGATCTCGTCCTGAGGCATCGGAGGCAGTCAACCAAGGCGAAACCGTTCAAACTGATCCTGAAGCCAATCCTGAAGGGAATGTGCTAAGGGTGAGGAAGTCAGCAAGGTTGGCGGCTGTGGAGAAGGAAGGAGAGGAAGTTGTTGCCAGGCTGAGGACGGAGGCAGCAAAGGCAAAGGCTGATGAACCTTCCAAGCAACAACCTGAGCCAGTTCAGAGATCTTCTCCCATGAGCTCAAGGAAGAACCCAATCACTTACTCTGGGGAGTTGGTGGTGGAGCTATGTGCTGAAGCATGGTGAGATCATTCTGAGAAATTTGAGGCTATGCGCAGAGCTGAAATTGCTCAAAAGGAGAAGATGCGCATCTTGGAAAAGAAGGTTGAGAAGCTGACTGATATCACTGAGCTTCAACAAAGGGAGTTAGATGATGCAGTGATCAGTCTGCTTAGGAGGAAGAAGGCGAAGCCTGAGCCTAGGAAGTACAGAAAGAGGCCAACAGTTAGGAAGTCATCAATTCTTCAAGTCAGTAGGCCAGAATCAGGGTTAAGGGAAGCTTATGTCGATGAGTTCATCTCAGAGGCATTGAAGGAGTTTTGGTCTGATGCGAAGGATGAGTTTGTTAGATTGTGGTTTGTGGTGAAGAAATGGGGCGACACTGATGATATCAATGCCCACTTCACTGACTACATGATGGACAATCATCCTGAGTTGTTCCAAAAGATCTTGGAGGAGGCTGATGCAGCTCAAGTTCAAGTGAAGGCTCCTGAGTTCACCATTCGAGCTCCTCCCTTAGTTCCTAAAACTCAAAAGCACGATACAAAGGCCATTATGATGGAAGTTTTGAAGATAGCCAAAGCTGAAGGGTACGTGAACCAACCTAGAAGACTTGACGAGCTGAAGGCAAGAGTCTATGCAGGATATGGACTCGAACCTGAAATGAGATAAGTCTAGGTGTTCACAGGCTTCTTTGTAATAGATTAGATTCATTGTAACTATTTCCAAATCAATCAATGAAATCTATTACGTTTGCCCACAAACAAAAACTCATTGTCTTTTTGGCTGTTTGTTTAAATTCTGTACTTTATCAAGAATTGCTCTAACACTGTCTTATCTTATAGGTAGGCTTATCATATTTCCTCTAAGTGTTTTGAGGATCTTTTCAGTGTTTTGGCATCATCAAAAATGGGGAAATTGTTGGGACATTGTCAGTTTTGATTAAGATCTCAAAGCCCCTGAAAAGATGTTTGCCTTAATCTGTCTTTGTCAGGCTAGTCTTGGTTAGGATCAGTACTTAGTCATTTTACACTTCACAGGTACTCAGTGAGAGGAGAACTCACTGGCGACAATCAAGACCAAGAGCCTGAAGACGAAGAGCACCATCCTGAACTTATGGCAGTCCTCTAAGCTGGCTGAGTAAGTGTCAGTGATGAAGAGTATGACCCTGAGGTCATTACTAACTCAGTCCTGAAGGGAACAGGATATCACTGAGTTTATGGGAAGACTTGGAGTAGAGCCAAGCAATGCAAAAGGAATTTCAGCGTCAGGACAAGACCGGTGAGCTCAAGACAAAATGAACTTAAAGAGACAAGCCTAAAGCTCAGGAATAAGTTCTGACATTCTCACCAACCTGATGACGTGGACCAATACTGGAAGGACACGCACGTACGGAACCTAACATGAGGACTGAATTCAGACTGCATGTTCAACGGGCAAGCATTTAATGCAAATACCAAATCCATGCAAGGATGGCTGCTGCATGAAGATATGTCCGTTTGAAGCCACTCTACATAGATGACTTGAAGGCTATCTCTCCAACGGATAGTTTTTCAAATCACCTATAAATACAGAAGACCTTGAACCCATTCAAGGTTACGGGAAATTTCCAAGCCAGAAATTACTCAACCTCTCAAGCATTCAAAGCATTTAGCCTTTAAGAGAAGCACTCGAAACCATCTAAATTTCCTAAGTGTTTCTTAGCAACTGAGAGTTATTCTGTATTCCAAGAGCTAAATAGCATTATCTTAAGCTTAGAGAGATTATTCAATCCTTAGTATAGCTTTGTCTTGTAAGGATAATCTTAACCTAGTTGGAATCCAAACTGAAACCAAAACCCTAAGTTAGGTTTGTTGGGAGTAAGTCAGTTAGTGAGTTAGTAAGTGGAGTTGTATAGATCAGTAAGGTTAGCTGGTCTTGGTGCACCTTGGCACGTTAAAAACAAGAATCCCTTGAGTGGATTTCCTGTTAAGTCAAGCCGTGGACGTAGGAGCTTGAGCCTCTGAACCACGTTAAACTTGTTGTGTTCTTATTGCTTTGATATTGTGCATACCTGCCATATTACTTGTTCATTCATTGCATTTGGTTTATCAGGCTTGAATCAATCAGCCTGATCCACTAAAAAGAGCACTGCCCTTACAAACACTATTCAGAAGAGAGTAAAACAAGTTTTCAGAAAGCAAACTAAACAAGACTTTAAACTATCAAGGCTCAAACATTTCCGCACTGAACTTGAATTGATAGTTAGCCAACTGACCCGCACCAAGTGTAGTCAGTAGGTGTGTTATCAGCTCCTAGTTCTTTACCACTCTGAGTAAAGGGGACTCAGTCAGTTTTTAAGTTTGAAAAATTGGTATACGTGTACCCCCCCCCATACACGTATTCCTCAGTCTTGTACCGGGACCAACAGTCCTTCATATCAAATTGTTTTGACAACCATACCCTTACGTCTGACAATACCTTTACATTGTTTCCAATGAGCAGAATATCGTCTACGTATAATACTAAGAATACCACCGCAGTTCTGTCACACCTTTTATAACACAACTTTCGAACTTGTTTTGATCACAAACCCATAAAACTTAATAACTTGATCAAAACACTGGTTCCAAGTACGCGATGCTTGCTTAAGTCCATAAATGGATCTCTTAAGCTTGCATACGAGGTGCTCTTGGCCTTTTTCAATGAAACCTTTGGGCTGTTGCATATAGATCCCGTCAAGACTTCCGTTAAGGAAAGCCGTCTTGACATCCATTTGCCAGATCTCGTAATCTAGGTGCGCAGCGATGGACAAGAGAATACGGATGGACTTAAGCATAGCTACATGCGAAAAGGTCTCCTCATAATCGATCCCTTCTTTCTGAGTATACCCTTTGGCCACAAGCCTCGCTTTGAAGGTCTCTACCCTTCCGTCCGGTCCTCTTTTCCTCTTGTACACCCACTTGCATCCAATGGGTTCTATCCAACTGGGTGGCTCGACCAACTCCCACACTTGATTATGATCCATCGAACCCATCTCGACTTCCATTGCCTTTTGCCATGACTCCGCGTCTTTGTCTTGGATTGCCTCGTCGTACGTCCATGGGTTCGATTCAACACCGGGAACCAAATCTGAAGATTCTCCTATCCCCATGAATCTCTCGGGTTGCCTAGCAATCCTCCCACTACGACGGGGTTCCGGTTGTGAAGGTGTGACGTGTGGTATATCATCTTGTATACTTGGTATCGGAGTTTGCCCTCTTAACTCATCTAAGGTAATTTCACTTCTGGGCTTTCTTTTGTTCATAGTCTTCCTCCAAGAATTTAAAGTGCGAACTAATCACGATCTTTTGATCCTTGGGACTATAGAACATACACCCTTTAGTTCCCGCAGGGTATCCTATAAACAGCCTTAATTCCGAACGTGGATCCAACTTACCGGCTTCCTTGTCTAGCACGTATGCCGGACAACCCCAAATCCACAAGTGTCTTAGACTGGGCTGCGCCCGGTCCACAATTCCATTGGGGTTTTAGGAACCGATTTAGATGGCACCAAGTTTAGAATGTAAGCCGCCGTTTCCAAGGCGTTACCCAAAACGATTTGGGTAAATCCGAATAACTCATCATGGATCTGACTATTTCTAAAAGAGTCTGCTTCCTTCGTTCCGCCATACCGTTCTATTGAGGGGTTCCCGGTGCGGTCAACAGGGATACAATCCCTTCGTCCGATAGGTAGTTCAAGAATTCATCGCTAAGGTATTCGCCTCCACGATCAAATCGTAGAAACTTGATACTTCTTTCCCTATGCATCATAAGGTAGATGTATCCATTTCTCGAGTAATCATCAAATTACTCATACCCCTTCTTGATATGATCGTCATTGAACCACACATATCGGTATGAATGAGTTCTAACACTTTGGTGGCTCTATTCCCCTTGGCTCCAAATGCCCTCTAGGTCATTTTACCCTCTAAACATGATTCACAAGTTGGAAATGACTCAACTTGAAGTGACTCCAAGGATTCATTTTTCACCAACCTTTGTATCCGCATTAGATTAATATGACCTAATCTAAGATGCCATAAAAGTGTTTCGTTCATGTCCGAAGAATGCTTCCTTTTATTACTCGAAATAATCGATGTGTTATTAGATTCAATTTTATGAGTGATGTGCCCAAATAATGGTATAAAGATCATCCATTGAAGTTCCGGAACAGATAAACTCATCGTTTCAAGAAATAATAACATCCTTATTAAAAGAAACTGAGTATCCATTCAAAAACAGTTTAGAAACTGAAGGTTGAGTTCTTTCTAAACTAGGAACATGAAGAATGTCTCTCAAGACCATAACTCTATCTTCAAAAAGATAGGCACACTTCTCCCACTGCTTCAGCTGCCACTCTTGTAGCATTGCCCGATGTGATGGGGATCTCACTTCCGTTAAGTCGTCGGGTTAGCTTGAACCCATGAAACAAATGTGATCAGTAGCTCTCGTATCCACTATCCACGAATAGACAGCATACGCCACTTCACAAGTTTCGACGACTAGGGTGTGTGAATTACCTAACTTTCCTAGCCTCTTAGGCTTGGAACAGGAAGACCTCCATTGTCCTCTCTCACCGCAACTAAAACACTTCCCCTTCGATGCTAGCCTTTGCATTTGCCTTTCGCAACAATTAGATTTGCTTGGATCCGGCCTTTGGTTCTCTTCCTCTTTTTCCCTCCCTTGGGACCAAAAGAGGTAGACGGACCATTAGCCACCATAGCACTAGACTGGTGCTCCATTATCACCTCCACTGAAACTAAAGCTTACAAGAGCTTGGGCAAACGATTTATCCGTTCATTCATCTGACAGTTCAGATGAAACTGCTCAAAGCTTCTCGGTAGAGAATGGTATATGAAATCAATCAATATCCGCACCAGGTACTTCCAACTTGTTAAGGTATGCCATTATGTCGAGAACGTGCTCCCTCATGGGCGTTCCTTCCACCATTTCCAACTTGACCGAGTCATGTTTGGTGAACTGATTAGTCATGGGATTCTGATGTGAAAACATCTCTTCAAGGCTTTCCATGATTTCAACAGTGGATACAATGTCTTCATGAACGCGCCTCACATCCTCAGACAGAGATGTCAAGATGATGCACTTCATGTGTTCATTGTCACGCTGTCAATCATAAACTTCCTTTTCCCATTGCTTGACTTATCATTAGGCTTGCCGGGTTTGTTAACGTGAATAACCAAATTGTTTTTTCGTGCAGTAAGGACAAATTTAAAATACATTTCCAATCGATATAATTCTCTCCAAAAAATTTATTAACTTTAAGTATATTAAACAGTGGTTTAAAAGGTTGCGACGTGATGAACTGAGAATAAAACATACATTCATATCAATATCTAGAAAAATACGAAATTATCACATAATTCGATCACATCAATTATATTGAAACCTTAAAACAATATAATCATGCATCAGCCAACATCTCGAAACAATTTAAATGCACCACGAGGGGTGGTCTATACATTTAAATACATTCAAGCGGATCACAAACTTAAAGTTACAAATCCTTAATTCAAAATTAATAGTTGGCTCCCACTTTGACCACATAGAAATTGACAGGGACTCCGAGGGGAGTAAGTTAATATCAATTTCCTATGCCTAAGTAATAACCATAATTAAATACAGGATTATTATTTCGCTTTGAGCAAGCCACTCGGGGTGAGGGTCAATACCGCCACTAGTAATAATCCACAATTATCCTTTCGGAATTTATTCATGTGAAATCTGTTCTTTTGGCCGATCCTAGGGGGAAATGTATTCCAAAAGAACTTCACAAATAAATAAATTATAGAGGCCAAATTAATCCAATTTTAATATCCGGAATAAAACTACGATTAAATAAACATACTTAGTAATTTTCGAAAGTAAGATTTTTCTTGGACAATTAAATTCATGCAAACACATATTAACAAATAATAATAAGTGCACGAAATAAAACATCCATCAAAATAAAATTAAACACATTGGAGCATTCAAATCCAATTGTCACGGTTTAATTTCTTCACGTCTTGATGCGAAAAATTGTCCTTGTTGCTTTCTGTCGTTCGTCTCGACACGCTCCCACTCGAACAACAACACTTTATCAAAAACAACATCGTTTGGGGTACGGGACAACGTTTAAAATCACACAAAAGAAAAAGGAGAACTGAAAAAAAATTCCATGGCCCGAGATACGGCGCGCGTTGGCCCACGGAGTGGGCCCGCGCGCCTCTCGGCCAAGCAGCCGAGGCGCTGCGTGCCGAGGCGCTGCACGCGAGGCACCGAGGCGCTGCAGGCCGCGCCTGAGGCGTGCACGTGCGCTTGCGCGCCGCCGGCCACCCGTCGCGCGCGGGTCGTGCGTCGTGCACCCCGTGCGTCGGGTTTCGACGTTCGTTCTCATTTTCTTCACCCCATGCACGATTTTACGTCCATGCATGCGCTGCGCACGCATGCGTCGTCCGGGTATGCCGTCTTTAATTCTTCGTTCTTTCGTCACGATCCGGTTACAATTTATTTAAAAAAAAATAAATACTAGATCTAGACTAGTCTATTACAATGATCGAATCAAAATAAAAACAACTAATCTACTCGTGGATTTTCTCACGAGAAAAACGAATTCGAACGAATCGAATTAAAAACAATTAATTCACACGCATGAAAAATAACAACATTAAAACCATGACAATTCAATACCTGCAAAAAAGATCTAACAATTCTACTATCCAATTTCAATTTAATGTTTAACAATTTAAATTCCAATTTAAAGATCAGAGCCCGAAACCGTGGCTCTGATACCAGTTGTTGGGAAAATAGGGGTGCCCGGAATCTATTCGGGATGAAATTTAAATACGAATTTAAATACAATTATTACTAGCATGAATTAATCCTTGTTGGGAAAATGTATAAGACTTATGTTTTGATTAGATGCCAACATGTCCCTCCTAAGTTGTTTTGTAAGTAAATTATTCAGTAGAGTTAATGTTTAGTTAAACAGTTCAAAGTGTTAAGAACTGGAGTGCAGTTAGTAAAAACTAGAGTGTATATTAGTATGAAGTCTGCTGAAGATGAAGTCCACTGAAAGTAAAAGTCCGCTGAAGACTAAGTGATCTGAGAAAGAAGTCTAAGTCTTGAATGTTTTCTAAGTGCATTCTCACTAAGACTAAACTATCAGGAGAGGACAAAGGTCCACTGATAAAGAACTAACAAAGTACTGTTAATGCTAAAATACATTCAAAGCTGTTAGTTAATCTGGTTGGAACAAGGCAAAATGAATTTCAGTGAAGCTTCAATAAATGAAGGAATAAGAAGGTTCTCTCAGAGGAGTTCCACCTTAAAGCAAGACAAGAATCTGGGCACGCAGACTTAAGGTCCAATGAGAAGATGACACGTCAGTGTACTTACTGACAGCCGACCTGCCGCAGCCTGACAAGTACCAAAAGTCCTTCACCTAGCAATCTACAGAAAGCTGGTGAACAAGCATGGTTTTTGCAGCCGTTTCTTGACAAAACTTAAAGCTTCAAATAGAGCCGTTTGAACCAATCAGATACAAGAAGACTTACTTGAGAAGATTCAAATCCAACGGGAAGATTTTCAAGGAAGCCTATAAATACAGAAGGACGTGCACATTTCCAAGCACGGGAAACTCACAAGATCAAAGCTATCTCTACATTCATAACAACTAAGAAGCACTCGAAATTATCATTGTTTCCCAAGTGTTTCACATTTGTAGAGAGCCTAACAAACCTTCTGTAACCAAGCTTAAAAGCTATATCCAAATCTTAGAAAGAGATAATCCAATCCTAAGCCCTGAGCTAAACTTGTAAGGATTATCTCAAAATAGTTGGAACCAAAACCCTACTCAAAACCCTACTCAGTGTTTAGGTTGAGAGCTAGTGTTAAGTGGTGTTAGTAAGCTGATTGTTGTATCAGTCTGAAAGTTGGTTTGTTTTGGGAACTAGGACCTGGAATTTCCTAGCGATCAATCATCCTAAGAGAGGATTAGTTGATCAGTGCACCTTGGCACTATAACACAAGGAATTCCAAGTGAAAGGAATTCTCCTGTTTGATCAGGACAGTGGACGTAGGAGATTCATCTCTGAACCACTTTATACCTTGTGTTCTTACATTCTGCTATTTCCTAAGTGTGTGTGAATTCAATAAGTTTTATCAAAGTAAAACGAGTTTTCTAAGGGCTCACTAATCCGCATCTGAAAGCTAATTAGATAGTAGTTCAACTGAAAGTCTTGTGCTTTCAGTGGAGGTATTATCTCAGTAAGCTTTCACAAAGTAACTCTCAGCAGACCTCAAGTCCACTGACGAGCTACTGTCTTAAGTAACCTGATAAGTTTTAAAGAAGTTTTAATTTGTAACCACAGGTGTATTCCCCCCCCCCCCTCATACACCTGTTTACTCGTTTCGGGACCATCAATCCTAATTAATTCAAATAATAATTCCAACAACTAAATTTACATCATGCATGTTGAGTTAAGTCACATATAATCTATGGCGGAAATAATCAAGATGATATGTGACTTACATACCTCTTGTAGACTTGACCTTTGAATAAACGGGACTAACACGTACACGCTTTATCAACCCAAAAGCCTTCTCAAGTATTCCCTTTCACCTTGTTCGATCACCGGTGGGAGATGCTATCGAACAATTTAAATAACTAAGGAAAAAGAAAAATATATATGCTCTTGATTTTTCCAACACATGGAATTATGTACTTGGGGATGAAATAATCACTCCCTTTATATAGAGGTAGTGGCCGAAATTTGTAGGTTAATTGGGCCTTGGAGAAAATCTTTTCTTAGTCTCTAAGAAATCTTGAATATATCTCATATATTCTTTTCTCCATAATAAAATATTCCACAAAAATCTCACCCTCCATATTACTTGCAATTTTCGAAAATAATAGGCCAAGAATCTAAGATTTGGATCTTCTTGAATATATGAGATAATCTTGTATTCCAAGAATACTTATCTTCCATAATATCTTTCCAAGAAAATCAATAAAATCTCTTCTTTCCTAATATTACAATTTTTGAAAATTATAGAAAAATCAGGACTATTATTTTCTTTTTATTTTAATCACCTTATCATTATTGGGCTACTTAATGGGCTACTTGAGGGGCCTTTATGGAGAATTAAGATTGGACCTCCTAATGGACTTCTGAATTTCAATATTGAGCCCCAATATAATTCAATCCATTAATATTAATTATTACCACTAATAAATTAATATTGCACTATCCATCTTAATCCATATTACGATAATATGGGCTCCCGGTTATTATTTCCCGCGTTTAAGATTATCAAGTCCATTAATTAATTAAGCTTCTGAATAGCTCTAAATTAATTAATATATTTCACCTTGGAGTAAAGACAGCTCAACATTATTATCCATACCGAAGAAACTTATTCTTCACTTGCAAGATTTGGTACGATAAAACTTCTGAGCCCACCAAGGGGACTAATCACACCGTACTCGCACATGTTTCTCCGTATTAAATCTTAGCAACCGTCGTATGATTAATATTACTGCCCAAGACACAAAGTTCGAAGTCACAATGATTCTCACCCAACATGAATCAAAGCAGTAACCATTAAGCAAACAAGGTCCTATTTAAGGGACGGAGATTAAGAAATCAACAACCACTGAGGTCTAATTCTTCACCTTTCAGAACATAAGAATTTATCCTCGCTGTAGGTCCTCTTCAACACATACTAAATGTGCTAGTGCAATCTCTTAGTCAAGACAGACCAATCTGAGCCTTACACATCGACCTTTCACGGCGGATTGTTCAATTCCACCTAGGTCGTGAAAATGTACGTTTAGTTACAAGTAAAATGTTAATGTTGTCTTCCGTGATCGGGTATCACCACATTAACTACAATGTAACTAGTACCATATATTGAACGGTTTGCCATAGAAATTCAACATTCAATCATAACTAAAGCAAATGTGATAAAAGAATTATTCTCATAAAACGAGTATTTGATACACGAGTTATACAAAGTAAAAGCATACTTTCACGTATAACTCCAACAGTTGTAGCCAACACATAGAAATATTTCCAGAAAAAATTCACATAGCATTTAATCACATGAATATCCCTAGTAATTCTGGTTCGGGGTATTACATCCTTCCCTTCTTAAAATAATTTCGTCCCCATAATCCACTTGTTCTTCTTAAACATTCGGTACTTCCTATAGAATTTGTCTTCTCGAGAAATATTTTGATCCTTACTTCCGCTATCTTTTCCCAAAATATTTGTACTCATATCTTATTAGTCGAATCTTAATCTTGTCGATAGTAACCTTAATCTCTTACATCAAGTATTAATTTTTTTTTACAGAAATAAGGGAAACGTTTATCCAAAGAAGCAATAGCCGCGTAAATATTTAGAGCTCTACTCAACGACGAGAATAAAAGAAAAAGAAGAAAAATAAACAACACGATCGAAAGATCTTTTATTCATACTTCAAGGCATTACATATAATTTATAAAAATTCTATTCCCCAAGCTAAAACTAAAAAATACGTAACGAGTATCGTGGTAAGTACGAGAGGTGCACTAAATTCCTCATCCGCATTATAACAACCGATGAGCATAAAGATATAAACAAAAGTGACGATGGTGAGGAAGAGTTTACTCATTTTAGTTATGTTGATGAAAATTCAAAGAATGATGCTTAGAGGTGGGAGTGAAATGAGGTATTTATAGAGTAAAATTTTCGAAAATATGGCCATTTATGTCTGTTTACGACCGTTGGAGGAGTTTAGTGGAAATGATAAAGTTGTAGTTTGAAAATAAAAAAAGAGAATGTTCTTATTCTTGAAAATAAAATTATTCTCAGTCATTGAATCTTAATATCTAATCTAATCTTGACCGTTGATTTTTACACACCTCCTCTATATATACCATGCATCTCCCACAACCAAAAATCAATTACAATAATCTCTCCAAAGAAATAATCCAATTCTTCTTCTTTTTATTTTTTTCAATTTTGCTATGAAGTTCTATATTAATTCTCTTTTCGTCTAAATCTTCATATTTTTCTTTTCTTGCAGGATCTTCATCCCAATATATTCAATCTTCATATTTCTTTTTAAGTTCTATATTAATTCTCTTTTCGTCTAAATCTTCATATTTTTCTTTTCTCGCAGGATCTTCATCTTAAGGTATTTATTTTTTGTTTTATATTTTTTTTATAGTTTTGATGTATGAATTTAATCTTCATATTTTGTCTAATCTCTTCTACCAATGATCCTTTCCTTAAACTCACTTTTTTTTGTGATTTGGACGAGTACAAATCTCTACGTGTCTAATGGTATTTACTCTATTTACTAATTATGTTGATTATTGTTTAATTTTATTTTATTCGTATGAAAATGATTATTGTGTGATTTTTTTTATTTTTTTTTAGGATTGAACATCAACAATGAAGATAAAGTGGATGATCAATTTTTCATATGAAGATGAAGTGGAAGATCAATTTTATTGTGAAGATGAAGAATCATTGATTATATGTTAAAAATTAGATTTTTTTAACATTGTAATGTATTAATTACAATTCATTGTATTATTTACAATTCTATAAATAACTAGGATTGTACCCACCCGTGCTTCGCACGGCTGGAATTTGGTACAATTTTACTTTTATAATAATAACCTATTTTAAATTACGAAACTTTAAAATAACATTGTTTATTAATAAATATACCATAAACTTTTTTTTATCTCAATTAAAAAATATTTCCAGTGAAATTTATTATATTCCTTATTAATATTAATTATACAATAATTTAAAACAACATATTAATTGACGTATCATAACCTATATTTTGATACACGGAAATGATTACATGCACATTAATGGATACAAACATGTATACGCACTACAAATACGATCTCAACACATAAACAATAGATATTTAAATCTTCACCCACTGATGGACATGTGAACATCTCTGTTTTAATATATATGTAAAACCGACGTATAACATAATCTAAATATAATAGATTAACATTTTAAAAGATATTGGTGTTATTTTAAAATCCTCACAACGTCATTCATTAATTGTCCTGTACATGTACAAAAAACATTGTGTTTTATTTAAATCCTAATGCATTTATATGAATCCATTAATTTTTGTTTTAAACAATACCCATAACAAATCATTAAGATAATCATTATTTGTAATAAGTAGAAATAATAATGAAGGGTGTAAGTGTCATTTGATAACTGAATAAATAAAAATATTGGACTTTGACAGACAATAAGGAACGGAGGCAGTATCCATTTCCCAATGGCCAAGTAATGATAAGTGCCACGTGACACTACTTATTCAACATGGACAATGAGATGAGTTGTAAATTGAACATTAATACATTAACATTTTAGTATGGGTGGTTATTAATTTGGGTTGTGTCATACATTTCATAAAAAAAAATCTAAATTAACAAAAAATAATAGTAATTTATAAGATATGAATTATTCATCAACACCCTACAAATGTAATCATGTGATGACAACACGTGTTGGTATACCAAGAATGAGTAAAAACCAATTACGTCATTCACTGTTTCATTTTCCATTCGAAAAATATAATAAAAAATATATGTTACATATTAAATACAATTATATATTTTTTTAAATAATAATAATACGAAATTGTGCGAACAATTTTTTTTTATCATTTCAATTTTATAAAGATAAAAAATAACAAATATTAAATATAAGTACAAACAAATTACTATCAAAACAATCAATATTACGACAGTGAGTAATTCCGAAGTTTTGTAATATTTTGGAATGTTGAATGCATCATATTTAGAATGAAATTAACCAAGAATTGTATAAGAACAATACATTACGTAAACAAAATAATTAAGAACTGTTACTGTTTATAAATAATAAGCCACTATTATGGTGACACCAACATTTACGAAATTATAATATTTATTAGTTAAGTATTAACTAAAATCTAGCAACTTGTGTCGATACTGGTGATATTTAAATATAAAAGTAAACAAAGAGCATTACCATCATAATTAGCAAATATAATAATTAAATTAAACCATAATTTCGTAAAGAAAATGATAAAATAAATTGAACCAAAAAAAATATAAACCTGTAAGTTTCATACAGAATAGAATAACACCATGAATATATAGGTATATCAAAGAATATATCAATAAAAAAAAATTGTACGCTGCTAAAATAACGAAAAATAATACTTTTTCTATGGACCTTTTTCATGCATACTAACCAATGTAAATGAGATAATTTAAAATTATATTAATTAAGTAATTCAAATGATAAACATAAATGTATAGCTATTGGATTGGATATTGGCCTAAGTTCCAAAAAATAGGTAAACAACGATATACCTATATTATTAGTTAATTCGAGGTTCAAATATTATAAAACCAAACAGATAAACAGTAAGTAATAATATATTAGATTCAATTCAAACAACAAAATTATACTATTGAAATATTAAATTCATCCTGAAATAACAATTGTTATAGTTAAAAAACATAGATAATTTATCTAGACAAAACTAACAAAAGTATATTTGGATACTAATGAAATTCTAAACATTTCTAAAAACCACGAAATACAAAATTTCTAGTTGTATTATTTTCAACCGAATCATTACCATACACCATAATCTTCAAGCCATGTCGATTTGTAATTCTTGAAACTGCAACATATAGTTGACCCTGACTGAACACCGGCTTCTTCAACAGAACTCCAACACTGGAAAAAGATTGCACTTGGTTCTTATTTATAGATATTGCGTAAGAAAGAATCAATGGAAATTATCTTCGAGTAAATTTGAAAGGCGGCTGAGGATAGGAGGAGTGAGAGACAATTTAGGTATCAAAGCTAACTCTCCAGCAGTGCTTCCAGTTAGAACTTTGGCTTCAATTACCCTATCACTCAACCTAGTGATCACCAGCCTATACAAAAGTATAAATAAATATTGAAAATTAAAATATAAGAAACCATAATATTTTAACCATTAACTAAAAAAAAAAAAATATATATATATATATATATAACTGACCTGGTTCCATTACAAAAACCGCGTGCGTGACTGGTCTATATTCCTCAATAACATAACAGGAGTCTCAACTCGTGATCAGGCACACCAGAAAATTTCAAAGTATTAAGGAATTCAGGAGTATGAACATCACTGAGAGAATCATAATTGGAATCGGACCTGCAAAGACTATCAGAGCTAAAATATGTGCGAGATTCCTTGTGATTTAGCTTGACCATATAATCATTAATGGACCTAACAGAATCAAGAGTATGGGCAAGTATAGCTCTATCCTGTAAAAAATCATGATTGTACATCCCCGATTTAAAATCAAGATAACAATCAACAATATAAGCAATCGGATCATCCCCATATTTCAACAAAATATCATCTGGAATTACAATATCCGAACCATAATCAGTTCTAGTACCTATACTGCCATCACCAATTGATTCAATCCAGTCCGAAAATAATTTCATTTCAATCATGCCTTGAGCAGAATCACACTGAATCAACATCATATTCCTTGTCAAATTCAATACAGTACATGCACTCCACAACTTTGATGAATTAATGGTAGCATGTACTATATCCTGCTTCTTACCCTTTGGAATGACAGGTAAAATTTGTCTGAGGTCTCCACAAAAAACAATAGTCTTCCCACCAAAAGGAAATTCAGACCTCGATGGATCACATAACTGCATGATATCCCTCAGCGATGTATACAACACTTCAATACAGTATCTATATGAACTATCGCAGCTTCATCTCATACTATGAGTTTAGACTTAATAAAAAATTATGCGAGGTGACTGCCCTACTTAACGTTGCAAGTAGAATCATCTAGGCAATTGATAGGAATGCATAATCTAGAATGCATTGTACATCCTCCAGGAAGTAAAAAAGATGCATTCCACTTGATGCAACATTTAGGACTATCTCACCTTCAGATCAAAGTGTAGCAGATAGAGTTCTCCATAAGAAAATTTTTTCTGTACCACCATAACCATAAACAAAGAAAACTCCACCAATGTTAGATGATACCGACTGCATTAGATAATAAAAAATAATGTGTTGTTCATCATTCAACTTACTTACCAAAGATTCATACTCCACACTCAGCTGAGGTCTATTATACGATAACTCAGACAAAATCAATCTATTGCGGGATGTTATATTGCTAGCAAGGGTTGTAACAAACATCCCGTCAAAATCATTCAAGCTCTTGCCAAAAGAACACAACAAATTATCAATTTCCATTAGACAGCAATTCTTCACCTCATCATCAGTCATCCTCAATTCTAAACAACACCCCTGAATTTTTTGATATCATCAAAACATTTAGGACCAGTAACAACATTCAAAAGGATCCTCAAATAATTTGCTTTGTCAGTGCCAGATGGAACATAACAAATACGGCCAACTGCAGAACCCTTCTTTCTTGGTTCCCATGTCCTCGAATCTCTTTTAAAGACAAAAAAAATGGGGAATCCGAGCATAGGTTAAATCAGCTGCTAATGCGACTACTTATTCAAATCAAACCAAGCTAAAAACATGTTAGTCCTCACACTTGGTCTGTCGAGAATAGAATGAATCGGTGTCTAAACACAACATTCTACTTTCTTGGAAGGTGGAATGTCAACCGCTCAACAAATGGATACCTGTAGTTAATTTCAAACCCAAATTGACCTCAAAGCAGCTTCACAAGGTGAAATATATCTATAATCATAATACATCTTGATCTCATCTATATCCACTGAATGATTTGACGAACTATTATTTTCAACAAAGACAGCAGTAACACGATCATGACCCTTGTTGATATACTTGAATAAGTTTTTGATGGCTCTAGATTGATTGCACCATTCAACATTAATATGTACATCGTATTTTAATAAAAGATACCTATTATGAGGAACCACATATCTATTATGTAAAATAACATTCTTCTTTTTCACAATTTTTCCAGCATCTCTTCTCCTGTAGACGGGGTATCCATCATCATCAAAAGAGCTTTCAGATGCAAATCTCTTTGGAATTTTTTTAGTACACACACCTTCCTCAGAGTAGCAAGGAGAATACTTAACGGTAGGACCACAAGGACCGTGCATCATGAAATCCCTCACAACTTCAAAATATTGTTTATCATTCTCCTCATTCGGTAATTCAGCCAAAATTATACGATCGATGTCATTAGCGAAAGGAGAATCATTGTGCTTTTCAAGAAAAACCAGGATATGAGCGTGTGGCAAACCACATTTCTGAAACCCATCAGTATACAAAACTGTAAATAATAAAAAGAATTAAATTACTATATAATATACGTATACAATATACAATAATTATACATATAGTAAAAAACTGTTAATTAAAACATATATAAACTATTATTTGTACCTGACTTAACATTTCCAAATATTTTGTTCTGAAGAATGTCACGAATAAGTCCATCCAACTTCACCTTAAAAATACGACAAACAATATCAGGTCGATCTTCTGGATTTTGACCTTTACGTGTCATGCAACGAACAATTTCTGGCCATTTTGAATTGCAGGTAATTGTTATGAACAACTGTGGATAACCATTCCAACGACAAATAGCCATAGCATCATGATAATTCTGCATCATATACCGAGGACCCTCAGTGAATGAAGGAGGCAAGACAATACATTTTCCAGTGGATATTCCTTCTCTCTCTCTCCACACAAATAAGCATCTTCAAGACCTTCATACATATCACAACGAAGTTCCTTTTGATGATTTTTTATGTACAAAAGACGAACAGATTCAACCATTGTATATGCATCCACAATGAACTGTTATGTCAAACGCTTGCAAGATAGCAACGTACGTGGAGATGAAATGCAAAAAACTCACGAATACTAATACCAGTCCTCTTTCCAACCTTTCCAAAAATAGAATCAGAAAACGGTATGTCCTCCCTATAGTCGTCCTCACCATAAGGAAAAATAATATGATATTGAAGAGCAGGATACGAAAGGTTCGACTCTGTTATGCGCTGCAAATCACCCGACCGAGTTTCAATAGTAATATCACAAACACCAATAGTACTGTCGAGATCACCAGTTAGTACAGCAGCAACTTCTGAAAGGGTAGGTAAATTGTGTGTCGGATGATAACATCTATTGCTAATCAATCTCATAGTAACCGTTTGTGACCAGCATTGAACTTATCTCTAGCGGTTCTAAACCTCTGTACCAAAACATTATTATTATCCAACATCTTCTTTAAGCCGAAAACAATTCCAGCCTGAATAGTATTCATACTATCCTCTGACTTGAAAATATAGATTTCAAAAAAATAATAAAATCCAAATTCAGATTTCACGTTAAAAAAAGTATAATAAATAAGAAAAGTAGAAAACAAATAACACACTTGGCAGATCATATCCTGTTGTAAATTTTATTATTTGTGTCATAGATATAAAGTTGAGCATAAGTTGGCCCATCCCGACCAGGAGATAGTAAACTACCCAATCTATGATAGTTTTGCCCATGCAAGCAAAAAACAGGAAGAGAGGTGCCTCTATTAAAATTCCTATCAATAGTTCCACCTAAAGACGTGAAACAAAACATAGTATTAGAAGATCGAATATTATCTAAATAATATTTGCTTTTATCACTATGACCCCCATAACAACTCCTGAAGAAGTGCCGGAGGCTGAAGCATGAAAGGCAACTGAATCTTGTCTTGCATACAACACAAAGAAAATTTAGGAGCTAAATCAATTCTTTATTATTTCAACCGCTCTTCGAACCAAAATATAGCACTACAAAATACGCATCGATGGATAGGATCACCAATATCCCAATATTCAACAACTGTAAATAAAATTATATCTATAAGTATTAAAAAAATAGAAACAATATAAGAATATAATTTATAACTGCATTTATCGATGAAAATTGAAAAAAAAAAACTTACAATCAACATCATAATCGTATTGAATGAATCATCCGAATCAACAACACCCATATCAGGACTACCATTATCTGACGATAGAACATCATTAAATATAGGTTTCCTGGATCTTAATTCCTCAATATGGATATCATCTCTACATACATTGGTAGGCAAAGAAGAAGATCCAACATTGTAATTATCCTGACATTGTCTGCTAGCGCTGCCAACTAAAGTAATATATGAATTAACAAATATTAAACAAACAAACAAAAGTAATAATATCTATTATAATAAAATAAACATTAGACAATGTTAAATTAAAAAAATAATCTAAAATATTTTTAATACATTCCATACCTTCACAAGAACCATTATAATTATTATCCGTATGAACAAATCTGTCACCAAATACATAACGAAATACTGGTGGAGAACGATTCTCATAATGGCTCGTAGATAAATAATCTCCACTGGCTGCACAAAATTTATTTAAACATGATATAAAAAATTCAGAATTCAAAAGCTACAACAAAATAAAATATTAAATTCTAATAGATAAAAAAACCATAAAAAGGATATAATAACATATACCTTGTGTATTTTGATCTTATGAAGTGTGGTTACTATTGATAATGGATGAAGATCTTAGCTTCCTCGTTATTGCATAAGTTCTAACAGACAATAACGAAAAAATATCAACACCACAATCACAGAATTTGATCAAAATTTATATATAAAAACAAACATATTTATCCTATAATATACACATAAATAAATAAAGAACAATAACACCATACTAAAACTGTGTACAATAGATCAAGCACCAGAATAATACACAAGACCATTGTATATTGCCTCGACAATAAAGCGTTTCGGCCAAACAGTTGAGAATGACCTCTGCTCTAGAGTGAACTCTTGTGTAAGCGGAGAAGTTATAAATTTTTCCATAAACAAATATGGCAAGTACTAAATTCATGTTAAAAAAATAAAATTAGAAGACAATTTTTTTTTCTTAAAACGACTAACAATAAATAGTACCTTGGATTCAATCTCTTTGCTAATTACAAAATATTCGTAAACCTACTTTGTACAACACAAGGTACTAAATCTCGAAATTGGAAAATAGTACGTATAGGCATAAAAGTCGATCATTAGAATTATGCGACCTATCAATGAAACAATTTTTTAATTATGAAAAACTAAAAAACAAATTATTATATTCTTGCATGAAGGAATATAAAATTTCTTGTACGATGGAAGACAAAATCGAACCTGATGACGACATACTGTGCTTGTACAAATGTTGGAGAATAATCAACCAAGAAATGAATGGATACACGTAGAAAATGTACGGCGAATCAAACCTAAATAAAAAAATAAAAATAAAAGTTGTAATCACGATAAATAACTTAATTCCAATACATATATTACTCAACTTACTAACTAATTAATCCTTCCTATTGGTCACAATAAAATAAGCGGGAAGTGAATATGTCCTGATTTGGTGTTTTTCCTAAAATCAAATTGACAATATGACCTAATTCAAAAAAAAATCATAAAAAAAAATCTATTAATTGATACGACTTTGGTTATTCCAGGAAATATCAATTGACACAACTTTATAAATAGAGTTGGCCAAGCAAAACTAATATTATTTTATATCAGAATTGATCACATGCCCACCGGTGGACATAATATCATATACCCACTGCGAATGTGTTAATGACACATAAGCAAATATAAATAATTAATTAAAATAATTGTGGGCCCCCTGCTTATGTGTCATTAACACATTCGTGGTGGGTATATAATATTATGCCCACCGGTGGGCATATGATAATTTTCGTATATTAAATATATTTAAAAATATATATATTTCTATGACACATCAATATTGAATAAATGAACATTGATTCAAACCACAACATTATAATTTTTGGTCTGCGACACTATATTCATAGTATATACACTAACATTGGCTACTTTACGCAAACAATGTTAAAATACAATATTTAGGCCCAAAGCCATGACCAATATCATAACTTAAGCATTTATAATAAATAACACCATATATGACAATATTAAATTAACGAACATTAATTCTGACCGCGACACACCAATTTCTGGCCGCGGCGTTATACTGACTATTATGTACATTAACTTTGACCACATTTGGCAAAGACTGATAAACAACGCTATTTAGACCAAAACATTGCATACAACCATAACCTAAACATCTATAATAGACAGTATCGTATACCCAACAAATATATATTGATTTTTTTTTTAAAGTAGGGAGATAAAAATATAAATTCAATGAAAATTAATTCTAACAGCAACATACCATGTTTGTTCTGCGTTAATATATTCATTAACATGGACACTGACATTGATTACAATAGGAAAACAATGCTAAATTTTTATTGCTTTGTTGGTTTCAGTCACACCAAATTTTAAGTCCTTCAGTCTAATAGAACTATTGTACAAAGATGTTAATCAAGTCTTTTACCACTGGAGTAAAAAGCTAGAGAAGTGGGTTTGTTTGGTGGTTATACTGAAATCGAATGAAATTAGCGTGTGAGGATTTTTAGGGATGTGAATGTATGTACTATATGTTGGGTAAAAATTAAAACTTTAAAAGTGGATATATTTAGTTAGGCAAAAACTTGCATGAGACAACATAAATTAATATTCACCCCTACCAAAGTGTTAATGCGTCAATACCCTAGTTATATCCATCTCATTGTCTCATGCCATGAGACGATCTCATATAAAACCTACTCATTTAGTTAAAATTATTAATGAGGTGGGTGAATTAATTAAAATAGTGAATACATATAATATATATCTTGATGAATCGGCACCTGACCCGAGGATCGATTAATCGGGTGGACTAAAGTTATGCCCTATAATATATTTAATTCAATTTAAGGATTAATAATCTAAATATTCAATTATTTTTTAAAAAAAAAAAATTCATTTTTAAAATAGTTACATAATAATAAAGTCAATATTATTTTTAAACTATTAACAAATCAACCTTATATTAAGGGTTACTTGAAAAATAAATTACGGTCATTATGGTTTTTATAAATTACAATATATATATATATATATATATATATATATATATATATATATATATATATATATATATATATATATATATATATATTTGCAATCCAGTGCACCATTTTATTTAAGTTTAGCAATTTGTAACATATAATAATTTTTTAGCAACACTTTAATGACGTTGTTGCCGAAAATATCACATAAATGTCCACTTGGACACCAATAAATAAAATTATTAAAAAAAAAACTAACGTCTTTTAAATATATTTTTTAAAATTATATTTCTAAAGTTAAAAACGTATTCTTAAGACATTATTTCAATTAAAAAATACGATTTTATTTGTTGGTATTTACGTGGACTCTATGTGGCATACTATAACCAAGTCATTTAATTGTTGCCAAAAAATTATAAGATGCACCGAAGTGCAAAACTAAAAAAAAATGTGCATTAAATTTCAAAGAAAAAAAAAGGATATGTTGTAATTGATAAAACCATAAAGTTTTTTTTTTTTTTTGGGCAACTAACCCTTATATTAATGACAATATTAAACAGACAAATAAAATTAAATAATAAATTATTTAAGATAATATAAAGAAAATGAGTATCTCAAATCTTAATAAAAATCACAAAATGCAATTAAATCCATGTAACTTGTTATTGTTTCTTAACCTATACATCCACATAAAATAATATATCTTTGATAAAATAAAAAAAAATTATATTGTCATTGAAATTAAGCAATACAAATTAAAGAATAAACAAAATAATTAATTTTTTTAAAAGGTTTATCAAGTACTTGGTATACAAACAATGAAAATGATTATTACTCTGAAATCAAAATCATTATACTCAATTAAAAATATGAATTTTTTTAAATCAAGAGTATGTATAGAGACAAATTGGTTTATACATGAATCATTGAAGGGTATTAGTTGTTTTCACTGAAGAGTTTTAGTTTGTTTTCAATAAACAACTAATACTCTTTACTGAAAACAACTAATATCCTTCACTAATTCATGTATGAACCATTTGTTCATAACTAAAGCGTTCAATTAGGTCAAACTCTTTATATTAATTGAAAAAAAATATATAAATTAAATCATAATTGATAGATACTAACCATACATTTAACGTATTTTATATTAGACAAAGTATAGAGTAAAAATGGTTTATATACGAACCATTGATATATATTAGTTGTTCATACTAATAGTTGAATGATATTAGTTGTTTATACTAAAAAGTATTGCATCTAATTTTTAATTACCTTTTGACAAAGTATAGAGTGAAAACCATATATAAAATATTTTAAGAATATTAATTATTTTTACCAAATGTTATTAATTTTGGAGGGGATTAATTATTTTCACTGAAGAGTATTAGTTTTTTTTAACTAAAGGGTATTAATTGGTTATAGTAAAAGGTATTTATTGTATTAAAAATATTACAATGTGATTCATGTATGAACCAATTTCACTCTATACATAAAGGACAAAAATTAAATGAGATTACAGAGAACTTAAACTTGGGCAGGAAAACAAAAATCAATCCATGTAAAACTTCAATTTAAAAATATAAATCTAAGAATAATCATTCTCTAATTTATACAAAATTTTGATGGTAGAATTAATGTTTACACAAAGACAAAGTAAAGATTGAAAATGGTTCATACATGAACCATTAAAAGATATTTGTTTATTTCATCAAAGAGTATTAGTTGTTTTTACTAAGAAGTATTAGTTGTTTATTGAAAATAAACTAAGACTCTTCAGTGAAAACAACTAATACTCCTCAGTAAAAACAACTAATACTGTTTGGTGAAATAATTAATATCTTTCAATGATTCATGTATGAATTAATTTCACTCCATACATACTCTTACACAAATAACTATAATTTCTATTGTAGATAATCCCAATAATTTAATTTCCAAATTCAAACGCAATTTTTACGTTCCCCTACCTAGTATAAAAAGTCTAACTAATCATCAAATTATTAAATTTTGTTCAAGATAACTCCAAGTTTGTTTGCAAAAGTTTAGGATAATTTTAACTATCAGAATTTTAGAATCAAGGAATTAGCAAACGGATATGATCACATGCCCACCGGTGGTAAAAAATTTATATACCCACCACGAATGTGTTATTGACACATAAGTAGGGGACCCATTATTATGTTAATTGATTGTTTATATATGTTTATGTGTCATTAACACATTTTCGGTGGATATGTAAGTTTGTGTTCAAAGGTGGGCATGTGATCAACTTCGGGTTAGCAAAATCATTTTTACACATCTTTAAATAAATATATATTAATAATAAAATAATTGTATACAAATCCTAATCATCTCAAAATTGTGATAAAACACAAAGTTTTTCAATAAGTCTTTATATTTCTAAAAAGTTAAAATCTATGATCAAACATCTTTTAAGTTAGACAAAATATAGAGTGAAAATAGTTTATACATAAACTATTCAAGGGTATTAGTTATTTTTACTAAAGAGTATTAGTTGTTCTCACTGAAGAGTATTAGTTGTCCTCACTGAAGAGTAGTATTAGTTATTTACTGAAAACAAACTAAGACTCTTCAGTGAAAACAACTAATACTCTTCAGTGAATACAACTAATACTCTTTAGTGAAAACAACCAATACCCTTCAATGATTCATGTATGAACCAATTTCACTCTATACATACTCTTTAAGTTATAGAAATTACATAATATAATTACAAATATTATAAAGTTCTATATAAAAATAGTTCATGATAAACTTATCATAAAATTATTTTAAAGTATTAAATATTTAATCATGAATAACTAATCCTATAATTTTGGCTAAATTTTTAACTTTAATAACTTTTATGTCAAATTAATGACATGAAAGATGTTGTCTTGTGTGATAATGAATAATTCCAAAATATGTAATCATGTGCCATGATCCCGTGGGTACATAAATTTACTACACAAAAAAGTTTAATTTTTGTATAATATGATATTTAATTAATGTATCCATTATAGTTAAATTACTTAAAGATCACCACAAAAGTATTAATAGTATATATTTATTACAATAATCCAACGAAAAATTATCTTGGTCATTTTCAATAATTGTATAATTTATAAAAATATTTATTAAATTAGTTCTATATTCGCATAATTATAGCCTAAAATTATTGGTAAAATAAAATAATCAATGACCAAATACGGATCTATGATCTTTAAAAGATGGATTAGGGTCCTAAAATATAGCAAATGGTATTGGATGTGAGTATGATTCTCCAATATATTAGGGCTTTGATAATTACTATAATTAATTTTTCACTATTTTTGGCCGCTGATTTTACATTGAGCTGACAAGATTGCTAACAACTAATAATATTTACTTGGGATATTTTGAAAGAAAATCTTGGGAAGAAATTCATTAATTCTAGGTGAATTTCTTATTTTAAAATATATTATTAATTATTTTTAATATAAATGTATTACTAACTATATGTATGCATATACACGATAAAATTGTGATTAAGAAATAAGACCATTTATATACTAAATTTTTTTTTTTATTGAGTTTCATTTATAAATATAAAATAAGAAAAAAAAATCTGAAATAAAAACTTAATTAGAACATTAACATTCCATATTATTAAACTAAAATTGTATTCTCACTGTAGGAATTATGAAACGGCTGGTTGATAAAGTATTCAAACTTATGAAACGGCTGGTTGAAAAATGCATATGAAAACTAATTGCTGATCTCAAGGTTTTCTTCATATGAAAATATATATTATTCAATATAGATTCATGCAAAATAAAATATACAGTTTATACAACGATGAAAATACCCTGAGAATTTGGTAATCACACTTGAAAAAAAATTGAATGTCGGCAAAATGATGATTCGATCTCTAACGAATATCTTGAGTAATCTTCAAGTAAATATCTTCAAATCTTTGGCGAATATCTTCAAAATATCTAGAAAATCCTCCAATCAAAATTTACATATGAAATTTACAACTTCAATGAAATCTAAAAAAAAAAAATTCTACATAAGTTCATGAAAAAAAATTAAATATACAAACTCTAGAATTCACAAATAGAACAAAAAATTTATAAAATTGTGGTTAAGAGATTAAAGGGTTTAGAGTATTTATAGGAGAGAAAATCAACCGTTCCTAAATTGCAACGGATAAGAGATTAAAGGACTTAGGTAGGAGAGAAAATCAACCGTTACTAATTTATAGCTAATGATGGATAAATGGGTTCCTAATTTTTAGCAAATTATGAATAAATTAATTATCAATTACTCTTATGGATTGAACGGTAATGATGAAAATTGAAAATTTGATCGACGATCAATATTGCTTCCCGCCAAAACTATTTTAAGTAAAGTAGTGTGTATTATATATTATAGATATTCTTTATGAGAAGTTATAATTCTTATTTTTATTTAATTATAAGATGATGAAGAATCGTTCAAATTTGGATGATGAATATCTTTTATATATATTCATCTTCGATGAATCGGAATATATATTCGTGAAAAATAACAATGGATTATTGAAATAACTAATTCACAGAAAAGTATATTCAATAGTATTTTGGAACAATTTTATAGCATATGAGCTTAACATATTTATTGAATATTCGTATAATTAATATTTGACTTATACGCAAAGAAATTAACTTAACATATTTTCTCATATTATTTTAAAAGATTAGATTTGAAATAATTATATTAGGAACAATATATAAATTTATACTAATTATAAATTTTACTTATTTAATCAATTTTAAATTTCAATTTGAATATATTAGGAAAAGTTGACTAATTTTAAATGATAATTTAGTAAGATAATTTATTCGGTAATTTTACATTATCCCACATTCCTAAATCCTAAATTTTTGGTTAGTGGGTATTTAAAAAAAAAATGTAAATAATGTATTCTTCAAACTAATATTTTTCAACTAATGTATTCGGTAATGTATATGTATTGTGTATATTTCATATAATACCAAATTTTTTGGTTAGTGGGTGTCTTTAAAAAAAACTAATGTATTCGGTAATAATTTGTTTTCATATAATCTTTCAACATGTTTTTTTCATTTTTTTAAAGATTAGATTTGAAATAATCATATTAGGAATAATATATAAATTTATACTAATTATTAACCTTACTTATTTAATTAAGGGTTAATTTCATATAAATTCACGACCTTTATGCTTAGTATCAATTTAATCACGAACTTTTAGATTTTTGTAAAAAAACTCAACCTTTGATATTTGTTGCAATTTGATACACGTTTTTTTCTTCCGGCCGGCAACCGATAACGTGGCTCGCCCGAGCGTGTGTCATCTTGCCACGTAGGATTACACATGTTTATTTTTATTTATTTTTTAAATCCACATCATAAATAACATTTACCATTTAAATAACATATTTCTACTTATAATTAAAATAGCAACTAAATAAATTAAACAACAACCAAATGAATCTCAAAACTAAGAACGTAAAGAGAAATATTATACATAATTTATGTTGGTTGTTTAATTTATTTGGTTGCTATTTAAATTTTAAGTAGAAAGGTGTTATTTAAATTGTAAGTGTTACTTGTGATGTGAATTTAAAAAATAAATAAAATAAACATGTATAATCCTACGTGGCAAGATGACACACGCTCCGGCGAGCCACATCATCAGTTGTCGGCCGGAAGAAAAAAAACGTGTATCAAATTTCAACAAATATCAAAGGTTGGGTTTTTTTTTACAAAAATCTAAAAGTTCGTGATTAAATTGATACTAAGTATAAATGTCGTGAATTTATATAAAATTAACCCTTTAATTAACTTTAAATTTCATTTTAAATATATTAGAAAAGTTGACTAATTTTAAATGATAATTTAGTCAGATAATCTATTTGGTAATTTTATATTATCCCACACCACATTCCTAAATCCTAAATTTTTGGTTAGTGGATATCTTTTAAAAAAAATGTACAAGTAATAATTTTTATGAACGATTTTGTTTTTATAAATTTATACTAATTATTTAATTATTATGTACATACTTAATAAGTTGAACGATTAATGGATATTTATATACATACTTATTTAATTAATTTTAAATTTTAATTTAAATATATTAGAAAAAGTTGACTAATTTTAAATGATAATTTAGTTAGATAATTTATTCGTGATTTTATATTATTCCATATTCCTAAATCTTAAACTTTTTCTTAGTGGATATCTTTAAAAAAAAAGTATATGTAATTGTATTTATGAACTATTTAGTTTTCATATGATACTTAAAAAATAATGTATTTGAATAATACAATTTCGATATTATTGGAGAATTTTGAGGTAAATTTTGAATGTTATATATACAATCAAAATATAACTGATTAACAATCGTTATTGTTTTTTTTTTTTTTTCAAATTCGAATAAGGTCTTCAATATTTTTAGGAAAATTTGATCTATTTAAAACATGTGATTATATTATAAAGTCATACACCAATCAATATATAAATTTAGACTAATTATATACTTTACTTATTTACATCAATTTAATTGGTAAAAGCCTAATTATATTAGCAAAAGTTGACTAATTTTATATGATGATTTAGTTAATAAAATTTTAAAATTAAGGTTATATTAGGAACATTTGACCCTTTATAATAAAATGTGTATTAATCAATCTTATCTTATATATTGTTTAAATTTTCATATTTTTTTAATAATTAGATATAAAATAATTATATTAGGAGAAGTTGACTAATTTTTTTATGATGACTTATCATATTAGTATAAATTAGATGAAATTCTATTTTTGTGTGTATCCCACATTCCTTAATTTTTGGAAGATGAATACTTAAAAAAAACACTTCCGATGAATAAATATTACTTATATTGTGATAATTTGACATATTAGTAAAAAAATTAATTTATGGAATTTGAATTGATGCTAGAAATTATAAACTTTATCTATTATAATTCCATCTCAAAGATACAATCGTCCAATACTCTTTAAATTTATCATCTAATTATTTAAATTAAAATAGAATTTATTGTCTTTCTCTTATTTATAAAGTTTAAAAAAAAACACAATTCCTAGAATGTGGTAATTATTAATCTACATACTCCAGTTTAACTATTAAAATTATCGTGATATACAACCACTTTCGGACCATGCATATAATAAATTGGATTAATATGTTTTCTAAGGTGAATGGCGAAATTTATCTAAATTAGTTTTTTTTTTAAATACTATTTGACATGGTCTTTTATAGAAATTGTATACGTGTGTATCTTTTGTCCCTAAATTTATGGAAGAATATATCTTACACTTATCACATGATTTTAATCACTCTTCTAAGAAAAATCGTGTGTATGTGCTTATACATTTTAAAGGGTGTGTGTATATACATTTACTTAATTATTTTCCTTTCCAAACTTAAGATATTATTAGTTAAGTTTTTTTCAAAATATGTTTTGATATGGTCTAATATTTAATATGTGTATGTGTGGACTGTGGATCCCATATTCTTTACTTTTTTGGATGGATGTATATAACACATATTAATATAAGTTTCGATTTTTTTTTAAAAAGTTCTAATTATCGAGAACAATAATTTACTAATACATTATGTCGAAACAATTAATAACTTTAATTAAATTTACGAATACCACTTCAATTGATACATTTAGTGAAATAATTAATACCCTTTGGAGCTTATACCTTTAGATTAATTTATGAGTACCCTTCAAAGAATTTTCACGGTGAATATTCATACATTCTCTAAATTAATAAACAATAAATTTAAATTATCTTTCAAAACCATAAGTATTTTACTTGATTATATAATAAATCACTACAACAAAAAAGAGCTTTGCAGACACTGAAAAGTGCCCTGTTGGGATATGTTTTAGTTTTGATGATTTTCCAAAACAACATGTAATAGGTTTGAAAGCAGTTAGGATAGTATCTTTTATTTCAGGCCAGGCTAGGTTAGCTTTCAGTAGAATAGGCTGTCAGTTGAGAAGATCTCAGCTGAGGGAACACTCAGTTGAGGGGGAACTCAGCGAGGGGGAACTCAGCAACACAACCTGAAGATATCAAGATGACACCCAGAACTGACTAAAGCCTTGCCAGAGACCTGAACCAGAAGAGAAGCCTGAAGGATGTCCCACTGAGTGTAAACCGGGCTGATCTAAGCTAAGTCAGGTGGATCACTCAGTGAAGAGCATGATCAGGAGGATCAATGCTGCACCAAGTAGGCCCTGAAGAGTCAGGCTACTGTGGTTAGGGAACTTTGTCATTCAGTCTTATGACAAAGTTCTTGGAATGATCTTCAAACAGTCTCTGAAGGGCAACTACACTGAAGACAAGAATGTCTGCTGAAGATCGTCAGAGTCAGTGGAGGATATGCTAACTGAAGTCAGTGCGCCCTGATCAAGCACACTGAGTCAAAGATCCGTTGGATTCAGTCCACGTGGACCAATCAAGTCAAGTCAAACATGTCAGACACTAACAAGGTCGCATTCCAAGAAAAGTGGTTGAAACCATTAATTGTATGGATTCAAATGTAATTTCCTCCAACGGTTACATTTGAATCCACACTATAAATACAAGCTCATAGCTTCGGTTCAAGTGTGTGAAAAATTAACACCTACAAGCTATAAGAGTGTGTGAGTAGTTAGGAAGTCATAAGGAAGTGTTGCTCACACCCACGACACTGACCTTTAGTGTTATCACTTATATTAATTGAGTGTCAAGCTTGTACTCATAGCTTAGAGAGGTTTTCCTAATCTTAGCTTTTAGGCTAACACATTGTAAAGGAAAACCTCACCTGGTTGGAGAAACCAGATTGAAACCAAAACCCTCTAGTTAGGTTTGTTGGTGGAAGTTAGTCAGTGAGGAGAGGCAGCCCAGGGAAGTGGCGTGAGTCCAGTTGTAAGTGCACCTTGGCATGTTAAAAACAAGAATCCAGAGTTAGTGGATTTCCTGTTAAATCAGGCCGTGGATGTAGGAGCTTGAGTCTCTGAACCACGTTAAACTGAGCGTTCGTTTCTAAAAGTATTTACTAAAGTGTTGTGAAAATCTGCTCACTGAGAGCATTGTTTAAAAGGAAACTTTGGTTAAGCTTTCAGGTCAGGGAGAACCCTCTCACTGACCAGTTCAGACAACGCACTCGAGAGTTCAACATCTCTCAAGTCACTGTCCTTGCTCAGAGCATGAGCCTCCAAGCCTACTCACTGACTTGGTAGCTCAGCCTCTGAGCAGAGCGGTGACTTGAAGTGAAACCTCTCGAGTCACTGCCTTGTTACGAGACTGAGCTTGCAAGTCAGTTACACTGACTTGAGTGCTCTGACTCGTAGCAATGCAGTGACTTGAGTATTACTCACTCGTGCTGAACTCCCTGAGGAAATGTTTTTTTTTAAAAAAAAAAAAATTGCTCATGAATTCCCATTTTGCCCTTCGAAAACGGGACCATCCCGTTATATACTCTTTTGAGGCACTTATGATTTTTGGGGCATTTATCATATGTGCCTCCAAGTACTGTGTCCCAATAGAGTTAGAGACACTTTTTTTGTGTCTTCACATTAATACGTATCCAAACATTTATATATGCCCCAAGATTGATTTCACAAGGCACATATAAATGCCCTTTAAGATGTTTAAAATTCAACAAATAAGTATATAAAAACACTTATTTGTGTCCCCAAATGAAATATCAAGACACATATTTGTGCATCCAAGTAAATATTGGGACACATAATGTATAGCATGAAAACTATGTTTATCCCTAAATTAATGTTATGGGGCACTTATTTGTTTCTTAAAGTGCTTCCATACGACAATTTTTTTTGTGTATATTCGTTGTCTATTAAGGGGTCGCAATATCATCTCATTTAATTGAAAAAAAAAAGTAGACACTCAATTAAAAGAAAATTATAAATGAATAAATACATAGTTGTTACAATAAACAAATATACACAATGAACCCAAATATAATCTGAATACATTTATAATGAAAATGAAATATACACACAAGAATCTAACTACTAACGCCAACAATCTTCCAATATCTATCTCTCAAATCGAGCAATCCCTACAAAAAATACGAAATTTTTTTTATTAGACACCGGAAAATAAGTGAAGATCAAGTTAAGCCAAATTGTACGGAGCTACTAGTTGTGAGGGTTAGCTGAAAATTATAGAAGATATTTTGCATGTAAAAACCTACCAACTTAATTATGATTTCCAATCTAATATTTCTGGATAATAACATAAGGTAATAAAAGATAAAGAAAGCTTAAGGCAACAGAGTATTTAAGAAATTATACTATAGATACCAATAAACAATTATGTACCCAAAAATATGAATAAAATTCAGATGAATAAGTGAGATAAGGTACATACATGATAAGAACAATGAGAAGGGAAGCCTTGCTTTTGTGATATTTTTCATTTTTGTGTTGATATCTACATTATTTAGTTGCAAAGTTTCACATGTAGAAACAAATTTATCAGAAACAAAAGAGAGTAAAAATGAAAATTTTGAACTTCATACTGCAGCAATGTTGTTATCCTAAAAGAGGTCAGAAAGGTTTTCACTTGAATATGAGTGGCTTCACATGTATACCAAGAAGAAAATGATAAGATCTTATCAAATTATCAACACTAGCAGAATATTTATCTTACTCTCCAATTTTACCTGCTGTCAAGCCTCTATAATGAAGCTGAAATCCAGGCTGACATTGCACATAGCTCCACTTTTCTAGCTGCACACATTGAAACAATTAAAATAAATATAGGCATCAAATTCATGTATAACTACAAGCGTGATAATTGTATAAAAACCCAGGCATAGCAGATCTAGCATATTTGTTGTTCAGGACTCAATTACATTTAATGAGTTCTCGTCACACTATGGAGCTAAATTACATTCCAATAACAAATAAACAAACCAACCAAGCCTTTAATCCAAAATAATTGGGGTATACTACATGAACCAATAATATAATCATGGTAGATCGTGTGTACTTGATTAATCTTCTCCATGTGCTTCTCTCTTTTAAGTAGATAAGAAGCATACACATCACAAATAACTTAAATTACAGAATATAGTATATAACTAATATTATATTATGCACTAGAATAAAAGTTATGCTAAACAAACTGTACACCTGCATGCATTGCCTATGATTTGGCATGCATCACCTTTCAACACCCCTTAAATTAATAAACTTAAAAGATAAGGTGAATTTTGATGGCTCCCCATTGAACATTTTAAGTGCACACCGCGAACTTCTTGTGTACAAACACTGAAGGGCTAGAAAACTTTAGAGGTCAAAATGGTTTTTGAGTGCAGCGATTTCTCTTTGCAACTTCATAACTCCGCAATGATTTATCAAATAGGAACAGGTCTATATTTAATGCCACATAAACTCTACTCGCCTCTCTAATCAATATTTAATTAACCTCGATGGAACCAAACAAGAGTATATTGTAGCGTTCAACTCTCAATAGAAATATGAATTCACTATATTGAAATACAAATAGGAATTGAAACCATATAAAACAGGAATTGAAACAAATTCAACAAATGGGAACTCAAACCAAATTTTACTGAAGGCACACGACTCACTTTTGACCGCCGCAAATCGCGCGGCTCCCATCGATTGAGCCTCGCACCACCACAGCCGCACTGGGACGATGGTGTCTAGGCATCGCGCCTACTGTCACGTCTCTCGCACCCAAAATCCAACACATATCTCGCACCTCTCTCGCAGCACAACGCTTTCTCTCCACGATATCGACTCACAACACAGGCAAGATATCCCACCGCTAATATTGCCACTCACGTGCGATTCCCGTGACGTCATCGTTTCCACATAACCGTCTCGCTGTACTGATGCCACTGCCTTCTCTGATTAATCCGATGTTTTCGATTCTCTTATTTTGGGTGAAGGGTTTGCAGTGTGAAATTGGGGAAAAGATAGAAGGGGTGAAGTTAATATTTTTCATTTTATGGTGTACTAATAAAATTAAAGAGTGTAGTCAATTTAAGGAGAGGGACTTCAATTTTTTTACGGAGGATATTTTATTAAGTGCCCCCATAAATAAGTTTAATATAACAAATTTAGGTAAGTGCCTCAAAACTAATGTTTAGAGGCACATATCAAAAAATGACCCAAAATAAGTGTCGCAACATCTATTTTTTATTGTAGTGAATGCAGTCTTGTGATGTTGGTAAAGCATTATGCGAGTGATACTCGCGAGTCACGACAATTTTTGTTGTGTAAAATAATCTATTAATACATTATATTGGAACAATTGATATCTTTATTTAAGTATATTAGCACAAACCAATACCTTTATAACTAATACAACTAATGTATTTCTGCTTAGATATTTTTTTTTCACAATCCAAATGCATACAATGCATTCAAGTGTACACTAGAACTACTCCAATTAATTATTTTTTTTAAATATAATATTTCATTACTCACCTTTTAAAATCTCCAATCAAGCGCCTCCTTAATATACTGGAAAATGGTTATCAAATTAAATGAAAAAATGATATTATATTTACTGTGTACTGCCTACATGTGTGTAAATTTATTAATATATGTTAATTAAAATATAATGTTTAGTAAAATAATTATTTTTTTATAGTGCATCATAAATTTAGATAATATATTTTAGTTTGATATCTTATTTATATAATGACCAACAAAAATATATGATTTACAATCTAATCTCATTTAATAAGAACTAGTTATTTAACACGTGCGTTGCACGTTGTCTAAAACTTTGCAATAAAAATTAAAAAAAAAAGTCGTAGAGGGAGCATTTTTTTCGAATTGAAAAATCTCTTGCACTGATATCTTAGTTTTGATGTGTATTCAATGTTCAAACTTTTCACAAGTTATTGTGCCTCTAAAATATAATGAATTAATTCCTGTTTTGTTGAAGCTGCAAATTGGAAACTAAATAATTAAGACGAGGAACAACATAAAACTTCCAAATACTTACCAGGTATCATGTATTAAGAGAAGTGTTTGTGCCATTTCCATATAGTAATCGAAAAAACTCTTGTGTATTTTGTGTATAAGAGTAAAATATGTGATTACAATTTTCTTCTATTGTTTAGATAGAAGATAACAATTGTTAATCAAATTGCGGTAGAGAATAGAAATTCCTACTACATTATTAAGCTCCAGAGAATAGCAATAATATTGAAAATTTAGGCTTAATAAAAGGAACATGAGAAAAAGGAATAATGAAGGAAATTTATAATTGAGTAAATATTCCATGGGATGAGGTACTCATGAAAACGGATAAAATTATGAGGGATCTACGTACTCGGCCACATTTCTCCTATATATTTGCACATAAACAATTATGAGGGATCCTCCTACTGGGCCACATTTCTCCTATATATTTGCACAGAAACAATGAATTAAGTTTGAAATATGAATTGTTGTGCCCAAAGATTGGAAAAATCCCAACAGCTCTTGTTCCTCCTGGAACCCAATTCTCATATCCATTCAACCAAAGAGAAATATCTCACATACTTGATACTCCACCCAAAAAAATAATAAAATAGAAAGTAAATATATATGAATTGGGAACTTCATCTAAAATCGTTGCAAAGCAGATTATTAATCATTAATGGTGGTCTAACCTCTAATAATCCTATTATATGTGTGTCTTTCTAGTCCAGCCATGAAATAAATGGGCACCAGAGAGGACGAAGCATCAATTTCAATAAAGAGGCATCAAACATCACGTTTTACCTTCTCCGCCCATGAATCTTTGTACTCCACTATAGATAGATTTCACATACTTGATATGAGCTCCATCTTCATATTAACACAAACCAAAATTTGCTTAACAAAGAGAAAATGCAGGAAGATGCAGTCCGTATACTCATGTATGTGTGTGTATGTGTGCAAGGTAGATAGAGAGGGAGATTAAGAGTACAAAATTTCTTTAAAACCAGTGCAGAACAAAACTCGTAAAGTTCATTCTATGTAGACAATGCAATACATAAAGACAGATAAATCCAAAGTCATCATTGTATGAATATGAAGTGAACTAACATAAATTATTAAATTGAATTTTTTTTACAACTATCATTTGCATATCCATTCCATCTAACACTGCAAGCGTATTATTACAATTCGGGTCGTTAAACGATCAATAGTGAACTATCTATTTCAATAATTCGGAATGCCACATTCCTATAAAATATGTTGAAGAGATCCATCACAACGAATGAACAGAGAGCCAACAAGTTAATCAGAATCTCAAGGAAACACACACATTGTTGGGACATTGTCAGTTTTGATTAAGATCCCAAAGCCCCTAAAAAGATGATTGCCTTAATCTGTCTTTGTCAGGCTAGTCTTGGTTAGGATTAGTACTTAGTCATTTTACACTTCACAGGTACTCAGTGAGAGGAGAACTCACTGGAGACAATCAAGACTCAGAGCCTGAAGACGAAGAGCACCATCCTGAACTTATGGCAGTCCTCTAAGCTGGCTGAGTAAGTGTCAGTGATGAAGAGTATGACCCTGAGGTCATTACTAACTCAGTCCTGAAGGGAACAGGATGTTACTGAGTTAATGGGAAGACTTGGAGTAGAGCCAAGCAATGCAAAAGGAATTTCAGCGTTAGGACAAGACTGGTGGGCTCAAGACAAAATGAACTTAATAAGACAAGCCTGAAGCTCAGGAATAAGTTCTGACATTCTCACCAACCTGATGACGTGGACCAATCCGAGAAGGACACGCACGTACGGAACCTGACATGAAGACTGAATTCAGACTGCATATTCAACGGGCAAGCATTCAATATGCATTTAATGCAAATACCAAATCCATGCAAGGATGGCTGCTGCATGAAGATATGTCCGTTTGAAGCCACTCTACATAGATGACTCGAAGGCTATCTCTCCAACGGATAGTTTTTCAAATTACCTATAAATACAGAAGACCTTGAACCCATTCAAGGTTACGGGAAATTTCCAAGCCAGAAATTACTCAAACTCTCAAGCATTCAAAAGCATTCAACCATTAAGAGAAGCACTCGAAACCTTCTAAATTTCCCAAGTGTTTCTCAGCAATTGAGAGTTATTCTGTATTCCAAGAGCTAATTAGAATTATCTTAAGCTTAGAGAGATTATCCAATCCTTAGCATAGCTTTGCCTTGTAAGGATACTCTCAACTTAGTTGGAATCCAAACTGAAACCAAAACCCTAAGTTAGGCTTGTTGGGAGTAAGTCAGTTAGAGTGTTAGTAAGTGGAGTTGTATAGATCAGTGAGGATAGCTGGTCTTGGTGCACCTTGGCACGTTAAAAACAAGAATCCCTTGAGTGGATTTCCCGTTAAGTCAGGCCGTGGACGTAGGAGCTTGAGTCTCTGAACCACGTTAAACTCCTTGTGTTCTTACTGCTTTGATATTGTGCATACTTGCTATATTACGTGTTCATTCATTGCATTCAAGTTTATCAAGTCTGAATCAATCAGGCTGATCTTCAAAAGAGCACTGCCCTACTAAACACTTTTCAGATTTGAGTAAATCAAGTTTTTCAGAAAGCAAAGTAAATAAGACTTTAAACTTTCAGGGCTCAAACATTTCCGCACTGAACTTGAACTGATAGTTAGCCAACTGACCCGCACCAAGTGTAGTCAGTAGGTATATTATCAGCTCCTAGTTCTTTACCACTCTGAGTAAAGGGGACTCAGTCAGTTTTAAGGTTGAAAAATTGGTATACGTGTATTCCCCCCCCCCCATACACGTATTCCTCAGTCTTGTACCGGGACCAACAAGTGGTATCAGAGCAGTGGTTTGAAAGACCGCTGACTTTGAATACTAATAGTTTCAGAGGAGAAACTGTTGGTGGTCACTGAACAGATTTGAGTTTGCTTTTCATAAAACTTGCATCATCATGACTTCGAGGAGACTTGAAGCTTCGTTACCTGAATTCTCTGTGTCTAACTTTGTCTATTGGAAGTTCAGATTAGAAGCACATTTAGATGCCATCCATGACCAGATGCCGCGTGTACTCAGGGAGGGACCGATCAAGATCACTATTCCTAACGTCAGAGGACTGGGATATGAGGATCTTGCAATTGGCGTGTAGGTACCTAAAGAAAGGAAAGACACGACCAACGATGAAATCAAGATGGTGGGACTTGACAACGTCGCCAGAAACATCATCTTGCACACGGTGCCCTTCGAGGAGTCAGCTAGGCTGATGAACTTAAAGACGGCAAAGGAGGTCTGGGATGAGCTGACAAGGATGTGTGAGGGATCTGAAAAGATCAAGGAGAACAAGAGAAACATTGCCATTCAGAAATTCGAGGCGTTCGAGATGCTGCCTGACGAGAGCATAGATCAAATGGAGTCTAGATTCATCAAGTTGATGAATGAGTTGGTGATGCTGGACAAGGATGTCCCAAGGAGAGATGTTGCTTCAAAGATCCTGAATGCCCTTCCTGAGAGATGGGACAACAGTGTAATTATACTTAAGAACACTCAGGATATGAGTAACATAACTTCTGCTTTACTTTTTTCAGAGCTCAAAACGCTTGAATTCGATCTTAACAAAAGAAAGAAGAAAGTACAGTCAGAAGAGGAAGTGAAGGAGAAAACTCCTGAGAAAAGTGTGGCGTTCAAGGCCAGGTCTGAACCTGTTGAGCCCTCATCAAACTCTTCATCAAAGTTACTGATGGAGATGAGCAGGGAAGAACTCGCTGAGGAGTACAGCCTGATGGCCAGACGATTTGACAAGCTCAATTCCAGGTTTGGTCGTTATAAAAAGTTTTATCAGGACTCACGTGACAGGAAACCTGAAGGAACCCACCAAAGCTCAAGGAAATATGAGGAGCGAAGGAATACTGACCAGAGGAGAGAACGTGGTGATGAAAGGAGATATTCTGAACCAAAACCTGAAAGAAGAGACGAACAGAGACGTACTCGCGATGATAGATATCCAACAAAGACTGAAAGCTCACCAAGAACCAGAAACCTGACTCAAGGAGGAACCCTGAACCGAGAAAAGAAAGAGTGAGTGAGCAGGTAGCATGTTACAACTGTAACAAGATTGGTCACTATCAGTACGACTGCCCGGAGCTGAGTGCGAGGGAGAGAGAGGAATGGAGAGCCACTAGGGATCTAAGATCTGCTGATCGGAGAGCGATGGTCGCTGAAGATGCAACAGATTCTGACGGTCCTGCTGAAAGATCACCTGAACTCTTCTCAGATGACGAGTACGATGATGTCTGTCTGATGGCTAGGGATGAGCCTGAGGTAACATCAAATTCTGTTTGTGCTTCTTACACTGGTCAAAATCCTGAGCTTAGCTCAGAGTCAGTTAGAGAAATGAACCTTCAGATCTGTCTTGATCAATTGATGGTTGATTTCTCCAGACTGCAGGAAACTAATGTCTTCTTGGTAGAGGAGAACAAGAAATTGAGTACTGAAGTTCAAAACCTGAATGAATAACTTACTCAGTCTGATCTTAAAGAATCAGCTCAAATTGTGAGACTAACTCAGGAGATTGATTTAATCAATGCTGAGCGTCTTCCAAGAGAGAAGATTCTGAAGGAACTGGCTGAGGAAGAGCTGGTCAGGAAGGAAGAACTGAAAGTACTTAAGAGTAAGTTTGATGACCTCTTTACTAGACATGAAATCCTGAAAAAGAGTGAGGACTCTCTCAAGAAAAAGGCTGCAGCAATGAATAAATCCTCAGTGGCTAGAGAGGAAATAAATAGCAACCAGATACTTGGGAACAAGAAAAAGGGACTTGGATATGTTCCTGAGAAATCCTCACAGGGTCAGTCTCATGTTGCTTCAGGGAGCAACACTGAGAGGGTATTTGTTCAGACAGGCCAGAGTGCACCTAAGGTTGTGCTCCAGGCCCGTCAAACTGATAAGGGCAAGAAAACCGTTGACACAGTCAGGATTGCTCCTAAGGTAGCTAAGCCAAAACCTAAGGGAAAGGCAAAGCAACCTACGGAAGCCCCTGAGAGCTCAGGTCAGGGAAAACCTCAGCGAAAGGAGAGGAAGACTCAGGCCAAGAGCCCTCAGACTGGTCAGCAAGGGTACCATCATGCTTGGCAATACCAACAGGGAAGGCCAAACATGATGACACCTCCGTGGTTTTGGCATCCTGAGGCCTTTAACTGTTTTCCATTCCCTCACTTGCCTAGGGGGAATAGAAATCAGGGTCCTTATCAAGAACAAGGCCCAAGACCCGCTGCACCCAGACCTAGGAAGAACAGGAAGCCAGCCCAAAAGGCACCCACTCAGGCTCCTGTGAAGCCTAAGTCTAACACTCATACACCATCTTCCTCTAAGGCAAAGAAGAAGAAAGTTGTGTATGTCGATATTTCAGGGAGACGGGTTTACCACTCTGAGGCAATCAGGGTTGTGAAGCAAGTCTGGATCCCGAAGGGTACAGCTGACACAATAGGACCCAATACCCAATGGGTACCTAAAGCCTGATTTGCTTGCAGGCGGCTGTGGATCACAACAAGAGGAGAGGAGACTCAATCAAAGCTGTTTGGTACCTAGACAGTGGTTGCTCAAGGCACATGACTGGAATGAAGAGTCTTCTCCAAGAGTATCAAGCTAAAGATGGTCCACAGGTAACCTTTGGTGATAACTCAAAAGGTGTTACTAAAGGTTTTGGTGTTCTAATTATAGGTACAGTCAGAGTGGAAAATGTGTCCTTTGTGGAAGGACTGAAGCATAACCTGCTGTCAGTAAGTCAATTCTGTGACAAAGGGTTCAGTGTTGAGTTTTCATCGAATACATGTTCAGTCAAGGACAAATCAACACAGGTGCTTCTATCAGGTATAAGGAAGGGTAATGTTTATCTCGCTGATTGGAGCAGCACTATTCCTAATACTTGTCTTGTTGCTAAAAGCTCTCTAGAGCTCAGTTAGTTATGGCATAAAAGATTAAGCCACCTGAACTTCAAGATTCTTAACAAAATTTCTAGACAGTCACTTGTTGATGGTCTACCTAATGAAGTTTTTAGCAAAGATCACGTGTGCAAAGCCTGTCAGGAAGGGAAGCAGGTCAGAGCGTCATTCAAAGAGAAAGCCTCTTATTCCACTGACAGGATACTTCAGCTCTTGCACATGGATTTATTTGGTCCCATAACACCTGTGAGTATGAATGGTAGAAAGTATACCCTTGTGGTTATTGATGATTATTCTAGATATACTTGGGTTATTTTCTTGTTAAATAAGAAGGAAACACAGGTGAAGCTTCCAGAGTTGCTCAGGAGACTCAGCAATGAGAAGAATCAGTCCATTACTAAGATCAGATCTGACAAGGGCACTGAATTTATAAATTCATATATTTCTGACTTCTGTAATGAACTTGGTATAGCTCATGAGACTTCTGCAGCTAGAACCCCACAACAGAATGGGGTCGCTGAAAGAAGGAACATGACACTGAATGAGGCTGCAAGGACCATGCTGGCTGAGTCAGGATTGCCCAAGAAATTCTGGGCTGAGGCAATCAACACTGCATGCTACACTCAGAACAGATCCATGCTGAACAAACAACATGCTCAGACCCCATATGAGACATGGAACAAAAGGAAACCTCGTATTTCTTATTTTCATGTATTTGGTTGTAAGTGCTTCATCCTCAACAATGGGAAGACCCAGTTGAAAGCCTTTGATAGCAAATCTGATGAAGGAATATTCTTAGGATATTCTGAAGTTAGTAAAGCCTTCAGGGTTTACAATTGTAGGACCCTTGTTGTTGAAGAATCACCTCATGTTGTCTTTGATGAGTCTGCTAATGAGTCTAGGGCAAAGGTGCTGAATCCTGACACTGAGGAGGTCACAAGGAGTGTGACAAGGCTGAGCTTGAAGAATCAACCTGATCCCAAGATCAAGACTGTGCCAATTCCGAGATGGGATGATGATGATGATCAGGGTGATGAATCAGGTGCCACTCCTAAGCCCAGCACATCAGGGATTGTTGAGCCTCAGACAGAGGAACAGGCTCAACCTGAGGTAAGCACCGTCTATGAAGATGATGTTGCAGCTGAGATGGTTCCTGAGTCACCTCATCAAGGGGGAATCAATGTTCCTGACATTGAACTTATTAATCCCTTTGGCATAGACTTAGGATCATCCCCTTCTGTTCAATTTCCTGAATTTTGTGAGCCTGTAGACACTAACATTGCAGGTACTTCAGGAACAACTCCTGGCAAAAGAACATGGTTAGAGGATTATCCCATTGATCAAATCATTGGTGAACCAACTGAGGGAGTCAGGACCAGACGGTTCCATGGTGAGAGTGCATTGTTTTGTTGCTTTCTCTCTGAGCAAGAGCCTCAGAACATTGAAAAAGCTCTCACTGACTCGAACTGGATCATTGCCATGCAAGAGGAGTTGAATCAGTTCACAAGGAATCAGGTTTGGGAACTGGTAGATAGACCTAGGCATCAAGGCGTAATTGGTACCAAGTGGGTCTTTAAGAACAAGAAGGATGAGAATGGTGTTGTGGTAAGGAACAAGGCTAGACTGGTTGCAAAAGGGTATTGTCAGTCTGAAGGAATCGACTATGATGAGACTTTTGCTCCAGTGGCTAGGTTGGAAGCTATCAGGTTGTTCCTTGCATATGCAACATACAAGAAGTTCAAGGTGTATCAAATGGATGTCAAGAGTGCCTTCCTGAATGGTGTACTCAATGAAGAGGTATATGTTGAACAACCTCCCGGGTTTGAGGTTGGAGATAGAGTATACCATTTGAAGAAAGCACTCTATGGACTTAAGCAAGCACCAAGAGCTTGGTATGATACCCTCTCTCAATTCCTGACAGACCATGGGTTCAAGAAGGGAACTGTGGATAGGACATTGTTCAGGATTACTGAAGGTGATGACATTCTCTTGGTCCAGATTTATGTAGATGACATAATATTTGGATCACCAAATCATCAGCTCTGTGAGAAATTCTCTAAGTTGATGACTGGTAAATTTGAGATGTCCATGATGGGAGAGATGAACTTCTTCTTAGGATTGCAGGTCAAGCAGACTGATCAAGGTATATTCATTAATCAGGCCAAGTATACAAGAGACTTGATTCATAAGTTTGGTGTTCAGAACAGCAATCCAGCCAGGATCCCAATGAACACAAATTGGAAGATGGATCCTGACACTGAAGGGACTTCAGTAAATCAGACTGAGTATTGTGCGCTGATAGGTTCTTTATTGTACCTGACTGCAAGTAGGCCTGACATTACGTTTGCAGTTGGTGTGTGTGCTAGGTATCAGTCTGATCCCAAGAGAAGTCATTTGGAGGCTGCTAAGAGGATACTTAAGTATTTGAAAAGAACAGTCAATATGGGACTATGGTATCCTTCAGATGACAACTTAGAACTGACAGGTTATTCAGATGCAGATTATGGAGGTTGTAGGATTGATAGGAAGTCAACCTCAGGGACATGTCAGTTTTTGGGAAGTAAGTTGATCTCGTGGTTTAGTAAGAAGCAGAATTTAGTGGCGACATCCACGACTGAGGCCGAGTATATGGCTGCAGGTAGTTGTTGCGCTCAGATTTTATGGTTGAGGCAACAGTTGAGGGACTACCAAGTGTTTGCTAATCAGGTTCCAATCTATTGTGATAACAATAGTGCTATAGCAATTACTCAGAACCCAGTGCTTCACACAAGGTGCAAGCATGTGGATATTAGACACCACTTCATTCGAGATCATGTGGAGAAGAAAGACATTAGGATGGAGAAGATTCATACTGACAGGCAAAGAGCTGACATCTTGACTAAGCCTCTGGCTGAAGCAAGGTTTATGGAACTGTCAGTGGAGTTAGGACTCTTAGATCTGGGAGAGCAGTCAGTGTAGGGTTCTAGGGGGAACTCAGGCCAGACTCGACTCAGCGAGGTATCAGGGTGCTACAATGTCTCCCTGACAGGTATGAGTTCTAACCCGACTCTTATGAATTTCAAGCGTCTCCCTGAGTCCTTCGTCCTGAAAATCTTTATTAAATGCATTCCGTTCTCATTAAAAGCGCGCCTTTTCATATTTAAACCCACGCGCACGGAGCATTTAATGCTACAGTTACTTTTTCATATACGTGTCCGTTTTATACAGAATATGACTGACATGGGGTTTAATTGAAGCTGAGATTAATCCTGGCCCCTCATTTCAAAACCTTTCGAATTCAGGGATCAATCTCAATCCCACGTTTGAGTAACTGACTTAGTCTTATCAATCAAGAGTGTCATTTGAGGTTTTTACGCAAACACAACGCACAATCTGCACACTGAGTTTTCTCTTGCTCAAACACAGATAATTCTTTCGAAAAATCTCTTCTTTTCAAAACAATAGCATTTCTCGATTCCAACTGGACAACCGACAAGATCGTAGATGTTGTCGAAAAGAAACTGGTACACATGGAGCAAGTCATCTCCATGGAAGGTATCTGTCTTACGGTTGAGGAAATCAAACCCGTATTTAAATGGATTTCCGATGCCGGGTTGGAAACATACTTCACCACCCGCCCCATTTCCTTGCTCCCAAGAACAGTGGTGGAAGCCTATTTAAATATGTTCTTACGGAAGGGAGAGATCTTTACAAAGGTGACTGCGCTTAAGCCGACGGGAGAGAAGGACGGCGACGGCGAACCCCTCTACAACTCAGAGGAAGTCACTTTCGACGTCAGGAGGGCGGTGAGGGAAGTCTTTAAGTTGCCTTTCACAGGCATTAACCCAAGAACCTACAAGAAGAACTCAGAGGGAGAGCTTCTTGCGAAATGGACCAAGTCAGGGTCATCGGAGTTCAAGGCTCGTCAAAACAAGAATACTCTGAAGCCTGAGTACAGAGCGCTGGTGGACTTGGTGTCCAAGTTAGTGATGGGAGCAACTGGCTCTCACGAGCAGTTGAGTCTGCCCAAGCTGAGGCTCATGGGGGCAATTGCTGATGGAGTGGAAGCGAACTGGGAGCAGTTCTTCCTCGATCAACTCCATCAGGCAGGATTGGACAAGCTTACGCGGGACGAGGAGAAGAAGCACATTTCCGTCAGTGCCATCTTGCCATTCGGCACGAGGATGTCCATCCTGATTGCTCATGCTTGCCATGGGTATACCTTCGACTTTGAGGACAGTCTCTCCTCAAAGAAGGTAATGTTTTCCTCACTGAGTGATACCTATTCAGTGCTAGGGCTGACTGATCCCAATGCGAAAGCAAAGGGTCAGGGTAAAAAGCCAGCTGGTAAGGCCAAGAGAGTGGTAACCAGTCTCATTGAACGGGTAGATGAGCTCCTTGAGAGGAGTAAGGAGGATGAGGAGGTTGCAGCTGAGGAGATGGAGCAGCCGGAGGTGACCGCGACTGAGAAGAAGAAGAGGGTGAAGATAGTGCTGTCAGGGAAGAGCACGAAATCTGGGACTGAGTCTGATCCCAAGAAGGCCGGGTCTGAGGCTGAGGGAACTGACGATGACGTCAGAAAGGAGGGTGCTCAGGGAGAGAGGCCCCTGAAGAGGCTTAGGAAGGGAATAAGAAAATCCCCTGCTAAGAAGTTACCTGAGGTGAGTGAGAGGGAGAAGTCAAGCTCTCCTGGAGCCTCTGACTTGGAGGAAGTGAGAAAGACTGTCGAGACGGCTGAGTCGTTGCAGCCTGAGATAGCACCCACTCAAACACCCCCACACTCTGAAACCCAAACACCTTCCATCCCTGACCCCACACCTCAAACTCCCCAACCCCCCAAACCTCAGAGCCAAACCGTCCTACTGAGTCAGCGCCTTCAACCTCACACATAAATAAGCCTGACCAGTCAGCCGAGCCAAACCTTCCAAATCCCTCAGATTTTCCCTCATACCCCAATCCCAAAGACTGTCCCAAATCCATTTCAGCTGAGGAGGATGAGTTCCTTGAATTGGAGGAGGAGGAGTTAGATGAACACATGGCAGGAGGGATTCTGGAGAACACGCTCAGGGGGAACGCCACAGAATGGGCAGGAAAGTGCTGGCTTGGGCTATACAAGTACACTGAGCTACTGGCGTATGTGATTGAGCTCAAAGTTTGGTTGGACTTCAAACAATCAAACATGCAGGAGTAACATATGCTGGTGGATGCACGTGGCTGGGAGCACTGGGAGGCGGAAGAGGCCAAGATTTGCTCGTTCTTTGGACTTACTAGCTGGCTTCAACTCTTGAACTTTGACAACCTGAAGCAGCTAGTGGCTGAAATGATGTCCAAGAGCAAGGTTGGCCTCCTATCTGATGACGAGAAGGATGGTGATGAGGATGATGAAGGAGCTCAGGGTGGAGACCTGGAGAAGGCAGTGGAGGAAACTGCACAGGAAGTTGATTAGATGAACTCTGAGCCTCAGGCTCAGGGGGAAGGTGATAAGAACACTGGTGCCAAGGGTGGACCAGTGGCTGAGGATGTTGTGAACATCTCAGATGCCAATGAGACATCTGTCAATGAAGGGATTCCCTGCCCTGAGACAAGAGAGGAAGATGTTGAGGCATTCAAGGAGACTCTCAGTTCCGAGGGACTTGCTCCTAAGGTTCAAGATAGCTTAGCTGAGCCTGAGGAGGCGGCTATGACTACTTCACAACTGCCTTCAGTGCACCTTGAAGAAGGGACTGATGCTGCAGGGGCTGACAAGGGAAAGCAGCCAATCACTGATGCGGCCGTTGATGATGAGGATGTGATCATAACCGGGGTCGGACGTGCTGAATTCACAAGCATAGTGGAGGTCAAGAAGGAGAAAACCTCAGAAAATCTAGCTGAACTTCAGGAGGAGGTAATGAGGCTACGAGCTGAGAAGGAAGAAGACTCCAAGGCCCTGGCGAAGCACATCAGGTGGACAAAGTCAGCTTACAACACCCTTACTAACAGGGAGCTGATTTTGTTAAAGAAAACGTGACTGACACGGCCAAGTCAGTGAGGAATGAGAGGAAGCGCACCAAGAAGATGCTTAGGAACACTCTCAAGAAGCTTGAAGAGAGGGATGCGATCAGGGACGAGAAGATGAATCAGGCAGTGGACAGGCCTTGAAGGACTCAGCGTCCAAACTGGAGCTGGAGTCAGGGAGGATGGATCGCACCTCTCAGTCAGTGGCAGACACTTTGGCAAAGGCCACTGAGGAATCGGCAAAGATACTAACTGAGACTAGCAGAGTCAGCGGTGAGTCCTTGAAGGTGGAGGAAAGGATCACCAAGGCTGAACAAAGACTCCAACTCTCCATGAAGGTCTTTGAGAAGAAAGTCAATGCTGCTATCAGTTCAGTTTCTTTTGCAGGCACTGGGATTGCCACGGGAGTTGAGATGCTGAAGGAGGGCGTATTGGAAGTTCAATCCTTAGCCTCTTTTGTTATCAACAGTGGAGCTGAGTCACTCCCATCCCAGGCCAATGATGATGCCAAAAAGGGGGAAAAGAAGAAGAAAAGATCCCGCCCTGAGGTATCGGAGGCAGTCAATCAAGGTGAAACCGTTCTAGCTGACCCTGAAGCCAATCCTGAAGGAAACATTTTAAAGGTGAGGAAGTCAGCTAGGTTAGCGGCGGTGGAAAAGGAAGGAGGGGAAATTGTTGCCAAGCTGAGAGAGGAGGCAACAAAGGCAAAGGCTAATGAACCTTCCAAGCAACAACCTGAGCCAGTTCAGAGGTCGTCTCCCATGAGCTCAAGGAAGAATCCCATCATTTATTCAGGTGAGTTGGTTGCAGAGCTATGTGCTGAAGCATGGGGAGATCAATCTGACAAATCTGAGGCTATGCGCAGAGCTGAAATTTCTCAGAAGGAGAAGATGCGCATCTTGGAGAAGAAGGTTGAGAAGCTGACGGATATCACTGAGTTTCAACAACGAGAACTGGATGATGCAGTGATCAGCTTGCTAAGGAGGAAGAAGGCGAAGCCTGAGCCCAGGAAGTACAGGAAGAAGCCAACAGTTAGGAAATCAACAATTCTTCAAGTCAGAAGGCCAGAATCAGGAGCAAGGGAAGCTTTTGTTGATGAGTTCGTCTCAGAGACATTGAAGGAGTTTTGGACTGATGCAAGGGATGAATTTGTTAGATTGTGGTTTGTTGTGAAGAAGTGGGGCGACACTGACGATATCAATGCCCACTTCACTGACTACATGATGGACAATCATCCTGAGCTATTCCAGAAGATCTTGGAGGAGGCTGAGGTAGCTCAAGTTCAAGTGAAGGCTCCAGAGTTCACCATTCGAGCTCCTCCATTGGTTCCTGGAACTCAAAAGCATGATACAAAGGCCATTATAATGGAAGTATTGAAGATAGCCAAAGCTGAAGGGTACGTGAATCAACCTGGAAGACTTGACGAACTGAAGGCAAGAGTTTATGCAGGATATGGACTCAAGCCTGAAATGAGATTAGTCTAGGTGTTCACATGCTTCTTTGTAATAGATTAGATTAATTGTAATCATTTCCACATCAATCAATGAAATCTATTACTTTTGCCCACAGACAAAAACTCATTGTCTTTTTGGCTGTTGTTTAAAATTTTGTACTTTATCAAGAATTGCTCTAACACTGTCTTATCTTATAGATAGGTTTATCTTGTTTCCTCTAAGTGTTTTGAGGATCTTTTCAGTGTTTTGGCATCATCAAAAAGGGGGAAATTGTTGGGACATTGTCAGTTTTGATTAAGATCCCAAAGCCCCTGAAAAGATGATTGCCTTAATCTGTCTTTGTCAGGCTAGTCTTGGTTAGGATTAGTACTTAGTCATTTTACACTTCACAGGTACTCAGTGAGAGGAGAACTCACTGGAGACAATCAAGACTCAGAGCCTGAAGACGAAGAGCACCATCATGAACTTATGGCAGTCCTCTAAGCTGGCTGAGTAAGTGTCAGTGATGAAGAGTATGACCCTGAGGTCATTACTAACTCAGTCCTGAAGGGAACAGGATGTAACTGAGTTAATGGGAAGACTTGGAGTAGAGCCAAGCAATGCAAAAGGAATTTCAGCGTCAGGACAAGACTGGTGGGCTCAAGACAAAATGAACTTAATAAGACAAGCCTGAAGCTCAGGAATAAGTTCTGACATTCTCACCAACCTGATGACGTGGACCAATCCGAGAAGGACACGCACGTACGAAACCTGACATGAAGACTGAATTCAGACTGCATATTCAACGGGCAAGCATTCAATATGCATTTAATGCAAATACCAAATCCATGCAAGGACGGCTGCTGCATGAAGATATGTCCGTTTGAAGCCACTCTACATAGATGACTCGAAGGCTATCTCTCCAACGGATAGTTTTTCAAATTACCTATAAATACAGAAGACCTTGAACCCATTCAAGGTTACGGGAAATTTCCAAGCCAGAAATTACTCAAACTCTCAAGTATTCAAAAGCATTCAACCATTAAGAGAAGCACTCGAAACCTTCTAAATTTCCCAAGTGTTTCTCAGCAATTGAGAGTTATTCTGTATTCCAAAAGCTAATTAGAATTATCTTCAGCTTAGAGAGATTATCCAATCCTTAGCATAGCTTTGCCTTGTAAGGATAATCTCAACTTAGTTGGAATCCAAATTGAAACCAAAACCCTAAGTTAGGCTTGTTGGGAGTAAGTCAGTTAGAGTGTTAGTAAGTGGAGTTGTATAGATCAGTGAGGATAGCTGGTCTTGGTGCACTTTGGTACGTTAAAAACAAGAATCCCTTGAGTGGATTTCCTGTTAAGTCAGGCCGTGGACGTAGGAGCTTGAGTCTCTGAACCACGTTAAACTCCTTGTGTTCTTACTGCTTTGATATTGTGCATACTTGCTATATTACTTGTTCATTCATTGCATTCAAGTTTATCAGGTCTGAATCAATCAGGCTGATCTTCAAAAGAGCACTGCCCTACTAAACACTTTTCAGATTTGAGTAAAACAAGTTTTTCAGAAAGCAAACTAAACAAGACTTTAAACTTTCAGGGCTCAAACATTTCCGCACTGAACTTGAACTGATAGTTAGCCAACTGACCCGCACCAAGTGTAGTCAGTAGGTATATTATCAGCTCCTAGTTCTTTTTCCACTTTGAGTAAAGGGGACTCAGTCAGTTTTAAGGTTGAAAAATTGGTATACGTGTATTCCCCCCCCCATACACGTATTCCTCAGTCTTGTACCGGGACCAACACACATAATGAAGAATGATACAACTAACCTCCTGATGTACAGATCAATACGTCCTATTGGTCTGCCGGGCAAGATAATTTTTTTTACTACACACCTAAACTTGAAACGAAAATAATCAAGTAAGAACCAATGAGTAATTAATCATTGCATCAAAGATTTGTTCATTGTCATGATTAACAAGTGAAATGTATGAGAAAAGAATGTCAACCTACCAGCTGATAAGAATTGGGAAAAATGTAGGTTCTTACATTGTTGTATCTAAATCTTGGGGAACATTGTAAGAATAGGCTAGGAGTACAATATGCTATGTGACAAACCTACAGTCCCTAGCATCCCCAAGACGAGGGTTTATGAACCTGAGATATACCATGTAATTAAAAATTGGAAAGATTGAAAATATTAAATAATATCACTGTATTGCATATGCATTTTCAAAAAGAATGTCTGACAACTTACACAACTATTTTTAAAAGAAGTTGATTATTCACATATATAAGTATCATATGAAATGCCAAAGTAAATGTTTTAAGCATCATAATATACTACAACTACAGTTAATAACAATTACAACTCTAGTGCTCAACCCCTCAACATTATTAATCATATAAGCAAGAATTTATCAAGAAACAATACCCCCCCCCCCTTTTCTGTTTTGACAACAAATCAAATTGAATCACATTACCTGGTAGATGGTTGTCCCATTTAAGCATATCCTCTAATATTTCTACACATGCCTTCGTCCTTAAGATTCCCATGCCCCGTAGCCTCTTCAATCATTTCATCCCATTTTGTGTCATCCATGTTAAAATATGGATTAGATGTTGTTAGGATAAAAATTGTTAGTTTTGATGAGTTAAAACAAACCAGAAGATGTAATAGGACCATCTGGACCTGTTAGCCAGATGATGATCTAGATTAGGACTTAGTCTAGGGGGAACTGCCAGACCAGAAGACTTCACCAGAAGAGTCACCAGAAGACCCCACCAGAGGACTCCACCAGAGGACTCCACCAGAAGACTTCATCAGATGAGACAGACCAGAGGTAGAGGACCTTCCCCAGACCAGACGAGTCCGGACCAGACGAGTCTGGTGGAACAAAAGATGCTCAGTTTGATCCCCTTATTCTATTGAGTATTCTGGTTGTTCACCAGATAAGGACCAGAAGACACCGAGGTTGCCTGGTGTCTGGTCCTGCCTTCTCTGGAGAGAATCAGAGTTAGGCAGAGGAAGCTATTGACCGTTGGTGATTCAAATCAAGTCAACATGATCAGGATTGGAAAGTATTTGAAGATAATCAATCCAAGGATCCCACCAACCCAATCAATTAATTAGGGAATTGATTGATTGAGGCTTCCTTATATAGAGGATCTGATTGGATTAGCCCTCCAACGGCTAACCCTAATCCCCTCTATATATACAAGAGTGCAGTTCAAGAAAAAGCTCTAGAGACTCTACACGCGCACATAGCATACTAAGCTTTTTTATCACTACGCATTTGCACTCACTTTTGTTCTTAATTACTCATCCAACTCGTAAGGAGTTTATATACTCAACCTGTTCATCTTGTTAGACAAGGTTGGAGTAAGTTTGTCTTTAGATCGAAGTTAGATCTAAAGAGATTGTAAGAAGGTGCTGGTACTTCGGAAATTCCAGTAAGTAGTGAGTTTGTTGGTTGGATAGTGAGACCCCTTGATCAAGGGAGAGTGGACGTAGGATATTCAGATCCGAACCACTATAAATACGGTGTTATTTATTGCTTTCTTTAATACGTGTTGATTATTATTTGTGCTCTTAGAAAAGATTTTCTCTAAAGACATTTTGGTTATAAAGGCTTCCGCAATTAATCTATCTAGTGGGACCAACAGATGTCATTCTCTTCATTGTAACATCCCTAGCATCATACAAATCTTTAATTTCATTATCAGTTTCATGCATAGCCTCAAAATCTGATTCAAATTCCTCATCGCTTACATTTTCTAGTGGCCTAATTTAAGCTCTTCCATTAATTCATCATCTTTCTCTTCATGCTTCCCTGAAATGCTTCTCCTTAGTATAAACTCAAGGACTTTTGGGAGTGCCTCCTCCTTGTAGTTATGTAAATAGTCCTCTACCAGCACTTTCAATTCGGCAAAATATGTATGACCAATGGAACTGAATATAATTAGTATATGGAAAATACCTAGCATACGATCATCACTAATTCCAAAGCATGTGGCATAGTGCTAATATATGATATTTCTCCTCCTTCAATACATTAGATCAAATCTTCTTTGCCCTACCCCATTTTTCACTACAAGGTTACACAATTATTTACAAGTAAATAGACATACATGAGTTGCATAATTTATACAAAAACTAAAATTAAGACCTGAAAGCAGCATGTTGAATTAGGTCACTTTTCGCTTTACATAATCCGGAAACTCTACCTTCATAAAATAGACCTTTAAAAATAAGAAATCCATTACTATGCCCATTTTTCACGAATAAGAGAAGGCATACCAGCAACCTAATAATTGTAATCAATATCCCAGTATGCACAGTATAACACAAAATATTGATGATAGACCATTTTTGCTAGAAAATTCAAGGAATTAAGTTTCTGAAGAAAAATAGAACTATACCTTTGTTGTCTACATCCTCTATCTTAGATGCCGATTCCTTCTCTTCGGGTACGGCTATGCTAGACTCAGGTTCTAGCTTTGATTCCAGATCCGGATTTCTATTTTCGGTTAAGAAAAACTGCATTCTCGATGGAAAAATGTTGTAAGTACGCATGACTGATTGCATGATTCTTACAAGAAGAATTGGTTGAGCCATTGGTAATGAACGATGCAGGTTTGAGATTGCGAGATTTTAAATGGTTGCGAGAGTATGAATGTAGATTAATCCCACTCCATTACAAAATTCATATCTCACTGTTCCACAAACCAGGATTTATCACCCCATACCAGAAAATTCATAAAAATAATCTGATAAACAAAAAAATTTATTTGAAATGCAACAAAGAACAAACCTTAATCTCTCATTTACATGAATTCTCGAGCACTAACCTTACCATTCATCTAACATCTCCTATCTTCCCATCATCATGAATCCTCTGCAAAATAGAAGAAACATAATCAAATTATTTAAGAGCAACAAATTTACAAATACTTGTTAGGCTAAGGGATTAGGAGATTTCATTTGCTTACACAATTTTTCGAAACTTTGATTTTGCCAAAGGTCGGGGACGTCCTGACCCCATTGCAATACTTCCCTCATGGCTCCCCTGCCTTTCCTCCCAATTACATTTCTCCCCCATTTGCTTCTCACAAGCGCTAAAAAAATTCTCAAGTTTTTAATCGGTAATCAGCGAGGGTAATCTCGATTGTACAATGAGGGGCTAGGTGAGTGGTACAATAAAAATATGCAACGATAATAAACACATATAAATAAAAAGGGCACCTAATCGAAACGCACATATATATAAAGAACTCATTTGGTCGTCCGAGGAAGATTTCATGCTGTTGGGAGAGGAATTAAATAAAAAGGGCACCTGATTAAAATACACATATATATAAAGAGAGCATCTGGTCGTCCGAGGAAGATTCACGCTGTTGGGAGAAGAATTGATAGCGTCGATTTTCGATCTGGAAACAACGTGGGGCATAGCCGCATATGTGCGAACTGGTGGTAGAAGTCGCCAGAGAAGCAACTGAGAAAGTGTTGTGAGAAGAGGAAAAGGCAGACACGATGGTAATGGATTTAATAAATAAAAAATAAAATGCAAAAGTAATAAAAGTAAAAAAAGGATGAAACTATACAAAATAAAAGAGTGAAGGGGTAATATTGTCCGAAAATGACTTACAAGTGCTAGGCACTTTTAAATATATTATAGATATAGATTTGCAAATTAATAGCATTTATTTTATTTCTTAAATAAATAATTATAATTATATTTTCATTATTCATTAATTCTCATTAATGAATAATGAAAAAATTTCTCATTAATTCTAAAATTTTCTTATATTTATAAAATGAAAAATAATTAAATTAAAATTAACATGTGAAATTTACATAATTTCTAAAAATCTTAAAAACCCCACATTAAACTTCCTAATTAAGGTGACGCTAATTATAATCAATAAATATTGATGTAAATTTTGCAATTTAATGTTATTTGGAAAAAGTAAGCCAGGCCTTTGTTACTAAAAAAGAATAATTTTATGGTATAAAATGATATACAAGCATAATCAAATTGTTAATTGAAACACAAAATGGAAAAAGCTCTTCTAGCCATGGTATTATATTTTTCTTTTTAATGTTGCACTTTTTATTTAATTTATAAGTATATTAATGTTGGGACATTGTCAGTTTTGATTAAGATCCCAAAAGCCCCTGAAAAGATGTTTGCCTTAATCTGTCTTTGTCAGGCTAGTCTTGATTAGAATTAGTACTTAGTCATCTTACACTTCACAGGTACTCAGTGAGAGGAGAGCTCACTGGTGTCAATCGAGACTAAGAGCCTGAAGACGAAGAGCACCATCCTGAACTTATGGCAGTCCTCTAAGCTGGCTGAGTAAGTGTCAGTGATGAAGAGTATGACCCTGAGGTCATTACTAACTCAATCCTGAAGGGAACAGGATGTCACTGAGTTTATGGGAAGACTTGGAGTAGAGCCAAGCAATGCAAAAGGAATTTCAGCGTCAGGACATGACCGGTGAGCTCAAGACAAAATGAACTTAATAAGACAAGCCTGAAGCTCAGAAATAAGTTCTGACATTCTCACCAACCTGATGACGTGGACCAATCCGAGAAGGACACGCACGTACGGAACCTGACATGAAGACTGAATTCAGACTGTACATTCAACGGGCAAGCATTTAATGGGCATTTAATGCAAATACCAAATCCATGCAAGGACGGCTGCTGCATGAAGATATGTCCGTTTGAAGCCACTCTACATAGATGACTAGAAGGCTATCTCTCCAACGGATAGTTTTTCAAATCACCTATAAATACAGAAGGCCTTGAACCCATTCAAGGTTACGGGAAATTTCTAAGCCAGAAATTACTCAAACTCTCAAGCACTCAAAGCATTCAGCCTTTAAGAGAAGCACTCGAAAACATCCAAATTTCCCAAGTGTTTCTTAGCAACTGAGAGTTATTCTGTATTCCAAGAGCTAAATAGCATTATCTTAAGCTTAGAGAGATTATCCAATCCTTAGCATAGCTTTGCCTTGTAAGGATAATCTCAACTTAGTTGGAATCCAAACTGAAACCAAAACCCTAAGTTAGGCTTGTTGGGAGTAAGTCAGTTAGTGTGTTAGTAAGTGGAGTTGTATAGATCAGTGAGGATAGCTGGTCTTGGTGCACCTTGGCACGTTAAAAACAAGAATCCCTTGAGTGGATTTCCTGTTAAGTCAGGCCGTGGATGTAGGAGCTTGAGTCTCTGAACCACGTTAAACTCCTTGTGTTCTTACTACTTTGATATTGTGCATACTCGCCATATTACTTGTTCATTCATTGCATTCAAGTTTATCAAGCCTGAATCAATCAGGCTAATCTTTAAAAAGAGCACTGCCCTACTAAACACTATCAGAATTTAGTAAAACAAGTTTTTCAGAAAGCAAACCAAATAAGACTTTAAACTATCAGGGCTCAAACATTTCCGCACTGAACTTGAACTGATAGTTAGCCAACTGACCCGCACTAAGTGTAGTCAGTAGGTGTGTTATCAGCTCCTAGTTCTTTACCACTCTGAGTAAAGGGGACTCAGTTGGTTTTAAGGTTGAAAAATTGGTATACGTGTATTCCCCCCCCATACACGTATTCCTCAGTCTTGTACCGGGACCAACAAGTGGTATCAGAGCAGTGGTTCGAAAGACCACTGACTTTGAATACTAATAGTTTCAGAGGAGAAACTTTTGGTGGTCACTGAACAGATCTGAGTTTGCTTTTCATAAATCTTGCATCATCATGACTTCAAGGAGACTTGAAGCTTCGTTACCTGAATTCTCTGTATCTAACTTTGTCTATTGGAAGTTCAGATTAGAAGCACATCTAGATGCCATCCATGACCAGATGCCGCGTGTACTCAGGGAAGGACCGATCAAGATCACTATTCCTAATGTCAGAGGACTGGGATACGAGGATCTTGCGATTGGCGTGCAGGTTCTTAAAGAAAGGAAAGACATGACCAACGATGAAATCAAGATGGTGGGGCTTGACAACGTCGCCAGAAACATCATCTTGCATACGGTGCCCTTCGAGGAGTCAGCCAGACTGATGAACTTAAAGACGGCAAATGAGGTTTGGGATGAGCTGACCAGGATGTGCGAGGGGTCAGAAAAGATAAAGGAGAACGAGAGAAATATTGTCATTCAAAAATTCGAAGCGTTCGAGATGCTGCCTGACGAAAGCATAGATCAAATGGAGTCTCGATTCATCAAGTTGATGAATGAGTTGTGATGTTGGACAAGGATGTCCCAAGAAGAGATGTTGCTTCAAAGATCCTGAATGCTCTTCCTGAGAGATGGGATAACAGTGTAATTATGCTTAAGAACACTCAGGATATGAGTAACATAACTTCTGCTTTACTTTTTTCAGAGCTCAAAGCGCTTGAATTTGATCTTAGCAAAAGAAAGAAGAAAGTTCAGTCAGAAGAGGAAGTGAAGGAGAAAACTCCTGAGAAAAATGTGGCGTTCAAGGCCAGATCTGAACCCGTTGAGCCCTCATCAAACTCTTCATCAAAGTCACTGATGGAGATGAGCAGGGAAGAACTCGCTGAAGAGTACAGCCTGATGGCCAGACGATTTGACAAGCTCAATTCCAGGTTTGGTCGTTATAAAAAGTTTTATCAGGACTCACGTGACAGGAAACCTGAAGGAACCCACCAAAGCTCAAGGAGATATGAGGAGCGAAGGAATACTGACCAGAGGAGAGAACGTGGTGATGAAAGGAGATATTCTGAACCAAAGCCTGAAAGAAGAGACGAACAGAGACGTACTCGCGATGATAGATATCCAACCAAGCCTGAAAGCTCACCAAGAACCAGGGAACCTGACTCAAGGAGGAACCCTGAACCGAGAAAAGAAAGAGTAAGTGAGCAGGTAGCATGTTACAACTGTAACAAGATTGGTCACTATCAGTACGACTGCCCGGAGCTGAGTACGAGGGAGTGAGAGGAAAGGAGAGCCACTAGGGATCTAAGATCTGCTGATCGGAGAGCAATGGTCGCTGAAGATGCAACAGATTCTGACGGTCCTGCTGAAAGGTCACCTGAACTCTTCTCAGATGACGAGTAAGATGATGTTTGTCTGATGGCTAGGGATGAGCCTGATGTAACATCAAATTCTGTTTGTGCTTCTTACACTGGTCAAAATCCTGAGCTCAGCTCAGAGTCAGTTAGAGAAATGAACCTTCAGATCTGCATTGATCAATTGATGGTTGATTTCTCCAGACTGCAGGAAACTAATGTCTTCTTGGTAGAGGAGAACAAGAAATTGAGTACTGAGGTTCAAAACCTGAATGAACAACTCACTCAGTCTGATCTTAAAGAATCAGCTCAAATTGTGAGACTAACTCAGGAGATTGATTTAATCACCGCTGAGCGTCTCCCAAGAGAGAAGATTCTGAAGGAATTGGCTGAGGAAGAGTTGGTCAGGAAGGAAGAACTGAAGGTACTTAAGAGCAAGTTTGATGACCTCTTTACCAGACATGAAATCCTGAAAAAGAGTGAGGACTCTCTCAAGAAAAAGGTTGCAGCAATGAATAAATCCTCAGTGGCTAGAGAGGAAATAAATAGCAGCCAGATACTTGGGAACAAGAAAAAGGGACTTGGATATGTTCCTGAGAAATCCTCACAAGGTCAGTCTCATGTTGCTTCAGGGAGCAACACTGGGAGGGTATTTGTTCAGACAGGCCAGAGTTCACCTAAGGTTGTGCTCCAGGCCCGTCAAACTGATAAGGGCAAGGAAACCGTTGACACAGTCAGGGTTGCTCCTAAGGTAGCTAAGCCAAAACCCAAGGGAAAGGCGAAGCAACCTAAGGAAGCCCCTGAGAGCTCAGGCCAGGGAAAACCTCAGCGAAAGCAGAAGAAGACTCAGGCCAAGAGCCCTCAGACTGGTCAGCGAGGATACCATCATGCTTGGCAATACCAACAGGGAAGGCCAAATATGATGACACCCCCGTGGTTTTGGCATCCTGAGGCCTTTAACTGTTTTCCATTCCCTCACTTGCCTAGGGGGAATAGAAATCAGGGTCCTTATCAAGAACAAGGCCCAAGACCTGCTGCACCCAGACCTAGGAAGAACAGGAAGCCAGCCCAAAAGGCACCCACTCAGGCTCCTGTGAAGCCTAAGTCTAGCACTCATACACCATCTTCCTCTCAGGCAAAGAAGAAGAAATTTGTGTATGTTGATGTTTCAGAGAGACAGATTTACCACTCTGAGGCAATCAGGGTTGTTAAGCAAGTCTGGATCCCGAAGGGTACAGCTGACACGATAGGACCCAACACCCAATGGGTACCTAAAGCCTGAATTGCTTGCAGGCGGCTGTGGATCACAACAAGAGGAGAGGAGACTCAATCAAAGCTATTTGGTACCTAGACAGTGGTTGCTCAAGGCACATGACTGGAATGAAGAGTCTTCTCCAAGAGTATCAAGGTAAAGATGGTCCACAGGTAACCTTTGGTGATAACTTAAAAGGTGTTACTAAAGGTTTTGGTGTTTTGATTATAGGTACAGTCAGAGTGGAAAATGTGTCCTTTGTGGAAGGACTGAAGCATAACCTGTTGTCAGTAAGTCAATTCTGTGACAAAGGTTTCAGTGTTGAGTTTTCATCGAATATATGTTCAGTCAAGGACAAATCAACACAAGTGCTTCTATCAGGTATAAGGAAAGGTAACGTTTATCTCGCTGATTGGAGCAGCACTATTCCTAATACTTGCTTTGTTGCTAAAAGCTCTCTAAAGCTCAGTTGGTTATGGCATAAAAGATTAAGCCACCTGAACTTCAAGATTCTTAACAAAATTTCTAGACAGTCACTTGTTGATGGTCTACCTAATGAAGTTTTTAGCAAAGATCACGTGTGCAAAGCTTGTCAGGAAGGGAAGCAGGTCAGAGCATCATTCAAAGAGAAAGCTTCATATTCCACTGACAGGATACTTCAGCTCTTGCACAGGGATTTATTTGGTCCCATAACACCTGTGAGTATGAATGGTATAAAATATACCCTTGTGGTTATTGATGATTATTCTAGATATACTTGGGTTATTTTCCTGTTAAATAAGAAGGAAACACAGGTGAAGCTTCCATAGTTGCTCAGGAGACTCAGCAATGAGAAGAATCAGTCCATTACTAAGATCAGATCTGACAAGGGCACTGAATTTATAAATTCATATATTTCTGAATTTTGTAATGAACTTGGTATAACTCATGAGACTTCTGCAGCTAGAACCCCACAACAGAATGGTGTCGCTGAGAGGAGGAACAGGACACTGAAGGAAGCAGCAAGGACCATGCTGGCTGAGTCAGGACTGCCTAAGAAATTCTGGGCTGAGGCAATCAACACTGCATGCTACACTCAGAACAGATCCATGCTGAACAAACAACATGCACAGACCCCATATGAGACATGGAACAAAAGGAAACCTCGTATTTCTTATTTTCATGTATTTGGTTGTAAGCCTTTGATAGCAAATCTGATGAAGGAATATTCTTAGGATATTCTGAAGTTAGTAAAGCCTTCAGGGTTTACAATTGTTGGACCCTTGTTGTGGAAGAATCGCCTCATGTTATCTTTGATGAATCTGCTAATGAGTCTAGGGCAAAGGTGTTGAATCCTGACACTAAGGAGATCACAAGGAGTGTGACAAGGCTGAGCTTGAAGAATCAACCTGATCCTAAGATTAAGACTGTGCCAATTCCAAGATGGGATGATGACGATGATCAGGATGAGGAATCAGGTGCCACTCCTGAGCCCAGCACATCAGGGATAGTTGAGCCTCAGACTGAGGAACAGGCTCAACCTGAGGTAAGCACCGTCTATGAAGATGTTGTTGCAGCTGAGACGGTTCCTGAGTCACCTCATCAAGGGGGAATCAATGTCCCTGACATTGAACTTATTAATCCCTTTGGTTTTGACTCAGGATCATCCCCTTCTGTTCAATTTCCTGAATTTTATGAGCCTGTAGACACTACCATTGCAGGTACTTCAGGAACAACTCCTGGCAAAAGAACATGGTTAGAGGATCATCCCATTGATCAAATCATTGGTGATCCAACTGAGGGAGTCAGGACCAGACGGTTCCATGGTGAGAGTGCATTGTTTTTGTTAGGATATAGATTAGATGTTTTGAAGATGTTAAAACAAGAACTTTAAATAGGACTAGCTGAACTTGTTAGTCAGCTACAGATTAGTCTAGGTCTAGAATAGGTCTTTGGTTAAGGGGGAAGAAATCTGTGCAGACCAGAGAAGGTGACCAGATGAGGTACCAAAGGAGGTGACCAGAGAAGGTAACCAGAGAAGGTACCAGAGGAGGTGACCAGAGAAGGTGACCAGATGAGGTACCAGAGGAGGTGACCAGAGAAGGTGACCAGAGAAGGTACCAGAGAAGGTGACCAGAGGAGGTGACCAGATGAGAGCAGAAGAGTCACCAGAGCAGATGAGGTCCAGAAGAGTCTGCCAGAGGAGCCTGACCAGAGGAGTCACTAGAAGACCTCTCCCAGATGAGGACCAGAGCAGAAGGGTTACCTGACCAGAAGACCCCAGACCAGACGAGTCCTATTCAGATGAGTGAGACGGATTAGTTCACCATACCAGAAGCATCATAGTAATCTGAAGACAAGGAGATTTTGGAGATTAATGATGGAGAAGAAGGCAATCTGGAAGTCAACTGATGGAGGATTTGATTGCTTGATTGAAGTCAACTAATCAATCAATATAATCAATCTTTGATTGATTATATTCCTCCAATTATGGTTGTTCGAATTTCTAGCTTCCAACGGCTAGTTTATTCCACAACTATAAATAGGAGTGCTTGGATTAGTTCAATATAGAAGAGTCGCGCGAGAGCACACAACAAGAACACACGAACTCTTCCAATCACTCACCTTTGTCCTTTCTAGTTTATATACACTCTATTAGGAGTTTAGTTGGATTATTACTCAACCTGTTCATCTTGTTAGATAAGGTTGGTGTAAAGTTGTAAGAAGGAGCTGGTACTTCCGCAATTCCAGTGTTCGTAAGTTGGTTGGAGAGTGAGAAAGACCCCTTTGGAGAAAGGGAGAGTGGACGTAGGACAAGTTGGTCCGAACCACTATAAATCCCGGTGTCATTTACTTTTCTGCACTTAAGTTTTCTGCATCTTAATTTTAGCATTTAATTTTAAAGGGTTTTCTTAAAAATAAACTTAAAAACGCTTTCCGCTGGATAACCTTTTTGGGACCAACAAGTGGTATCAGAGCAGTGTGTCCTACAGACCACTGTTTTGAAATTATTTTGGTGGTCACTAGGGCAGATCCATTCTTTTGAAAACCCAAATATTTGTTGTGCTAACAAATTTTGCAGAAATGGGCTCAAAGAGATGCAGTAGAAGAGACACCAGGAGGTACTCCAAAAGAAGCATAGCAGATGAGGAAGATGAGGTATCCATTTCTGGTTCATCATCAAATTTTGGACCAGACGAAGAGATATGTCTGGTAACAGACGAGATATGTAATCGAACTACCTCTTCTTTTTCATCTTCTTCGTTTTCTGGACAATCAGAGGAGTCTGATATGCAGAAGATGCTATTAGATCTCCAAACTTCTATACAACTTTGTCAAAAATTGGAAGAAGAGAACACAAAGTTGAAAGCAGAAAATCAGAAGCTTTCACAATGTTTAGGCAACTCAGCTAATCTACCAGCTGAACAAAATTATACACTAGTTGAAGAGTCTTCTGACTTGACAACCAGGTGTAATGAACAAGTTAAGCTGATAGAAAGGTTGGTTGTTGAAAATATTGAGAAAGACAATGAATATAATCTGCTTAATGCTAAGTTTGATTAACTCTTCCACCAAAACAAAATTGTAAGAGAAAGTGAGGACAAGCTCAAGATGAGACTGGAGCAGCTGACTATAGCAAACAATGATGTGTCACATATAGCTGCCTCATCTCAAAGAGAGCATGATAAAACAGACCTTGGTTATACCAAACCTGAATCCTCACATGTTCAGAAAGAAGAACATCCTAGTAATTTTATTGATAAGGGTAAGAGGCCAGCTGACCAGGCAACTCAGCCTAATGGGCAGATGAGTTCTAAAACTCAAAAACCCAAAAGGCAGAGGAGGAATCTTAAAAGACCTCAGCCAGGCCAGCAGAGTAGAAGACAGTCTGGATCTTCTCAAAAGAGGCAGAACCAGATGACTTCTACTCACCTGCAGAGGACTTTCAAGTCATCTGCCAGACTAACTGGAACTTTTGATGGTTCTAGTAAGACTTATCCTTATCAACAAAATTTCAAGACTGTTGCATTAAGACAAGTTATTCCTTCTACTGGACAAGCTTATAAGAGAAGAAGAGCCTCTAGAAGAAATAACCATGTCGAAGCTTCTTATGTTCAGTGTGTTTTTGTGGATATGTATGGAAAAAAGATAAGATCACCTGATTCAAAAAGGGATGATCTATTATTGTGGCTTCCTAAAAATTGTGCTAACCCCCCTGGACCCAAAAGGGTACCAAAAAGTTGATTGCCTGCAGATACACAAGAAGATCAGCTGATGTTTTGCCCCAATATTAGCTGAGCAAACTTTGAGGGGGAAGATCAGTTGACCCAGCCTGCTAGATTCTCTATTCTCTTATTTCAAATTTTTCTTGTCTTGTTTTATTTAAGTTCTTTCAGTTTTAACATCATCAAAAAGGGGGAAATTGTTAGGATATAGATTAGATGTTTTGAAGATGTTAAAACAAGAACTTTAAATAGGACTAGCTGAACCTGTTAGTCAGCTACAGATTAGTCTAGGTCTAGAATAGGTCTTTGGTTAAGGGGGAAGAAATCTGTGCAGACCAGAGAAGGTGACCAGATGAGGTACCAGATGAGGTGACCAGAGAAGGTGACCAGAGAAGGTACCAGAGGAGGTGACCAGAGAAGGTGACCAGATGAGGTACCAGAGGAGGTGACCAGAGAAGGTGACCAGAGAAGGTACCAGAGAAGGTGACCAGAGGAGGTGACCAGATGAGATATCCAGAGCAGAAGAGTCACCAGAGCAGATGAGGTCCAGAAGAGTCTGCCAGAGGAGCCTGACCAGAGGAGTCACCAGAAGACCTCTCCCAGATGAGGACCAGAGCAGAAGGGTTACCTGACCAGAAGACCCCAGACCAGACGAGTCCTATTCAGATGAGTGAGACGGATTAGTTCACCATACCAGAAGCATCATAGTAATCTGAAGACAAGGAGATTTTGGAGATCAATGATGGAGAAGTAGGCAATCTGGAAGTCAACTGATGGAGGATTTGATTGCTTGATTGAAGTCAACTAATCAATCAATATAATCAATCTTTGATTGATTATATTCCTCCAATTATGGTTGTTCGAATTTCTAGCTTCCAACGGCTAGTTTATTCCACAACTATAAATAGGAGTGCTTGGATTAGTTCAATATAGAAGAGTCGTGCGAGAGCACACAACAAGAACACACGAACTCTTCCAATCACTCACCTTTGTCCTTTCTAGTTTATATACACTCTATTAGGAGTTTAGTTGGATTATTAATCAACCTGTTCATCTTGTTAGATAAGGTTGGTGTAAAGTTGTAAGAAGGAGCTGGTACTTCCGCAATTCCAGTGTTCGTAAGTTGGTTGGAGAGTGAGAAAGACCCCTTTGGAGAAAGGGAGAGTGGACGTAGGACAAGTTGGTCCGAACCACTATAAATCCCGGTGTCATTTACTTTTCTGCACTTAAGTTTTCTGCATCTTAATTTTAGCATTTAATTTTAAAGGTCTTTCTTAAAAATAAACTTAAAAACGCTTTCCGCTGGATAACCTTTTTGGGACCAACAAGTGGTATCAGAGCAGTGTGTCCTACAGACCACTGTTTTGAAATTATTTTGGTGGTCACCAGGGCAGATCCATTCTTTTGAAAACCCAAATATTTGTTGTGCTAACAAATTTTGCAGAAATGGGCTCAAAGAGATGCAGTAGAAGAGACACCAGGAGGTACTCCAAAAGAAGCATAGCAGATGAGGAAGATGAGGTATCCATTTCTGGTTCATCATCAAATTTTGGACCAGACGAAGAGATATGTCTGGTAACAGACGAGGTATGTAATCGAACTACCTCTTCTTTTTCATCTTCTTCGTTTTCTGGACAATCAGAGGAGTCTGATATGCAGAAGATGCTATTAGATCTCCAAACTTCTATACAACTTTGTCAAAAATTGGAAGAAGAGAACACAAAGTTGAAAGCAGAAAATCAGAAGCTTTCACAATGTTTAGGCAACTCAGCTAATCTACCAGCTGAACAAAATTATACACTAGTTGAAGAGTCTTCTGACTTGACAACCAGGTGTAATGAACAAGTTAAGCTGATAGAAAGGTTGGTTGTTGAAAATATTGAGAAAGACAATGAATATAATCTGCTTAAAGCTAAGTTTGATGAACTCTTCCACCAAAACAAAATTGTAAGAGAAAGTGAGGACAAGCTCAAGATGAGACTGGAGCAGCTGACTATAGCAAACAATGCTGTGTCACATATAGCTGCCTCATCTCAAAGAGAGCATGATAAAACAGGCCTTGGTTATACCAAACCTGAATCCTCACATGTTCAGAAAGAAGAACAGCCTAGTAATTTTATTGATAAGGGTAAGAGGCCAGCTGACCAGGCAACTCAGCCTAATGGGCAGATGAGTTCTAAAACTCAAAAACCCAAAAGGCAGAGGAGGAATCTTAAAAGACCTCAGCCAGGCCAGCAGAGTAGAAGACAGTCTGGATCTTCTCAAAAGAGGCAGAACCAGATGACTTCTACTCACCTGCAGAGGACTTTCAAGTCATCTGCCAGACTAGCTGGAACTTTTGATGGTTCTAGTAAGACTTATCCTTATCAACAAAATTTCAAGACTGTTGCATTAAGATAAGTTATTCCTTCTACTGGACAAGCTTATAAGAGAAGAAGAGCCTCTAGAAGAAATAACCATGTCGAAGCTTCTTATGTTCAGTGTGTTTTTGTGGATATGTATGGAAGAAAGATAAGATCACCTGATTAAAAAAGGGATGATCTATTCTTGTGGCTTCCTAAAAATTGTGCTAACCCCCCTGGACCCAAAAGGGTACCAAAAAGTTGATTGCCTGCAGATACACAAGAAGATCAGCTGATGTTTTGCCCCAATATCAGCTGAGCATACTTTGAGGGGGAAGATCAGTTGACCCAGCCTGCTAGATTCTCTATTCTCTTATTTCAAATTTTTCTTTTCTTGTTTTATTTAAGTTCTTTCAGTTTTAACATCATCAAAAAGGGGGAAATTGTTAGGATATAGATTAGATGTTTTGAAGATGTTAAAACAAGAACTTTAAATAGGACTAGCTGAACCTGTTAGTCAGCTACAGATTAGTCTAGGTCTAGAATAGGTCTTTGGTTAAGGGGGAAGAAATCTGTGCAGACCAGAGAAGGTGACCAGATGGGGTACCAGAGGAGGTGACCAGAGAAGGTGACCAGAGAAGATACCAGAGGAGGTGACCAGAGAAGGTGACCAGATGAGGTACCAGAGGAGGTGACCAGAGAAGGTACCAGAGAAGGTGACCAGAGGAGGTGACCATATGAGATGTCCAGAGCAGAAGAGTCACCAGAGCAGATGAGGTCCAGAAGAGTCTGCCAGAGGAGTCTGACCAGAGGAGTCACCAGAAGACCTCTCCCAGATGAGGACCAGAGCAGAAGGGTTACCTGACCAGAAGACCCCAGACCAGACGAGTCCTATTCAGATGAGTGAGACGGATTAGTTCACCATACCAGAAGCATCATAGTAATCTGAAGACAAGGAGATTTTGGAGATCAATGATGGAGAAGTAGGCAATCTGGAAGTCAACTGATGGAGGATTTGATTGCTTGATTGAAGTCAACTAATCAATCAATATAATCAATCTTTGATTGATTATATTCCTCCAATTATGGTTGTTCGAATTTCTAGCTTCCAACGGCTAGTTTATTCCACAACTATAAATAGGAGTGCTTGGATTAGTTCAATATAGAAGAGTCGCGCGAGAGCACACAACAAGAACACACGAACTCTTCCAATCACCCACCTTTGTCCTTTCTAGTTTATATACACTCTATTAGGAGTTTAGTTGGATTATTACTCAACCTGTTCATCTTGTTAGATAAGGTTGGTGTAAAGTTGTAAGAAGGAGCTGGTACTTCCGCAATTCCAGTGTTCGTAAGTTGGTTGGAGAGTGAGAAAGACCCCTTTGGAGAAAGGGAGAGTGGACGTAGGACAAGTTGGTCCGAACCACTATAAATCCCGGTGTCATTTACTTTTCTGCACTTAAGTTTTCTGCATCTTAATTTTAGCATTTAATTTTAAAGGGTTTTCTTAAAAATAAACTTAAAAACGCTTTCCGCTGGATAACCTTTTTGGGACCAACAGTTTTGTTGCTTTCTCTCTGAGCAAGAGCCTCAGAACATTGAACAAGCTCTCACTGACTCAAACTGGATCATTGCCATGCAAGAGGAGTTGAATCAGTTCACAAGGAATCAGGTTTGGGAACTGGTAGATAGACATAGGCATCAAGGTGTGATTGGTACCAAGTGGGTCTTTAAGAACAAGAAGGATGAAAATGGTGTTGTGGTAAGGAACAAGGCTAGACTGGTTGCAAAAGGGTATTGTCAGTCTGAAGGAATAGACTATGATGAGACTTTTGCTCTAGTGGCTAGGTTGGAAGCTATCAGGTTATTCCTTGCCTATGCAACATATAAGAAGTTCAAGGTGTATCAAATGGATGTCAAGAGTGCCTTCCTGAATGGTGTACTCAATGAAGAGGTATATGTTGAACAACCTCCCGGGTTTGAGGTTGGAGATAGAGTATACCATTTGAAGAAAGCACTCTATGGACTTAAGCAAGCACCAAGAGCTTGGTATGATACCCTCTCTCAATTCCTGATAGACCATGGGTTCAAGAAGGGAACTGTGGATAGGACATTGTTCAGGATCACTGAAGGTGATGACATTCTCTTGGTCCAGATTTATGTAGATGACATAATATTTGGATCACCAAATCATCAGCTCTGTGAGAAATTCTCTAAGTTGATGACTGGTAAATTTGAGATGTCCATGATGGGAGAGATGAACTTCTTCTTAGGATTGCAGGTCAAGCAGACTGATCAAGGTATATTCATAAATCAGGCCAAGTATACAAGAGACTTGATTCATAAGTTTGGTGTTCAGAACAGCAATCCAGCCAGGATCCCTATGAACACAAATTGGAAGATGGATCCTGATACTGAAGGGACTTCAGTAAATCAGACTGAGTATCGAGGGCTGATAGGTTCTTTGTTGTACCTGACTGCAAGTAGGCCTGACATTACGTTTGCAGTTGGTGTGTGTGCTAGGTATCAGTCTGATCCCAAGAGAAGTCATTTGGAGGCTGCTAAAAGGATACTTAAGTATTTGAAAAGGACAGTCAATATGGGACTATGGTATCCTTCAGATGACAACTTAGAACTGATAGGTTATTCAGATGCAGATTATGGAGGTTGTAGAATTGATAGGAAATCAACTTCAGGGACATGTCAGTTTTTGGGAAGTAAGTTGATCTCGTGGTTTAGTAAGAAGCAGAATTCAGTAGCGACATCCACAACTGAGGCTGAGTATATGGCTGCAGGTAGTTGTTGTGCTCAGATTTTATGGTTGAGGCAACAGCTGAGGGACTACCAAGTATTTGCTAATCAGGTTCCTATCTATTGTGACAACAATAGTGCGATAGCAATTACTCAGAACCCAGTGCTTCACACAAGGGACAAGCATGTGGATATTAGGCATCACTTCATTCGAGATCATGTGGAGAAGAAAGATATTAGGATGGAGAAGATTCACACTGACAGGCAAAGAGCTGACATCTTGACTAAGCCTTTGGCTGAAGCAAGGTTTATGGAACTGTCAGTGGAGTTAGGACTCTTAGATCCGGGAGAGCAATCAGTGTAGGGTTCTAGGGGGAACTCAGGCCAGACTCGACTCAGCGAGGTATCAGGGTGCTACAATATCTCCCTGACAGGTATGAGTTCTATCCTGACTCTTGTGAATATCAAGCGTCTCCCTGAGTCTTTCGTCCTGAAAATCTTTATTAAATGCATTTCGTTTTCATTAAAAGCGCACCTTTTCATATTTAAAACCCACGCGCACGGAGCATTTAATGCCTCAGTTACTTTTTCATATACGTGTCTGTTTTATACGGAATATGACTGACATGGGGTTTTGATTGAAGCTGAGATTAATCCTGGCCCCTCATTTCAAAACCTTTCGAATTCAGGGATTAATCTCAACCCCACGTTTGAGTAACTGACTTAGTCTTATCAATCAAGAGTGCCATTTGAGGTTTTTACGCAAACACAACGCACATCTGCACACTGAGTTTTCTCTTGCTCAAACACAGAATTTTCAAGAAAAATCTCTTCTTTCAAAACAATGGCATTCCTTGATTCCAACTGGACAACCGACAAGATCGTGGACGTTGTCGAGAACAAGCTGATACACATGGAGCAAGTCATCTCCATGGAAGGTATCTGTCTTACAGTTGAGGAAATCAAACCCGTATTCAAGTGGATTTCCGATGCTGGGTTGGAAACATACTTCACCACCCGCCCTATTTCCGTGCTCCCAAGAACGGTCGTGGAAGCATACTTGAATATGTTCTTACGGAAGGGGGAGATTTATACGAAGGTGACAGCGCGTAAGCCGACGGGAGAGAAGGACGGCGACGGCGAACCTCTCTACAACTCCGAGGAGGTCACTATTGACGTCAGGAGGGCGGTGAGGGAAGTCTTTAAGTTGCCATTCTCTGGCATCAACCCAAGAACGTATAAGGTGTTGGTCCCACTAGTTAGATTAATTGCGGAAGCTTAAGTTAAATGTCTTTCAAAGTCTTTTATAAGAGAACAATAATCAACAAACAATAAGTAAAATAAAGCGATAAAGAACACAAGATGTATAGTGGTTCGGATAGAATATCCTACGTCCACTCTCCCTTATATCCAAGGGGTCTCACTAACAACCAACCAACTCACTTACTTACTGGAATTTGGAAGTACCAGTTCCTTCTTACAGCCTCTTTAGATTTACCCTCAATCTAAAGATCAAACAGCCTACAACCTTGTCTGATAGATGAACAGGTTGAGGTTTCAATAACTCCTTAAGAGTAGATAAATATTATGAACAGTAAGAGTGCTTGGAAAGAATCTCAAAAGCTTAGATGGACTTATGCGCGTATATAGTTTCTCTAGAGCTTTTTCTTGAACTGCACTCTCATATTTATAGAGGGGATTAGGGCTAGCCGTTGGAGGGCTAATCCAATCAGATCCTCTATATAAGGAAGCCTCAATCAATCAATTCCCTAATTGATTGATTGGGTTGGTGGGATCCTTGGATTGATTATCTTCAAATACTTTCCAATCCTAATCTTGTTGACTTGATTTGAATCACCAACGGTCAATAGCTTCCTCTGCCTAACTCTGATTCTCTCCAGAGAAGGCAAGACCAGACACCAGGCAACCTCGGTGTCTTCTGGTCCTCATCTGGTCAACAACCAGAATACTCAGTAGAATCAGGGGATCAAACTGAGCATCTTTTGTTCTACCGGACTCGTCTGGTCCGGACTCGTCTGGTCTGGGGAAGGTCCTCTGCCTCTGGTCAGATCTCATCTGGTGAAGTCTTCTGGTGGGGTCTTCTGGTGACTCTTCTGGTGAAGTCTTCTGGTCTGGCAGTTCCCCCTAGACTAAGTCCTAATCTAGATCATCATCTGGCTAACAGGTCCAGATGGTCCTATTACATCTTCTGGTTTGTTTTAACTCATCAAAACTAACAACTTTTATCCTAACAATTTCCCCCTTTTTGATGGAGTTAAAACATTACCAGAACTGATCAAAAGTAAACTTAAGCAAGAAAACAATAAAGGATAAGACCTTAGAATAGATCTTATCAGGCAAACAAATAAGACAACAAGGGGTTGTCTTTTGAACAGAGAAGATATGAGATTCTCATTGATAAAAAGGACAAAGATGATTACAAATTACAAAGCAATTCTGGTCCTATTCTAAGCATATCTTCTGTTATCCTTGGGCACCAGGAACCAGTCAAAGAATCTATCTTGAATGGCCTTCAACTCTGCAGAAGATGTTGGGGTGAAGTTTGCCAACACCTTGGTCTTGTACAGTCTCTTCAGCTCAGCCCAATCAACCTGGTCTCCTGCCATTGGAGTGTTGAGAAAATGGAATTCAGGAGCAGTAACTTCCAGGTTGAATTCAATAGTTGAATCCATCATCTGCTTGTACAAATCTGCATCATATGCCTGCATCCAAGAATGGAAATTCCTGTTGATGAGAGCATCATCCTCTGGTGGAGGTCTCTGGATGTAATGTTGAATGAACCAGAGAGTCTTGGCTTCTCTCCATTTTTCTATCAAAGGCACAGGAACAGTTGAGTCAAAGGACCCTTCTGTCCTGAGAGGGAGGATGTTCATGACTTCAACAGGCCCTTTCCTCTTCTGGCTGGATCCACTAGCACCAGGAGTGATGCCAGCTTCTCTGCTCTTCTTATTTTGCCTTCTAACATATCTGAGCCTCTGCTCTTCATCTATGTTTTTCCTTATCCTTGCTTGCCTCTCTTCAGGCGACTCTTCCTTGAATCTCTTCTCTGCTTCTTCAACCACAGATTCAAGGAAGCTCTTCTTCACTTTCCTTATCTTCCTCTTTGCAGGTCCAGAGATGGAGATTGGATCCTGCTCAGCCTCTGACTCCTCTTCTGCAGCAAGCTGCTTAGCCATGGAAAGAGATTTGAGCTCTTCCTTCTTCTTCTTCTGCAACTCAGCCTCGGCCAATGTATTCTCAGCAGGTCCAGACGAGCTCCATGGCTGAAGAGAGTTTCATTTGTGGTCTTTGCCAGATCAGTTCTGGCCTTCTCTTCCCCCTTTTTAACTTCATCAAGGAGGGGCTCCACCACCTGCCTTATAAGATCAGGCAAGGCAGTGTTGGAGGAAGAGTGAAGATCACGTAGCTGCTTGGCCTCCTCCAGGTAGGCTTTAGACTCAGCAACAAGCCTCTCTTGCTTCTCCAACATCTCCTGGTGGGAGTCCTTTAGCTTGGCAGTCTGAATCATCTGGCTAGCCATCTCCACTTTGAGCACAGAGACTGGCCTCATCTGCTCCAGCACGTGCTCCTGGAGCTGCTTCTGGCTGTGCATGACATCCAACTTGACAAATAAGCCATTAGCCTTGAAAGAAGCTTTTACTTCTGCCAGAGTAGACTTGATCTGCTTCAGGAAGATTTTCCTCTCATGCCTGATCTGATGCTCTATCATAGCAGGGGCCATGTGTTGAATTTCTTTGGAAAAGTGCCCTATCTGCATGATCTGCTCGTTGAAGAAAGCCTTCATCTTCTGGAGCACAGCAGGAGACATCTCAAAGTCTTCCTCATCTGAATATAGCTCTGGAGGGAAGACAAAATGAGGACCAAACTTGTAAGTGGGGCCCTCTGTAGTGAGCATTACTCCTCTCTGGATGAGCAGGGTGCGAATCAAGACTTTAGCTGCACCAGGGGTCTCCAGCTCTGCTGGGTTCTGAATATTCATCCTCTGCTTTAGCTCAATCTCCCAAGCAGTGAAGTTGGAGGGACCCATTTCCTCAAGCAAAAGCATTAGGTCCTCCACATCTTCAAGTTTGGCCTTGCTCCAGACCTTGGCATCAGTAAGCTCTGCCAGGAGTGGTAAGTGCTCCAGAAGAACTGGGAAATGCTCTCTTAGCCAGAGCTGAGCACTTACACTCATACTCTGCCTAATGGGACCCATTTCTACAGATGAGAAAGTGAAGGGTTTGGGCCCAGAGGCAGAGGAGGAAGGTGCTAAGTTAGCAGGCTCAAGTGAAGCTTCCTCATCTTCACTATCATCGCTTGTCAAACAGGTAGGAGAAGGGGGAGGGGCAGGGAAACCCAGAGCCATAGAAATGGTTGGGTCCTGGTCTTTATGGGTTTGGGGAGGATTGGGATTTTGTGAAGTAGAGGTGGAAGGGAAGGGTTGCTCTGCACCAGAAGAAGATGGAATATCTGGTACAGAAGGTGTAGGAGGTATCTGGGAGGTGGAAGTGTTTGGAGGGGGGATTTCTGCACCAGAAGAGATTGAGGGTTCCTCAGGTGCAGAAGGTGGGGGAGAGGGGTTTGTGGGAAGATGTGTTTGGGAATATGGGGGAGAAGGTGTTTGGGTAGGAATGGTAGAGGGAGAATATACTGGGGTATCTGGGATAATCTGCTCTGGTGGAACAATAGGGGTACCAGAGGCAGATGGGGTTTGGGGAATATTATCTGGGGGAGAGGTAGAGTGGGAGACAAGATTAATGGGAGAAGAAGATGGAAGAGAAGGGTTTACCTCTGCTGGGTCAACACCAGCAGGCACAACAGGCTCTGGAGCATCCTCCATCATCTGGGAAGCATCCTCAATTGCCTTTTCTAAGGCCTCTCCAAGATCAGATCCAGAGTCAGGATCTTGAAGAAGGGCTCTCTTGCCTTGGATTTCCTCACAAGAGGCTCAACCTCTTCTTCCTCTTCTTCCTCTGAAGGCTCATCCACCAGAAGGGTTTTCTTTGCCTTTCTGCTAGTCCTACGCTTCTTAGCAGAACCTCTCCTGGCCTCTTCTGGCTGCTTCCTCTTGGCTGCTCCAGCCTTCTTAACAGCTTTATCATCATCACCCTTCTTCTTAAGTACTTCAAGAAGGGGAATCTGGTCCTCCTCTGAGGAACCAGAGAAAGCAATGGTTGAGGAACCAGTTGCTTCAGCAGTTTTCTTCTGCGTCTTCTGCTGCTGCTGCTTCTTCTGCCCCTTGGCTGGTGAGGGAATAGATTGAATAGGAGGGGCAGGGATGGCTTGCTCTCCATCAGAGTCGGCATGGCCATGGAGAGGGCTATCCTTGTAGAAGAGGATCTTGGATTTGTGATAACTATGGCACCAAGATGATTTCCACTTCTTCTCTGGAAGGAGAGAATCCAGAATAAGAGTTAACTTAGTCCCCAAAGAGACATTTGCAGTGAAGCAGAACTGCAACTCTCCTGGCTTGGAAGGACAAGGCTCCTTCTTCACCTTCAGCCTGTTCTTCCTCAACACATCCCAGAAGAACTCCGCCCAATTACACTGAACACCATCATATAAAGCCCTCATCACACACATCCTACCATTGAAAATGGCATCTGTGCTGTGATTTTCACACATAAGCACCTTCACCACGATATCGAACAACACCTTGAACTTCTGCCTTAAATGCTTGTCCAAGAAGCCCTTTGTGATATTCTGGCAGGAAGATCGAGCAAAAATCTTGAAGGAACCAATAATGTCATCCTCCTTGTACGTCAAAGGATCCACTCCCACCGCAGAAATGTTCTCGAATAAAGCGCAGAAATCGTGCTTAGAAAACACCAAATCATCTTCATCAACCTTGGAGGAAATGTGGTCCTCGTGAATCTTCATACGAACCAATAACTGGGCCGCATATCCGTCAAGAGTACGAAAATCCTTGGGAACTGTGGAGATCAGCTTCTCCACCCCTGCATTCTGGAGCATCTCCAGAATCGACAGCGCAACAGGGTTCTTGGTGGTATAAAAGTCCACCACCATCTCCGTCTTTAACTTTCGCATCATAAGAACATGATCGAAGTTACACAGGGGAGCCATATCTGTGAAAGAGAGATAGAGAAAGAGAAAGAAATTCTTTGCAGAGAGAAGTTAGGGTTTGAAAGTATGGAAACGTGAAAGGACAGATTGAAAGAAAGTTTGATTTAAATAGGGTATTACGCGTGGCTTGAATAATAAATGAAGTGTGAACGCGTGTAGTTTCAAATTTAATTGAGGAAACAAAATCGATTTTAGCATTGATTGACATTTTGCACAGTGATTAAATCTGATAGCCACGATGAAAGGCAAGATACAGATTTAATCTGGTGCGTTGGCATAGTCATTGGGACTGGGCATAAAGGGGTTTTGTGGCAGTCAAGAGAAAAAGCGAAATGATTGCCTATGCCCTATACCCTAGTCTTAAATACACTCCGAAGTTGAAACGTTTTGAGTGTACTTACTAATTTGAAAGGTGTATCCCAATGATCAGAGGTCAGAGAAGTAAAGACATACCTGTCACCTGATATTGTAACTAGATGATACCACAGCCAGTCTGGTGCTACATCTCCTCTGATGGAGCGCATCTGGTCCTGGTCAGAGAAGACTTTGGATATTTTGGAATCTGACTCAGCACCTCAACTGGGACAAGTGTCACCTGGTGTATACCTCATCTGGAGATATACCTTCTCTGATATGTCTAATCTGCAGGTATGTTAGTTTAAGAAAATAAATGTATGAAGTAAAGTAAAGAAACAAAGAATACTTCTCTGTTGTTCCCCCTAACACAAATCTGTCTCTGGATCCGACAAACCTAACTCAAAAGCTAACTCTCTGAATCTGGTCTCAGCCAAAGGCTTAGTCAAGATATCTGCTCTCTGCTTCTCTGTTGCAATCTTTTCCATCCTTATATCTCCCTTCTCAACATGATCTCTGATAAAATGATGTCTTATATCAACATGTTTACATCTGGTATGAAGAACTGGATTCTGGGTGATTGCAATTGCACTATTACTATCACAGAATATAGGAATATCCTTAGCTCTAATCTGGTAGTCCCTAAGTTGTTGACTAATCCAGAGTAGTTGTGAACAACAGCTCCCTGCAGCCATGTACTCTGCTTCTGTTGTTGATGTAGCAACTGAAGTCTGCTTCTTAGAAAACCAGGATACCAATTTATTCCCTAAAAATTGGCATGTTCCACTAGTAGACTTCCTATCTATTCTGCATCCACCATAGTCTGAATCTGAATAACCACTCAATTCTAAGTTGTCATCTGCAGGATACCACAAACCTAAATTCACTGTTCCCTTAAGATACTTCAATATTTTCCTAGCTGCTTCCAAGTGACTCTTCTTGGGATTAGCTTGAAATCTGGCACATACTCCTACAGCAAAAGTAATATCTGGTCTGCTTGCAGTCAGGTACAGAAGAGAACCAATAAGTGCTCTGTACTGAGTCTGGTCCACACTCTCTCCAGACTCATCTGGATCCATGTTGAAATTTATCATCATAGGGATCTTGGCTGCTTTGCTAGATCATATTCCAAATTTCTCTAACATGTTTCTGGTGTACTTAACTTGGTTAATAAAAATTCCCTTCTCTGATTGCTTTACCTGCAAACCCAAAAAGTAATTCATTTCTCCCATCATGGACATCTCAAACTGTCCCTGCATGAGCTCACCAAACTTCTCACACAGCTTCTTGTTAGGGGATCCAAATATGATGTCATCAACATATATTTGGACCAGAAGGATGTCCTTTCCTTCTTCTTTCCTAAACAAGGTTCTATCAATCTTACCCTTAGTAAAACCATTGTCCAGAAGAAACTGAGATAGAGTGTCATACCATGCTCTGGGTGCCTGCTTCAGCCCATAAAGAGCTTTCTTAAGCTTAAACACCTTGACACCTTGTTCAAAACCAGGGGGTTGTTCCACATACACTTCCTCAATGAGAATCCCATTAAGAAAGGCAGATTTCACATCTATCTGGTATACTTTGAACTTCATGTGAGCAGTATATGCTAAGAACAATCTGATGGCTTCTAGTCTGGCAACAGGGGTAAATGTCTCATCATAGTCTATTCCTTCAGACTGAGAATAGCCCTGGGCCACTAGCCTTGCCTTGTTCCTAGTAATGACATCATTCTCATCTTTCTTATTTTTGAAAACCCACTTAGTGCCTATCACCTTTTTATGTCTTGGTCTGTCTACCAGCTCCCAAACATCCTGTCTGGTGAATTGATTCAACTCCTCCTGCATAGCAACAATCCAATTTGAATCTTTCAGTGCCTCCTTGATGTTCTTGGGCTCAATCAAGGACACATAGCAACTAAATAAGGCAGCTAAGTTAAGAGTTCTCCTAGTCTGGACACCCTTAGTTGGATCTCCAAGGATTAGGTCATTGGGGTGATCAACCAGGGTCCTCCTTCCCGTGGTCTTGCCTGGTTGATCATCTTCTGCAGTACCTTGATGATTATCACCACCTGCAGAAGAGCTTCCCCTACAGGAGTTCCAACCTCTTCTGGTTTTGCTCCTTGTGAAGGCTGCTGCTTCAGAGAACCAGGAGATGGGTCATCATCTGAATCTGAATCTGAATCAAGAACAGGTGGATTGACTTTGATAACTCTGGGTGTAGTCTGATTCTGGGTCTTATCAGAAGACTTAGAGTCCACCTTGCACTCAAAAGCAGATTCATAAAAAACAACATGAGGTGTTTCCTCCACACAAAGTGAATTCTTATTAAAAACTCTAAAAGCCTTACTGGTGCTGGAATATCCTAAAAATATTCCATCAGCCACTTTAGCATCAAAGGTTCTTAATTTAGATTTCCCATTGTCATGGATGAAACACTTACATCCAAAAACATGAAAGTATGAAACAGATGGGGTTTTACCTTTCCATACCTCATATGGGGTCTTATTATGTCTCTGGGCAATCAGGCATCTGTTCTGAGTGTAGCAAGCTGTATTAATAGCCTCTGCCCAAAATCTCTGTGGAGTGTTGTATTCTGCCAGAAGTGTTCTTGCAGCTTCTTTAAGAGTCCTATTCCTCCTTTCTGCTACTCCATTTTGTTGGGGTGTTCTGGCAGCAGATATCTCATGAAAAATCCCATGGTCCTTGCAATAATCTGCAATGTGTGAATTCAAAAACTTTGTCCCTTTATCACTTCTGATTCTGACTATGCTCTGGTTCTGCTCATTCTGAATCTGATTGAAGAATTCTGGCAGCTTAGTCATAGTTTCATTTTTCTTAAACAAGAACACTACCCAAGTGTATCTTGAAAAGTCATCCACTATCACTAAGGTGTACTTCCTTCCACTGAAACTAAGAGGAGAAACAGGTCCATGTGAAGTAGTTGAAGTGCTCTGGTTGTGGTTGTGCTCTGGACATCCTTAAAGGAAGTCTTGGGTTGTTTACCCTTCTGGCATGAACCACAAACCTGATTCTTCTTGAACACTTCATTAGGAAGACCTCGAATGATACCTTTTCTGGCAATCTTATTCAGTGTTTTGAAGTTAAGATGACACAATCTCTTGTGCCAAATCCAGCTATTCTCTGCAGATCCTTTAGCAACCAGGCAAGCATTTCTTGGGCAACTGCTAAAATCTGCAAGATAAATGTTACCCTTCCTCAAGTCTATTAGCAAGATATCAATATAATCAGAAGAGAAAACAGTGCATGAATCACTAGAAAACTTCACTGAGTATCCCTTGTCACAGAATTGGGATACTGAAAGCAGATTATGCTTGAGTCCTTCAACATAGTAAACTTCATCTACAGAAACTCCATTGAAGGTCAACTTTCCAACTCCTCTGGTGACGCCATAGTTGTTGTCACCAAACATCACTCTTGGTCCATTCAATGGCTTGAAATCTTGGAGATTATCCTTCTGGAAGGTCATGTGCTTGGAACATCCACTATCAATGTACCAGACATGGTTGCTTGAAAATCCTTTCTCCAATGGACTCTTATCTACCTGCAGAGAAATCAATTAGGTCCCCTACTAGTGTTGGGTCCTGATTGGTTAGTTGCAGGTTTTGTAGGAATCCAAAGATAAAGATCATCCCTTGATGGATGAGGAGATCTTATCTTCCTTCCAAATCTATCTACCAGCACATGTCCTCTTACAATGACATATTGAGCTACTGGTCTGATAAGGACACCTTTCCTATAAACAGGCCTGGTGTACCTTTTCTCAAATCTGGCCTTTGGAATGGCCTGCCTCAAAGACATGGTCTTAAAGGTCTGGTTATAAGGGTACATCCTAGAAGAACCATCTCTGGTGTCATAACTACCCAGATCAGTTGGTTTTCTATAGATGGGTCTGGAAGACCACCTCTGGTTCTGATACTTAGACCTGCTCTGGTGGTCATATTTCCTTTGAGTATACCTATTCTGGAATTGATTTCTCTGAGAAAATTGTCTCTGGGGTACCTGGTGCTGATGAACATTGTTCCTTCTCTGGTAGGTCTTACTCTGATTGGTATTCCCCTTTCTTGAGTGTTTCCCTTGAGGTCCCCTAATCTGGTTAGGTTCCCTTCGAGGATTACTCTGGGGTCCTCCAACTTGAGTAAGTTCTACTCCTTGGGACTCATTGTTCACAGGACCATTAATCTTCAATGGTTCCCCTTGTTGACTTTTATTCTCTAGAATCTTCTCTTCCAGGACAGTCAACTCTTCTGGACCATTTGTTATGTGATTAACAGAGTGATTCCTTTTCCAATCAGGATTGTGAACCACCTTGTAACCATTACCAGTCAAGTCTTTATCATCCCAGATTTCTACCAATTTACTAGCTCTTACAGACTTGTCTTTATTATAAAGGTACTTATGAGTTTTAGTGGAAATTCCAGAGTATCCTAAACCACTCTTATCACAAATGCGCTGAGAAGACTCTGATATGATAGATACAACAGATGGTATCTTAGGAGCTTCTCTGGGCATGGGTATCTCCTCTATGTTATGAGCAACTTGTTTTCCCTTGATAAGAGTCTGGTATTTGGCTCTGAGTTCATTGATCTCATCTTCTTGAGAGTTCTTTTCTTTCATGAGTTGATCTACCAGAGTATCTCTTTCTGTGATCTTATCCTGAAGTTCAGAGACTTCTTTGGAATGATCTTTCATGAGTTCTCTGGTGGATTTATGCTCATGAGATAGAGATTGAACTTCAGCTCTGAGCCTACCATTCTCTTTCTCAAGTTTTTGACAGAGTTGGACACAATTTTGGAGATCTGATAGCATTTGTTGCATATCAGACTCTCTGGAGTTACCAGATGAATTAGAGGATTCAGTATATTTGGAATTTGATAAGACTAGAGTAGTTTCATTTACCTCAGTGATGTCTGCCATAAGACACACATCATCATCTGATCCAAAGTCAGAAGAAGAAGAAGAACTGGAACTAGTATCCTCCTCCTCTGCTTCTGCCAGCAATGCTCTCTTATCTGCATATCTCCTATCTCTCTTGATTCTTTTCTCTTCTCTTTCCCTAGGAGTAAGCTGAGGACAATCATAACTGTAGTGACCAGTCTTGTTGCATGTGTAGCAGGCATTGTCTCCTCTAGAACTAGGACTTGGCTCTCTCCTCCTCTGGTTGTAGTCTGATCTGGCTGGACTACTCTCTCTCCTCTGGTAATCAGGTCTGCCAGAGCTACCATCCCTCCTCTGATAATCTGATCTCCCAGAGTTGCCAGGGTTGTCATCTCTCCTCCTCTCTGGAGTTCTGAATCTGGTCTCCCTTGAGTCTCCAGATGTCTTCTCCTTCTCTGCAGGCTTGAAGGAACTCGTTCTGTCTCTAGTAGATTCCTTTCAGTGCCTTTTGTACCTGCCATATTTTGTACTCATTTTATCTAATTTACGAGTTAGAAGTGCTACCTGCTCCTTGAGGCTCAAGTCATCTGCAGTAGACTCCTTTGGCTTGATATCAGGCTTGATAGTTGAAGAGAATGCAACACCTTTCTGGCCAGAAGAGGAAACCTCTTCTGTTTGATCCTCCTCTTGAAGATCATACTCATAGGCTTTGAGATCAGACAACAGAAGATGATGATCCAGAGTATTGAGATCCTTGTTGTCCTTGATCACAGTGACTTTAATTCTCCACCTGCTGGTTAGTGAGCGCGTTACTATTAATTTCTTTTTCAGAGTAGGTCTTACCTAAAGCACTAGCCTTGTTCAGAAGGTTTGTGAGACGCATGTCCAGCTGGTCAATGGTCTCGCCTGGTTTCATCTTGAAGGTGTCAAACGAGTGTTGAACAACTTGGAGCTTGTTGTCTTTGATCTTCTCTGTTCCCTCACAGAGAAGTGCAAGTTTGTCCCACATCTCCTTGGCAATGGCACATGTTCTGACCTTTTCAATCACCTCTTTAGTAAGTGTGTTGATGATCTCTGTTCTTGCCACCTGGTCCAAGTTGTAGAGCTTTCTTTCATCATTATCAAGCTCATCTTTCTTTTTGAGGATTCTTTGCCTGGGGACTCTATCCTCTGCAGCTTCACTAGTTTCTTCCCTGGACTCTGACCTGCCACTATCAATAGGAGTCCAGTAAAATTGAATGGGGCCACTTTCAACCACATCTAACATGCGGTGGTGAATAGCTCCAAGATGATTGCTCATCATGAAACTCCAGTGGCTGTAATCCTCAAAAGAGAATTCTGGAAGCTTACGGCTCTTGTAAGAAGATTTTGCAGACATTTTGATAAGAAATTAAGGGAAATAACAAGAACTTGAACAAAAGCACTAAAGAGCAATGGATCTGCCCGGTGACCACCAAAAGCTTTTCAAAGCAGTGGTCGTTGGACACACTGCTCTGATACCACTTGTTGGTCCCACTAGTTAGATTAATTGCGGAAGCTTAAGTTAAATGTCTTTCAAAGTCTTTTATAAGAGAACAATAATCAACAAACAATAAGTAAAATAAAGCGATAAAGAACACAAGATGTATAGTGGTTCGGATAGAATATCCTACGTCCACTCTCCCTTATATCCAAAGGGTCTCACTAACAACCAACCAACTCACTTACTTACTGGAATTTGGAAGTACCAGTTCCTTCTTACATCCTCTTTAGATTTACCCTCAATCTAAAGATCAAACAGCCTACAACCTTGTCTGATAGATGAACAGGTTGAGGTTTCAATAACTCCTTAAGAGTAGATAAATATTATGAACAGTAAGAGTGCTTGGAAAGAATCTCAAAAGCTTAGATGGACTTATGCGCGTATATAGTTTCTCTAGAGCTTTTTCTTGAACTGCACTCTCATATTTATAGAGGGGATTAGGGCTAGCCGTTGGAGTGCTAATCCAATCATATCCTCTATATAAGGAAGCCTCAATCAATCAATTCCCTAATTGATTGATTGGGTTGGTGGGATCCTTGGATTGATTATCTTCAAATACTTTCCAATCCTGATCTTGTTGACTTGATTTGAATCACCAACGGTCAATAGCTTCCTCTGCCTAACTCTGATTCTCTCCAGAGAAGGCAAGACCAGACACCAGGCAACCTCGGTGTCTTCTGGTCCTCATCTGGTCAACAACCAGAATACTCAGTAGAATCAGGGGATCAAACTGAGCATCTTTTGTTCTACCAGACTCGTCTGTTCCGGACTCGTCTGGTCTGGGGAAGGTCCTCTGCCTCTGGTCAGATCTCATCTGGTGAAGTCTTCTGGTGGGGTCTTCTGGTGACTCTTCTGGTGAAGTCTTCTGGTCTGGCAGTTCCCCCTAGACTAAGTCCTAATCTAGATCATCATCTGGCTAACAGGTCCAGATGGTCCTATTACATCTTCTGGTTTGTTTTAACTCATCAAAACTAACAACTTTTATCCTAACATAAGGAGAACTCGGAGGGAGAATTTCTTGGGAAATGGACCAAGTCTGGGTCATCAGAGTTCAGGGCTCGTCAGAACAAGAATACGTTAAAGCCTGAGTATAGAGCTCTGGTGGATTTGGTGTCCAAGATGGTGATGGGTGCAACTGGCTCTCACGAGCAACTGAGTCTGCCCAAGCTGAGACTCATGGGAGCAATTGTTGATGGAGTGGAAGCGAACTGGGAGCAGTTCTTCATTGATCAACTCCATCAGGCCGGACTGGACAAACTAAAGTGAGATGAGGAGAAGAAGCACATATCCGTCAGTGCCATCTTGCCATTCAGAACGAGGATGTCCATCCTGATTGCTCATGCCTGCCATGGGTATACCTTCGATTTTGAGGACAGTCTCTCCTCAAAGAAGGTAATGTTTTCCTCACTCAGTGATACCTATTCAGTGCTAGGGCTGACTGATCCCAATGCGAAAGCAAAGGGTCAGGCCAAAAAGCCAGCTGGTAAGGCCAAGAGAGTGGCAATCAGTCTCATTGAACGGGTAGATGACCTCCTTGAGAGGAGTAAGGAAGGTGAGGAGGAGGCAGCAGCTGAGGAGGTGGAGCAGGCTGAGGTGGATAAGACTGAGAGGAGGAAGAAGGTAAGGGTCGTGCTGTCAGGGAAGAGCACAAAATTAGGGACTGAGTCTGATCCCAAGAAGGCCGGGTCAGAGGCTGAGAGAACTGATGATGACGTCAGGAAGGAGGGTGCTCAGGGAGAGAGGCCCCTGAAGAGGCTTAGGAAGGGACTCAAAAAGTCCCCTGCTAAGAAGCTGTCTGAGGTGAGTGAGAGGGAGAAGTCAAGCTCGCCTGGAACCTCTGACTTGGAGGAAGTGAGAAAATCTGTCGAGACGGCTGAGTTGTTGCAGCCTGAGACAGTACCCACTCAAACACCCCCAAACCCTGAAACACAAACACCTTCCAACCCTGACCCTACTTCTCAACCCACTGAAACACCCCAAACAGAGCCAAATCATCCTACTGAGTCAGCGCCATCAAATTCACCCACGAATGAGCCTGATCAGTCAGCCGAGACAAATCTTCCAAGCCCCACAGACTTTCCATCATACCCCAATCCCAAAGACTGTCCCAAATCCATTTCAGCTGAAGAGGATGAATTCCTCGAAGTGGAGGAGGAGGAATTAGATGAACACATGGCTGGTGGGATTCTGGAGAACACTCTCAGGGGGAATGCCACTGAATGGGCAGGAAAGTGCTGGCCTGGGCTATATAAATACAATGAGCTGCTGGCATATGTGATCGAGCTCAAGGTTTGGTTGGACTTCAAACAATCAAACATGCAGGAGCAACATCTGCTAGTGGACGCTCGCGGCTGGGAGCACTGGGAGACTGAGGAAGCCAAGATTTGCTCCTTCTTTGGATTGACTAGCTGGCTTCAACTCCTAAACTTTGACAACCTCAAGCAGCTAGTGGCTGATATGATGTCCAAGAGCAAGGCTGACATCCTGTCTGGTGACGAGAAGGATGATGAGGATGATGATGAAGCTCAGGGTGGAGATATGGAGAAGGCAGTGGAGGAGACTGCAAAGGAAGTTGATGAGATGATCTCTGAGCCTCAGGCTCAGGGGGAAGGTGAAAGAGACACTGGTACCAAGGGTGGACCAGTGGCTGAGGATGTTTTGAACATCTCAGCTGCCAATGAGACATCTGTCGATGAAGGGATTCCCTGCCCTGAGACAAGAGAGGAAGATGTTGAGGCATCCAAGGAGACTCTCAGTTCTGAGGGACTTTCTCCTAAGGTTCAAGATAGCTTAGCTGAGCCTGAGGAGGCGGTTATGACTACTTCACAACTGCCTTCAGTGCACCTTGAAGAAGGGACTGATGCTGCAGGGGCTGACAAGGGAAAGCAGCCAATCACTGATGAGGCCGTTGATGATGCAGATGTGATAATAACTGGGGTCGGCCGTGCTGAATTCACAAGCATAGTGGAGGTCAAGCAGGAGAAAACCACATAAAATCTAGCTGAACTTCAGGAGGAAGTAATGAGGCTACGAGCTGAAAAAGAAGAAGACTCCAAGGCCCTGGCAAAACACATCAGGTGGACAAAGTCAGCCTACAACACCCTTGCCAACAGGGAGCTAATTTTGCAAGAGGACAATGACTGACACGGACAAGTCAGTGAGGAATGAGAGGAAGCGCACCAAGAAGATGCTTAGGAACACTCTCAAGAAACTTGATGGGAGGGATGCGATCAGGGATGAGAAGTTGAATCAGGCAGTTGACAGGCTTGCAGTTCAGACAGGAGCTATTGTCACTCAGGCCATGAAGGACTCAGCGTCCAAACTGGAGCTGGAGTCAGGGAAGTTGGATCGCACCTCTCAGTCAGTGGCAGACATTTTGGCGAAGGCCACTGAGGAGTCGGCAAAGATACTAACTGAGGCCAGCAGAGTCAGCGGTGAGTCCTTGAAGGTGGAGGAAAGGATCACCAAGGCTGAACAAAGACTCCAACTCTCTATGGAGGTCTTTGAGAAGAAAGTCAATGCTGCTATCAGTTCGGTTTCTTACGCAGGCACTGGGATTGCCACGGGAGTTGAGATGCTGAAGGAGGGGGTATTGGAAGTTCAATCTTTAGCCTCTTTTGTTATCAACAGTGGAGCTGAGTCACTCCCATCCCAGGCCAATGATGATGCCAAAAAGGGGGAAAAAAAGAAGAAAAGATCCCGCCCTGAGGCATCGGAGGCAGTCAACCAAGGTGAGACCGTTCTAGCTGACCCTGAAGCCAATCCTGAAGGGAATATACTAAGGGTGAGGAAGTCAGCTAGGTTAGCGGCAGTGGAGAAGGAAGGAGAGGAAGTTGTTGCCAGGCTGAGGGCGGAGGCAACAAAGGCAAAGGCTGATGAACCTTCCAAGCAACAACCTAAGCCTATTCAGAGATCTTCTCCCATGAGCTCAAGGAAGGATCCAATCACTTTCTCAGGGGAGATGGTGGCGGAGCTATGTGCTGAAGCATGGGGAGATCACTCTGAGAAATCTGAGGCTATGCGCAGAGCTGAAATTGCTCAGAAGGAGAAGATGCACATCTTGGAGAAGAAGGTTGAGAAGCTGACTGATATCAATGAGCTTCAACAACGAGAACTGGATGACGCAGTGATCAGCTTGCTAAGGAGGAAGAAGGCGAAGCCTGAGCTGAGGAAGTACAGGAAGAAGCCAACAGTTAGGAAATCAACAATTCTTCAAATCAGTAGGCCTGAATCAGGAGTAAGGGAAGCTTTTGTCGATGAGTTCGTCTCAGAGGCATTGAAGGAGTTTTGGACTGATGCAAGGGATGTGTTGGTCCCAAAAAGGTTATCCAGCGGAAAGCGTTTTGAGTTTATTTTTAATGAAAACCCAATTTTAAATTAAGTACTAAAATTGAAATGCAGAAATCTAAATTGCAGAAAAGTAAATGACACCGGAATTTATAGTGGTTCGGATATAACGATCCTACGTCCACTCTCCCTTTCTCCAAAGGGGACTTTCTCTCACTCCAACCAACTAACTCACGAACCACTGGAATTGCGAAGTACCAGCTCCTTCGTACAACAACTTACAACAACCTTTCAAGATGAACAGGTTAATTAAAAGATCCAACTGAAACTCCTAAAGAGTGTATAAACGTTAATGAACAAGGTGGGTGTTTGGAAAGAGTTTGTGTGTTCTTGTGTGCTCTCGCGCGACTCTTGTGTATCGAACTAATCCAAGCACTCCTATTTATAGTTGTGAATTAACTAGTCGTTGGAAGCTAGAAATTCAAACAACCATAATTGGAGGAATATAATCAATCACAAATTGATTATATTGATTGATTAGTTGACTTTCAATCAAGCAATCAATCAGATCCTCCATCAGTTGACTCTCCAGATTACCTTCTTCTCCATCATGATCTCCAAAATCTCCTTGTCTCCAGATTACACGCAGCCTCCATGTGGGTGAACTAATCCGTCTCCCTCATCTGGTCAGCACTCGTCTGGTCTGGGGTCTCATCTGATCTGGTCTGGTCTGGTCAGGTAACACTTTTGCTCTGAACCTCATCTGGGAGAGGTCTTCTGGTCAGACTCCTCTGGTCAGGCTCCTCTGGTCAGACTCCTCTGGCAGACTCCTCTGGTCAGACTCTTCTGGTCAGACTCCTCTGGCAGACTCTTCTGGCAGACTCCTCTGGCAGACTCCTCTGGTCAGATCTCATCTGGTCCATACCTCATCTGGTCATCTCCTCTGATCAAACTCCTCTGGTCACCTCCTCTGATCAGACTCCTCTGGTCACCTCATCTGCTCTGCACAGATTTCTTCCCCCTTAACCAAAGACCTATTCTAGACATAGACTAATCTGTAGCTGAGTAACAGATTCAGCTAATCCTATTACAAGTTCTTGTTTTAACATCTTCAAAACATCTAATCTATATCCTAACAATTTCCCCCTTTTTGATGATGTTAAAACTGAAAGAACTTAAATAAAACAAGACAAGACAATCTGAAATAACATGATAAAGAATCTAGCAGGCTGGGTCAACTGATCTTCCCCCTTAAAGTATGCTCAGCTGATATTGGGGCAAAACATCAGCTGGTCTTCTTGTGTATCTGCAGGCAATCAACTTTTTGGTACCCTTCTGGGTCCAGGGGGGTTAGCACAATTTTTAGGAAGCCACAAGAATAGATCATCCCTTTTTAGGTCAGGTGATCTTATCTTTCTTCCATATAGGTCCACAAAAACACACTGAACACAAGAAGCTTCGACATGGTTATTTCTTCTAGAGGCTCTTCTTCTCTTATGAGCTTGTCCAGTAGAAGAAGTAACTTGTCTTAAAGCAACAGTCTTAAAATTCTTTTGATAAGGATAAGTTTTACTAGAACCATCAAAGGTTCCAGCTGGTCTGGCAGATGACTTGAAGGTCTTCTGCAGGTGAGTAGGAGTCATCTGGTTCTGCCTCTTTTGAGAAGATCCAGACTGCCTTCTACTCTAATGGCCTGGCTGAGGTCTTTTAAAATTCCTCCTCTGCCTTTTGGGTTTTTGAGTTTTAGAACTCATCTGCCCATTAGGCTGAGTTGCCTGGTCAGCTGGCCTCTTGCCCTTATCAATAAAATTTCTAGGTTGTTCTTTTTTCTGAACATGTGAGGATTCAGGTTTGGAATAACCAAGGCCTGTTTTATCATGCTCTCTTTGAGATGAGGCAGCTATGTGTGACACAGCATTGTTTGCTGTAGTCAGCTGTTCCAATCTCATCTTGAGCTTGTCCTCACTTTCTTTTACAATTTTGTTTTGATGGAAGAGTTCATCAAACTTAGCTTTTAGCAGGTTATATTCATTGTCTTTCTCAATGTTTTCAACAACCAACCTTTCTATCAGCTTAACTTGTTCAATACACCTGGTTGTCAAGTCAGAAGACTCTTCAACTAGTGTATGATTATGTTCAGCTGGTAGATTAGCTGAGTTGCCTAAACATTGTGAAAGCTTCTGATTTTCTGTTTTTAGCTTTGAGTTCTCATCTTCCAATTTTTGACAAAGTTGTATAGATTTTTGGAGATCTAATAGCAGAGTTTGCGTATAAGACTCCTCTGATTGTTCAGAAAAAGAAGAATAAGAAGAAGAAGAGGGAGTTCGATTGCATACCTCGTCTGTCACAAGACATATCTCTTCGTCTGGTCCATAATTTGATGATGAACCAGAAGTGGATACTTCTTCTTCCTCATTTGCGAAGCTCCTTTTGGAGTAACTCCTAGTGTCTCTTTTAATGCTTCTCTTTGAGCCCATTTCTGCAAAAATTGTTAGCACAACAAATATTTGGATTTTAAAAAAAAATTGGATCTGCCCTGGTGACCACCGAGATAATTTAAAAACAGTGGTCTGTAGGACACACTGCTCTGATACCACTTGTTGGTCCCAAAAAGTTTATCCAGCGGAAAGCGTTTTGAGTTTATTTTTAATGAAAACCCAATTTTAAATTAAGTACTAAAATTGAAATGCAGAAATCTAAATTGCAGAAAAGTAAATGACACCGGAATTTATAGTGGGTCGGATATAACGATCCTACGTCCAATCTCCCTTTCTCCAAAGGGGACTTTCTCTCACTCCAACCAACTAACTCACGAACCACTGGAATTGCGAAGTACCAGCTCCTTCGTACAACAACTTACAACAACCTTTCAAGATGAACAGGTTAATTATAAGATCCAACTGAAACTCCTAAAGAGTGTATAAACGTTAATGAACAAGGTGGGTGTTTGGAAAGAGTTCGTGTGTTCTTGTGTGCTCTCGCGCGACTCTTGAGTATCGAACTAATCCAAGCACTCCTATTTATAGTTGTGAATTAACTAGCCGTTGGAAGCTAGAAATTCAAACAACCATAATTGGAGGAATATAATCAATCACAGATTGATTATATTGATTGATTAGTTGACTTTCAATTAAGCAATCAATCAGATCCTCCATCAGTTGACTCTCCAGATTACCTTCTTCTCCATCATGATCTCCAAAATCTCCTTGTCTCCAGATTACACGCAGCCTCCATGTGGGTGAACTAATCCGTCTCCCTCATCTGGTCAGCACTCGTCTGGTCTGGGGTCTCATCTGATCTGGTCTGGTCTGGTCAGGTAACACTTCTGCTCTAACCTTATCTGGGAGAGGTCTTCTGGTCAGACTCCTCTGGTCAGGCTCCTCTGGTCAGACTCCTCTGGCAGACTCCTCTGGTCAGACTCCTCTGGCAGACTCTTCTGGTCAGACTCCTCTGGCAGACTCTTCTGGCAAACTCCTCTGGCAGACTCCTCTGGTCAGATCTCATCTGGTCCATACCTCATCTGGTCACCTCCTCTGATCAAACTCCTCTGGTCACCTCCTCTGATCAGACTCCTCTGGTCACCTCTGCACAGATTTCTTCCCCCTTAACCAAAGACCTATTCTAGACATAGACTAATCTGTAGCTGAGTAACAGATTCAGCTAATCCTATTACAAGTTCTTGTTTTAACATCTTCAAAACATCTAATCTATATCCTAATAGGATGAATTTGTTAGATTGTGGTATGTTGTGAAGAAGTGGGGCGACACTGATGATATTAATGCCCACTTCAATGACTACATGATGGACAATCATCCTGAGCTATTCCAGAAGATCTTGGAGGAGGCTGATACAGCTCAAGTTCAAGTGAAGGCTCCTGAGTTCACCATTCGAGCTCCTCCCTTAGTTCCTGGAACTCAAAAGCATAACACAAAGGCCATAATGATGGAAGTATTGAGGATAGCCAAAGCTGAAGGATACGTGAACCAACCTGGAAGACTTGACGAGCTGAAGGCAAGAGTCTATGCAGGATATGGACTCAAACCTGAGATGAGATTAGTCTAGGTGTTCACAGGCTTTCTTTGTAATAGACTAGATTCATTGTAACCATTTCTACATCAATCAATGAAGTCTATTATTTCTGCCCACAGATAAAAACTCATTGTCTTTTTGGCTGCTTGTTTAAATTTTGTACTTTATCAAGAACTGCTCTAACACTATCTTATCTTATAAGATAGGTTTATCATATTTCCTCTAAATGTTTTGAGGATCTTTTCAGTATTTTGGCATCATCAAAAAGGGGGAAATTGTTGGGACATTGTCAGTTTTGATTAAGATCCCAAAAGCCCCTGAAAAGATGTTTGCCTTAATCTGTCTTTGTCAGGCTAGTCTTGATTAGAATTAGTACTTAGTCATCTTACACTTCACAGGTACTCAGTGAGAGGAGAGCTCACTGGTGTCAATCGAGACTAAGAGCCTGAAGACGAAGAACACCATCCTGAACTTATGGCAGTCCTCTAAGCTGGCTGAGTAAGTGTCAGTGATGAAAAGTATGAACCTGAGGTCATTACTAACTCAATCCTGAAGGGAACAGGATGTCACTGAGTTTATGGGAAGACTTGGAGTAGAGCCAAGCAATGCAAAAGGAATTTCAGCGTCAGGACATGACCGGTGAGCTCAAGACAAAATGAACTTAATAAGACAAGCCTGAAGCTCAGAAATAAGTTCTGACATTCTCACCAACCTGATGACGTGGACCAATCCGAGAAGGACACGCACGTACGGAACCTGACATGAAGACTGAATTCAGACTGCACATTCAACGGGCAAGCATTTAATGGGTATTTAATGCAAATACCAAATCCATGCAAGGACGGCTGCTGCATGAAGATATGTCCGTTTGAAGCCACTCTACATAGATGACTAGAAGGCTATCTCTCCAACGGATAGTTTTTCAAATCACCTATAAATACAGAAGGCCTTGAACCCATTCAAGGTTACGGGAAATTTCCAAGCCAGAAATTACTCAAACTCTCAAGCACTCAAAGCATTCAGCCTTTAAGAGAAGCACTCGAAAACATCCAAATTTCCCAAGTGTTTCTTAGCAACTGAGAGTTATTCTGTATTCCAAGAGCTAAATAGCATTATCTTAAGCTTAGAGAGATTATCCAATCCTTAGCATAGCTTTGCCTTGTAAGGATAATCTCAACTTAGTTGGAATCCAAACTGAAACCAAAACCCTAAGTTAGGCTTGTTGGGAGTAAGTCAGTTAGTGTGTTAGTAAGTGGAGTTGTATAGATCAGTGAGGATAGCAGGTCTTGGTGCACCTTGGCACGTTAAAAACAAGAATCCCTTGAGTGGATTTCCTGTTAAGTCGGGTCGTGGACGTAGGAGCTTGAGTCTCTGAACCACGTTAAACTCCTTGTGTTCTTACTGCTTTGATATTGTGCATACTCGCCATATTACTTGTTCATTCATTGCATTCAAGTTTATCAAGCCTGAATCAATCGGGCTGATCTTCAAAAAGAGCACTGCCCTACTAAAAACTATTCAGAATTGAGTAAAACAAGTTTTTCAGAAAGCAAACCAAACAAGACTTTAAACTATCAGGGCTCAAACATTTCCGCACTGAACTTGAACTGATAGTTAGCCAACTGACCCGCACCAAGTGTAGTCAGTAGGTGTGTTATCAGCTCCTAGTTCTTTACCACTCTGAGTAAAGGGGACTCGGTCGGTTTTAAGGTTGAAAAATTGGTATACGTGTATTCCCCCCCCCCATACACGTATTCCTCAGTCTTGTACCGGGACCAACAATTAATCTATTTATCCAAATATAAATATTATTAACTGATTAGTGATTATTTTTTAGGAAAGAAAAAACAGAAGTAGTGTTGCAAAAGAAAGGATAAAAGGAAGTAATATCAATGGTGAAGATGGTAGAAAATTTACAATTTATTTTAACATATCTTTTTTTAAAAATTTAAAAATAAATTATTCATTTTTATTATATTTTTAGGGTATATTGATTTTGGAGATGCTACATTTGTCAGTGTCTATTGCAATGCGTATATGTGGTATGCGGAGAGAACTAATAAAAGGTTGTAATGAGAATCCATCAAAATTTATTTCCTTTTGTTTAAATGAAAAAGTACAACTTCCAATGTTGAAATTCACTCATTTTACATTGATCAATCTTCTATCTGGTGAAGATAAAAAGAGCGAACATTTCATAAAAAAAAAATTAGAGCTTACTACATGATGTTTAACTTTACATCTATTTATGGAAATGTTGATAATTCAATTAATAATGGAAGTGCTCATTATGTGTATAGATTGCATGGTGCTAATTACCAACAAATTGGAAGTCTTTTGCCAATGTCTGGTAATAAGCCTAAATTTTTGCAACTATACACATAAGACACTGAAAATGAAGATCAACATAGTATTGATGCTCTCGGGTTAGTTTATTAAAAGTCTTATAATTATTAAATTGGATTTAATTTTACTAATTGAATTTTACATTATACAATATATATTTTACTATATAATTTATATTTTATATTATTTTAGTTGAACAAATCATATAATATAATAATTTTTAAACATTTTTTATTCACTTTAATTATTTTATTTGAACAGGAGGCGATTGAAGAATAAAAATAAAATGTTGAATGATAGTATTGTTGGTGAACTTAAGAGAATGGTGAATACTTTCAATCCATTTGCAATGCGATTTCGCAGTGCAATGGAAAGTATTATGTCTGGAGTTGAGCTAAATTTGAGATTGAATTTGCTAGAAAGAAGGAGTTCGGATGGAAGAGTTAAATCCTTCCTACAGCTTCTGAAGTTGCAGCTCTTATTCCCAGGGGACATTGATACTCTTATACCCGAATAATATTACCGACTATTCAGGTAACGGGCTCAACTAGCAGGGCCGAAGTGGGGCACAGGCGAGGGAATCAGGGTAGCCGGTCCGGACCGAGCAGGCGGGCAGAGTCTCGATGTCTATCCGACAAAGGCCATGGAGACTTATCGGGGAGCGTACTTGTTGGGAAGACCATAGGTCGGTCGGCCAGCGGCAAGCCCTGGTGAGACCTCTACCCGCTTCCCGCAAAAGGTTCCCCAGGCCACTCGCCACCCACCCAGTACCCGGCTACCCGGTTACCCATCTGCCCGATCCCGGCTACGCCAGCTGTGAGTAAGGCCAGTACCATCAGTGCAGAGGATGTGACAGAGTCAAAGAGGGTAGTTGGGGCCAAGTCCCATCTGCTCAGGGGTAACAGTGCCAAGTGGCATCTTCTCATTGGCCCATAGGGGAGGCTGTAGCCACTCATTGCCATCCAGCTAGGAATAGGAGGGGCCCACAGGCCCACCAACCCAAGGTGGAGAACCCCACCATGTACACTATAAATAGGGTCTTTAATGCCCAAATGTAACACATCACATTTATTATAAACCTACTCTTGAGAGCTCATTTACTCTCACATTTATTGCTTATTGTTATCATAAATATCGAATCCTACCCGCTAGGAATCTGACGGCGAGATCCTCTCGAAACTGTTGTCAACATTTTGGCGCTAGAAGGAGGGTGACTAATATCGAAGTACACTCGGTTTCGTTCATCTAGTCACCTCGAACGAATCACTCCGTCATTTCCTTTCTAAAAAATTCCATCTGCGTCCATTCCGGGAATGACCACTTCAAAAGCTACTCGAACCCAACAACAAGCCGAAGACGTCGGCGAAGCCGCCACTCCGGCCTCGGCCACGGGGAGACACTTCAGGGTCCTTTCGACGCGATGAGAACTCCGGAGGACCTCCAGGCGGCGAGGGCAATGATCGACCGCCGGCAGGTCGAGATCGACGCCGCTCCGATCCGGACCCATCGCCCCGGAAAAGAGCCGGTCCGCACCATGGCCACCAGCAACCCTTGGCCAAAGCAAGAGGCGGCGGGGAGGGCCACCAGTAACCCTCGGCCTCAAAATCTAAAAAAGGCATTTGGACGAGGAGGCCGACTCTCAGCGGGTATCTCGCCGACCTGCGGGCTCAGTTTTTTCCAGGCTGGGGTCCCAGGGTCGGGGAGCTACCCGCCCGTGCGAATCGAACGCCAGCTCCAGGCCCCGGGAGCGAGAACGGGCACGCTCTCCCAAGCGTCACAACGACACGACCCCGAGGCCGTCGGTCCGTGACCGTCTGGGTGACAACCCACGTCCCCATTCTCCCCCTGCGGCCGATAGCGCAATGGCTGCTATCTTGAAAAAAGTAACAGAGCTTGAGGCCAAGCTCGAGAGGTGGGACGGACAACACCATGTTGCCCACATGCCAAACTCCCCCCTCGCTGACATACTGGTACGGGCCCCCGCCCAACTAAAAATTAACGTGGCCGCGGTGGGCAAGTACGATGGGGAGACGGACCCCGTTACCCACCTAAGTAAATACTCCACCAACATGATCTCCATGGGGGCAACGGACGCCACCCAGTGCCGAATGTTTCCATTAACCCTAGGTGACAGAGCTCACCGGTGGTACTCCTCGCTGCCCACGGGGAAGGTGGTTTCGTTCCACCAGTTGGGGGAACTGTTCCTGGAACACTTCTCCTCGATGGCACCACGTCTGGCCGGTGCCAACCGCATGGCCAACTTGGCCCAGGGGAAGGACGAGACGGACCGGGCGTATATCAACCGGGTCGACCGTATCATCATGGAAGGCAAGCCCGTCGGTGACGAGGTCAAGCTCGTTGGCATCATAGGCGGGCTCCGCCTAAAAATAAAGTTGTGGAAGTCCATGAACAAGGACTATCCCAAATCGTACTCGGAGTTCCGGCAGCGGGCCGAAAAAATCATATACAATGCCGATATTCTGGCACAGCGGCTAGGCGAGAACGCCCCAGCCGAGAAGGAGAAACCCCGCGCCCAAGCGGGCACCACATCGAGCCAGAGGAACTTCTCCTACCGCGCTCCCCAGCCGTTCAAACCCTTCGACTCCGTCGAAGTAAAGCTGGCCGAAAAATTATCGGCCACCCCGGAGTACGTCTACGTGCAAATTCGGGATAAAAATATGGTGCCCAAGGCGCGGCCGTGGGTCCACAAGTCAGGGGTTCAGCTCAACCCCAATAAGTACTGCCACTATCATCAAACCGTCGGGCACAACACAAGTGAGTGCCGCGACCTCCTAAAATAACTCTGGCAACTTTTCGAAGAGGGGAAGCTAGAGGAGTTCGTGAAGAGACCGGCTGCTAGGCCGGAGACGCAGGCCGCTGCCCACCCCGTGGAGTCAAACCGGGAGGCAGCCCTCATATGCCCACCGATGCCATAACACCAAGCCCTCCGTGCGGTCAACATGCTCTCTCCTGTGGGGGGGTTCGCGCCCACCATGTCGCTCTCCAACCGCCGGCAGAAAAGCGAGCTGCGAGCAATGGACAACATCCACCAAATCACCATGCCGGTCAACATGACGGCAAGAGAGTCAGACCTCCTCACCTTCAAGGAGGAGGATCGCACTGGGGTCATCTACCCGAACCACGACGCCCTGGTCATGTCCATCAACGTCATGGGCGTCACCGTCCATCACATGCTCGTCGACAATGGGGCTTACTGCAACATCCTCTTCAAGGCCGCATTCGACCAGCTGGACAACTCCTTTGAGAAATACGTGGAGCCGTGCGACCGGGTCATCAAGGGCTTCGGCGACGCCACTGTGAAACCCTACGGGATAGTTAGGCTAGCCGTAGAATTAGTTTCTAGTATAGACGCTGAGGTTAAGGCTTCGAAACAGCTCGACTTTATTATTATCGACCAGCCGTCAACCTATAACGGGTTTCTCGGCCGGCCATTCGAGCACGAGTTCGAAGCCGCCGCCTCAGCATTCTATTATTGTATCAAGTTTCCAACCCCCTCCGGGAAGGTTGGGACTCTTAAGGGTAATCAGAAAATGGCTCGCGGATGTTTAGCGTATATCGATCTTATTTCAAATTCCACAAATTTAGATTATGTATGCACAATCGGGGAGCGAGACATGGAAATAGACGAAGAAACCCCACCCACTACCCACCCGATGGGTGAAGAGTCCAAACTTTTTGAGGACATTCAAATCGAACTAGAGTCCAGGATCGGCTTCGAACCCATGGAAATCGACTGCAATCTAAAGGGAGAGATCGACGATCCATGCTTCGGTGAGCGGGGAGCAAGCCCGATCGAGAAACTGATCTCGGTCACAATGAAGAATCGGCCAGAAGTGAGTGTTCAACTCGATTCGTCAATGTCCGACGAGATGCAGACATCAATGACCGCATTCTTAGAAGAGAACTTAGACGTGTTCGCATGGTCCCACGAAGATATGGTCGGGATCGATCCAGCCGTATGTTCCCACCATTTGCACATCGATCCGCAAACCAGTCTCGCAGAAGAGAATAAAATTTGGCCCAGACAAGTACGCGGTCATAGCCACTGAGGTCAAAAAACTACTCGACAACAAGCTTATCGGGATGGTCGACCCCAACGACAAGCCCCAATGGGTATCTAATGTTGTCCTCGTCAAGAAGAAGAACAACACCTGCCGACTATGCATCGACTTCACGGACTTGAATAAAGCATGCCCCAAGGATCACTTCCCGATGCCACACATCGACCATCTGGTGGACAGCACGGCCGGGCACGAGATGCTCACCTTCATGGATGCTTTTGCCGGCTACCACCAAATCCCGATGGCCGCCGACGACCAGAAACACACCACTTTCCTCACCGAGAAAAACATGTACTTCTGGAAGCGGATGTCATTCGGGCTCATGAACGCAGGGGCAGCCTACCAAAGGCTGGTCAACCACATGTTTCACGACCAAATTAGGGCGACCATGGAGGTGTACATCGATGACATCATCGTTAAAAGCGAGAAGAAGGAAAACCACCTCACTCACCTAGACGAGACATTCAAAATCTTAAGAAAGTATCGGATGAGGCTCAACCCGAAAAAATGCAGTTTCGGTATCGAATCGGGTAAGTTCTTGGGGCACATGGTCATCCAGCGAGGGATCGAAGCAAACCCGATAAAAGTTCAGGCGATCCTCGACATGAGCGCTCCCCGCACGGTAAAGGAGGTACAGAGGGTGACGGGCAGCCTGGCCGCTCTCAGCCGTTTTATCTCCCGCATGGGGGACCGGTGCAAACCGTTGTTCGACAGCATGCGGAAGGGAAAACTGAACTGGACACCCCAGAGCCAGCTCGCGTTCGAGAATTTGAAGGCATATTTTTCCAATGCCCAGGTGTTGGCCAAACCCGTCCCCGACGAGAAGTTTTTCCTATACTTGGCGGCCTCAGACTCAGCTCTCAGCGTCGTGCTAGCGCGGGCTGAGGGGCAGGCACATCTGCCAATCTACTATATCAGCCAGATACTCCACGACGCCGAGCTACGGTACCCACCCTTGAAAAAGTTAGCTTACACGCTAGTAATGAGTGTGCGTAAGTTACGTCCATACTTTTTCGATCAACAAGTAAAGGTACTAACCACAATACTACTTCGGCAAGTGTTACATCGACCAGACACGGCGGGCAGATGCCTCAAGTGGGCAGTAGAGATCGGGCAGTTCGGGGTCACTTACGCTCCTCGGACGTCCATCAAAGGCCAGGCCATGGCCGACTTCATAGTCGAGCTCACCTACCCGAAGGTGATGTCCAAGATCGAGCAACCGCCATGGAAAATGTACATCGACGGATCCTCCACAACTTTGCAGGCAGGAGCAGAAATTATCCTTCTCAGCCCGTCCGGCCAATCATTCACAACGGCCATCAGGTTCGGTTTCCATGCGACTAATAACGAGGCCGAATACGAAGCATTAATCAACGGCCTGGAAATGGCCATGGCCATGGGAGTGAAGAGACTTCAAGTATACAGCGACTCGTAGCTCGTCACATGCCAAATCTCAGGAGAATACGAGGCACGCAACGACAGAATGTTGGCCTACCAAGGATTAGCCAAGAACCTCCTCGGAAAGTTCGATCAAGTCCATATAAAGGTGGTACCCCGACTCGACAATACTCAAGCAGACGCCCTTGCCCGACTTGCAACTTTCGAGGGGGCAGCCGACATGTCGCAAATCACAGTCACTTACCTGACCGCTCCTTCGAGCTCGAACCAGCGGGTGACCAATCTGGGGCAGGAAGAAGACAGCTGGATGACTCCATTCTGAAGTACCTCTGCGACGGCAAACTCCCAGACGATCGAGTAGTGGCAAGACATTTACAACTTCGGGCGGCCCGATACACGATCATCGGGGACCAGTTGTACAAGCGAGGCTTCGCCCTACCCCTCCTAAAATGCATAACGTCGGGGCAGGGAAAGAAGATCTTGGTAGAAGTCCATGAGGGGCGCTGCGGGAACCACGCCGGCGGCCAGGTGCTCGCCCAGAAAGTTATTCGACAGGGGTATTTCTGGCCCACTCTAAAGAAGGACGCGATCAACTATGCACGGGCATGCCACAAATGCCAAATCTATTCACCAGCAATCTACCAGGCCCCAACCGAGCTCACCTCGATCTTGATCCCGTGGCCGTTCGCAAAGTGGAGGATCGATCTCATTGGTCCTTTGCCCACAGCCCCGGGCAGCGTCAAGTACACAATTGTCGCCGTGGATTACTTCACCAAATGGGTGGAGGCGGAGTCGCTAAAAACAATCGACCAGGAGCATGTTATTAGGTTCATCTGGCGCAACATAATATGTCGATTCGGCCTCCCGCAAATAATCATTTCAGACAACGGGAAGCAATTCGACGGGTTGGAGATGGAGAGATTCTGCCAGAAGCACAAAATCAAGAGGCTGTTCTCGTCACCCTACCATCCCCAGTCGAACGGATAGGTCGAGGCAGTGAATAAAATAATCAAACATACACTGAAGGCTAGGTTGGAGGAAAGCAAGGGAACATGGGCAAGTAAGCTACCCGAAGTGTTATGGTCTTACAGGACGACCAGCCGCACCACCACCGGGGAGACTCCTTTCGCTCTGGCCTTCGGAACGGAGGCAGTCATCCTAGCAGAGGTCCTTATCCCAAGCCTCCGCACCTCGTAACTCGTGGGGACCGAGAACGACCAAGCCATGCTAAATGAGTTGGACCTGCTGGAGGAGAGAAGGTTGTCCGCCTAACAAAGAAACATAGCTTATAAACGCCGGGCTGAAAAATACTTCAACTCAAAAATCAAGATCAGAGAATTTGAAGTCGGGGACCTGGTGCTACGACGAACGGTCGGGCAGCCCAAGGGGGCATTTGGCCCAAATTGGGAGGGACCCCTAAAAATCTCCAGGCGCCTAGCCAACGGTGCCTATGAGCTAGAGAGCCTTAAGGGCAATCCGGCCCAATACCCTTGGAACGCCTCCCTACTCAAAAAATACTACCAGTAGCGGCGAGATAATTTAACATGTATCATCCTTTTGAGCGACCCCAATGTAATCGCATCTCGAGCGCAAAGTTGTAATCGATAAAATCGATTGTTAATTCAATCTCGTATTCGTGAAGTCACTGCCCGTCTATCGGCTAAAGCACTTCACTCATTAATCATTTGGTTAATCATTAATCGATTGTTAATTCAATCTCATATTCGTGAAATCGCTGCCCGTCTATCGGTTAAAGCACTTCACTCATTAATTATTTGGTTAATCTTTAATCGATTGTTAATTCAATCTCGTATTCATGAAGTCGTTGCCCGTCTATCAGCTAAAGCACTTCACTCATTAATCATTTGGTTAATCTCTAATCGATTGTTAATTCAATCTCGTATTCGTGAAGTCGCTGCCCGTCTATCGGCTAAAGCACTTCACTCATTAATCATTTGGTTAATCTTTAATCGATTGTTAATTCAATCTCATATTCATGAAGTTGCTGCCCGGCAATCGGCTAAAGCACTTCACTCATTAATCATTTGGTTAATCTTTAATTGATTGTTAATTCAATCTCGTATTCATGAAGTTGCTGCCCGACAATCGGCTAAAACACTTTACTCATTAATCATTGGGTTAATTATTAACTCGATTATCAGTCCAAATTGAGAAAACGAGAACAAAAAAGCGACGATAAAGGAAAAAGACTTCATTAACGGTCGATAAGGGAAAGAGTACAACGGCTAGCGGCCAGCAAACATAAAAAGCAAAAAGAAAAGAGAAAACACTCAGGGGGCCACCTCATCCACCACCCCCGGCTCCTCAGCAGCCTCCTCATCGGCCAGAGGGTAAAGAAAGTTCACCGGGTCGCCAAGGAACGACAAGTCCACCCCACGGTCGGCCAGATCCTTCAGAGTGATGTCGTAGTCCGCAGAGGGGGGGTTGGACGCGACGTAACTCCTTAGATCCTCCAGGGGACTAGAGTAGTCGGTCTCAGGGTTCCGACGAAGTAGAGAACGGATGGATTCGATATATGCATTAATATAAACCATGGAGCCCGCCTACTCGTGTTCGCTCTCAAGATGGGCTCATTCGGTGGATAGACGTTCCTCGGTCTCCCCTGTAAGAGCCCCACGCACTCGTCGAACCTCCTCAATCACCCTCGCCTCAGCGTCGGCGAGCGCCTTCCTCTCCCTCTCAGCGGCGGCTTCCTCCAGCTCCGCCTGGTTCTTGCGGGCAGACTCCAACTCTTCCCAGAGTCTCTTGACTTCCTCCTCCAGTCGGGCAGCCTCCTCCCTCTTGGTCTGGAAGCTGGCCTTGTATGCAGCCAGAGTCCGCGCGTCCCGCTCGTAGTCGAGCATGATGCCCTCCAGAGCGATGGCATCGCGGGCAGCACGGATGGCGGTAGACCTCAGCCGGTCAGGCACGAAGACGGTGCGGGAGGCCTTCTTGCAATTGAGAGTCCACGACCGGGGTAGGTTCACCACCGCTCGGTGAAGCTCTTCCGGCCAAGACTCGGGGAAAGTCTCCGCGTAAGCGCAGGAATTGGAGAACCTCCGTCGGGGGCAGGGGATCGGGCCTGCATCGAGAGGTGACGAAGACAGTTAGCAAAATGAAGAAAAATAAGGGAGGAACTCAAAATAAAGATGACTTACGTAAGGTGGTTGCCCCAACCGAGGAAGGAGAAATCACTGCGGTCACGGGTAGCAGAGGACGGGCTCCCCGTAGTCGCCTCGACGGTTTTGGCTACCAACCCGCCCGTGGCCGGGCTCACACTCACGGTCACCATGGCGGGTTCGACCGAAGTCTGGCCCTCTACCCGGGCTTGTTTGGAGTGGCGCTGGCTGCCGGTCGGGGAGGATGGGGTTGTCGGCGTTGTTGTCTGTGGGGGAGCCCGAATTGTCACCCCGGCTGCGCGGACGGCTCCCCGCTTCGATAGCTTAGCGACGGCGCTCTTCTTGGGGGCCATATCCATTGTCTCCTCCGAGCTTTCAACGTTGACGACGGGGACGGGTGGAGCTTGACCGAACTCGGTTTGAGCTGGGGGGGATGGCGCTGTAGAGGCCGACGGAGTAGAGCTCGAAGCCGGGAAGCGCTGTTCTGTAATGTAAAAAAAACACAAATAAGAATAATTCGGGTAGGGAAGTACGAGAAGAGATGCGAGACCAAAAGTCTAACCGCCGAAATTCAAATGACGGGGAAAGGTCTTGAGGCCGGACAAACGTCGCTGCTCGTTGCTGTTGAGCTGGTCGACGTCCCGATTAACGTCGGGCTCCGCTTTTACACGGGCAAGGGCTTGCCGAAAATCGTCGGTAAGGTCGCTCTGCAATGGCGCCGAGGTGCCTACACAACAAAACAAGAATTAGATCAGTACTGAGGAGGAAGAAAAATTCCAAGAGTTTGCCTCGACGATCGCGGACACTGTATGCCCGGGGAACCTGGATGACGGCCCCATCGATGCCCACACTCTCCCAGGCGCCGCCAACCCACCACCACCTCTCGTGCCAGCCCGTTACCTTCGGTGAGATGCCGAAGACGATGGTGTCACCGCCCCGGGGTTTCACGGAGTAGTACCCCAAATTCATCGGCCCGGCCGAGGCCACTGTGTAATATAGGTGGTTCAGCTCCTCGGGGGTCGGCATGCGGTGGAGACCGTGATGACCAAGGACCACTATGGCGCCCAACAGGTAACTCCATCCGTTCGGAGTAATTTGGGTTATCAAAAGATTCCACGCGGCGAGCAGCCGGGAAATAGCCGGGTGGAGCGGGAAGCGGAGTCCCGCATGCAGCGTATCCGCATTAATGGCGATTAGCCCCTCGGGAGGCTGGTCTGCACGCTCGTCGGTCCGAGAAGCATAGAAATGAATGTCGGAAGGTGTCTCAAAGGTCCAGTAGATCTCTTTGAGGTCAACATCCGCGGGCAAGCAGCTAGGGCGGCGAGAGGCCCCAGATTCAGTCTCCCGGGCCTCGCGGTAACAGCGGGCAGGGCGCCTCCATACAAACCGGCTCATGTATTTGGAATAATCAAAGCCGATGAGCCGACTATCCTCATAGTCGATGTGCTCGGGCATGTCCTCCTGATCGAACAAATAGTTTTCCGCTCGAGACGGGTAGGAGGATAAGGGGGAAACGCTGAGGGCAGGGCCCTCCCGTTGAGGACTCATCCTCTCTAGGTCATCGGTGTAGGCATCCACATTGGTGGAGGTGCCCTCGCCTTCACGGGCGGCGGCGGCGCGGGAGGTGCCCTCCCCAGCTTGGCGGAGGGGTCTCTCGGCTTCGGCAGCGGCACAGCGGTGGAAGTGGAAAACATCGGCGGCCCCAACACTCTCGACGGAGTCACTCATAATGAAAAGAGAAGATGAAGGAAGAAGTGTAGGAAAGAGCAAGAAATTACCTTGAAAAGGGAAAGAAGTAGCCGGATTCTGGAAAGAGCCGCTGGAAAATTCGTCGGAAAAGGCAAAAACTTGCTAAGGGGGGGCAAGAGAGAGAGAAGCGAAAATAAGAATGAGAGGGAGGGACCCCTATTTATAGGAGAAATGGGGGGGACTAAACTGCAAAAAAATGGGGTAAAAAATAGAATTAAGCAAAAGTCTGGGGGGCGCGTGGGTGACACGCGCGCAACGGTTGGGGATAAAATCGGCGGACGTGACGCCTGGGATCTTGCGCGTCAGCCACGCCATCCCGTGACGTCAGCAGGCGCGGAACACGAAACGATACCTCGGAAGACGGAACGTCACCCCTAAAATTCAAAATTTAAATTCAAATCCGCGGATGGACCAACCCGCCACCCGACGTCGATGGCCTCCCGATGACGGACTGGTGGGGCAATTGTTATACCCGAATAATATTACCCGACTATTCAGGTAACGGGCTCAACTCGCCGGGCCGAAGTGGGGCACAGGCGAGGGAATTAGGGTAGCCGGTCCGGACCGAGCAGGCGGGCAGAGTCTCGACGTCTATCCGACAAAAGCCATGGAGACTTATCGGGTAGCGTACTTGTTGGGAAGACCATAGGTCGGTCGGCCAGCGGCAAGCCCTGGTGAGACCTCTACCCGCTTCCCGCGAAAGGTTCCCCAGGACACTCGCCACCCACCCGGTACCCGGCTACCCGGTTACCCATTTGCCCGATCCCGGCTCCGCCAGCTGTGAGTAAGGCCAGTACAATCAGTGCAGAGGATGTGATAGAGTCAAAGAGGGTAGTTGGGGCCAAGTCCCATCTGCTCAGGGGTAACAGTGCCAAGTGACATCTTCTCATTGGCCCATAGGGGAGGCTGTAGTCACTCATTGCCACCCAGCTAGGAATAGGAGGGGCTCACAGGCCCACCAACCCAAGGTGGAGAACCCCACCATGTACACTATAAATAGGGCCTTTAATGCCCAAATATAACACACATCACATTTATTATAAACCTACTCTTGAGAACTCATTTACTCTCACATTTATTGCTTATTGTTATCATAAATATCGAATCCTACCCTCTAGGAATCTAACTGCGAGATCCTCTCGAAACCGCTGTCACATAAATATCGAATCCTACCCTCTAGGAATCTAACGGTGAGATCCTCTCGAAACCGCTGTCAACAGATGCAACTATGAAATAAAGAGATGTGATCCTTGAGACGCTTAGTGGTGAATTGTAAAGAATAAGTGAATTGCATCCATCCTATGTTCTATTGCAGTATCCTATATTGTTCCCGTATGGAGAGGATGGTTATAGGATTCATGTGGTTCATAATGATGTTGGTTTTACAACAAGGAAAATAACCGGACTAATAAATGCGAGAATTCTTTTCCTTTAGAATGCACGAGAGTCATAATGAACTCAATACTCTATTCCTGTCTAGGAGACCTTTTCAGCCATTTTTTGGTGGATTCCTATAGTATGATTAGAGCTGGCAATTTGGGCCCGGCCCGCCCGACATATGGTTGGGTAGGGCCGGGCCCAAAAAATATAGGCCCGAAAAAACCGGGCCATTTGGCCCGGTCCGGCTGGCCTGGTGGGCCAAATGGGCTAGCCCGACAGGCCACAGGCTGGCCCGTTTGGCCCGGTTGATTTTATTTTTATTTTTTTTATCTATTTTATTTTTAAAAGATTATAATTAGTGTTATTCCTTTAATTAATATTCAGTGTTGTAATTACAAATATATGGACATACTTGACTTGATATTGTCATAATAAGGAATTTAGTGTTGTATATTTAGTTTTTAAATGATATTTAGTGATATTTAAATGATATTTAGTGTTGTATATTTAGTTTTTTTTTTAAACATACTTGACTTGATAGTTGATGCCATAATAAGGAATTTTGTAAATGAAGCCCCTCAATTTTCAGTACCGTGGAATAAAAAAACTCTACCAAACATTATTTTGAGATTAGAATTTTTTTTTAAAAAAATTGAAATGGGCCGGCCCGGCCTGTTAGCCCGCGGGCTATGGTTGGGCCGGGTTGGGCTGGGATTTTACAGGCCCGCGAATAGTGTTTGGCCCGACGGGCCGGGCCGGCCCGGCCCGGCCCACCCGTTTTGCCAGCTCTAAGTATGATTGAGTTGGAAAGATTGTATTTTATAAAATTCAATAAAAAAATGAGGTCTGGCAAAATGGATAATATGAAAATAACAGTTGATAGAGGTGATGTGGATCTATCTTCTACGGGTAAAAGAATAATGTATGCATCCTTCACAGACAGTCCTAGGTATACAATTCAAGATTTTCAAGATGACATGACAATGTGCAAGTATTTTTCTTACCCAAATTTATTTATCACAATTACTTGCAATCCGAAATGGCCTGAGATTTCAAGATTCTTAAACGAGAAAGGTCATGAATCTGTTGATAGACCAGATATTCTCTGCAGAATGTATAAGATGAAACTTAATCGTATTATGAAGGATTTTAAGGAACTTCAAATATTTGGAAAAATTGATGCATGTAAATTTATCTTCTTATATTTTTAAATTTTTTAGTTTTATAATATTTGTCGTTCATTTATAAAAATACTTGACATTTCTATTGAATTATTTTAGTATATAATTTGACTTAAATATCTTGAATCTGCAATGTTATACACAGTGGAATTTCAGAAAAGGGGATTGTCGCATGCTCACATTCTTCTATTTCTGAATCGTGAAAATAAAATTTCAAATTCGGAAGATGTTGACCGTATCATATCTGCAGAAATACCAGATAAAGATGATTATTTATTATTGTATGATTTGGTAAGTGACTACATGATTCACAGACCCTGTTGATTGGAAAAAAGAAATTCTCCTTGCATGATCAGCAACATTTGCTCAAAGAACTTCCCAAAGAGTTATAATGAGTTTACATGTGTTGATGACGAAGGTTTCCCACTGTACAGAAGAAGACATACAGGGTCACTGTTGATAAAGGAAATGTTCATTTGAAAACCATTTTGTGGTTCCTTACAGTCCAAAACTGTTAAGAAGGTATCAAGGTCATATAAATGTTGGGTGGTGAGTATATCAATAAAGGAGCTAATAGAGTTACTGCTACTGTGGAGAAGGAAGGGGCCACTAAAGGTGAATCAAAATCAAAAGACGAAGTGAAAAATTTCGTAAACTGCAGGTACATATCACCATGTGAGGGTGTCTGGAGAACTCTTCAGTATAATATACATTATAGCTATCCACCGGTGATGAGATTGGATTTCCATCTTTCAAATCAACATAGAATTATTTTTCGAGATAAAGTTTACATTGATGATGTACTCTAAAGACCATCTTTAGGTAAATCAATGTTCTTAGCGTGGATGGATAAAAATAAAACCAAAGATGAGGATGCAAAGAAGCTGACTTATATGGAATTTCCAAAGATATATGTTTGGGTTAGAAAAAAATACCAATAGGAAAAGAGAAAGAGCAGTAGATTTTCTTTGGGAAGATTATAAAATGTTTCACCGGGGGCTGGTGAAGAGTATTATTTGTATCTCTTACTGCCTTATAGTAAGGGATCGACTTCTTATGAGATGATGCGAACCATTTACAATAAAAATACAATAAAAATATTGAATTTAAATATCATCTTATGTCCTTGGAATATAAGTATTTATTATTAACTAACATTTTTAAAAATACAATAAAAATATATTGAATAAATAATATAATAATAGTAACAACATTTATAAAACTTAAAAAAATTGATTAATAACTTTACCATATATTTTATGTACAGCTCCGTGAAAATTGCGGGTTTAGCACTAGTCTGATATAAAAAAAAAAAAAATTCACCTTACCAAAATTTAAAAAAAAAAAAACACATTCTTAAATCCCAAAACAATCGTAGCCTAAAGATCTTGTGTGAAATGATTTTAAGGTATAACATAACATTATTTAGAAATATCACTTTAACATTTGAAGGTATTTACTTGTGTTAATTAATTTTGTAAATTCTCACTATAAAACAGCCGCATATACGATTTTTTGCATTATTAAATCTGTCAAAAAATGTAGCGAGTAAATAACTATAGATCAGGATATAATTGTTGGCAATAGAAGTCTCAACAACTTAACAAGTCCTAGATTAAAATTGATTTTGGTTCATAAAAATTAGCAAGCCTTTTATATAAATTTGTACAGTGCAAAATTACCCTAAAGTTAATAAATTAAAAACCTCCTAGCAACTAATTTCTAATCGAATTTTAATATATTGAGTTGAGCTGGATATAAGTTAATTTGCACGCATTTTAAATTGGTAAAAATTGACAGGAACCTTTGATTCCTAAGAACTTACGCAAAAGTATTTGTGCATAAGAATATATATAACCTTTAGTTTTTAATTGATTCTACAAAAGAATACTAAAAAATTAGAAGGAATGATATAACTCAACTCTTTGTATTCAAACACGCTATTGTCTTCAACAATGATTATATAAAGATCAGAATTTGTTTTTTTGGAAGATAAATTAATCAAGTAAAACTTCCATTATAACATTATATAATAAGTTGAATACCTTAAAACATAATTAATGCATATTGTTATATTAATAAATAAATTAGAAAAAATTAATCAATGTGGAAATAAACTTAGGACCCATTTGGTAGGCAAGATAAGCCCTTGAAATAAAAGGATTCGGGCGATTCCTCTCGTTTGGTACCAAGAAATCGTTTCTGATCGGCCCGTGAAAAGAACGGCCCTTTAAACCATTTAATGAAATTTACCGTAGCTCTTTGGCAGCCCCATCTGGGCTTCCCCCCTACGATACGGTTTCTGGAGATGGAAAATGGATTCTTTTTTTTATCTTTTTACTTTTTGCCCCTTTTTGTATTTTGAATTTTAGATCGTGTTGTGTCTGTTGAAATCCGTGAAGAACTCAGCTGCTCGTGTTACGATTTCCCGTCCCTTTCGAAATTGTATTGGCAGCACCTTTCGCGCAAATCCCTCTGATTGCTCCGCCATGCCCGCACTTGCGCAGCCGTTTCTCTCTGTTTGTGACAGATATCCCGTTGCCGCCGCCAAAAAGTATTGCTGTTACGAAGCATCTCCACCAAGCGCCGCACCGTAATTTAATTCATCGACAGTGGTAGGCTTTCTCGATCTAAATTAAAATTGGGGAAAAAAGAAGTTTATACATTTTTTGATGTCTTCTCTTTTCTATAAATAACGTAGCAGAGATTGGAACAAAGCCGCCTGAGATTTCTGCACAGGAATTAGAACTCCAATTGCATAAAGAATGGAAAAAGTGGAATGTGCATACCCTTTTGGATATGTATGAAGGGTAGTATTGTAAATTTGATGGGTTTGAGTATATATTGTCTTGCTAACCAAACTTAAGGAAAATTTATGTGCACAATTTCTCTTAACCACCGAACATCAGTTTTCGTTTATTAGATGTCTACCAAATGCCATGAAACAATCTTATCTTGACCACTTTCACAAACCTTTTCACAAGGTCCGTCTTGGCTTCTTTTCCTATCACAGCTATCAAACGGGTCCTTAAACAATTGAAACATAGAAAAACAAGTCTATATAATTGGACCGAACTGACTTGTATAAAGAAAGAGAATTTTTTTTTTTGTCGAAACTTCAAAATATTTTTAAAACATGGAAATAAAACTCTGTTCATACCTAGAAAAATAAGATACTTCCTCCGACTCTTTTAAGATTGCTCAAAACTACGGAAAAACTGTTATAACCTCTAAAACTAATCACTTACAAACATCTCTAGAGTCGGCAATTTGGGCCCGGCCGACATATGGGCTGGACTGGGCTGGGCCCAAAAAATATAGGCCCGAAAAAACCGGGCCATTTTTGGCCCAGCCCGACTGGCCCGGTGGGACAAATGGACTGGCCCGACGGGCCACGGGCCGGCCCATTTGGCCCGGTTGATTTTTTTTATCTATTTTATTTTTAAAAGATTATAATTAGTGTTATTTCTTTAAATGATATTCAGTGTTGTAATTACAAATATATGGACATACTTGACTTGATACTGCCATAATAAGGAATTTAGTGTTGTATATTTAGTTTTTAAATGATATTTAGTGTTGTATATTTAAATGATATTTAGTGTTGTATATTTAAATGATATTTAGTGTTGTATATTTAGTATTTTTTTAAACATACTTGACTTGATAGTTGATGTCATAATAAGAAATTTTGTAAATGAAGCCCCTCAATTTTCAGTACCGTGGAATAAAAAAACTCTACCAAACATTATTTTGAGATTAGAAAAAATAATTTTAAAAAAATTGAAATGGGTCGGCCCGGCCCATTAGCCCGCGGGCTATAGTTGGGCCGGGCTGGGCTAGGCTGGGATTTTACAGGCCCGACTTGCAAATGGGTCGGACCAGCCCGGCCCGGTCCACGAATACTGTTTGGCCCGACGAACTGGGCCGGGCCGGGCCGGCCCTCCCGTTTTGCCAACTCTAAACATCTCATATTTACACCTAATGTCATTCTATTTTGCAATATACCATAAAATAATAAATTAAATTCCACTAAATAAAGTAAAAATGACCAAATATACCATCAATTTTACCGTTTTTAAGTTTCAATACTAATATACAATTTTTTTTTATTTAAGATCTACACTATTTCTAATGAACAATCTAAAAAGAACGGAAAGAGTAAATGAGTTAAGTGAAAAGAAAAGGACAAACTTTATTTAACAGGTGAATAATTCACCCACCTTTAAAACATGGATGTTGTTGGGCATTTTCAATTATATGAAGGGTTTAAAGTCAATCACTATAATTATTTTATCAAAATTGATAGTTATTTTGTTGGAGATTTTTTGAGATAGCCATCTATACCGCCTCATGACCTTGAGCCACATCCATACTGCAATTTTTTTAAAGTCAAGTGTTGTGAATTGTTTATTAAATTTGTTTTTCCTGGAGACGAGTGCATGATCGACTTATTATACTGCTGTAGACAAATGTTTGTGTAGATTCGAGGACGAATCTTTTCAAAAAGGAAGAGAATAATGAAGATAACGATTATATTTTATTTCCTTTGTTATTTGATTTAATTAGATTAGATTTATTTATATTTGGTAATTATATTTCTTGTCCTCTAAGTCGTTTTATATTGTAAAGAGGAGTCTCAGGATCATCATAATTCAGTTGTTTTGATGAATTAAAATATGTTGGGGGTGTATCCCTTTATCGTGTTTTAATTGTTGTTATTCTAGTATTAATGCGGGAATTAAACACAAATCATGTTGCGTTTATGCATGTATTCTCAGATCAATGTATTTATGTTTGTTTCGTGCTCCCGCTGCACAGTTTGATATTTTCTCTCTTCAACTTTTATTATTTTATACTCCCTCTGTTCATGAAAAGTATGCTAAGTTTTTTGCACATGATTTAGTGTGATATGTTGGAAGGTATTATGGAGTATCGTGAGACCACTTTATGAATAAAGTCATTGTTTATGTAAAATATATCACACATATTTTCCATAAATAATTATAATACCCTCCAACATATCGTATTAAACCACGTACAAACAATTGAGCTTACTTTTCATCAACTGAGGAAGTAATATCCCTATATATTATACTAATAGGGTGTTTCTTTTGCTGATATGTCGACTTCTGGTGCATTTCGCTTATGTGTCGACTTTTGGTGCATTTCGCTTATGTGTCAAGTCTTACGTGGCGTGATTGTGTATCACTTTATCCTATATGTCATTCATGTGGCATTGTGATCTTTCATAAGAAGAAGTCTAATAATTTTTTTTTGTTTTAGTTGGATTTGAACCAAGGACCTCATGAGCATTTTTTATTATGTTTACCAATTAAGCTAACAATAAATTGTTACGAAATTTGAATATTTATTACACATAACTTAGTTAAAAATATATGTGTCTTTCTTCTAAAATACTCTTGGTTATTTGCAATTTAATTATCCCAAACTCTATTTTTTTTTATTCCTTCTTTGTTTTTTTTTTTTCCGCAATATTTTAGTGTTGTTCCTCGATTATTTGTCCACACATAAATGTCTAATTGCTAAAGAGTCTTAATTTATTTTCAGTAAAAAACTAAGACTCTTTAGTAAAGACAACTAAACAATTAATATTTTTTAATAAAAACAATTAATATATTTCAATGATTTATGCATAAATTATTTTCACTCCATACTTTCTTGTAAAGTTTAATCCGATTCATTATTATTCGTGCAATGATTATTTAGATTTAGTAGGGGCAGTTATTTAGTTGTTCTTAGTGTTCTACACAAGGGTTATATGTCCCTTGAACACAATACAAATTATTAGCTTATAAATATTTCTTTCTTTTTATTTCCAATTTCAACCATAGTTAACTTTGATTTTTTTTTTTTTTTTTAAATAGAGGAGTTACACTTTATAATACTTTTTTTGTAATTAATGTGTACTAATAACAACTATCCTCTTTCGCTACGTAGAAGAAATAGAAAATTATCTTTTTTTAATTTAGACTTCTAAAAAAGAATTTTTCAATTTTTATCGCCGCCAAAATAAGCCTAAGGTTTGAGATATTGTGGTCGGCCTCTCTTCCTCGTACAAGCTGCAGTTTTTTGGTTTGCCATCATATTCATTCATCAACCAGCATTGTTGGGGTTCCAAATTGCGGGATTTGAAATCCTCGGAGCACATATTGTCCTTCAATTTTCATAAATTTTAGATCATATTTCAATTTGCGTAGGTTTTAGATTTGAATCGTTTGCACAATCCTTGACTTTGAGGATTATATCACTCCATCATTATCCGCATTTCTTTTAAATTGTGCAGCCCTGATTTTCCTCCTTAGTTGGATTGCCTTTGATTTCCTCTTCCAAGTTGAGAGTCTTTTGTTTTCACTTCTACGTTGAGATTTTTTTTTTTTTTTACAGAACAAAGCCTATTACAAGAATAAAAAAAAAAAAACAAAACAAATCAGCATCAAGAAGGCTAAGTCCTCAAACATAGTGGAAACTACTCCAATCCAATCGTGAGGAAGTGGAGAGTACATAGAGACAGATGCGTGAACTTTTAAGCTCATTTGGTGGATAGAGACACCACACACTAAAGTGTATTTCACCATATTCATCAATCAACATGCTCATCTTTTTTCAAAATGCACACCAACAAGGTAGAATGGGGATTGTAAGCCCATCTGGCGCACTACCAGATATGTAAAAACAACAACCTATCAACCACAAAAAACTAGAAAAAACGAAAGTAAAAAAAAAAAAAAAAAACCAGATAAAGAAAGGAGAACACAAAAACAGAATAAACAAAGATCCAACGGACCAACCTCTCAAACAGACACTGTAACAACGACGCCGATTGATAAGGTTGACCCGTTGATTAAAGAAACAACAAAAGAACGACTCCTGGAAAAAAAAAAGGGTGGTGGTGCAGTGGTGGCCGGGGGGCGGCGGCCTGGTACCGAAGATACTAGATCTACTATCGCCGGCGGTAGATCTGTTGGTGGCTGCAGTAGATCTAACCTTTTTATGGACTTTCGGCGAGAGACGGGAAGGCAGTGGCGTGGCCGGCCTTAACGACGGTGAGCGTGAGTGACAACGGCGGCGCTAGGGTTGTGGGGACGGTAAATTAGGGATTTTTAAGAGAGAAGATTTGAAAGTTCTAATGATAGAATATGAAAAGAAGAATTAGAGGAGTATTATAGATGGAGATGATGGGATCTAATGGGAAAAAGAACAGATAGAGTCAAGAGATGACCGAAGATTCTCGCACCGGAGGCAGAGAGGAGGAACTCATTAGAAATTATAGAGAGAGAAATTCTCCTATGTTGAGAGTCGTAGTTTTGTTATTCTTTGTGTTGTCTTGTTAAGTATTTTTTTGTGCCAAGTTTTTTGACAGCGTAGACCTCATAATATTAACTAGACAAATGAGCTTTGGAATCCTCCAAATTTTTATTATTGGATCAAACTTCCAACCGTGGTAAACAATTTCTCAATAGTTATTTTTCTTTCCTTTCTTAATTTATAGAAGTTCTTTTGCCTTAAAAAACTTTACTTGAAAATAATAAAATTGATGAGGTCTCCATTTTAACTACCTTTTTTATTAATCAGTTTTTTTTTTTATTATAGTTAACGTCAGTATAATTAAAATTCTAGTCTTGATTCGATCTTAGTAATAATAATTAATAAGTAGAGTTTGATAATAGAATGATTTCGTTAAAACGGGAGTAAGACCAAAAAGTATTGGACAATGGACATCAGGGGTCCATCAGTCCCTGTTTCATTTACTGACATATAATCAAAATAACGCGGAACTTGAAGATTCTATCTTGAGATTACATGCTAATCATACTTTGACTTATTTATTTTTATATACTAATCATGCATTTACCACATGACCCCTTTTTCGAGTTTGAATAGGTCAGCACTCAGCATTTGGACCCTTCTCTCTCTCTCTCCCCCCCCCCCAACCCCCCCCCCCCCCCCCCCCCCCCTCTCGACGTGTACGGAATGGAGCCCACTGGCCTAGGGACTGTTTGTTTCTTGCATAAAGAAAGCCCTCTTAAATCTGTTTCAAGGATGGACATCAAATTACCACTTCTTTCACCTTGTTATAAAAAATGACAAGTTATCGTGATAGAAAAGTATGTTAGATGAATTGTAAGATATATGAATCTGATTTAAATGTATGTTGTTCCTTAACTAATCCACTAATCCAATTTAGATATTTCGTCGTGACAAATTGACAATTTTTGGTCCACTTTTGATGAAACGAACTCACAATAAAAATATTTCAATAAACACATCTGATTTTTCGTTTTTTCGTAGTTATATTTTGGATGGGTTACCACTCCTTTATTATCACTACTCGAGTCTTTAAAGTGTTAAAAAAAAAAAATAAAAAAAAAAAAAAGCATGCTTGATTTTACGATAGAAACTTATACATGATTTGTGTTCCATGGTTTAACTCATTTATGTTTTATAACAAAATGAGACTTATATATTAAAATATAGCTCTATTTCGTATGAGACTATCTGACACTAAATTCCTTCCAATTTTACTAGTATGTTCTATTGAGTTTGACAGCATCCAGTTTTACCCTGAAGTATCCAAATTACTATGCAATGGAGTAGATTAATTACACATATAATAATAATATTCTTCTCAAAATATATATATATAAACCTATATATCTATTTTTTTTTTTTTATTAAGCACTAGACCAAATACAAGCTTAAACTTAATTCTTAAACCACCTTATATCGTATTTTACTTTTAGGTAAATTTTGCATGAAGCAGACAGTATAATATTATAACTATTATGAGATCAAGATGTATTAAAATAGTTTATATATACACACTTCCCCACTAATTAAGTTTGTAATTTTCTTTTCTGACTAATTAATGATTTTCTGTATTTTAGTCCTTAATCCACGAGTGCATGTAAAATAAAATAGTAAAGTATACAGTGAACCGGTGAATTCACCAGTCACCGCCGAGAAACTGATTTATTGTATTAATTGTTTTATTAAAATATATTAGTTTAAAAGTAATATTATTTAATAAAAAAAACTAATATTGTTTACAAATACACTTGAATTTCACGGTGAAATTGGTGTACAAATAACTTATTAAAAAAAAAGAAAAAATAGAATACCATACGATTTTAAATCAGACAGTTATATAAAATAGGAAACTAAAACAGACAAGGAAAAATATAGAGCATGAAGCGGGGTAGACTTTTTGAAGGTTGAATGGGTCAGCTAAGACCATTTATATTACTACTAGTACTACCTTACTATATACATACACTACCAATATGGTCCACCAAAAAAACTCGGTTTCTCGGTCAAAATTCAACTCTCCACTCTTTTCCACATGCCTTTCTTTCTTAATCAATCCTAAAAGCTTCTTTAAATTCAAATGCTTCCACTTCATCATCTTCATCTCCCCCTCTCTCTCCTCTTATACACACACACATATATATAGCATTCCTACCCTTAGGTCTCTAACATAACATACTACTCTAAATACCTGAGTTTGGTCAACATCCAAATTCTTAGCCCTTTTAATATATGATACTGTCTTTCCTCTATAACAACAAATGGAGAGTGTTTCAAGCTGGGAACACAAGATGCTTACCGATGAACTAGCGCAGGGGATGGAGAAAGCCATCCAGCTTCGTCTCCATTTGTGCTCGACTACGTCTCCCTCTAACGCTGAGGACTTGCTGCTACAGAGGATTATAGCCACTTTTGAGAAGGCTCTGTATATCCTCAAGTGGAGTAATGGACCCGTTGGACAACCGCAGGCTGGGCCCGCAACTTCAGCTGCTGCTCCCGAGTCTTCGACATCTGTAGATGGGAGCCCGAAATGTGAGGATGCGAACAAGAATCATGGAGAACGTTACGACTACGGAGATACCTCTAAGAAGAGGTATATTCAATCATACACACTTGTGCAGTAAAATATCGAAAATGGGAGGTTTCGAATAACGTTTTCTGATACTTGTTTTCTTGCTCGGTATTGTAGGAAGTTGCAGCCCACATGGGTGGAACAAGTGAAAGTTAACTCTGGAAATGCACTTGAAGGACCTAGAGATGATGGATATAGTTGGAGAAAGTACGGGCAGAAAGACATTTTGGGAGCTAAATATCCAAGGTCTATTCTCTCTCCCTCTCTCTATCTTTCCATACATGGAAAAGCATAAAAGCCAATTTTAGAAACTTTTGCATGGGAAAAAGGGCTTAAAAGTAGCACGTTCTTATTTATGCAGAAGTTATTACCGATGTACATACCGAGCTGGCAGAAACTGCTGGGCCACGAAGCAAGTGCAAAGATCGGACGAAGATCCTACCCTATTCGAGATCACGTACAAAGGAACACACGCGTGTAGCCAATCAAATTACACGATTCCACCACCAGCATCACCTGGAAAACAAGAACTGAAAAACGAAAACACTCACTACTATCAAGTAGAACAACAGAATGAGAAACTTCAGAACTTTAAAGCTAACCTCAGAGTCAACACGGAGGACTTGGAAATCCAGGAGATGCAACCACACTTCTCGTTTCCATCAACATTTGACACGGAAAATCACCGTTCTCCGATTTCTGCAATTGCTGATGAGAATCAAATGGGAACAAATTCTCAGTTCTTTTATTCTCCAGCCACATCAGAATCAAATTACTTCTCAGCTGCACCTTACCAGATGACTAACCACGGGGGCGCTCCTATGCACCAATCGGAAGCTGATGCAGCAGACATAATCTCGGGCTCGGCCCATGCATCAACGTCCAATTCTCCAATTGGAGGCATGGAGTTCTCGATTGATACAGCAGATCTTGATCCAAACTTCCCGTTCAACATCCTCGGGTTTTTCACATAATTAAACTTTAGATTCCATAAAAGTGGAGATTAAAGAGCAAAGTCTGTGGTTGCAAAACCATGATGCTTGATACTTAGAACCTTAAAATCAGGAAGTGACATCTTGTAGGAATTCATTCAGATGCTTTAGGTACTACCAAAAACCAGGAAGTAATCAATTACGAATAAAGCAGTTTAGTATTCATGTATAGTACTATAGATTTTACTCAAGTAAATCAATTTTTTTTTATATTTTAGCCTAATCAAGAACAATAATTTAAAGTTAGTCATTCGAGATCAAGGTTTCACACAGTCAAACATGACCAGAACAACAACAAAGAAATTCAAGTAAAAGCCACTTTATATGCTTTCCTATGGGAAACTATTCACAGATCAAGCAGAGGATATGGTTACGATTCTCTAAAACAAGAAGGCTAGACAATCTCTTCCATATATCATGTAATATATTCTGGTACGATTTTAAAGCTATACAATTTGAGCAGAAAGATAAAAAAATAAAAAAGGCAAAGTGCAGGAATCCTTGCAAGTTGCAATAACTAAATACTAAAACAGGGAATAAGATCATGCCTGCTGAAATGGATCAGAGATGGAAAATTACTGGGAATAGAAGATACAAACAAATACAAATCTTACATAATAAATGTCAGCTGTCAGCTCCTCTAATATTGCTAATAAATTAAAAAGAAAAATAGCACATATATTTAAACAGAGGCCAATAAAGTGTTTGAAAGACAGCTGCACAGAAAAGTGACAAAATAGTGGGAATGTTCATGTATCACAAATATGGAACAAACCTCCGTGATTAATTACAGGGCATAATAACAGAACTTGGAGTGACAATCAGCATACTAAAGTATCATTGACAACAGAGTACTTCGAAATTCTTAGGACAGGGACGGAGCTCCTCAATCTCCAATACTTATACTGATGACTTCTCGTCATCCTTGGCTCCAATGGTTAAACTTGATGTGTTTCCATTTTCATCCCTAGCTTTTCTAAGAGCCATCCTGAGGCCTAAGACAATGAATATGTTGGTGAGGGTAAGTAGCGACTCAGCTCCACCATGCAACCAATCGACATTGGACAAAGATGTTCCATAGTGCACTTTTGCTGTTCGAAAAGTGAAATTCAGAAATTGCTGGAGAGGATAAATATATTTGTTCTAAGAAATAACATATGACTTTGGGAAGAAAGTACCATAAATTCCAGCTGGTACTGCAATGTGGGAGGGAAAGTGGCAGAGAAAGATGAGAAAAGATTAGTACAGGATCAGAGACTTCAAGCTTTCCAACACAAGCATATAGGAACCAATAACAAGAAGTTATTGTTCAAATTGAAAGAACACGACATTTTTTTTTTAAATTTAGTTTTAAGGCCAAATAACAAAAGGATGTATTTGGATGGAGGGTCTGAGCTATGGATTTTAAATCCACAACCTAAATCCACTCTACTTGTTTGGGTAAAATATTCAAATGGATGGATTTCAAATTCCTAGTTATAATTCTACATCAAAATTGAGGAATTTCAAATACCTAGCAAAAATATGTCATTTGAAATCCATGAATTTGAGAATCTGTTCATTTTCAAATCCCCTGCATTTCAAATGACTCCATCCAAATGCAGCACAAGGTAATTTATGAAGTGAAATGAATAGAGGATTCGAGACTAACCGACGTTGATTATATGCACTACTCCAAACTTAAACTTCAAGAAAATAAAACAAGTTGAAGTATACTATAAAAAATGCACTTACGAAGAATTAATTCTAACAATAACTAATTACTTAATTCCTTAAAATGAAAATGTTTTGCCTCATAAGCAGAAATATGTGCAGCTATTCTTATTCTTTTCTTTGGACTATCTCTCAAATTTACAGTATGAACTTAAAACTTGACAATTTGATCTTTCTTTCACCTTCTTCAAGTTTAAAATATGCAACACCCTGAGAGTGATGACAACAATAAAGCAAATGGCCTTTGCCTCATTTGAAACACTCACAAATACCAAATCTCCATTGCATCCTATTAGTTACAGTAACTTCTAAATTTAACAACCTCAGTCCAATTGACAATCCATCATTCCAAATTCACCCATTTTTCATTGCTCATTAAATACAGCACCAAATCCCCAATGCAGTTCAACAATTTAGGGGGCGCTTGGTTAACAACTCTTCAATGGTAATGGGAATGAAATTGAAAATTAGTGTAATTAGCATGGTTAATGAGAACAAAATCACTATCTCTCCTCTTAAATACGGTAATCACTACTCCATTTTGATTACCCAATTCTCTTCCTACAATCATCATCCTCAATCACCCCCCTCTTCCTCCACCAACAACCATGTGTTGTCCACTTCTATTCCAAAATTGGGGCATGCCACTAGTAATGGAGTCACCATTGAAACACTTATTTCCCTGACATATCATTTTCCTTATGAGGGTATAGATGGAAATAAATTTTAATTCCTTTTACCATTGAAGAATTGTTAACCAAGCGCCCCTTAGAAAAAAAACTGATCTACACTAGAAGAGTAAAAAAAAAAAAGCCAAAGGAAAAGGAAAAGCATCATATTCTATTCTTTACAAAAAGGAAAAACTGGAAATAACTTACTTGTAGCGCCGACAAAGGCTAGCAAGAAGTAGAATCCAAACAGAGTAAGTTTTGGGGCAGATTTTGATTTGGTGATAAAATACAAGAACCCTAGATAAGGAAACAGAGAGAAGGCAAATAGCTGCGAGGCTATGCTCGCTGAGTCAACATTTGGCGCCCACGGATCCACGAGCAACAGAAATCCATTGCAAATTATCCCCTTCCCGTTCCTGTAAATTCTCCTTCTTCCATTTTCAGTTTGAGCTGGAAATTTGTGATCGAATTGCCTGTTGCGAGTGAAAACAGTTCCTCGGCCACAGCACAGAGGATTTGCAGCTGAATTATTGTCTTTACACAAGAGTGAAGAACCCGCAGATAGGAGATCCTTGAACAACGGTTGAATTTGCAGAAAGCCAGTCATTTCTTTCTCCCCCTCTTTTCTGGAAAAATGAACAACACTCGTTCATAATCACATGAACACTCAATTTTCATATCCATTTCAAATATGTACGAGCGAGCAGCAACATTTGCAGGCCTTTCCGAATGAACCAGTGGGCTAAATGCAGCCCATCTCATTCATGGCCCAATTATAAGCCCATTAAAAAACAACCAATTTACTATTCATTTATAGGGTTAATATCACTTTTGGTCACCAAACTTTATCCCAATTTCAGTTTTGGTCACTGAGTTTCATTCATCATCAAAATTGGTCACTAAACTATACTTTTTTAATCATTTTTTGTCAGGGCGTCAATTGACTGTTAGTCAACTAACAGAATAAGTTAGGGTTAATATCAGTTTTGGTCACCAAACTTTACCTCAATTTCAATTTTGGTCACTATATTTCACTAGTCATCAAAATTGATCACTAAACTATATTTTTTTAATCATTTTCATAAAGACGTCAGTTGATCGTTAAATAAGTTATTTAGGGTGTAAAACCTTTTTTTTAATTTAATAATGTTGGGATCCCGAGGATGGACCACGATCTCTCAGTGGTATAAGAATGTCTGCTTTAGGCCGAGACTGCACGTATTTATTTTTGGACTTCCCCAAAAGACATCATACCAATATAGATATTTGTCCATCTTTAAACCCCATGATAATTCTTTGTAAATTCGATGTGAAATATTGTTTGCACCCAACAAATAAATAAAATCTAAAATTTAAAGATATTTTAAACAATAAGTCTACAAGCTTTAAGAAACTTTTTAGTATAAAAGTTTCTAAGTTTAATAAATTAAGTTATTTTATATATTTTGATTTTAATAAAAATAAATTATTAAAATAAAAGTTATCTAAAACATATATAAAAAAGTATTTCAAATTATAAATGAAACCTAAATTTAATCAAAATTTAAATAATAACTTAATTTATTAAACTTAGAAACTTTTAAAGTAAAAAAAATTCTTAAAGTTTGTACATTTATTGTTTTAAATAATTTTAAATTTTAGGTCTTGTTTATTTTTAGGGTGAAAACAATATCTCAAATCGAATTTACAAGAAAGGATCATGGGGTTAATAACAATGGACAAATATTTATATTGGTATGAGGTCTTTTGAGGAAGTCCAAAAATAAATCCGTGCATGCTCGACCTAAAGCGGACAATAGCATACCAGTGAGAGATCGTGGTCCATTTGCAGGGTCCCAACATTATTAAATTAAAAATATATATTAGATTTTGCAAACGTCTTGATGAAAAATGATTTAAAAAGTATAGTTTAGTGACCAATTTTGATGACTAGTGAAACACAGTGATTAAAATTGAAATTGAGATAAAGTTTGGTGACCAAAACTGATACTAACAGTTAATGTTGTTGGTAGTGAAGTATTCACTGTTTACTTTGAAACAACATGAATTTGCCCTTTCTTCTCATTTACCAACACTTTATGATCAAATGTTGTCTTAGATGTTTTAACATGCAGGATGAAGATCTAGAAGGATCTACAAGGTTCTGGAATACTCAATGTTGCAGTGAATGTTGCATAACATTGGTTGCAACATGAGCGGTTACGGGTTCCAGAAGGATCTACAAGGGCCTACACGATCCAAACTTATCCAGGACGTTTTAGAACAATCTAGATCAGGCGGTTGCATCAAGAAATATCAGTAATAAAGATAAGGACGTGGGATTATATGAAGATCATGGAGCGGTTACATGAAGAAGTTATTTTCGGATTGAAGACTTCCATATATAAATAGGAGCCGAAGTTTTCAGTACCAAGTGTGGAGTAAATGAGTACACCTACTCTAGTGTTGATCCTAAGTTCAAAGGTGATAGGATAGTTATTCCAACATTTATGTTATACTTAGAAGTAGAGTTCTTCTCGTATAACTTGCGGTCGAACCTATATCCATAGATAGAGAGATCATAGATATAGAGTGAGATCAACTTTAACGGTGTATTATGATATACACTTAGCCAAATTTAGATTTAATAGGTGATATCGAGACTTATTTTTATTGTGAACGATTTTACTCTTCACACAACTTTTGTATCACTAATTTTTTTATAGTGAACCTTTCGCCGTAAGGTTAGCACAAACTATTCAAGATAGTTTGTGTTAAAAAGTATTCCCTTTCGCAATTGTGTGTTTAAGTCTTCCGATGTACACATTTTATATTCTGATTTTCCAGTTTGTTGTAATATTTATTTTAACATTTGTTACAACATCTGCATTTTTTAACACACACACACACTTACAATTGGCACTAGAGCCATAAACTTAATATACTAAGTTTAGATCCTGAGTTTTTAAGTGTGTCTTTTGCTATGGAATATCCTGTAAACACCCCACTTAGGTCTCCCATTTTAGATGGAAACAAATATGCCTATTGGAAACCTAAGATGTGTATGTACATCAAGTCAATTTATGAACGTGCTTGGAGAAGTGTTCTGACCGGCTGGGAATGGCCCAGAAATCAAGCAGATGATGATGGCGAGACAAGAGTCAAACGGGAGATTGAATGGACAAATGAGGAGACCACGACGGCAAGCTACAATTCCAAAGCTCTCAATGATATCTTTACCTCTATTGATGTATCTATGTTCAAGATTATATCAACATGTACCACGACTAAAGATGCATGGGAGAGTCTTCAAGAACATTGCGAAGGAAGTGGAAGTGTTCGAAGGACCAAACTTCAAATGCTTGGGACCAAGTTCGAGAATCTAAGGATGAAGGATGATGAGACGATCACGGCTTACAATGAGAGGCTGAGTTGAATCACAAGCACTTGGTGATCCTATTTCCAATGTACGAGTTGTACACAAAATTTTGCGATCTGTTCCTAAACGGTTCGATGCAAAAATTTGTGCTATTGAAGAAGCCAAGGACACTGACACTTTAAGTCAGAATGAGCTTGTAAGTATTCTCAAAACATATGAGATGAACACAACTCAATCTGATGATACAAGTGAATGAAAGAAGGTTGTTATTTTCAAAGGTGAAACATCTTCTAACACTAAAAATCAGCCCTTTGTGACTGAGGTTGAGTCTGATGAAGATGTTTTAGACCAATGTTACAACACTCCTGAGCACATTGCCTTCCTCACAAAGAAATTCAATTCCTACCTGAAGAAGAAACTGAACAGATCCAGAGAAAATGTCCAACAGAGGACTCTTTTCAACAACACACCATTAGACCCAAAGAAAAGGAAGGATCAGATCAATCAAGGCAATTCAGAGGTAATAAATCAAGGTATGATCCTGAATTTAGAAAATCAGTTAGATGTTATGCATGTACTGGATTTGGACACTATGCAAATGAGTGTGTGATTAGGCGTGAAATTGTCATGATTCGTAGCTAGAAACGCCCTAGTTTTGGTCGAGTTTATAGAGTATTTAGAGTCAAATGAGCATTATTTCTATACATTGATAAATTTGTCTCTTTGATGCTCATAGGTGAATAGAGGACGAAAAATGGAGTTCGTAGGACTTTGAATCGACTCAAACGGATGCCCGGATGAGAAGATATTAAAGAAATACGATTGGTATTAGTGCGGACGAGGAAAAGTATCATTTGGAAGGATTAGAGATCACTCGAGCGCATTGCTCGAGCGCCACCGCTCGAGCGCCTTACTCGAGCGCGCAAACGTACAGAACAATTCTTGCGCTCGAGCAGCTCGAGCGCCACCGCTCGAGCGAATTGCTCGAGCGCCCAAAACATACAGAGAAGATTCAGCGCTCGAGCAGCTCGAGCGCGACCGCTCGAGCGAATGCATCATTCGAGCTACACAGCTCGAGCGGGACCGCTCGAGCGTTTTGCTCGAGCGCCCATATACTTTTGCCTCCGGATGCGTATTTTCGGCCCATTAACTCCCGTTTCGACCCGTGCCTATATATACCTCGTCCAAACACGTTTTGAAGGATCCCCAACTTTAGAAATCACTTTAGACTTAGTTTTTGGAGAGGAAGGAGACGAGCAAGTTTTACTTTTACGTTGTTGAGGTTTTTCATACGAATTCTTAGTTTATTTTATTTTCGTTTCTTAGTTTCTTTTCATTAGTTTGATTTCTTTAAACACTTTGAAACTTCGTTTTAGTTAATTTAAATTTCAGTTCTTAGAATTATTTTATTTTAAAACCCTAGTTCATGTTTCGTATTTTCTTCGTTCAATTTACCATGTTTATGTTCGTTGTTTCTTCTCTAGCTTTTATATTTGTTAAAACCATGTCTAGCTAAAACCCTTGCATGCTTAGGGGAGGATGAACTCGTAGAAGTAGGTTGTGGGTACGTAATTAGGGTAATTTGTGACGTTAGTTTTAATTCTCTTGATTAATGAATTCTTATAATTAATCTGAACTTTACCTTTAAATTTAGTACGAAAGTGTTAGAGAGAGGACGACCGCATCACTCAATAACAACTAGTAGTCTTAACGAGAAGGTTTAGGAAAGGTTAATTCATTTACCGGTTTAGCGAAGGAGGACGACCGCATCACCTTAGTTAAATTAGGGTCTCATTAATTGAGCACAATCTATTAACTTGTTAGTAGATTAGTGAAGTCGAGTGTTAGGGTAAAGTATTAGGGTTTAGAATCTTGAGCTTTCACCTTGCATTCTTTTACTTAGGTTAATTCTTGTTTGTCACGATTACTTTGATTATGTACCTGCTCTTTTAGTATACGTAGGGATTCCTATCCTAAGCATCACCATCTCTCATTAGAAAACAACCCGTAGTTAATTCGTTCTTTTTCATTCTTTAGTTAATTAGTTTATTTTAGTCTTTTAATTAATTTCTTTCAAAAAAACCCAAAAACATTACACTCATATTAACTACGACGCGTAGATCTTCAGGGATCTATTCGCATATACACCATCTCTTGGGTTCGATAATACTTGGTCCCTATACTTGCCCATACTACAGTGAACCCGTACTCTTGCGGGGTAGCTACTAGTAGAAGCTAGTAAAATCGCTTCAAGTCAATGGCGACGTTGCCGGGGATGGCGTTATATGCTTTTTGAATAGGACTTGTAGATAGTTTAGTAGTTAGTAGTGAGTGCCTATTTTCTGTTTTTATTTCTTTTTGTTATTTTTTTATTTATTCGGCAGTTGCGTTTTGATCCTTCTGCTAGTGTTTCAGGTTTATGAAAACACGCTCACAAGGCAATACGAGCGAAGAGAGATTACCTGCAGATCCTGAGACAATAGCTAGAAGGAACCGAGCCTTCTTGAGAAGAATGACTACTGCCGCGGGAAACAAGGACAAGATTTCTGATGAACTTGGGGAGTTAGACAAGATAGCTGCAGAGTATACTGCTCTTGTAGAACGGGCAGAGGGTGCCAATGGAAATAGCAGTAATCAGCAGATACCCATAGGGGGAACTGAGAGCCCACACCCGAACCCACAAGACTCAATCAACTCTGCACAAACACAACCCCAAAGCCAGAACCAAAACCCTGCTTACCCACAAAACCCAAATAACCCTTTCAACAACCCAGTATACCAACATTACCCATACCCACCTTATCCTTACCCACCTTACCCGTATCCTCCACCCCCAGTCTATAATCAACCACCTGTTTACCCACCACCACCCCAACAAGTACCAGTACCTGCTGCTAATCCTCAACACGTTCCTATGAACGTAGATCACAATATTGCTATTCGAGGGAGGTTTGCAGCGCAGCCACAGCGGTACTATGATGGAGTGGCTTTACCTCCAGTTGAGGCGAACAACTTTTCGATATCCCCGGGGATTTTAAAGCTGCTTACCGAGAATCAGTTCAAAGGGGTGATCGGGAAGGAGAATCCTCATACACATCTGAGGAGCTTTCTCATGATAGCCTCCACATTTAATTACAATGGCATGTCTGAAGATGCCAAGAGGCTTAGGCTGTTCCCATTCTCATTGACGGGAATAGCCAAGGAGTGGTACGATAATACGCTCCCGCGGGGAGGTATTACCACTTGGGCCGAGCTCGAGCGTCTGTTCCTCGAGCGATTCTACCCTCCATCTAGGACGATCAAGGCTAGAATTGAGATCTCGTCCTTTCGCCAGAAGTCTGGAGAGGATTTACGCCAAGCGTGGGAGAGATACTCTAACATGCTGATAGAGTGCCCGCAGCACGGGTACAACGAGGGAGACATTATGGCATTCTTCTATAGTGGTGCCAACAAGGCGGGGCAAGACCATTTAGACGCTTATGCGGGTGGAGCATTCCTCAATCAAGGCATAGAGAGGTGTAGAGAGATCGTTGACAACATTGTCACGAATGCCGGTGCTTGGAGTGGAGATGCAGATTTTCAGAGGGTGCATCAGGTTGAAGAGGGAGAAGGAACGAGAAGGCTATTGATGGCCATGATGGAGAAGATCAACAACCTCGAGTTGGGGAAGAGTTTGGATGGAGAGCATGCAGTAGAGAATGAGAGAGTAGACCAACCAAGTGGACAGCAAGAGGTAGCCAATTACATGGGAGGTCCGTATTACAATCAGAATGGCTACCAAGGTGGTAATCCGTATGGAAGGCCTTCTTATGGCCAACCATTTGTGCCTCCAGGCCCACAGCCACTTCAAAATCAATGGAGGAACACACAAGGAGTTCAAGGAGGCCAGCAGCCTCCTCAAAACACATGGAGGAAGAATGATAACTTTTCTTATGCTAACCCAAAAGCTGGTGTTACTGTTCCTGCAGGTGTTGATCCGGGGTCTAAACCTCCTGGTGGAGAAGGCGGTGCATCAACCGAGGAGATGTTGAGAGCGATCCTTCAGAAGGTGGAGGAAGGAAGCAAGCGGTTGTCATCCTTGGAGTACGATGTGAAGGAGCTGCACAAGAAGGGTGATCAACGTGATCAAGAGCTCCAGAAGATGAATGTTGAGTGGACCAGAACTCAACAAGAGAACAATCGAAGGTTCACTTCTTTAGAGTTCCAGATGAGCCAGATTGCAAAGTCAGTGAATAGAATACCGGAGGGGAACCCGAAAGAGCAGTGCAAGGCGATCCAGCTGAGAAGTGGAACCAATTATGAAGGTCCTCAGATGCCTGCTGATTCTGAGACGCCCCAAGTTGAGAAGGGGATTGAAAGTGAAGGGATTGAGAAGCATAAAAATATGGATGAGTCCCAGAAGGGCAAAGGCATTGAGGAGGTTGAGAGAGTTCCTAAGTGGAAAAAGGCAAAGGAAGCAAGAGAGAAAGTGAAAGAAACAGAAAGAGATGAATGGGGGGTACCCAAATCTGTGATACCCGTCCCATATCCACAGCGCTTCATGAAAAAGAAGCTTGATGAAAAATTTGCAAAATTTCTTGATGTTTTTAAACAATTGCATATTAATATTCCTTTTTATGATGCTTTGGAACAGATGCCGCACTATGCGAAGTTTTTGAAGGACTTGATCGCGAAAAGACGGCGAGTGGATGAGCCGAAGTTGGTGCAGCTGAACCACGAGGTGAGTGCATTAGTGCACAAGGCGCTTCCACCGAAGCTAAAGGATCCCGGGAGCTTCACGATCCTATGTGATATTGGGAACGGGATCAAGAAAGGAGCGCTGTGCGACCTTGGGGCGAGCATTAATTTGATGCCACTGTCGCTTTTCAAGAAGTTGGAAGGTTGTGAACTTCAACCCACAATGATGACGCTTCAACTTGCCGATCGGTCTATTACTCGACCTCAAGGTGTGGTTGAAGACGTCCTAGTGAGAGTTGGAGATCACATTTTTCCAGCCGACTTTGTAGTGCTAGAGATGGAGGAAGATGAGCACGTACCCCTGATCTTGGGAAGACCGTTCTTAGCTACGGCGGGGATGGTGCTAGACGTGGCGAATGGGAAGATCACGTTGAAGGTTGATGATCAAGAAGTGAAGATCTCCCTATATGAAGCCATGAAACACCCGAAGGAGGATGAGAGCGTGTATTGCATGGATGCAATTGATCCTAGTGTTGAAGACACACCTTCTATCCCTAATCCTTCTCATATTCATGAATTTTATAATTCTTCACTTGATAATTTAACCCATGAGCATTATGTTCTTGATTATGTTGATAGGGATAAAGTGAAGAAGTTGAAGGATGAAGAGGTGAAGAAAGTGGACGTGGTCCAGTTAGAAGGGAAAGGAGGAATTAAGAAGAAAAAGTCCAAACTCAAGAAATTGTTTGGTAAGACTCCTCCAGATAAAGGTGAGAAGGAGTTGAGACCCATAACACTTGGGAATGAGAAGAAAGCAAAGGAACTCATGATGGAGGGACAACAAGGAAAGGAGTTCAAACACCACTCTTATGAGAGTAAGGGAGGTAAATTTGAGTATGATGTCCCATAAGCTCCTTTGAACTCGGTCCGGCATGAGGACCTTAAAAATAGCGCTGAATGGGAGGCAACCCATTTTTATTTGCTTTTAAGTATTTTTAGTTATTTTCCTTTTATGTTACTAGGATGTTGTTGAGTCGTATGTTTAACCTCATATTTGAGTGAGTTGCTTGTAGGCTTGTCTCTAAAGGGGTAAAGGTATCATGGAGTTATTCAGATTGAAGGAACCCACTTGAGACAAGGGAGTGTGCAAAGCTAGTGAGAGAAACGGAATTATTTGGTTGAGGTAACCCACAACCCCAAACTTAGACCTCTAGCAAGGTCGAAGTTTGGGGGGGTGGAGATTTTTATGTTTCTTGTTACATTGCACATGCATGCACGCCCTTATCTTTGAGTTGAGTTAGTTATTTGGTGCCTTGAGATGCTCCTTGGGCTATTATTAATTTGTTTTGTTACTCAATATTTTATGCCTATCAATCACCTTATGCTTGTTGATTGCTATCTTTGAGTATGATTTGATGAGTAGGGTGAATTGTGAGGCTGAGTTAGAAATTCTTTTGTGTGAGTGTTTGAGTTTGAGCTGAGTTGAGAAAGAACTTGTATGCTTGTGAATTTTTCTTTTGAGTACTTGTGTGATGAGAGTGAGAATTCACTAGGACTAGCATGGATGTGAAAGCCGTGAGAGTTGTGCCTTACGAGATTTAAATGCACAATTTAATCTCTTCGTTTGTGAGTGGATCGTCACCTTAGAGGATGCTAGAACTTGCATGTGCTCTTGCTTCTTGATTGTGTCTAGTTTGATATGCCGAATGTGATCTTAGACCATCTTTGATTTAATTGAGTCACTTAGCCAAAAAAATTTCCTTACCAATGACATTGAATCCCTTGTTAGCCCCTTTGAGCCGAAAGCCTATTTTATTTGCTAGCACATATGAACACTATTCCAATTCCTAAGCCTTTTTGTCCAAATTTGAGTGGAGAATAGGAAAGTGTGAATGTGAAGGGATTGATTTGAGTTGAAAAAGGAGAGTTATTGATGGTTGAGTGGTAATAAAATAAGGGTGTGAATGAAATTTGAGTTGTGGGAAAGAAAAAAAATTTGAGAATGAGCAAAAGAAAAAAAAAATGAGCTCATGTGTTTGTGCGAAAAAGAAAAAAAAAATGATGAAGTGATTGAAAAAGTGAAGGAGTGAGAAAGATAAAAAATTGAAGTGTTGAGAGAATTGAAAGCGAAAGTGTAGTGATTGAATACGTTTGAAGTAGTTCGTTCTTAATCTCGAAGTACCGAAGTTTTGAATTTCTATTCTCCATTCACTTGAGTCACTTTACCATATTGTTATCTCACCTGTCCAAAGAGCCTACATTACAACCTTTTGAAAGTCCTTTTTGATTCGGCATTGATTTCTAGAGTATGGTCGAAGTTGAGAGCATTTACAAGCCTATGGCTGCCAATTTGTGTGATTGATTGATTGAGTGAGTCCCTTTATCATTGTTATACACTTGTGAGGGAGTTAAACACATCGTTGAGTGCACATCCATGCTTGATCTTGGTGTTTCTTGTTATTGTTGCATGAGTATGATGAAGAAAAGTGAGTGAGTATACGGGTGATTGACTTTTGAAGCTTGAGTTCATTAGCTTGCATGATTGAGTTTTCCTACTCATTCCTAACAATTTCACTTGACTTATTATTTCATTGCTTGGGGACAAGCAATATGGTAAGTTTGGGGGGGTTGATTAGGCGTGAAATTGTCATGATTCGTAGCTAGAAACGCCCTAGTTTTGGTCGAGTTTATAGAGTATTTAGAGTCAAATGAGCATTATTTCTATACATTGATAAATTTGTCTCTTTGATGCTCATAGGTGAATAGAGGACGAAAAACGGAGTTCGTAGGACTTTGAATCGACTCAAACGGATGCCCGGATGAGAAGATATTGAAGAAATACGATTGGTATTAGTGCGGACGAGGAAAAGTATCATTTGGAAGGATTAGAGATCACTCGAGCGCATTGCTCGAGCGCCACCGCTCGAGCACCTTACTCGAGCGCGCAAACGTACAGAACAATTCTTGCGCTCGAGCAGCTCGAGCACCACCGCTCGAGCGAATTGCTCGAGCGCCCAAAACATACAGAGAAGATTCAGCGCTCGAGCAGCTCGAGCGCGACCGCTCGAGCGAATGCATCATTCGAGCTACACAGCTCGAGCGGGACCGCTCGAGCGTTTTGCTCGAGCGCCCATATACTTTTGCCTCCGGATGCGTATTTTCGGCCCATTAACTCCCGTTTCGACCCGTGCCTATATATACCTCGTCCAAACACGTTTTGAAGGATCCCCAACTTTAGAAATCACTTTAGACTTAGTTTTTGGAGAGGAAGGAGACGAGCAAGTTTTACTTTTACGTTGTTGAGGTTTTTCATACGAATTCTTAGTTTATTTTATTTTTGTTTCTTAGTTTCTTTTCATTAGTTTGATTTCTTTAAACACTTTGAAACTTCGTTTTAGTTAATTTAAATTTCAGTTCTTAGAATTATTTTATTTTAAAACCCTAGTTCATGTTTCGTATTTTCTTCGTTCAATTTACCATGTTTATGTTCGTTGTTTCTTCTCTAGCTTTTATATTTGTTAAAACCATGTCTAGCTAAAACCCTTGCATGCTTAGGGGAGGATGAACTCGTAGAAGTAGGTTGTGGGTACGTAATTAGGGTAATTTGTGACGTTAGTTTTAATTCTCTTGATTAATGAATTCTTATAATTAATCTGAACTTTACCTTTAAATTTAGTACGAAAGTGTTAGAGAGAGGACGACCGCATCACTCAATAACAACTAGTAGTCTTAACGAGAAGGTTTAGGAAAGGTTAATTCATTTACCGGTTTAGCGAAGGAGGACGACCGCATCACCTTAGTTAAATTAGGGTCTCATTAATTGAGCACAATCTATTAACTTGTTAGTAGATTAGTGAAGTCGAGTGTTAGGGTAAAGTATTAGGGTTTAGAATCTTGAGCTTTCACCTTGCATTCTTTTACTTAGGTTAATTCTTGTTTGTCACGATTACTTTGATTATGTACCTGCTCCGTTAGTATACGTAGGGATTCCTATCCTAAGCATCACCATCTCTCATTAGAAAACAACCCGCAGTTAATTCGTTCTTTTTCATTCTTTAGTTAATTAGTTTATTTTAGTCTTTTAATTAATTTCTTTCAAAAAAACCCAAAAACATTACACTCATATTAACTACGACGCGTAGATCTTCAGGGATCTATTCGCATATACACCATCTCTTGGGTTCGATAATACTTGGTCCCTATACTTGCCCATACTACAGTGAACCCGTACTCTTGCGGGGTAACTACTAGTAGAAGCTAGTAAAATCGCTTCAAGTCAGTGTGCAAATACCAGATTAAGACAGAAACTGAATTTTAATGTTACCTTTAGTGATGACTCAGATGATGATGAACCTGAAGGTTCTAAAGATGAGGAATTAGCTTTTTCAGCAAGAATTGATTATGATAATTCTTTAGATGATGATCTGGATGATCTAGACACTGATGTTATTTTCAATGTTGTAACATTAGAAACAACATTTGTTAAAAATCATTCAGATTTGAACTATTTTAATGGGTGTGTTGATGAGACAGGTTCTAATGACAAAAGGAATGATGATTCCAGTATAGCCAAAGAGAATGGTGATCTCAGAGAGACTGTGACAAAGTTGGAAGTCATTCTAACAAGGAAGGATTTAAAAATTTCTAAGCTAAAGGAAGAGTTGAAAAATTCTACCTTAAGTTTTAAAAAGTTTTCTAAAAGTTCTTCCATTGTAAGTGATTCTTTGACTACTGGACAGTCTAGTAGACATGGTTTGGGCTATTGTGGTGAGACTACTTCTAAATATATGAATAATCCTGTAAAATTTGTGAAGGGAAAAACTGAGCTTTTTGCTGAAACAAAAATACATGTGATTGAAAAACCTGTTAGGAAGTATGTATGTCACTATTGTTCTGATATTGGTCATATTCGTCCTTACTGTCAAAAGATGAAAAGAGATCTGGAAATTCAAAGAGTGTTGTCTGAAATGTCTTCACATTCTAAGAAACACTGGTCAAAATCTGCTAAGAAAAAAAAAGAACATGTTACTTGTAATGTTGTTCAAACTTCTCTGAAAGCATGTGTTCCTGATATATGGTACTTTGATAGTGGTTGTTCTAGAAATATGACTGGTCATGTTAACTATTTATCTGATTATGAACCTTGTAATGGTGGAACTGTTACATATGGTGGTGGATCAAAAGGTAAAATCATTGGAAAAGGGACCTTAAATGTTGAAGGTTTTCCGAAACTTAAGAATGTTTTGCATGTTGATGGTTTACTTGCTAATCTACTTAGTATAAGTCAACTATGTGATGACAATTTGTATCTTAAATTTGATAAAGATTCATGCTATGTTCTTAACAAGGATAATAAGTGTCTAATGACTGGAAATAGGCCAGCTGATAATTGTTATCTAATTGGAACAAACAAAGTATGTAATTTGTCAAATTGTGATGATAATGTCCTATGGCATCAAAGACTTGGACATGCAAATTATAGATTCATGCAAAAATTGGTTAAGTCTAAAGCAGTGAGAGGTTTACCTAGACTGAAGATTGTTACACCTACCGTATGCGGTTCATGCCAAAAAGGTAAGCAGGTAAGAATGTCACATAAAATGTTATCACATTGCATGACACATCGTTGTTTTGAATTACTGCATATGGATCTTATGGGTCCTATGGAAACTGAAAGCATTGGTGGTAAGAAATATTCACTGGTTGTATTAGATGATTACTCTAGGTTTACCTGGATTGAGTTCTTAAGAGAGAAATCTGAAACATTTGATAATTTAAAATTCTTTCCAAAAGATTTAAAACTGTTTTCAACTTGAAAGTAAGCAGGATTAGGTCTGATCATGGTAGAGAATTTGAAAATAGCATGTTTTCAGAATTCTGTAATAAGAAAGAAATTGTCCAAGAGTTTTCTTCTCCTAAAACTCCACAACAAAATGGGATAGCTGAAAGAAAAAATAGAACTCTTCAAGAAATGGCAAGAGTAATGCTTACTTCAAAAAATCTTGCAAAGAAATTTTGGGCTGAAGCATTGAATACAACATGTCATATTGCTAATAGAGTCTATTTTAGATTTGGAAGCAACAAAACCCCATATGAGATCTTGAACAATAAGAAACCGAATGTGAAATACTTTCATGTTTTTGGTTATGTGTGTTACATTCTGAATGATAGGGATCAACTGCATAAGTTTGATTCTAAGAGTGATAAAGGTTTTTTTAGGTTATTCTAGAAATAGCAAAACCTATAGAGTCTATAACCTTATAACTAACACTGTTCAAGAATCTGTGAATGTTGTTTTTTATGATGACAGGAATCTGATAGATGGAAATGACACAGAAGATGTGACTGAAGTTACTGATGTTCCAAAAGAATCACTGAAAACAGTGAATGTTACACCAAATGTTACATCATCTGGTTCAACATCCCCTGCAGATTAAGTTGATACTTCACAAAACAATCAGTATACTCCAAAGAAGAATCCAGCTACTTGGATTACAAAAAGTCATCCTTCGAATCAGATCATTGGAGATGCTTCAGTTGGTGTTCAAACAATAAGGAGAGTAAGTGCAAATCGTGTTGATGTGGTAAGGTCTGTGTGCATGTCTTCAATATGCAATATTGTAAATGCTCAGTGTTACTATTCTGAAATTGAACCTAAAAATGTTACAGAAGCATTAAAAGATGAAAATTGGATTAATGCTATGCATGAGGAACTTAATCAGTTTGAGAGGAATGGTGTTTGGTCATTAGTTCCAAGACCTGATAATGTCAATGTCATTGGAACTAAATGGATCTTTAAAAACAAAACTGATGAGTCTGGTAACATAATTAGGAACAAAGCTAGATTAGTTGCACAAGGTTACACTCAAGTTGAAGGTATTGATTTTGATGAAACATTTGCACATGTTGCTAGGATAGAGTCTATTAGATTGTTACTAGCAATTGCATGTTACATTAACATTAATCTTCATCAAATGGATGTAAAAAAAGCTGCATTTCTGAATGGCATATTAATTGAAGATGCATTTGTTGAACAACCTAAAGGTTTTGAAAACCCACAGTATCCTGATCATGTGTACAAACTAAAGAAAACCTTGTATGGTCTCAAACAAGCTCCTTGAGCTTGGTATGGTAGACTTACTGACTTTCTATTGCAATTTGGTTTCATAAGAGGAGAGGCTGATAGAACCTTGTTTATTAAAAATTCTGGAGAAGACTTATTAATAGCTCAAATATATGTTGATGACATTATTTTTGGTTCAACTTGTAACGTTATGTTAAACAAGTTTGTTGAAGCAATGGCAGCAACATTTGAGATGAGCATGGTAGGTGATTTGAATTATTTCCTAGGACTTCAAATCAAACAAACTGACAAAGGTATTTTCTTCTCTCAGAGTAAGTATGCAAAGAATTTAGTGAAAATGTTTAGTTTAGAAAGCTCAAAAGTCATGAAAACTCCTATGGGATCTACACAAAAGTTGTGTAAAGACACTGTTAGTCAAGATGTTGATCCAACTTTGTATATATACATGATAGGTAGTCTTTTGTACTTAACTTCAAGTAGGCCTGATATCATGTATAGTGTTTGTGTTTGTGCTAGGTACCAAGCTTGTCCCAAGGAGTCACATTTGAATGCAGTCAAGAGAATCATAAAATATGTGGCTGGTACAACTGATCTTGGTATATGGTATACCAAAGACACAAGCAGTGCACTTGTTGGATATAGTGATGCTGACTGGGCTGGAGATATTGATGATAGGAAGAGTACATTGATTTTATAATGGTTGTTTTTATATGGGTAACAATTTGATTTCATGGCATAGTAGAAAGCAGAATTGTGTATCACAATCAACTGCAGAATCTGAGTACATTGCTGCAGGAAGTTGATGTACACAACTTCTTTGGTTGAGTAAAATGTTTAGTGATTATGGTTTAGAGAGTGACACTTTAACTGTATTTTGTGATAACACTAGTGCTATCAACATTTCGAAAAATTCAGTTCAACACTCACTTACTAAACACATAGGTATTAGACATCATTTCATAAGGGATCTTGTAGAAAAGAATATTGTGAAGTTAGAACACATACCCACTGAAAATCAATTTGCTGATGTGTTTACTAAAGCATTAGACCATGAGAGATTCTCATTCTTGAGGAAATCTCTTGGTATGTGCACAATCTGAGTAACTGAGAAGCGGATGTTGTTATGTTTGTTAAAACATCTATAACAACATCAGGGTATTTGCATGTTCTAAATAAAGCTTGTTCTTGTGTTTTTGTTTTCATAACTTCTTTGTAAAATAAATCTGGACTAAGTATGTTTATTGTGTAATAATAGAGAGGAATCACTCTTCTCAAACGCATAATAAGTTTTTCGAAAAAGCACATCAAGATGTAACTAATTCACTGAGTAACTATGGAGCACGGAGTTCGCTACTACGATGTCTTCTTTTCAAAAGGTGATTAGTAAAACATCAATATGTCACAAATCCGTTGAGTAATTATGGGGCACGGAGTTCGCTGCTACGATGCACTCTCTTGAAAAGATGGATTAATGTGAATAAAAAGTGGTAAAATTATTTGATAAAAAGTGCGACATTGGATATTAAAACCGATGTTAAAGTGTGTGTTCCAATTTTGAATACAACATCATATGCAGTTCGTATTTATTTTCTAAGTCAAGTTATGGACCAATTTTTCAGGAATTTATTTTAATTTCCACATGCATAAACCCACGTTTTCATTTTTATTCAAGTAGTGCATAATTTTGTGTGTTTAATTAATTAAAATTTAGATTTTAATTATGGAATAACCCACGATCTTATTATGGGGGAGTGGGTAATTTCAACTTCTTAAATTCCATAATTTTCCTTTTTTGGGTAATTAAAATAACTTTCGTACTCTCTCCTATATATATCCTACATGTTATTGTTTTTAATTTTCTGTGTTTAAGCATATGAGTAAAGATCAGAATTTTCATATAAGTGTTGAACTCAGTGTGTTCGCATTCTAGGGTTTTAGTGTTATTTCTCTTAAATTTTATTTCTACTTGCTTTTACTAAGTACATAATGGCTGGAAATCAAAAGAAAAACTCTCACAATTCGAAAACTCCCTCAAACTCTTCACCTTCTCAAACCTCAAACCTAAACCTTCTTGCAGAAATGGCCTCAAGCCAAAACCCAAATGCTACCTTTGTTGCTCCATCATCAAGCGCAACACTTTCTACTACTCTAACTCCTGTTCAAGCTTTCCCTATGAACATCTATATCCCAAATGAAGCCACTGTCGATCAGCTTGAGTCGATCGCACGAGGCATTGCGCAGAGCCTTCAAGGAAGCCCTGTGGTTCCTAAGCTAACCATTGGCTCTATTGAAGTTGATGTTGTATCTTACCTGAATCAGATTAAAAAACCTTATCCCACTATTCAAATTGAAGGCACTTCTTCGATTGCTCAACCAGAAATTCCTCAATCCTCAAGCCAAGACAAAAACCCTACTGCTAATGTTTCAAAAGATGTTGAAACAGGTGATCAAGCCATGAAGAATGCTCCCTTTGCCAAGGAGACTGTTGCTGAAGAAACTAGGGAAGAAAGCCCTAATGCTGAAGTCCCTGTTGAGGAGATGCCAGAGGAAGACAAAGAAGAATCACCCAAAACTGATTCTTCAATGTCTGAGGACTCTGAACCTGCTCCAATAGCCAAAGCTGTAAAGAAGAAGTGTTGCAAGAGGAAAAGAAGTCCTATTCAGTCAAAAAGGAGATCGGGTAGAGCAAAGAAGAGGGTGAACTACTCTGAAACAGCAAGGAAGAAGAAGGATGAGGAAGGAGATGTTGCTACTCGACCTATTCGAGTGTTTTCTGAATCTGAAAAGGAGTCGAGCTCCAAAGACTCATCTGAGAAAGAGGCTGATCACTCTCAAAGCCAGGAGAAGGAAGAATCTGATGAGAGTGATGTACCTATATTTGAACTAAGGAGGAAAGCAAGAGTTGAGCTGAGGACCAAGAGGAAGTTTGAGTATGCCACTGGTGATGCTGGAACAAGTGCAGCAGCACCAGAACCTGAAGCCGATGACAACAGTTCTGAAAGTAGCTCAGACAAATCCAAAACTGATTCTGATCAAGGTAATGCATCTGAACATTCTGTTGAGCATGTTAGTTCTGATAATGATGAGGATGAATCTCTAGACCAAAAGTTGGAAAGATTAAGGAAGAGAAATTTGTTAATTGAAAGAAAAATTAACATTGATGAATTTGAGTCTAAAGGTCTGGTTAGATACTTAGAAGAAAGAAGTTTGATGCATGCTGTTACCTTTGCTGATGCATTTGTCACTGATTGGGTGTATGAATTTTATGCTTGTCTGAGAAAGAATCATGCTAGAAGGAATTCTAGGTGGTATGGAAATGTAAGGTTTAGAGATAGGAATGTTCCTTTTACTCCTAAGTTGATAAATGAGTTTCTGCAATTTGAGGATGTTGAGGAGGAAGATGTTCCTCATATGGATGAGATCATTAATGTTCTGACTGGAGGTAGAGCTAACAAATGGAAGAAGAATATGTTGGCTGCCTCATTGACCTCTCTGTATTCAGTTTTACACAAACTGGTGGTGTATAGCTGGATACCCTCTACAAATTCCACAAAGGTGACCAGAGATCAGGTTGTACTGATGTACATAATTGGTGTAATGAAAAACTTTAATCTTGGTTTGGTTATTTTTCATCACATGATGAAATTTGCGGGAAAGATCTCTGAGAAAGGCAACTTGCCTTACCCTGTGCTGATTTATGGATATTTGAGGAGTCACAACTTTGTTCACGGAAGGAATGAATTGTTGAGGGGGAGAGTCAATCTGATGGGTATATCTTATTATTTACTGTCTGGAAATAGAGTGTTAGACTTACCTCTGCAGGATAATGCTGAAGAAGAAGATGCAGAACCACACCAACCTGTTCCTAACCCTGCTCCTGCACAAGATGCTGGGAACATACCTAGCAACATTCCTGCTCCTACAACTCATTTCCTAAATATCTCACCTGAGTTTATTCAAACTCAACTGAAGCATTTGCAGGATTCTATAGATGAACTCCAATTCCTAAAGAACTACTGGGAAAACCTACTTTCTGCCACAACAGGGGGAGTACCAGTTGCTGCTGCTGCTCGAGGAGTTGAGATTCATGAGATGAATGATGTTGCTGAACCTGCTGCTGAGGTTGCTGAGGAAGGAATGACAGTTGCTGATGAAGTTGTTGCAACTGGACCTGATGCTGCTGGGAGAGGTACAGATGCTGCTGAAGATGTTGTTGCAAACCTTACAACAATTCATATCCAGGAAACAGAGGAAGAAGAGCTGTACGGTGATCTGCCAGATATTTCTGCCAAAGTTTGAAGATGTCTTAGAGACTGGAGGAAGCACATTTTATGGGGGAGCTTAGTGCAAGATGCTTGTAGCTGCAGCTGTATATCTTATACAGTGATATCAAGTTCCTTTTTGTGATGCCTCTAAGTACTCTTGGTTGATTTGTGTTTCTGATTAAGTTTATTCTGTTAGAAATTTGCGTGATAGGAAGTTTTTACTTTTTGAAAGACAATATTATATTAGTTGTTTAGTTATTATATTAGATAGGATTTATTTCAGTTATTTCTATTTGAATGGGTAAACATTATGGTACTCATTTTGTTGATTTTGATGAGCATATATGATAATGTTCATTCTGTTTTGGTGAAATTAACTTATTGTTATTTCATCTTGATTTTGGTGATTCAACTTACAGTTGATCATCTTGTTTTTTGGCTGTTTTGCTACACAAGTGTGAAATGCTAAGTGTACAATACAATGTTGATCTCTATTGTACATACATTACTGACTTATATATTGAAAAAATATATACATCAGATGTGTTGTAGCAGAAAGGTCAAATTTGGGGAGATTGTTAATGTTGTTGGTAGTGAAGTATTCACTATTTACTTTGAAACAACATGAATTTGTCATTTCTTCTCATTTACCAACACTTTATGATCAAATATTGTCTTAGATGTTTTAACATGCAGGATGAAGATCTATAAGGATCTATAAGGTTCTGGAATACTCAATGTTGCAGTGAATGTTGCATAACATTGGTTGCAACATGAGCGGTTACGGTCAACTGACGCCCTGACCAAAAATAATTAAAAAGGTATAGTTTAGTGACCAATTTTGATGACGCGTGAAACTCAGCGACCAAAACTGAAACTAAGGTAAAGTTTGGTGACCAAAAGTGATATTAACCCTCATTTATATTTGAATTGCTATGCAAGTACTTAAGTTTAAGAGTTAAATAAAATTGTACAATGTTATTCTTATTTATTATAACTAAGTGCAGCTTTATCAAATACAAATATAATTTTGTACTAAGTAAGATGTAAATAAGTTTTGACTAACATTGATCTTCATGATGAGTACAAAGCAGACGTTAATTTTATATAGCATTTACTACATATACCTTGTAGTAATTATGTTATAATAATACAAGTTTAAAATCAGCAAATTGTAAAGTTTTAGTTTGGTTGCATAAAACAATATTGTTATTCACACACTTGATGTGAGATAGGTGTGAATGTTTTCTGTTAGAGGAGTAGAAGGAAGTCTGAATTTTATGTGCTTCACTTAAGGCCATGCATGCTGCACTTCACATCTCTTTTATATCATCATGCATGCCACTCTACTCATCAATCTGCATCTACATTTCCTTCAACAAATGACAACAATCGGGATGAATCTCCGTTTTTCGCCTTCAATCTTGCAAAACCCGGACTACAAAACATATCGTTATCCCATTGGAACTCGTAGATTGCCAAACAGAGTTGACAGAATTTTCTCTTCAGGGCACAAAGAAAATCAAGTTGAAAGAGAAGAAGTAAAGTTGTTGTGGGATGATGGACATGGATCTCAAACTTATGAAGATTATATAGAAGCTTCAAAATGTATGCTCAAGTGTGATGGTGGCCCGCCCCGTTGGTTCTGTCCAGTCGAGGCGGGCCCGCCTCTGAAGAACTCACCTCTTCTTCTCTATTTACCTGGTACATATTCAATGATACTATCCCTCTAGTTCTTTTTTTTTGTGAAAATATTTCATGTTAGTATTTATTAGTGCAGGAATTGATGGGATTGGGATGGGTATGATGTTGCATCACAAGGCCATGGGGAAGGTTTTCGAGGTGCGATGCATGCATATTCCTGTTGGAGATCGAACGACATATGAAGGGCTGGTGAAATTTGTCGAAAATATGGTGAGGGACGAACATGCTTTATGTCCAAACAAGCCTATTTACTTGGTTGGCGATTCGTTTGGTGGATGCATTGCTCTCTCTGTTGCTGCTTCAAATCCTACTATTGATGTAGTGCTGATTTTGGTGAATCCAGGTAGACATGATCCTTGACTTATGACCCGTTTGACTAAAGTTAATTTAAAAAGTTTAAGTACTGACATCTTATAAGTTATTTTAAGGAGCTTATAAGCTAAGCCAAACAATCTCTATCTCGTCTAAACTTATGTTTGTCCACATTTTATTGCAGCAACATCGTTTAATAGGTCGAATCTGCAGCACTTAATCCCTCTACTTGAGGCTTTTCCTCGAGAACTTCAAGTCTTACTTCCATACATTTTGGTAACCAGTTTGGGAGATCCGATCAAGATGGCTAATAAGATAATGAATGGTAAAAAATTGATGAACTCTCCTGCTAAACATATTGAGAATCTCATTCGTCGTCTCTCTGCTTCCATAACTGGAATTTCCTTTGTTTTGGCTGATGATCACAAGCAATCTTTGATATGGAAGTTGAAACTGCTCAAGTGGGGCGCTGCGTGTGCCAATTCACGCATCCGTGCTGTTAAATGTGAAGCCTTGATCTTAGCAAGTGGCAAAGACTTGATGCTTCCAAGCACAGATGAGGCGGAAAGGCTCACAAATATAATTAAGAAATCAAGAGTTCGATTCTTCAGGAATAGTGGTCATACCCTTCTCCTAGAAGATGGCATGAATCTGTTGACTGTGATAAAAGGCATCTGCATGTATCGTCGTTCAAGAAAACGCGACCCCATTTTAGATTTCGTCCCTCCGAGCAAGTCGGAAGTCCATGACTTTTTCGTCCAGCAATTCGGATGGTTCCGGTTGGCCACTAGCCCGGTCGTTTTATCTACTTTAGGGGATGGGGAGATCGTGAGGGGGTTGAAAGGGATCCCAGAACAAGGGCCAGTCCTCCTGGTGGGGTACCACATGCTTTTCGGTTCAGAAATCAGTATCATTGTGGAAGAGTTCTTGAGAGAGAAGCACGTTATGGTTCGCGGACTAGCTCATCCGGAGATCTTCACAAAAACCTTTGAAAACGCGATGCAAAACATTTCATATCTGGATTACATGAAAGTATTTGGTGCCGTGCCTGTCACGCCAAGAAATTTCCTCAGGCTACTATCAACCAAGTCGTACGTTCTTCTTTATCCAGGCGGCGTACGAGAGGCATTGCACAGGAAAGGTGAAGCCTACAACTTGTTTTGGCCGGAAGACCCTGAATTCGTCCGAATGGCAATAAAGTACCACTCCTTATTCACAAAAACTTATACCTACGATAATCAAATTTAAATAATATCATGCCATTTTGGATTTCTGCAGGTGCAAAGCTAAGATTGTTCCGTTTGGTGTGGTTGGTGAAGACGATTTTATCGAGTTATTTTTCGATTACAACGATTTGATGAGAATCCCTCTTGTTAAGGACATGATAAAGGAAAAGAATGCAAATCTTATTAGAGTGAGAGATGCAGCTCGAGAAAAGGGAGAGGTATCTAACCAGGACTTTTTTGTCCCTGGTGCTTTACCAAAGTTACCGGGCAGGTTTTATTTCCTGTTCGGGAAGGCGATGGAGACAGAAGGAAGGGGAGAATTGCTGAAGGACAATGCAGGGGTTAAAGATTTCTATCTGCAGATTAAATCTCAAGTTGAAAGAAACATGGAGTATTTGATCAACAAGAGAGAAGAGGATCCGTATCGTCATGTGTTTGAAAGGTTGATGCATCGTTTGATTTCATCGTTAAACGCTGATACCCCCACTTTTGAACCATGATTTAATGTTTAGTAGTAACAATGCTACAATAAGGTTTGAGAAAAACATGTTTATTGGTAGAAAATAAATACAGAAAAAGTGTTATGCAGCTGATGTATGTAATAAGAGTGGGAGAGGGTTTAGTAAAACTTTCCAGTAAAATTGATCGCCAACTTTTCAAACTTACTGAAATCAAGAATCGCATTTGGGAGTATACAATTAATTCACAGGGGAAGTTAGAAATACAGACAAGAGCCAAACATGGCCTAACCAGCGGGTGTTAAAACAGCTTGCTCGTGCCACGTCCCGTTCAAGTTAGACTGCCACAGCCTTACAACGCCATCGTTTCCGGTGGTGGCGAGTGTCATTCCGCTCATATCCCATTCCATCTCCCACACCTATTGACCAAAAAAGATCAAAATGTTCATACTTCAATTATCCATAAGGATTTAATTATCAGGGAATCCATTTACGATATCTTAATCAATTGAAAGAAGTACCATAATTGTTTTTCAGAGTAACATAAACTTCCAAATGGAAAGGAAAATTCATGTGGTTTTATACAATGCAAATTAACATACCTCACTATCATGACTGGAGAGCATTGCAACATTGTGCGTTGATAGCCTCCCATCAGGGTCAGGATTTGATCCAAGATGCCAGATTGATATTCCCTTTTGAGTTGCAACGGCAATCAGTTCATAAGGCCTGAAAAAATACAAAGCAATAATCCATCAATATTCTTCATTCAGAATGAAATCAACTCTCCTCCTCAAGATTTAATCACGTAAATGCAGATTCAGTGTGCTTGTTGATATATGAAATTTTATAGGGCCATCCATGTATATGTTGCATGAGTTTGAAGGTAAATATTTATTGTACAGTTAAACAGCAAGACTATCCCTCTAATTAAAACCTAAACCGTCTTTTACATTTTTTGATTACTGATTACTGGCTTAACAATCATTACACAGAAATAAATTGAAAGGGATTGCAAAATCCCTCTCTTCAAGCTCGTCTCTAATTTTTGTCATATAAAGATAGCTTTCTAATAGACGAGAGAAAGGGAGATTAATTTCTATGGTACCTTCCTATGTTTGGTGCCCAAGAAACTGCATAAACCTCATCACCCTGATTGTCAGGCAAAGAAAGCTCTGCAACAGGAAGCCATCTTTGATGATCCAAATCGAACTCCCAAACCTGTTGAATGTACAATAATATAATTAAATTCCAGTATGTTATCTACTTTCAGAAATGTGCAGATAAAAGAAACCAGATAGATCTTGCTCCACCTTAAACTAAGATAACATATTCATATCTGAATTGAAGTAATTTTGTTGGCTCGCTTTTTAAAAATGCTACATTGAGATAATCACCTTCAGATAAAATGTGCCTTCCTACCGCCATTCACTATTTGTAAGGCAATTGACTACAATCCTCCCACATTATAATTCAGCAATTTTACAATTTAATTCATTTGATAAGACAGAGCACCAAGGTAAACTGAAATAGAAAAATATGAAGCCTGTACCTTTGGAGAATTCAGTGCTGGAATATTTGAACTAAAACCCAAAACGAAGCTTGATTGACGACCTTCACTTCTTTGTGGATTCCATGAAATGGAAGCAGAGAGGCAGGTGGCATTCCCTAACTTGGAGACCAAATCAATGGCATTTTGAAATTCAGCCTACATATTGAAACTATTGAATTAATCTGGTCGATGGAAAAGTGAGAGTTTTTAGAGCACATAAAACAGCAGACTATCCTTGGTAATAAATGGCAGAAACATCACAAACATTTATGAAATATTTTCTCATCTAAGCTTAAAAGGCAAAATCAATCATGAAACTATTTTATTCCACTAGCCATCAATATTTCAGAACAGAAATTAAGTTTAGGAAATTTCCAAATGGTCATACACAGATAAGATGTTGTTTGCAAGTGTTTACTTACTTTGAAACAATATTAACTATTTTTTAATAAATACCAAAATCCTCTCATAACATGTCGGGAAGAAGAAACTTTAACCTCAGTGTAGATATTATTTATTGTCATTGTAAATGGTCGAAATTGCTCCATTAGCAAAAGTGAAAGTTAGAAGAAATGCAACATTCTAGATAACAATTATCTACACCATATACAACTTTAAAGAGAAACAAATGAACACCTGAAGTTGCCACTTCTCTAGTTCAAGTGTGTCCAGTAGCTCATATATTTTTACTTGTCCATCAGAACATGCAGCAACCTGTCGATGAAATATATCAGCAAAACATAAAGTCCATAGCAAGTTAAATGCAACTCAGATAATGCAGCATGCTTATGTTTCTTTTGAGGGTTAGGGCTGTGATTAGGAATATCATGGAAACTTTTCATATTAAACAATATTACGTGCGGAGAGACCTTGTATAAACACAAGACATAAGAGAACAAAAACCAATCACTTAAAAACACTATTAATGGCATTCAAAACACGGTACTGGAAGTGTACTGAGTCTATGAACAGGCAATCAGAAAATAATTATTCTAGATGATAAAGAAGATATTCCAACACACATGAAACATTGAATGCAGGCAAAATATTGGATCCAGGACATGCGCCTAGTCCGGCAAGGTTTTTCACAAGAAGACATATGCTGATTTCATGATCTGAATATAAATTTATTTTCCTGCTCTTAATATCATACTAAAATCTGTTCCACATCAATATTAATTATTATGCTACAAAGATTTTCCAAATATTGTCCGATTACTTATTCTATTCCCCTAAACACATTATGGAACTAATATAATTAGAGATACTTGGACACTTGGACTGCAGAAAAATACCAATCTACTTTTCACATACAGACATCTGAGTTGATTTATGTACTTCACTATCGACTTGCACAGCGTACTCAGGCAATGCAAGGAAATACTAGTACAAGGTTCACTTTAGGAAGATTGTATCAGGAAGCACCTCAACATCTAGATGCTCCCCTTCTTCACTTCCATTCCAACCATTCAAGCCTTTCATTTCATCCTTCCTTCAATGTTCTCTCTTTTCCACAAATTACAAAAGTTATTTATTTAGGGCCCGCTTGGTTAGGGATAATGGTTATAGGGTAATGGGAATGATTCCATTAGTAGTGCTTGGTATTATCAATACATTGTAATAAAATTGAAAATGAGTTATAATTTACCTATCAAATGACTCCTCATTCATTACTCTCTACTTGAATGACTCCCTTCACTTTAATTCCCATTACCCTATAATCATCACCCCCAACCAAGCGGGCCCTTAGTTTGTGGGCAGGCAAAGTCTATAATAATTAGTTATCGACCTCCAGTTTCATAAATAAAGCTAAGGAAAGATTATAGTCCTTTAAGATGAGCAAAGTTAGGGCCCCAAGAACCAGTAGCGACATTTGAGAATTAGAAATCACGGTACACTTGGTAATGAGATTAAAATGTAATAAAATGGAGCAAGGGAATTGTAATGGATATGAACTTTTACATATCTAAATTTGAAGGTAGACATAGCCAGTATGAATAGAAAATGAGGGTCCATGCATATAGGCACATCACATATGAGGAATTTAAAATTTAAAATTTTGCTAAGGTTGCAACTGTCCATAATCTCAACATAATTAACCCTTGTCCTAGTACGATCACATGATTACAGAAGATGAGCCGCATAGCTTTTATAAAGTAAATATCAGTATTTGACTCCATATCTGATCTTCTCATCAACAAAAATTTCAACAAATGCTAGTTCAGCATTATTTTCATTTACGTAATAGATAATATACCACTATACTATATGGAAAACAACGACCAAAGTATACAAAATTGTAACTCATTGCCACTAGTGCCACATAATACCAGCTCTACGCAATTAATAACAACACTAACCAATTTCAGACATGTTTGACCATCACCAAATTGAACATCTAGAACTTGATTGGTGTTTCCATCAAAGCATTTGCACATCTTCCAGTGATGCCCCTCGGTATCTAGAAGATAACAAAACAAATACTCAATTTTCAGACTTCTGCCCCTTTAACATATAAAAGAGCGAGAAAAACACCACAGACATCCAAAACAGGATAGACCATGAAAGACGCAGGAAAAAACAACTAGGAGAAACGGTCAAGAGTGCTGAGTAACCTTCACTTTCAGTCAAGAATATATATAATGTAAAGATAATTTGATCTTCCATTTATTTATCATATGCACTAATCACTAGCATAAAAACTAGCAGGTATCCACTATATGTAAGAAACAACAGAACTCAGCAATTACTCAATTCTTTTTTAAAACTTAAAAGTTTATCATTCTTCCTCTAATTTCAACTCCAACAAATTGTTCAATGAAATACCTTCCGTGACCTCCTCCCATAAAGACAAAGTTCCATCGTCACTAATGCAAGCAACAGCGTCTCCATATTCAGGTGGAACCCAAACCACTTTTGTAATGCTGCTCTCCCGGGCCTATCATGTAACAACACCACAGGACACCCAAACCCATCAGGAAATAAATTAAGCGGACTTCCTTAATATGCCACATTACATAAGAGTAAATTAAGTAGATACAAAATTAAAATCACAATACCGAAAATTGGTCAACATACAGTCTATCCGATACATGGAATCATTGTAATACTTAGATAAATGAGTATTATGCAGCCATTTTAAACTAAACTCATCGACCAAAAACAGAAGGAATCACAACTTTAAGAAAAGAACAATGTAAGAGAGAAGGCTACTTCACTGACCTTAAATCTAGAGGTAGAAATGAATGTTGAAGAAGCTGGGTCAGTAGAGCCATATATGACCACGGTACCATCATCCAATCCAGCAACCATTCTCTGACCACTGTAATTCCAAGCAGTGCATCTTGTACCTTTATCAAGTATCAGAATAGACTTATCCATCTCTAATTCAAGCTACGAATAGATTAAATCTAGCGATTGGTATTTATTGATGGATGCTCCTCGTTCAATTGAGGAACTCTTGATAAATCAGAGATGAGCACAACTGCACCTTGATATCTAAAACCTTAATTTGGGGTTTTTGGAAAGGTTGAATATTTAATTGGTTTTCCGTTGGATTGAACTTGGGCGTCCGGGCTGAGTTTAATCTGTATGTTATTAAACAAGCCTAACATATGGCCCAAGTTATATAATGTACTATCTTTTGTAAATACACTCCCTTCAACATATATTTAAAAACAAAAATTCGAAAAATATAATAATTTTTGAAAAAAAAAAAAATCGAAAGTGCATATGTTTATTATTTTTTCTCTGCATTTTCAAATTTTTTTTTCTAAAAATTGTTACATTTTTCGAATTACTCTTCCGAACATTTTTTGGTAGAGTGTATTAATAAAAGATAGGACTACATATAACCTCTGCCCTAACATATATAAATTGTGGGAAAAGCATATAAACCAGTGATGCAGAAATCGGGCTAGGCTGCCTAGGCGCCAGACGGCCTCCTCCTTACCCGATTTTTGCAAAATCGCCCATTTGAGGCATTTTCGGGCCTAGGCAGTTCGGTTATAGGTGTATCTAGGCGGGCTTAGACGGCTCTATTATATATTTTTTTTAAAAATAGGGCCGCCTAGGCGCTAGACGGCCACAAATCACCCGATTATCGATTTCTGATTTTTGCACCCTTGATATAAACAAGGCCCAGACTATTTGCACCCATTCTTTGGAAATGCACCCACAAAAAAATTTTACACCTAAAATAACTATATTACCCTCAAAATTAAAACTAGATTCTAACTCTTTCCTCATCTTCAACGGATTGATGTCACTACACCCACACCATGCTCGACCATCACCGCGTCCGGAACAGATAAAAAAATCCAAAATAATGGATAACCACAACTCGGTCAAAACTTCGGGAAAAAAACACAAAATAAAAAATGTTCGATAAAACATAGAAGAAAAGGCCAAAGGGGATGGATCTTAAAAAGAAAAAATTGGGTGAGATAATTCAAGGTTGGAGGTATAACATGGGTTTATAAACAAATGATTTACCGAGCCGTGGGTTTATAAACAAATGATTTACCGAGCCGAAACGGCAAGGCACTACGCCAAAGAATGTCAAGGTCTCAGATTGTTCTCAGGATTGACGAGGGTGATGAAGCCCCCGAATACGACACATAGTGGTGCAAATTCGATTCTAATCGGTCAATCTTTTTTATAAGAGTGGGTGATTAAACTCCCGTTATAAACAAGGACAAAAAAAAATCTCAAATATAGTGATATATAAAAATAAATCAATCAAATATTTAAAATTACATAATTAGAATTCTTGTAATATAATTTATCAATTCATCAATAATATACTTGATTTACTTGTGTGGATAACAAAGAGTTTTTAAATATAAGATCTCCTCAAAATGTTGAAACCCCATAATGCAAGGTCTCAAATTATTCTGCGCCCAAGAATGTCAAGATGATATATAATGTATACATCTAATTTGTAATATATACAAAACGACAAAATACATTATAACTGAAATTAGTATTACATATGTATACAATATATATTATCTACTAAGCCCATTTACAATACCATGTTGAGGAGCCCAGAAATCTCAAATATCTCAATTTCACCAACGACACTCTTACCTCTTGTTCCTCTCTCGCCTCAATGAGTCAATGTATCTATCCACATGCCATAAAAAAAGAAACAATCAGCTCCATCACTATTGGTGTAGTGTTTCCATAACCTCAAATTTTTATTTTTTTTAATCCTCAACCTCAACCTCAACCATTTCTCTTTCTGTGTTGATTTTTTGTAACCTTGATCTTTTCTTATTCTTTCTTGATTTATTGACAATGTATATTACCATCTTTTTTCTTTTCTTTTTTAATTTTTAAATATTGAAAACTCTTTCTTGGCTAGTTCATGATGGGTCACAATAAACCCATTGTATGACTTAAATCGACTGGTATCATGTTCAGTTTCTGAATGACCCCTTCCGGTCCAAGTTAAAAACATATGTCATCACTTTATAACAATAAATTAAACATGAAATGATATATTATTAATTCATAACATAAACTTTAAAGTTTATTAACCTACAATGTAATTTCACATTTCCATTTTTCAGCCACATTGACAAGTAATTTTGTGGATGATCTGTCTTGGATCAAAGCTCTCGCAGCACCTTCCTTCAAATTTCTCATTCGGGTTCGAATCTCTTCTCCTACTCCACATTTCATCAACTTTGTTACTAACATTGAAATTTGCTCGCTATCCACAATTCCATTTTCATTCTCCGTAGTCCTAAGAGCCACCTTCAAATCTTCACTCAATAAGACTGCATTCATTCTTTGCTCCACGAAGAGTGGCCATGCAATCAAAGGCACTCCGTATACGATGTTCTCAAGTGTCGAGTTCCATCCGCAATGCGATAAGAATCCACTACAAAAAAAGACCCAAATAAAGAGGGCTAGTAAAGAGGGCAAACAATGTCCTCGTCCTTAAAGTGGGCCGAGACGAGGGGGTTAAAAAAATGCACGAGACGAGGGCATAGGCCCCCTCTTTAGTTGACGAGGGCGTGACCCTCGTGAAGTTTCAAAAAAAGGCAGTCGAGGGCGGGGCCCCTCGTGAGTTGGCGAGCGCGACCCCCTCGCCCATTCCATGCATTCAGCGAGCCGAGGGCTTGCCCCTCACCCACGGTAATTTCCAGGTTTTTACGAGGGGGTTTACCCTCTTTAACCCCCTCGGTAAATTCTAACATATTTAAAGCCCACCCACCATTTTCAGCAGCCAAAAAAACCCTCCCCCTCCAAGCTTCTCAGCCGCCGCCGCCGCCCATCCCTGTCGCGCTGCCATCGCCGGAAATGCTACTCCACCGGTCGGATTTTGGCCTACTCGTCCCCGTGAACATTTCTACGATAACATTTTTCGTTTTAATCGGTTAATTTGTTAATTAAATTGTTTGTAAAATTATAATGCAAATTCATGTGTATATATATATTTATATGTATGTATATATATGTATAGTTGTTAATTAGTTGCTAATTATGTAGTGTTTAACTTGTTAATTTAATTAGTATGTAATTAATTATAAATTTGATAATATTATATTTATATGAATTAGAAATAATTATATCAATATTTGTTGTGTTAAATTTAATTTTAATTGCATGATATATTTAATTAATTATATATGTGATGAATATTCATGTTCGATTATCTACATTAATTATTTATTTGATGAATGATGTATAGTTATATATATATATATATATATATATATATATATATATATATATATATATATATATATATATATATATATATATATTTAAAGTATAATTAATTAATTATGTTGGAGTGGAGAGGGTTGATGAATATTATTGGTTGTTTGCTAGTTGTAGAATGTGCGTTCCGACTTGATTAATTTTAATTAAGTCGGAAATGGATGCACTATAGGATCTTAGTTAACTGGAGAATACGATAATAATAAACGAAACTCTGCCGAAAATTTTAGATTAACTATATTAAATTAACAATAGGATAAATATAATGGATTTATATATTAATTTTTTTTTATTAAATTTTGAATATTCTTTAATTTGAAACAGATTATAATATGAGTTATTCAAGTCGTAATTGGATGTATGGTCCAAGAACAATTAATGGAATGATAGCTCCTGTCTTTCTTAGTGGTCTTGAATCGTTTATACAATTCGCTATTAGCAATCCTGATTTAATCGATCATCTCCCTGACTCTATTTCCCGTTGGGTTGGGAAGAGCAGCATGAACTGCCTTAGATCATAGGAAGACTACTTGAGTTAGAGAGCTATAGAACTCCTAATAACTCTTATAAAGCATTAACTCAATAGAACTCCTATAGAGCTCCCGTAAGGATGTCTTATAGTCCGGTATTACTCTAGACTATCCCAGTATTCTCAATCTTAGAAGGTGAGCTAGAAAAGTAAAAGTCAAGGAGCAGCTGTGAGCGCATAGAAACAGCTTGGAGAAGGACTTATACTCTTGGAGAACGACTTAGAATCGGTACCGTCGAGGTCCCATCCATGTTCAAAGAACAGATGCAGCTAACCTAACCTTTTCTTGCGACTTTCTTTCCTAGCGGGTTTTGGAAAGGTGGTCGTAGAATCGAATTCCTTGCCTAAGGGCAAATTACTGTGAACAACGATATAATATATGCTTTTTTAAGTCTCATCGTCGGTTTTGGCACTGAGATGAGATCTCGTTGTGGAAATCTTGTTGAAGTTTATCATTTAATTGAAAATATTGTTGGATGAGTGAAGGAGATATTAGGTGTCCCTGCTCGAAATCTAGATGTAGGAACCAGAGGTTTAGAGGACCAATTGACGTGAAAACACATTTGTATATAAATGGGTTTATGTCCAATTATCACAATTGAGTTTTACACGATGAACAAAATTGGGGTCATCTACCACACCAAAACTATGATCAGTCGGCATCGACTTCGTACAGAGTAGATGATATTGTAGGGTCTACCTCGTACCATGACATGATCACTGACCTAACTGGTCCTAACCTTCATTTTGGAAATGTGGAAGCTAAACCCGTTAATGAGGAGCCCCCAAATGAGCATGCTGCTCAATTTTATGACATGCTTCATGCAGCAAACCAGGATTTGTATCCTGGTTGCGAAACACACTCACAGTTGTCATTCAACGCCCGATTGTTGAATATTAAAACTGAAAATAGACTGTCTGAGAGGGGTTATAATCAAGTTGTTAACTTGATTCGGGAAATTGTTCCTCCTGAAAATCTAGTGCCCAGGAAATTTTCTGATAGCAAACAACTAATGAGTGGGATGGGTCTTCCAGTAGAGAGGATTGATTGTTATGCACAGAATTGTATGATATATTGGGGTAATGATAGTGAACTTGAACATTGTAAAGTTTGTGGTCATCCATGATTTAAACCCCGTAAGCGTGGTGTTGATGGTCAATGGAAAAAGAAAAAGCCTTACAAGGAGATGTTCTACTTTCCTATCATTCCTCGACTGCAAAGATTGTATCAGTTTGTTGCTACTGCAAAGATATGACATGGCATGCAAGTTGCTCTAACGATGATTCTAGTGTTATGCGTCACCCTGCAGACTCATTGGCTTGGAAACACCTGGATAATTCGTATCCTGAATTTGCTTCCGAGATTCGGAACATAAGGTTGGGCCTAAGCACCGATGGTTTTCAACCATTCGGACAGTCTGAAAAATAATATTCTTCATGGCCAGTGATAGTGACACCGTACAATCTACCTCTGTGGTTGTGTATGAAAGATCAATTCATGTTTCTTACGGTACTAGTGCCTGGTCCTAAAAATCCTAAGGATAAATTGGATATTTTTTTATAGACGTTGATCCGTGATTTGATGTATTTGTGGGAAATTAGGGTGGAAACGTACGATGTTGCTACAAAGCAAAATTTTTTGATGCGAGCTGCACTAATTTGGACCATCAGTGACTTTCCAACTTACTCAATGTTGTCTGGATGGAGCACTGCTGGACGGACAACTTGTCCTTACTGTGGAGAATACGCTGATGCTTTCACTCTGAGGCTCAGTCGTAAACAGTCGTGGTTCGACAACCATCGTAAATTCTTACCTAGACACCATCCGTATCGGAGAAACAAGACTGCATTCAGAAAGAATGTGATAGTGGATGACCCACCACCACCCATTCGATCAGGTAAATAACTCCTAAATGAAATCAATTGGGTGGGATGTCGAAAAGTGACAGAAGATGGTACTGAGGCCCACAACAAGAGATTGGAAACTGGTTGGAAGAAGAAAAGTATTTTCTGGGATTTGCCGTATTGGAGTACCTTGTTGATCCGTCATAATCTGGACGTGATGCACATTGAAAAAAACTTCTTTGATAATTTGTTCTACATTGTAATGAATGTGGAAGGAAAAATAAAGGACACGAATAAGTCCAGAGATGAACTTAATGAATATTGTCGTCGTCCATCACTTGTGAAATGTCCACGTACAGGAAAGTACCCCAAAACTTGTTATTCACTTGATAAGAGACAAAAGGATGTTGTGTGCAGATGAGTAGATGAGCTAAAGTTTCCTGATAACTATGTGTCCAACCTGTCTCGAACTATTGACTGGACAAAATTAAAAAAATTTGGGTTGAAGAGTCATGATTGTCACGTGTTTATGCAGAGGCTACTCCCGATTGCTTTCCGTGAAATTCTTCCACAGAACGTGTGGAAAGCTATAACTGAAGTTTGTTTATTCTTCAAGGAGTTGACTTCTACGACGATTACAGTTGAGAATATGACTCGGTTGGAAGTAGATATTCCGCTAATCTTGTGCAAGTTGGAACGTATATTTCCACCCAACTTCTTTAATTTGATGGAGCATCTACCTGTACACCTTGCATACGAAGCACGAGTGGATGGTCCTGTCCAATACAGATGGATGTATCCAGTTGAGAGGTAATCTAAACTTTCAAATATTTGAACAATTAACGGTTATTATACTCACTATTGATGCTTCTGGTTAGGTATCTTCACAATTTAAAACTCAGTGTGGGTAACAAGGCTCATATTGAAGCTTTGATCGCAAATGCATATCTAACAAAAGAATCATCAATTTTTTGTTCCCACTACTTTGAGGATCATGTTCTGACGAGGCGTCATAATGTACCTCGTAATTACGATGGTCGTGGCGCCGAAGAACCCCAACCCAGTACTCCGTCAATTTTTATACCTCCTGGACGACCACTTGGATGGAAGAATACAAGATATATTGTAGACGAAGAGAAAAATATAGCTCACACCTGTGTGTTACTGAATTGTAACGAGGTGCAACCGTATGTTGAGTAAGTTAATATTCAACATCGTCCATCTATAATTATTACAAAACATCATTATAATGATAATATTGTACATCTTCCCTCTTGTAGTATGTTTATGCATCAACTTCAAAGTGTTCAACCGAATCTCTCTAGGGCTGAACAAGACGATAAACTTCAACATCAGTTTGCGTCATGGTTTGAACAAGTTGTAAGTCAAGTTGATAAAATTATATAAATAATAAAATATATACATAGACTCAGGATTAAATATTTTATGAACTATAGGTTAAGGTAAACAATATTCAGAACCGGTGGATACGTGATCTCTCCAGCGGTCCTGTAAGTTGTGTTACCACATATCCTGGGTATTACGTGAATGGATACAAATTTCATAAACGCACTTATGGTGAATCAAAATCGACTGTGAACAGTGGAGTTTGTATCAAGGGGACAAACTATGATTCAGATGAGAATGATTTCTATGAGATCCTTGAAGAAGTATTACAGTTGGAATACCCTGGACGACTTGAGAAAAAAATGGTTCTGTTCAAGTGCGAGTGGTATGATCCTACCGTGTCAAATGGAACAAGAATACATCCTAACTAAAAACTTGTGGATGTTAATCGGAGAAAAGTATATGACCATTATGATCCTTTTGTATTAGCAAACTAAGCCACTCAAGTTTACTATTGCGAATACCCGGGGGATACGAAATCATGAATGGCTTGTTGTTTGCAAAGTCAAGCCGAGATCCTTAGTGGAGGAAGAAGAAGAAGAAGAAGAAGAAGAAGAAGAAGAAGAAGAAGAAGAAGAAGAAGAAGAAGAAGAAGAAGAAGAAGAAGAAGAAGAAGAAGAAGAAGAAGAAGAAGAAGAAGAAGAAGAAGAAGAAGAAGAAGAAGAAGAAGAAGAAGAAGAAGAAGAAGAAGAAGAAGAAGAAGAAGAAGAAGAAGAAGAAGAAGAAGAAGAAGAAGAAGAAGAAGATGATGATGATGATGATGATGATGATGATGATGATGATGATGAACATAATTCATACTCAGATGAAGATTAAGGAAGAAGAAGAAGAGGAAGAAGAGGAGGAAGATGAAGAAAAAGAGGAGGAAGAGGAAGAGAAGAAGAAGAAGAAGAAGAAGAAGAAGAAGAAGAAGAAGAAGAAGAAGAAGAAGAAGAAGGAAGAAGACGATAATGATGATGATGAACATAATTCATACTCAGATGAAGATTAAGTAGTTTAGTAATTGCTATCTCGATGTTAGAAATTATTTAATGTGTACACCTAAACTTTGATTGATCATTTATGTGATAATATGTTATTATATTAATTGATATCTCGTTATTATAAATTATTTCGTGATGCACCTAAACTTTGATCATTTATATGATAATTAATACGTTATGTTTAAAATTTTATAGATGAGCAGATCCGATCGTAGCTCTAGCGGGGGACGGCGACAGAGTACAGGTCGCGGGGGTCGAGGCCGATCTAGTGGGGCACGGAACACAGTGCCTATACCACACATACCAGTGCCAGTTCCGTTGATCCCCACGACTGATGACGAGGAAGCTGAGCAGTATACCGACTCGGATTCTGAAGATATGTCGGATTCACAAATGGTCGGGCAGAGACTAGATGTGTATATTGCCTACGATACGTATGTTAGACTTTACTATTTTCATGAATTTTGAGGAATATATATCCGTGAATATTAATTATGTGTTACAAACTTGTTTTGCAGCTTGATGTCTTCGAATCCGGTCTCCAAGCTGATTTGACGTATCATGCCTGGACATATGGAGTTGGGTGCCTTCACCTTCAGGATGATATCCGAAGAAAGGCTGCAGGAGTACTGGGAGACATTTCAGGTATATATTCATTTGATTTATAATGATATTATTGTATGACATAATAACATCTTTGTTTATCAGAAAGAGGCTAGGTGGGATCCTACTGTCACTTCCACACAGTATGTGCATCACTTGTTCCTGAAAAGGGCTGCTGAAAGATATGTAGATCTTTTGAACTATGTGAAAAGAAAATGGGAGTTGAAGGGTAAGAAGCCACAGTGGGATACATAAGTGTGGAAGACATTGCTCGCGTACTGGGACAGAGATGACGTGAAAGCCAAATCCGCACAATGTAGATGGAACATACTATCTGAGCCTGCTGGCCAGGGTACTGGCATCTCCATCCATAAAGGTGGATCTCGTGGTGCCGTCGAGGTTGCCCTGGATATTGTAAGTCATTTGTTGATACCACACTATTTTAATTTTTATAATATGTATACATATTTTAAGTTTTAATCATCATGTTCTAAATTATAGGAGAGGAAGAAGGGACGCCCCGCCACAGATTAGGAAATTGTGGAGCACTTCCACTACCGTAGTCCAGGACAATATACATACGACCTTATATCTGATACATTGGTAAGTATTCTTGTTACATTTTAAAATAATATGAATATTTAAGAATATTTACATATCTAGAAAAATAATTCTCTAAAAAAATGTGCAGGCTGATGTACAAGCGAGAGTCTCCCAACTACACCCTACCTCTGACTCTGACGAGCAACCTCCTGAACCCAGTCTTCCAGAGTTATCTCAGATGTACGTCAAGACTGTGGGGAAAAAGCACGGTAAAGTTCGTGGGCTCGGATAATTGGGAAAGTCCAGACGCATAGTCTCCGGCCCAGGCGGGACATCAGCTGGGACTCATATTGGAGCCTATTGTCAAATTGATGTGGACCGATTACTCGCTGAGGAGCGTGAGAGAATGTGCAGAGAGACAGTTGAGGAGAATCGACGATTGTTGGAGCAAGTGGAAGAGAGACAACGGCAACTGCGTGAGGAGATGACCCAGAACTTCCAAAATCAGTTTACCGAGTAGTTGCGGGCATCACAACAGGGATCCGGAGGACCACCACCCCCGCCTTCATCCGATGAGTATCCCCCACCCCGAGGACCGGGTTCGAGCCGTGGCAAGGGACCGAGATCCTGATCATCTTGAAGTTAAAAATTTTGAAAAATGATTAACTATTTTCATGAATGTTTGAGAGTATTGCTTGGAGTATGAATTATTGTGCATCGTCTTTATTATATGTGATATGTTTATTTTCATTAATGTTTGTGAAATCCGGAGCTATATATCGTGTTTAGTAAGATTTTTAATTAATTATTTAGGTTAATCTGTGTATATGCTTTAATTATAAGTAATATTTGATTAATTTAGCCATTATATTTAAAATATTTTAATTAAAAAAATTAATATATATATGTATATATGTATAAGGGCGTTAATTTTTTATATTTAAAAAGATATATACATAAGTGAAAATATAATTTTGCAAGTGTTAATTTCATTTTATATGTGAGAATAGTATAAATTCCATAATTGTAATGATATATAATAATTAATTAAAAGTGTAATCATAATAGAAATTATTAAATATAATTCAAAGTATGTAATTTAAAATGATATATTAATTTAATTAATTTTGAAGATGTTATGGTAAATAAAATGATTTATAATAATATTAAGTAATTAAAGGTATAAACAAAATAGGAGTTAAGTGTTTTAACAAAGAAAACAAAATAAGAAATAATATATATACTATTACAATAGAAAATATTTTGAATGACAAGTCTTGCCCAAACGATAAGGAGAAAGACAATAGGTCTCTCACGCTAGGGAGGTCATGGGTTCGAAACTGGTTGGTGGCGGGTCGCTCGCGGGTCGGGTCGGGTTGCCCGCCCCCCCTGACGCGGCCCGCGATTTTTTTTTTTAATTTGGCTGGACGAGGGCGTCCCCCTCGTGAATAAACGAGGGCGCGCCTAGGCGAGGGCAGCCATGCTCGCCAAGCTCCAGCACCGCGAGACGAGGGCACGGCCCACGGTAAGGTGGACGAGGGCGTCCCCCTCGTGAACAAACGAGGGCTTAAACGAGGGTCCGAATTTTGAACCAGACGAGGGCAACCCCCTCGTTAGTAGCCGAGGGCGCTCTCCCCTCGTTAGTTAAAGAGGGGGAGCCTAACGAGGCCTATTTTGTTGAGAGCTACTCCCCCTCTTTAAATCTTTCTTTAACCCTCTGCCCCTCTTTAAATTCCTCTCTATATCCCTCTTTAATTCAACAGTATTTTGTAGTGATCCACCAACCGATGGGTGGTTCAAAATTTCAATCTAAGGACCCCAATTACACAAAACAAGTCCCTTCTCTTTCGTCCTCTCCATGAAACCACTAGGCAAATATAAATTAGGATTTATTTCCTTTTCGGAAGTCGAGAAATATGCAGCATTTTTAACCTCATCGTTTGGCTCTCTTACTACAAATAGAAATCTTTGCTCACGCATTTCCAAACCCAACGCCAATTCCTTTAATTGGCCTCTAGAGAGAGTTCCTCCGCTGCCAAACGACACAAACAAAAGCGAACCGGCCGGTTGATCATCCAACCACTTCAAGCAATCAGCCCTGTCACTCGAATCTGGTCGGACCAAGGTAAACCGGTGGCCAGCCACCTTTCTCCAGATCCTTGAAGGTATCCGGTTCAAGATCCAGAAAGCTATTAACCAAGATTCCATCCACCGAAGCGAACTTCCTGCATAACTCCACACATACTCTGTACGTTTGGCTCTTCCTGTCACGGAACAGGTCCGGAAGCGCGAACCGGCACACAACCCGGTAACCGAAGCGGTTCAGGAAAATCCCCAATCTCATCTAGCCGAGGCAAACGAAGACTAAAGGACAACAGCATGGCGTTGGAAGGGAAGGTAGGTCGGAATACCTAATTCCTTAACCGCATCGATCAAGGAAATGCCGAAATTATCGACGATTAAAGCGGAAAGGCGGGTCGATTTTTTCAGCGTTTGGCATGCAGAGAGATGGAACAGCGCTGTTGACGCCGTGTACAAAGCGATCCTCGATCTGAGCGTTCTCCGGGAGATCTGCGGCGAGGGAGAAAAATGATGTTGATGTGGGGGAGGGTTTGGAGCAGGGGTTGGGTGGGAGAGGCGTCGTGGGGAATGATGATGGTAATGGAGAAGGCGGGTAGGTGGAGGAGTTTCCGAGCTAACTCAATGAGTGGGATGAGGTGACCCATTCCTAGCGTTGCGAAAATGGCTATCTGAGTTTGAGCTTCCATTGTTGGGAAAAGGAAAACAGAGGAAGAAGCTATAGCTACTACTACTATGGTCTGAAATGAGTTGTATAAAGAGAAAAATATCACAATTATTGACGCCCTCCCTCCATCAGTTGCGGCCCAGGATGGTACAGGTAGTGTCGCTGTAGATGGCCCTCAACTTCTGCATGCATATACATAGGGAAAATGATTTTTTTTTTTTTAATTTTCGTCCCATTAGCTTTTAAATTTTGATTTTAGGTCTTATAACTTACATACTTTTCTTATTTTTTACCCCTTGATTTTATAATTTTGATTTTAGTCTTTTAACTTTACCCTTTTTTTATTTTAATCCTGTAACTTTACCGATTTTTATTTTATAAGGGTTAGTAGGTTGTAGGACCAAAATAATAAAAAAAATGTAAATTACAGGATGAAAATTAAAATTTGAAAGTGAGCAGGATGAAAATAAAAAAGAGGTAAGATTAGAGGACTAAAATCAAAATTTGAAAGTCAGCAGGACGAAAATAAAAAAGAGGTAAAGTTATAGGACAAAAAAATAATGTTCCCTATATACATATAATAAAGGCATAGTTTTTGTATGTAGGGGTATAGTGTGCATTTAAGGGAAAATTGGAAATTTGTTTCCGTGAGAATTTTTCAATAATAATTTTGGTCACATTTTTTTTTTTTTAAATTTGGTTCTTTTCAGTGATTTTTTGGACCAAAGTTGCAAATTTTATGGACTAAAACTGCAATATATATATATTTTTGGAACAAGAAAGGTCGAATAAAACTACAGGATCAAAAATGTCATTTTTGCAAACCGCCTTTGCTAATGGGATAAAAAAAATACAATTTAAGTGTATTTTTAAAAAGTTATCCTTATTATTATTATTATTGAAAAATAGTTGTTATTCGGGTCAAATTTTAAATAGTTGAAATTCGAGCTTAACTCGAGCAGAGCCGAGATTTTATAACACTAACGAGTTAGAAGTAGAGTTCGATTTGAATGAGCCCAACAAATTAAGCTTGAATCGGGTCATTAGCAAATCTCTTAACTCAATTTGTAGTTATGTTTCATTTCTTGAATCAATATGTCAATGCCCCTATAACTTTTGCTACAATTAAAAAATATAGAAGATGTAAAGAAAATTCCCATTTAGTCCTCCCTTCATAAAAATAAATTAAACATGAAATGATATATTAATATTTCATAACATAAATTTTATGGTTTATTAAGCTACACTGCAATTTCTCATTTCTATTTTTCAACCACACTCGCAAGTGGTTCAATGGAAGATCCCTCTTGAATAAAAGCTCTCCTAGCAGCCTCTTTCAGATTTCTCATACGGGTTCAGATCTTTTCTCTTACTCCCCCTTCCATCAACTTGGTCACTAATGTTGAGATTTGCTCGCTATCCACAATACCATTTTCGTTCTCAATTACTCTAAGAGCTACTTTTCAAATCCTCACTCAATAAGACTGCATTCATCCTTTGCTCGGCGTACAGTGGTCATGCAATTACAGGTACAAAGAGTTTTTAAATATAAGATCTTTCTCAAAATGTTGAGACCCCAGAATGCAAGGTCTTAGATTATTCTGTCTACTCAGCCCATTTACAATACCATGTTGAGAAGCATAGAAATCTCAAATATCTCAATTTCACCAACCGACACTCTTTGCCTCTTGTTCCTCTCTCACCTCAATGTATCTATCCACATGCCATAAAAAAAGAAACAGTCAGCTCCATCACTATCGATGTGGTGTTTCCATACCCTAATTTTTATATATTTTTTTAATCCTCAACCTCATTCATTTCTCTTTTTTGTGTTGATTTTTACTAACCTCGGTCTTTTCTTTTTTCATCTTTCTTGACTTATTGACAATGGATATTAATTACCATTTTTTTTTTAAATTTTAAATATAGAAAACTCTTTCTTGATTGGTTCACCATGGGTAACAATAAACTCGTATGACTTAAATCGAACATATGTATCATGTTCAGTTTCTGATTGACCCGTCGCGGACGGTTTTTAAAAACATATATCATCACTTCATAACAATAAATTAAACATGAAATGATATATTATTAATTCATAACATGAACTTTAAAGTTTATTAAGCTACAATGCAATTTCATATTTCCATTTTGCAGCCACATCGACAAGGGATTTCATTGAAGATCCATCTGGGGTCAAAGCTCTCGCAGCAATTTCCTTCAAATTTCTCATTCGGGTTCGAATTTCTTCTCCTACTCCACCTTTCATCAATATTGTTACTAACATTGAGATGTGTTCTCTATCCACAACTCCATTTTCATTCTCCATAGCCCTAAGAGCCACCTTTAAATCTTCACTCAACAAAACTGCATTCATCTTTTGCTCGGCGAAGAGTGGCCATGCAATCAAAGGCACCCCATATACGATGCTTTCAAGTGTCGAGTTCCATCCACAATGCGATAAGAATCCACCGACTGATGGGTGGTTCAAAATTTCAATCTGAGGACCCCAATTAAGCAAAACATGCCCCTTCTCTTTCGTCCTCTCCATGAAACCAATAGGCAAATATAAATTAGGACTTATTTCCTTTTCAGAAGTCAAGAGATATGCAGCATTTTTAACCTCATCATTTGGCTCTCTTACTACAAATAGAAATCTTTGTTCACTCATTTCCAAACCCAAAGCCAGTTCCTTTAATTGGCCTCTTGACAAGGTTCCTCCGCTGCCAAACGACACAAACAAAACCGAACCGGCCGGTTGATCATCCAACCACTTCAAGCAATCTGCCCTGTCACTCGAAACGGGTCGGACCAACGGTCCAACCGGGTAAACCGGTGGCCAGCCACCTTTCTCTAGATCCTTGAAGGTATCCGGTTCAAGATCCAGAATGCTATTAACCAAGATTCCATCCACCGAAGCGAACTTCCTGCATAACTCCACACACCCTCTGTACGTTTGGCTCTTCCTGTCACGGACCGGGTCCGGCAAGTCCGAAGCGCGAACCGGCACACAACCCGGTAAGCGAAGCGGTTCGGGAAAATCCCCAATCTCATCTAGCCGAGGCAAGCGAAGAGTAAAGGACAACATCATGGCGTTGCAAAGGAAGAAAAGGTAGATGGGAATACCTAATTCCTTGACCGCATCGATTGCGGAAACGCCGAAATTATCGACAATTAAAGCGGCAAGGCGGGTCGATTTTTTCAGATCCGTCAGCGTTTTGCAGAGAGATGGAATGGAGCTGATGACGCCGTGTATAATGCGATCCTCGATCTGAGCGTTCTCGGGGAGATCGGCGGAGGTCGCGGCCGGAGGGAGAAAAACGGTGTTGATGTGGGGGAGGGTTTGGAGCAGGGGTTGGGTGGGAGAGGCATCGTGGGGAATGATAATAGTGATGGAGAAGGTGTTTAGGTGGAGGAGTTTCCGAGATAACTCGATGAGTGGGATAAGGTGACCCATTCCTGGCGTTGCGAAAATGGCTATCTGAGCTTGAGCTTCCATTGTTGGGAAAAGGAAAACAGAGGAAGAAGCTGTAGCTATTTGTTGGGGTACTTGTGGTGTGGAAGGAGTTATATAAGGCCTGTTTGGTAGGGGAGATGAGAAAAGGGGTGAAGATATGTTGGTGTTTGGTAGTACTTAATAAAATTCATATGATAATAATTTGATTGTTTGGTGAACAAGATAATTCTTAAGAAAATAGTAGAAATTTATGGAAATTTCTATTTTGCCCTCTGCAAGATAACCCTCATCGTCTTCCCCAATTTCAACGCAAAAAGTAATTCTTCAGATCTCAACTCCAATTTGCACAAAATTGCAGAAATTGGAAGACAAACATACAATTTTATAACTTCAATTCAATCAAATTTGAAACCCACCATCATAATGCACATCAACAACCAAAAAATTAGAAAAGTGACGTTCTCATCTCCTAGCCACCATTGACGGAAATTTGTAGAAACTTGGGTCCATTTCTCCGTAGAAATTGAACGAAGAAGAAGACCTCACCTTTATCGCTGCCTATAGTGTGTCACCCTTCAAATTCCACTGGACGGAAGAAACGATGTGAAGCTAAACAATTTCGACAACGGCGCGATAGCCAACCCGGCGAGCTACGATGAGGCCGGAGCAACAGAGGTGTTGCAACGAGGATGTTGGAGACACAAGCACATCAAGAAAGACGGTGGTAGAAGGTGTTGGGTGGTTTGAGTTTGAGAACAAAAAAAAAAATTATTGGTGAGTATTGTGTGGAGAAGATGAGGGTATTGTTGACACCAAAATTATTTTCTTGATCACTGTTCTGTTCGATAAATGTATCCGGCTTGGAGGTTCGGATATGGTTTCGGATGAGGTAGTTCAAATTGTAAAAAAATTGTAGGAAAAATTCGGTCACCAAGAAAAGAATTGGGCACCCAAGGAAAGATTTCCAACCTACCAAACACAGTTAACTTTTATTTCAGGAGTTTTTCTGGCCTTTTCATTCCTACCAAACAGGGCCTAAAGAGAAAAATATCACAATTATTGTATTACACAGTCACATGACATGACACCCTCCCTCCATCAGTGGCGGCCCGGATGGTACAGGAAGATGGCCCTCAACTTCTTTTCTCACATTATACATTTGATGATGATGATGATTAGGTAATGATTATTAAAGTTATTAATTATTTAGTTATTTAGTTATTTTATTTACTTTAATTATTTATTTATTTTAATTATTTTATAAAATATTAGTACAATGTTTAGGGTGCATGGTGATGTGATGATGTTATTTATCTTTATTTATTTATTTTAATTGTTTTACAAAAAATATTAGTTGTTTCATTCAAAAGTATTAATTGTTTAGAGTAACTATTATTTAAAAAAAAACTATTTTTAATATTAAAAAATATTAGCTACTTAATTCAAAAGTATTAATTGTGAGGAAGAGCAAATATACACAATTCTAATAAAAATACATTCATTACAAGAAAAAAAATCCAATCATTACAGGAAAAAAAATACACACATTACATATTTTTCATAAAAAAAATTTAAAAAAAGGATTTTTTTTGCATCATTTGTTGCCTTTTTGTCAGCCTCACGTTTATCTTTACGTCGTTGTGCATGATCGTTGTGTAGATAATTGTATAGATCTATATGATCTTTAAATTGTAACTCTAAACCAAACAAAATTTTACATTCAACACAATTTGCCTAGAAGTTTCCGTAGGAAAATTATTTTGTAGGTGGGAAGGAAGATGCCTATACAATTAGAAATTTTTGTTGACAAATCACTTGTAGGTAATTATTTGACTAATATTTTACTCATCATCACCCTAAACATTTTACTAATATTTTTTATAAAATAATTAGTGTAAATAAATAATTAGAGTACAGTTAAAGTTAATGTAAAAAATAAATATGACTTTCTAAATATTTGATGCAATTTAGCAGATATTTGAACGCACTAATTAATTTGGTCACTTAAATATCACTTTTCAAATATTGTATAAAAAATATATATGACTTTTCAAATAATTAGTAAGATTAATTGATTAAATAATTAAAGTCTAATTTAAAAAAAAAAAAATTAAAAGTAGCACACTGATTGGACTCTTCACAGTTACTGTTTGTCTCGTGTTTTAGCGATCAATTTTTTTATTAGTATTTGAAATGATAAAATAATTTGTAAAATGTTTTATAATAGAGGAGAGATAGATCTATCATACCTATTTTTTAAAATCACTTTATTATTTCAAATACTAATAAACAACTTGCTCGCTAAAAGACAAGGAAAAAAATAACTGTAAAAATTATTTGGGAAGGAGGGAGTATTAAAAGAAAATAAAATTCAAAAAGAAAAAAAAAAAAAAAAAAAAGAGGAAGTTGACGTCTGGCAGCCTTGCCACCCATTTTGTCAATGTGCATATAGCACAACTCTTCTTTTCTGCATGCAAAATATATGTGTACATATAAAGACATAGTTTTGTACATAGTCTATAATGTTTTGTCCACTAAAAATATGCATACATTATTTATTCGTCGTTCACACCTTATTTATTCGTCGTTCACAAATAAGATGCACCTTCCTCTTATGGAAGTCATCCTTTTATTATTACACTCACAAAAAAAAAATACTTTATCTGTATGTGGATTTCACAATTTTCCAAAATACTCTTATTTTATCCATTCTTTCTTATAATTCGTATCCAACATTAGGTGCATAATTTTAGTGGATGGAGAGAATGTTTATTAACGAATTTAAAATAGAGTTTGATTCGTCAACAAATCGTATTCAAACCAACTCGTTAATAAATAAAATATTTTAAGAGCTAGACTCATTTCTCAAAATAACTGATCAAGTTCAAGCCTTCACGAGTCTCAACCTATTCAATTCGAGTGAGTCTACTTCGAAGGCCAAGTGTTGAATCAAGATATTTTCCAAAAAATTGAAGTTTATGCCTCTGGTGATTGATGTTCTGTTCTAAAAATTTCAACTATATCCAATGCGTTGTTTTATGTGTTACAAGTCCATTAAATTTTAACAGTAATCACTAACTAGTAATGACATCTAAGTAATTATTCACTCCATTTCTGAAAAATAGTTCTATTTTTTTTACGTGGTTTAATGCAAATTGTCGAAAATAATTATGAAGTTTTATGAGGTTCGTTTTTTAATAAAATGATCGTTAATGGTAAGTTTGTTTCGCATACTTTCCATAAATGATCATTTTATTAAATAGTGGACCTAAAAAAATCTCATAACACCCTCCAACATATCGCAATAAACCGCGTGCAAAAAAACAAGACTATTTTTAAAAAAATGAAAATAGTATTTACATGATTTATAGGAGTATGTTCCACATAGCAACTAATTATAAGCCAGAAGATGGAAATAGATTTTGCAACATAGGGTGGTAAAACATAACAATGATATTTAAATAAAAGAGTATGTATAAAGTGAAATTAATTTATATAAGAATCGTTGAAAAGTATTAGTTGTTTTCACTTAAAAGTTTTAGTTAGTTTTTAATTAACAATTAATATTTTTCAGTGAAAGCAACTAATACCCTTTAGTGAAAAATAACTAATATACTTTATTGGTTCATGTATGAACTATTTTCACTCTATACTTTATTCATAGAAAGTTGCATAAATTTGAATCTACAGAAGACTTACTTAATAAATTTATAATTTGATAAATTTAATTTACAATCATACATTTCATTTTCATATGTGATAAATATGTACTTGTATATATTTTATGAATATATAATATTTAAAGTCTTAAAATATTATTATATTATTAGGGGGCCGTTTGATTTGAGGGATTGTCTTTAGAATTCCAGGTAACCTCGTGTCTGGTTTGAAGGATTGTACAGGACCATGGCCCTGGATAGATTAGAACGATTATCTCGTGTGCAATTCAATCCAGAAAATTTGGTTCTAGTCCAAATTTTCTGATTCTAATCAATCAATTTTTCGATAATCGTTCTAATTCAATCCTAACTAATCCAATCATATCGTAAATCAAACGGCAATTTAATGAATAATTTAATTGGCTTGACCTTTTTGACTAGGTGGACCAAATAATAAATACTTTTGAATGGAAAACACGAGTTGAATGCATTATGCATATCCAAAGCTTGGACAATTATTTCATGCATTTGGCCCAAAAAACGGACAACATGTCTGATGGCAAATACGAAGTCAAAATATAATTCTTTATTTTTCTAATATTGATGAGTGGTCTATTTGGTGGCCTCATATTCACGAACTAGCACCGTGTAGAGAATCTCTATTCTTTTACCAATTTTAAGGTGCATCCAAATGCATAGCATGCATTTAAATTTTAATTTTGATTTTTTTAAAATACACACAAAATTACAAACACATTGAACTATGTGGTTTTTTGTAATTGGGGTATTATTAATTTATTATGCTTTCTTGGGGTATTATTAATGTCTTCTTGGAGTATCACTAATTACTTCTTGGGGTATTGTTAATTTCTGCTTGAAGTATTTTTTTTTTCAAAATTAAAGTGCATACCATGCACTTAACTGTATACTAGAACTACTCATGTTCTTAAGGATGGTTTCATTAGAGATTTTTTTTTTTTTTTTTGATATTTTAGATATATGGAGTAGATTTCTTATCTTTTATGAAATTATGGAATTTTTAGAATTATGGTCAATCATTTAGTAGGTGAGGATTGATACATCAAAGGCGGATTCCTGAAGTTTGGGAATGTTAGTGTGATTTGGCATTTTCAAGACTGAAAGAAAGTAGGAGTAGCTGTTATTCGGGCCAAGTCAAATAGTTGAAGTTCGAGCTTAATTCGAGGAGAGCCGAGATTTTATAACACGGACAAGTTAGAAAAAGAGATTGATTTAACCGAGCCCAACGAGAGTCAAACTCGAATCGGATCATTAGCAATATTTTGACTCAATTTGTAATTATGGTTCAATTCTTAAATCAATATATCAAAATGCCCCTATAACTTTTGCCCCAATTAAAAAAAATAGAAGATATAAAGAAAATTCGAGAGTCCATTTAACAATAAATTAAACATGAATTGATATATATTTCATAACATAAATTTTATTGTTTATTAAGCTACATTGCAATTTCTCATTTCCACTTTTCAACCACATTCGCAAGTGGTTCAATGGAAGATCCCTCTTGAGTCATCAGATTTCTCATACGGGTTCGGATCTCTTCTCCTACTCCCCCTTCCATCAACTTGGTCACTAATGTTGAGATTTGCTGGCTATCCACGATACTATTTTCGTTCTCATGAACTCTAAGAGCTACTTTCAAATCCTCACTCAACAAAACCGCATTCATTTTTTGTTCGGCGTACAGTGGCCATGCAATTAGAGGCACACCGTGCACAATACTCTCGAGGATTGAGTTCCATCCACAGTGTGATAAGAATCCTCCGATTGATGGGTGTTTCAGAATTTCAACCTGTGGACCCCAGCGGGACAAAACAAGTCCCTTCCCCTTTGTCCTCTCTATAAAACCACCAGGTAGATATACATTAGGATTTATCTTCTCTTCGGAAGTCTGAAAATACGCAGCATTTTTAACCTCATCATTCGGTTCTCTTGCTATAAATAGAAATCTCTTGTCACTCATTTCCAAACCCAAAGCCAATTCCTTTAATTGGCTTCTAGAGAACGTTCCTCCGCTGCCGAACGACACAAACAAAACCGAACCGGTCGGTTGCTCATCCAACCACCGCAAGCAATCCGCTTTGTCATCACCCGAACCGGATCGAACCAACGGCCCGACTGGATATACCGGTGGCCAGCCGCCCTGCTGTATAGCCCTGAAGGTATCCGGTTCAAGATCCAGAAAGCTGTTAACCAAAATCCCATCCACCCGTGCGAACTTCTTGGACAACTCCACACATCCTCTATACGCATCGCTATCCCTCTCTCGGATCGGATCCGGCAAGTCCGAACCGTGAACCGGTACACAACCCGGCAACTGAACCGGTTCAGGAAAATCCCCATTCTCATCGAGCTGAGGCAAACGAAGAATAAGAGACAACACCATCGCGTTGCAAAGGAAGAAAAGGTAGACCGGAATACCTAGTTCCTTGACCGCATCGGCCGCGAAAACGCTGAAATTATCGACGATTAAAGCGGAAAGGTGGGTCGATTTTTTCAGATCCGTCAGCGTTTCGCAGAGAGATGGAATATTGCGGATCGTGCTGAAAATAACGCGATCATCGATTTTTGCGTTGTCCGGGAGATCGGCGGCGGTCGTCGGGGGAAGAAAAATGGTGTTTATGTCGGGGAGGGTATGGAGGAGGGGTTTTAGGGAAGAGGCGTCGCCGTCGTGGGGGGGAATGATGATGCTGATGGAGAAGGTGTGTAGGTGGAGAAGTTTCCGAGCTAACTCAAAGACTGGAATCAGGTGACCCATTCCTGGTGTTGCGAAAATGGCTATATGAGTTTGTGTTTCCATGGTTGTACGGATAACAGAGGGGGGTTGTACGGATAACAGAGGGGGAAGCTATGGCTATTTGTTCGATACTTGTGACCTGAAAGGAGGTATATATATATGTGTAAAATTTAGAGGGATGAAAACATTTGGGACAAATTAATGATAATTAGTGTTCCCCTCTTTTTAAACGCTTTGGAAAATAATATTTATTGTAAAGTTATGATTGAGGTATGATAAAAATAAAAGGTAATAGGATAGAGATTAGATAATATTACTCTCTACCCTTTCCAAACTTAATCGATATTTTCATAAATGACAATAAAATAATATTATTTTTTATAATTATCTATTTTTCTACACTTAGGAAGTGTATTAGATTAGAATTTCACAAAATTTTAAAATGTTTTATTTTTTTTTTAAAAAAGTCAGTTGTTATTCAATTAGGATTTTATATCACTTAATAATAATCAATTGGTATTCAATCTAGATTTTCAAGATTTTTTAAAGAGTCCATTAAAATCCATAGATGTGTTTACTCATGGATGAAGGTGGATGGAGCACATCCGGATAGAGAAAAAAAGTGGATGGAGCAAATCCTATGAATAGTGAATTTGTGTTTACTTTGTGGTGGGGGTGGATGGAGCTTTATGTCAAATCAATACTTTTGAGTGATGATGATGTATTATTTTATTATTGTTAGTTAGTGGAATAATGATTTAGTGTAAGAAAAGTAGGAGAGATAATGAGTTGGTGTAAGAAAAGTAGGAGAGGGGATGAGTTGGTGTAAGAAAAAGTTGTGAAGTGATAGATTTATGGGTGTAGGTGTAGGTGTCTAATAGGGGTAGATGTATATTTGGATGAAGGATTAGATGTGCAAATCCAAAAAGTGACCGAGATGGGGGGAAGTCCATCCCCCATCCGGACGTGTCCAGCGCAAAGTAAACACCCCTTAAGACTTTTTACTATTTAAAACAAATCCGTTGATATTAAAAAATATAAGAATTTTAAAGGATTATTGTGTTAGATGGATTTTGAAGGACTTTTTAGTTGTTTTTAAAAAATATAAGGATTTTAAAGGACTTTTGAAATGACTCTTCAAGTGCTTTCTTCGGTAATGTCTTCGCATTTGTCTCTTCACTTTTGAATATGATTCGTTGCCAAATTGTCGGCTAGATCAATGCATGATTTTTCTATGTTTTATTTTAACAATTGATAAATCGGAATTTGTGCTCAAATTATGATTGTTTTATAACAACAATTTTATTTTGCTCATAATTATCCAATGTATGCTATTATGGTCTTGATGAATTATAGGATATTTTGGAACCTTTTGAATTAGAGGAAAAAAATATTTGGGGTTTATACAGTGGATTTATAGAGAAGAGGCTTGAACTATATGAAGCTTCTCAAAACCGGGATCGCAACAAAATAAGAATCGAGTCAATCGGAGTTCAAGAGCTCAAGATATGACCGAAACAAAATTGGTGCGCAGCAGCCTAATACACTCACAAAAATTCCAAGCCCAAGTCTAGCGGCCCAATAACCAGATTACGTAATGAACAAATTGAACGACCATTAAATCGACAACGGATTACTAACAAGAGAAATTACTATATACACCGAGCATTAAATGATGATTCTACAATATTTCAAAAAATTTATAGGATGTATCTAGATGTGTTTCGAAAGTTATGTGCAATTCTTAGAGAAAAAACACCTCTAGAGGAAACACGATATATTTGTGTTGAAGAAATGCTTGCATCATTCCTACAAATTGTTGGTTTGAATACTCAATATTGTGTAATTCGTAACACATTTGGCCGATCACAATTTACTGCAAGTGAAATTTCTCAAAAGATTTTGAAGGTTTTGAACACGATATCACCTTCTTTATGGTTAAACCAGGTTCAAATGTACCTGCTAAAATCAGAGAAAGCACAAGGTTCTTCCCTTTCTTCAAGGTATGTAATAATTATCTAACAATAAAAATTATAATTAAAATGACACTACTATATTTTTATTTTTCATACGAAAATTGTTATATTTGAATTGCATTGGAGTTATTGACGGAACACATATTCCAGCAATGGTAAGAGAACGAGATGTAAGTAGTTATCGTAATCGTCATGTAAAGATATCACAAAATGTATTAGTCACTTGTAATTTTGATTTGAAGTTCATGTACGTTCTTAGTGGGTGAGAGGGTTCGGCTTACGATTCTAAGATATCAAATGATGCTATAACAAGGAGGAATTGACTTAAAGTGTCACAGGGTAAATACTTATTTCTTATATTAATATTATTAGTATTATTATAATACCAATATTATATACTGCATATGTAATTAGATAAATATTTTTTTTGGTATATTGTGGATTTTCAAGGTGTAAGATATCATCTACAAGGTTTTGCAGGTCAGGGTAATGACCCTGAAAATGAGAAATAATTGTTCAGTCTTCGTCATGCGTCTTTAAGGAATGTGATCGAGAGAATATTTGGCATTTTTAAATCAAGGTTCACAATTTTTAAGTCAGCACCTCCATTTTTATTTAAGACACACAAGCAGAACTTGTATTAGTATGTGCAACTCTATATAACTTTATTCGCAAAGAATGTCACTCTGATGAACTTCCAATTGAACCGGTGGATGAACTTTCATCTTCAACATTACCGATTAATGATTAATCATAATTTTGAGCCTATTATTCAAACCCAAGAGCAAGAGCGACAAGACGCTAATGCTTGGAGGACTAGTATAGCTATGGATATGTGGATGGATACTATTTAGGAGGACATGATATCATGAAGATTTTTTTTTCTTTGACTCTTATTAAATTCGAATGTATGAAAAAAAAATCTTGAACTCTTTGTATGTCACAAATCCATGAAATTCTGCAAAGTCCACAAAGTTCTACAGAATCCATTAAAATTATGATTTAAAAAGTCTTATAGAATCCTGCAAAATCTTAAAAGTCATAAAAATCCTGCAAAGTCTTTTAAAATCTGCATGATTTTTTTCCAGCTAAAAAGTCCTTTAAAATCATAATCCAATAGTTTACTTACATCTCATTTTATTACTTCACATATATTAATTCACTTTTATAAATTAAACTCAATTTAGTTGAGGGTGATAAACAGTAAGATAGAAAATAAGTTTGAGACAGAGGGAGTATAAAGTAGATGACATTGTTATTTTTTAATATTAATTGTGCAAAAAAAAAATAATAATAATAACTTGAAGGTCATAATGTAAAATGTTAAGCTTATGCGGCAGAGGTAGTATATGTCAAAATTATGTACGAAAATGACGCATGATAATTTTATTATGAAACTATTTTGAAAATTAAAAATGTCAATATTTTAATCAAGAGTATTAAGAATCTTATCGAGAATCGGGTCAATAGTATATCACATTATTAGATGTAGATCCCGCAATTTTGCGGGCTAAAAGAAGAATTATATGGATAATAAATAATTAGATGTAAATACTTTTTTTGTTAAAGAAAGAAGAATAATTAGATGTAAATTTTTATAAATTTATCTTCTATTAACGGGAAAGAAAGGAGAGAACGTGAGTGAAAAAAAACCGTAAATTAGAGAGAAACAAATTTAAACCAAAAAAATACAAACATATTGAAATAGAGGGAGTTGTGTTTTTTTTTTCTAGATAAGTCTAACTGCATAGATAAAATTACATCATAATTAAATTATGATATCTTATTTTGATTTTCCATATAAAATTATCTAACTACACAAATTGACAAAATAAAATAGAAGATATAAATCAAGTGAACGGTCAATTAGGACAAAAAATCTAACCTCTCAAATACATATATTTATTTAATTATCTATCCACGGAAGTTTATAACTCCACACACCCTCTGTACGTTTGGTTCTTCCTACACTTCTTTTCTGCATGCATATATGCAAGTTAAAATAGTGAAAATTTTCTTACTCCTCTTCCCAAAAAATATGCTCGTTTTTACAACAATTTTATTTTATTTCTGTCATACAATCAACACATAATTATTTTACAAGTCATTAATTTTATACTTACAAACAATTACTTAACTTATAAATGGACCACACAATACCTTTATCATTCTTTTCTAAACATATAGAAAAACATATTTTTAGTGAGTACATATATACCTTTCAGTTAATTTACTTGGTAGGCTTCTTATTTTAATGTCACGACAGTATAAAGTTTATTTTATGAGTGATGAAGTATTTGTTTTAATTGCCTTTCATCTCCATTTCCTTACATTTAAGTCATCATCAACCTCTAATTTTTCTTAATTTTTTTATTATCTTCTATCCCATTTTATTTTTTAAAATAATGAAATTATTTTTATATTGATAATGTTTTTATACAATATACAAGGGCTTAATTTTATTAATTCACCGGTCTTGTATGTCGTAGGACTATTTACTCTCTATATTCGCTAATGGTCGGAAAGCCAGTGCATGGTAGGTCTAAGTTTATTGTACAATAAGTTGATACTTTTTAAGGAGTACAGTGAAGTGGTTTTATTGAAGTTCGAACTCGACTCGAGCCTTCTACAACTTGATTATACTCCCTTCGTCATCGAAGGATTGTCCACTTTTCTAAAATAACAGATATTTTACACAATCAATTTATTATCTCCTTTTCTTTTGCATACAATATATCTACATTCTTAAAACTCATGCAAAAGACAACAAGACTATATTTTTTTTATAGATAGAGGAGTATACATTAACGAGTTTAAAATAAAGTTCGACTCGTTAACAAGTCGAGTTCAAACCGACTTATTAGAGCATCTGTAGTGGTGAGTTTAAAGACCCATCTAATGAGCATGGATGCATATATGCATTTAAAGCCAATGTGGACTTTTCTTTAAATGGAGAGAGAGTGTCATTCAGTGGCGGACCGAGTGAAGGGACATGGGGGTACGGTTGTACCCCCAAATCAAAAGAAAGTTATTTACTAAATATGTTTTATATCCCATTTTTTTTACTTAAAGATGAATTTTAGGATAACTAAACTAATTCGGTTGACCAAGTAATCCAAGTTCTTGTTCATATTTAAGTTAGTGCGTGAAGCTTTTCTATTTTTATAAATAATTTTTAATAAACACAATTATAATTATAAATCTATCATTAACTTATTTAATGATATCTATTACTGTAAGCAACAATTCATTTCGTAATATATCATGATTTGTTGTGTATGGTAATAGTTATATGAATATTATTTTCATAATACATTCTCTGATTTTATTTGAACTTTATAAAATGTTATATATTCGTAAATTATACTCCCACCATCCCGGTATTATTTGTATAGTTGAATCGACACATTTTAAAGAATTTTTTTTTTTTTAATAAAGTAGTGGCATATGAGTATGTGTATATTATTGTGAGTGTGTACGAAAATCAATGTTTTTTTTAGTGTGCAAATAATTTAGGAACAGACGAATATGAAAAGTGTGCAAACTATAATGGGACGGAGGGAATACATCGTACCCCATTCCATTAAATCGGAGAGAGAATATGACTTGTGGGCCACCAACGTGGGAAATGAACCCCAATAAACCATATATATGTTGCCAATTTGCATGCTTATATATTTGAGTATATTGTGTTTATTTGTAGTGTAAATAAAAATAAAATGATACATCTAACAAAGTCGTTGCAATATAGAGATCATACAAAAAAAAAAATTCTACTTCAATGGCTACTGACAATTTAACGTATAAATTTTGTATTAAAAAATAATTTATTTTCCTATAAATATGAGATAGTATGACTATATTATTTCATTCTCTATCTCTCAAATATTATCACATTCTCTCTTCTTTCTCTTCAATTTTACTTCATTCTCCAATTTTTATTCGATATGGATAAAAATACCAAATTTAATTTTAGCAATTTGTTGAATTCTCAAAGTTCGGAAGAAGACGAGTCACCCCAAAGTTCTCAATTTCCTCCAAATTTTTCTTACTCTCAAAATTCTCAATTTCCTCCAAATCTTTCTTGTTCTCAATTCAACCCTATCCAATTTGTTTCACAAGTTTCTCCAAATTTTCCTTTTGGAAATATGGATAATTTTTCGAATTTCGCCAACAATATGGTGAATATTCTGAATTTTTCCAACGGACCTCACTTTCAAAATCTCATGCATGATAATGCATGGCAACAGACAAGCAATCAATTCGGGAAACAACCACAAGCGTTCGAAAATACAACTCCAAAAGCAACGAAGCAACAATCTAGATCTTCTAAAGGCAAAGCACCAGTATCTAATCGTGAGTCACCCATTTCTATTGAAAGTGAGGACACGAAGAGGCGAATAATTCCTTGGACGACTGAAGAGGATGAACACCTAGCAAGAGCGGTATGTAACATTTCTGATGACCCGATTATAGGAAATGATCAGACTAACAATGCATTTTGGAATCGAATTGGTTGGTATTACAACAAATACAAGAAAGATAATATTTGTGCACGCACACCAACCAACATGAGTGTTGATAGGCGACCAACAGGGACATAATATTAGCATAAAAAATACTAATCTAATAAGATTAAGAGATCATCAGAATTAATAATATGAGAGAGGGCGAGCAACAGGGGTTGTTTGCCTTAGGAGGCGAGCAGCAGGGACTGCTGACCAAATAGATGAAGACGAGCAACAGGGACTATATCCTAATGAAGGAGGCGAGCAGTAGGGACAAATACCCATCTGAAGGCGGCGATCAACCGGTCATAAAGGCCATTGCGAGGTAGCAAACAACCAGAACAAGAAGACCCAAAGTCTCAACAAGAGGCGAGCAGGCGAGCAACTGGGATTATAAGGGTTTCCAACACCCAACGAAGAAGTACAGACGAGTAGCTGGGCACCAAGGAGAGTAGCTGAGTGGTTTCAAAGACCAAGTACAACATTGGGAATGTCAAGAGTCACTAACTTTAGAAATAGTCAATGTGTCTTTACACTTGGCACCCATTCATTGGGCAATAGATTAGTTGTTGTACAAAAGTCATAACACTTGGCAAAATCCCAATGGCTAAGCCATTAAGATGGTGACACCTAGCCTCTTTGTATGCCTATAAATACCCCTTCATTTGCATGAAGGGGGGAGATTTTTCCCATAATAAAAAAGTTGCCCAACTCTTGCCAATTCATTTCTTGCACTATATATCATGATCTTAGTATTTGTTTGATGATCTTATGTAGTAAAAACAGCCACTAATCATCATAGATTAGAAAAGGTCATCAACAATTGGCGCTAGAAGGAGGGTTCGAACCTCCGTTTCATAAAAAAGTCGAAGAAAGGTTGAAGAACTCCACCGGAATCTGCAAAATCCGGCCGGAATCCGGGAGGAAGCCATTGGAAATCAAGTGTACACATTATTTGAAGCAAAATCATCCATCTATACATCACTTTGAGAGTTTAAATGCATGTGTGTATGAACTAGGGTTTTCAAACCACTATATTCATACAAACAAAGCTAGTAACTCTTACAAAAGGTGCTTGTTGGAGACAAAATCACCCTATTCATTTGCTTATCACTTGTACTTTGGTAACCAAAATGGTTCGATCACAAGAAGAACGACATTTGAGCACGTCTCCAAGTCGTAGGTAAAAAACGAGGGTTTCGTCTACCGAAGGACATGTACATATGGTAAAAGCGACTTCGCAAAGAAATGTCCAAGTTACCATTGATACAATTCCGCCGGAAGTAGAAGCTCTCGCTCAAAATCCCGAAGAGCTAGCAAAAACGATTGCTGTTTTACAAGCATTACAAAGGCGACAAACGGTCGGGCCATCAGGGGTGCAAGCGGCGACCAACAGGGCAGCCGAGCAGCGAAGCGAAGGAAGAAAAGACGCACGAAATGACGAGGTTGACAGCGAAGAAATCCGTCGGAATAAAGGGAAAGCTCCTCTAAGTGAAAGACTTGGAAGTCGAGGAGAGTCTACTCCGGGGACAGGTGAGGAGTCGAGCAGCGGGGACACAAGAAGTATAAGCCACTATCACACAAGAAGGGCAAGATATCACAGAACGCATAGGGAGGATCAACAGAGAGGCGAGGAGCGAGCAACAGGGCAAACACACCCTGCTGCTCGCCGCTCAGTGCATGAAAGGCTAAGAAGATCAGCCTTCGGGCGATTAGGTCCCAATGGAGCCAGTAACATCGCTAGGCACGCCACTCAAGAGAAACGTCCCGTTAGCAAGGGACTGCGTCATGAAGAGGTCATTGAACCCAATCATGACGAACAACCTTCTAGCGGAAAAACGTCTCCAGATGAGTGGCAAGCTTTGAAGAAAGCGGTGGAAGAGATGCAAAAACAGTTGGAGGAGAGGAAAGGCGACGGGTCGACGATGTTGCCATCATCACCCTTGTCCCCGGATATCCTTAATGCGCCGGTACAAAAGAAAGTACAATTCCCGGCCATTAATTTGTACGAAGGAAATTCAGACCCAAAAGTACACCTGTCTAAATATACCGATTACATGATATCGGTAAAGGCGTCTGATGCAACTCAATGTCGGAATTTTCCATTGACTCTTGGTGACGGTCCTCACAGATGGTTTTCTGCACTAGCTCCAGGCTCCATCAGTTCGTTCATGCAACTCAGCAAGGAATTTCTCTCACACTTCTCCACGGTCGGGTCTTACCTTACACAGAGACACAGGTTGGCAGATCTGAGACAAGGAGATGAGGAGACTGATAGAGCCTTCCTTGAGAGATTTGATAAAGTCCTATTGGAAGGAGAACCAGTGAGTGAGAACACCAAGATAGTGGCAGTTATGGCAGAGCTTAGGAAAGGGACAGACCTGTGGAAGGAAATGCACCTCGCTTTCCCTAAAACTTATTCCGAATTCAGGCACAAGGCTGGAGTGTACATTTCGATGCAAGAAACTCTACAGAGAGAGCTAGGAGACAAGGCTGATACCAAGAAATTGGGAAAGAAGTCAGGAGGGGAATACAAGGCCCCTAGGAACATGAAAGCTTTCAGTGAAGGGTCCGAATTGAAGGAGAAATTGAACCATGTCTTATCCGCATCAATTGAGGCTGTGTACAACAACGTGAAAGATAAGGATATGCTGTCTGAACCCCGCAAGATACGACAAGAACGAGGAAAGATGAACCCCAACAAGTTCTGTGCATACCATCAGACTATAGGTCACTTCACAAGCGAATGCCGAGATCTCTTAAAACAGTTGTGGAGGTTTTACGAGGAAGGAAAGTTGTCAGAGTTTGTGAAGCGACATCCAGGAAAGAAACCAAGGGTGGCGATATCCTCCGGCTCGGAAGATGACGAGAGCGACGAACAGCCGAGCAGGAGGGATCAAAAAAGGAAGAAAACAATGACAGCCCCAGCCGAACCCGTCCGAGAAATCTTAATGCTCGAGCCATCCGGACCGGTAGGGGGCTGTTTTGATGGTAGGCCACTGATGTCCAAAAGAAAAAGAAAAGCAGAGCTGAGGGCGGTAGCTCAAGTCAGGGAAGTTGGGGTAAATCAGGCTACTAAAAAGACAGGCGAGTTGGTGTTTTCTGAGAAGGACTTGGACGGGATACTCACCCCTCACAATGACTCACTGATCATCTGTGCTAACATCATGGGGGCCCGAGTTCACCGTCTGCTTGTGGACACAGGCTCCTACACAAACATCTTATTCAAAAGCACACTTGATCAAATAGATGATTGTGAGGGATATATAAAGGGATGTGATCATAAGATAGTGGGATTTGGTGACGCTGTAACCGTTCCTTTAGGCTTAGTAACGTTGTCAGTCGAGCTTGTATCGACCGAGAATCCCGAAAGGAGACTGACTAGGATGGTTGAATTCTTAGTCGTAGATCAGCAGTCTGCCTACAACGGGTTTCTTGGTCGACCTTTTATAAATGAATTCAAAGCGGCTGTTTCAACGTACTACTATTGTCTTAAATTTCCAACTTCGAAAGGCCCGGGTACGGTTAAAGGTGATCAAAGAAAAGCCCGAGAATGCCTCCTGCAACTTCAACCCACTGACAACAGAATATCCATGATGGACGAGCAGCCGAGCAGTAGGGACGAAGGTGAACCTTCCATCCTAGACGAAATCATGGAGTCCGTCGACACTGAAGTGATGGAGGTGGACGACCAGCAGGGCGTGGACGAGCAGGAGGGCATGGTCGAGCAACAGGGAAGAGAGGCCGTACCCGAACTAAATCAGGTTGAAGACTTGGAACCAAGGCTGGGTGCAGAACCAATGATCAAGGATGAGATCAACTTTGAAGGGCCCATTATCGATCCTCGATGGAAAGACCAAAAAAGGAGAGCAACCCCGGTAGAGGAGTTAGAAGCAATAAGAGTTGACCAAAATCGAGAAGACTTGGAATTATTCATTGGATCTGAGCTCCCTGAGCCATACAGATCCAGAATGGAAGAGTTTCTCAAGTCCAATCTCGATGTATTCGCATGGTCACATGCTGATATGGTAGGCATTAGCCCTGAGCATGCATGTCATAAGCTAAATATTTGTCCAACTAAGCGACCGGTGAGGCAGAAAAGAAGAAAATTTGGGCCCGACAAATATGAAGCATTGGACATAGAAGTGAAGAAGTTACTCGATAATGATCTTATCAAAGAAGCCTTATGTCCTAGATGGGTAGCAAACCCGGTGTTAGTGAAGAAATCAAATGGTACATGGAGGTTATGTATTGATTTCACTGATCTGAATGCCGCTTGTCCTAAGGATAACTTCCCGTTACCTCACATCGACCAGCTAGTGGACAACACGGCGGGACACGAGCTCCTTACCTTCATGGACGCATTTGCCGGGTACCATCAAATACCAATGCACCCAGATGACCAGGAGCACACGACATTTTACACCAATAAAAACTTATTATGTTGGAAAAGAATGCCGTTCGGGTTAATCAACGCAGGAGCCACGTACCAAAGACTTGTTAACAAGATGTTTGATGAGCACATCGGCAAGACTATGGAAGTATATGTGGACGACATAGTCGTAAAAAGCCCGAGAAAAGAAAATCATTTGGAACACCTCGCACAAACATTTGAGATACTTCGAGCGTATAACATGAAGCTAAACCCAAAGAAAAGTAGTTTCGGGGTACACTCGGGAAAATTTCTTGGGCACCTGGTCAGTCAACGGGGTATTGAGGCGAATCCATCAAAAGTCAAAGCAATTATGGATATGCAGCCGCCAAGGTCTGTTAAAGAAGTTCAACGACTAACCGGATGTCTAGCAGCCCTAAACAGGTTCATTTCCAGGTCCGGAGACAAATGCCGACCTTTCTTTGATGCCATTAAGAAAGGACAGTTCCAGTGGACGGATAATTGCCAACAAGCATTTGAGCAGTTGAAAGAGTATCTGAGTGATACTAAAATTCTATCAAAACCCGTCTCCGGAGAAAAACTGTACTTGTATATAGCAGCATCAGAGGTGGCCATCAGCTCAGTTTTAGTTCGAGCAGAAGGGAAATTTCACTTGCCAATTTACTACGTGAGTCAGGCCTTGCATGAAGCAGAGATTAAGTATTCGCCCATGGAAAAGTTAGCCTACGCACTGGTGATGAGTGTGAGAAAGCTAAGGCCGTACTTCTTCGATCATCAGGTGGAGGTCTTGACAACTTTTCCATTAAGGCAAATCTTACAAAGGCCTGACACAGCTAGTCGCCTCCTCAAGTGGTCGCTCGAAGTAAGCCAATTTGGAATAACTTATGCACCTCGAACAGCGATCAAGGGACAAGCGTTAGCCGACTTTATTGTCGAATTAACATTCCCTTCAGATCCGACGAGAGGCCATAATCATCCATGGCACATGTATGTAGACGGATCATCAAATAACACAGCAGCAGGAGCAGGAATAGTGTTAATCAGTCCAGACGAACAAGTATTCACCTCAGCCGTAAGATTTGAGTTCATGGCAACAAACAACGAGGCTGAGTACGAAGCATTGATAGCCGGATTACGACTAGCTTTAGCCGTGGGAGTAAGAAGAGTTCAAATTTATGGAGATTCCCAGCTGATAGTCAACCAAGTCCGAGGGGAATACGAAGCCAAGGATGAGAACATGGCCTTATATCAAAAGATTGTTGCTCACTTAGCTTCGCTCTTCGAGCAAATTTACATCGAACAGGTACCGAGAGACAGCAACGCGCAAGCAGATGCACTTGCCCGATTGGCTACTAGCACGGGACCAGCAAAGCTTTCAGAAGTCACCATCACAAGAATTTCCAACCCGTCCACCAGTGACTACAAGATCAATCAAATCGAAGAAGAATTGACAGAGGATGACTGGAGAACACCGATATATAGATACCTCAAAGATAACACGACACCTGAAAATTCTCAAGAAGCAGCAAAGGTGGCTAAGCGAGCAGCAAGATTCACAATCATGGATAACCAACTTTACAAGAGAGGATTTTCACTGCCCCTACTAAAATGCCTAGCAAGGGGGCAAGGTCAGGAAGTTTTAAAAGAAATTCACGAAGGAGTATGCGGAAATCACGCAGGGGGGCGAGCACTAGCATACAAGACAGTGAGGCAAGGATACTACTGGCCAACTTTACTACAAGACGCAATCAAAGTTGCGAAAACTTGTCACCGATGCCAACTATTCGCCCCCAACATACATAAGCCCCCAACGGAACTGACTTCGGTAAATAGTCCATGGCCGTTCGCAAAGTGGGGAATAGACATTATAGGACCTTTCCCAACGGGAAAGGGGAATGTCAGATTTGCAGTGGTAGCCGTGGACTATTACACGAAATGGGCCGAAGCTGAAGCACTGGTAACGATAACACAAGAGAAAATGATCAGCTTTATCTGGAAAAGTATAGTGTGCCGGTTCGGAGTTCCACAAGCAATAGTGACAGACAATGGAAAGCAATTCGAAGGGAAGAAGATAAGAGATTTCTGCAAAAAGTGGGGTATCAAGAAACATTTTTCAACACCATATCATCCTCAATCTAACGGTCAAGTCGAAGCAGTTAACAAGATAATCAAGCATATCCTCAAAATCCGTCTGGTAGATAAGCGAGGCAAGTGGTCGGAAGAACTGCCCGAGGTACTTTGGGCATATAGGATATCACATAGAACAAGCACTGGAGAAACACCGTTTGCTATGGCATTCGGTACAGAAGCAGTCATACCTATAGAGCTCAAAATACCGACTGAGAGGGTAGCCGAGTTCAATGAACAGGAAAACAACAAGGCACTAGCTGCAGAGATGGATTTGATCGATGAAAAAAGAATCTCAGCAGAAATAAAAAACGAGATATACAAAAGAAGGATTGCAAGGTACTACAACTCACAAGTAAAAGTCAGGGAATTTGAAGTCGGGGATCTGGTGCTCCGAAAAATCTTAGCAACACCTCCAGGCGTATTTGGACCGACTTGGGAGGGCCCATTCAAGATAACTCAAAAGTGGCACAACGGCACATATGATCTCGAAGACATGGAAGGCAACTCTGCCCAATACACCTGGAACGCGGCTTTGTTGAAGAAGTATTATCAATGATTAGGAAACCAATGTAAAGTTTTTTATAGACTATCGTGTCGTTTATATTTTTGTAAGGCGTGAGATCGATGAAATCTTTGTATGTGGATGAATGATGGTTCATTGAATTATGTACATAAGAAAGCAAAAGGTGTTAAAACCCAACTGTTCGCCAAACAGAAAAGCTGCTCGCCGAAGATACTATATGCAAAAAAGCACAAGTACAGAGGAGGCGAGCAGCAGGGTCCATGAGACCAAAAGGCCCACCTAATCGCCCCCTCACAAGAAAGTTGCTCGCCAAAGATACTAAGTGCATAAAGCACAAATATGGTAGAGGCGAGCAACAGGGCACATGCCAACGCATAATTGCTCGTCCCGAAGTTGAATGCACTTAAGTACAAATACGGCAAGTGGCGAGCAACAAGGCATAGAAAGAAGCATGATAAAGGGTTAAGTTCTTAAAGAACAAAATAAACCCATACATGAACATGCATAAATTTGCAAGGAAAAGTATTTTACTTTCAACATAAGAAAGAAATACTTAAGCAAAAAATAATTAAAGGGCAAATAAGAGGCGAACAATAAAATAAAAGTGCAATTCTCATTCATTAGCACCAAAAATTACAAGAGATGAACATACAACCATCATCCTACCACATCAGCTAGACAAAAAAGAAACTAAGCCTAAGTCTCGGGAGCTGGCGGAGCAGGTGGCACCAAAGGATCTTGGGAAGAAGGAGGAGGTGGAACATCTTGCACAGTGACCCCGGGGACCTGCTGTTCGCCTACTGCTGCAGAAGAGCTTGTTTCACCAAGAGGATTAGGGAGAAGGGGACCCAAAGCTTCAAAAATATTCATGTCCCTGTCCGCCTCCACTCTCTCCCTGGGGGCAACAACACGAACATCGTCTTTAAAGATGTCTAAGTTAACCCCCATCTCTCCTAGGTCGGCTACCGGGATCTCAAAGCCGGGTGCTGGAGGGTTTTCTGTGACATAATCCGTGAAGTCCTTGATAGTCGAGGTCATCACGTCCAAACCGTTATCCAAGGCATACTTCACGTTTCTTACACTATCAGCATACGCACAGATGTAACCAAGATTGGTATAGTCGGTTACATCCTGCACATAAGTGGTGTAAGAAATGGCACGCTTGTTCTTCTTCTCCAGCTGGTTGACGTGGGCCTTCAACGACTCCACTCTTTCCACCAGACCCACCCTCTCGGTCTCCAGGACTTGTAAACGATCAGTGGTAACACCTAAATCCAGTCTAAGCTTCTCTGAAGCATTAGACGCCACCATCTCCCGGTCCTCAGCAGCCTTTACCTCCCGCGTCCATGTGAGCTTGGCTCTCTCGAAGTCGGCCTTCATCTTAGCCAACTCCTCATCTTTCTTCTTCAGCTCCTCGTCCTTCTTCTTCAATTGAACAAGTTGAGCATCACGATCTGCTTCAACTTGCTCAATCCGTCGCCCTAAACCGCGATTTGTTCGCTCCAACTCGATGGCTTGATCCAAGACTCGTTGAGCTGAGATTGATTGATGGCTCGCGTTATAGCTCAATAAACGAGCATTATCGCTAAGGCTTTGGCTCTGAATAATTTCCTCGCCAGTCTTGGTCCACGAGCGGGGAACATATTCCATGGCTCTGCGGACGTGGGAGTCTTTAATCTCGTGGGGTGCCGGAGGGGACTTCACACAGCTAAACTGGTGAAGTACTTTTGAACGACCAGGATAGTCGTTTTTCCGGTACCTGTTTGAAGAAAAAAGCTGTCAGAAAACTAAGTCAAAGGAATAGACAATTGAACTGAATAAGAAGATACTCACTCCCGCATTTTCACGGGGTCGTAACCCAGATACGAGTTGTCAGGGGATGAACTCCTGCCCTGACCGGCGATCATCGCACCAATAACTTGTTGCTCAGTCACCTCCTCCACCGGCGAGGAGCGAGCAGTAGATTTACCCACTTGGGAAGAGCCTTGCCCTTTTGTCCGCTTAGCACGGTCATCTCCCCTACGAGGAGCAGTTTCCTTGGCAAGTCGTTTCTTGCCCCTCGTGTCTTGGGGAGGCGGCGAAGAGCGAGCAGGAGGGCGGGGAGCAGGAACAGGGGCCTGAGGAACAGGGAGAGGATCCTGGGGAGCTTCTTCTTCATCCTCATCTGCTTCAGCTCTAAGCCTGATCAAGGAAGTGCAAGGATCAAACTTTTTCTTCTTTGAAGGATGATTAGCTGCCATTTGTTTAACCCGACGTGCGAGTAAATAATAGCTTTCGGGAATGGGGGGAACAGCGACCGTTACCCTTTGAGCTGAAAACAATACAAAAAGTATCAGTAAAATTGGCAGGTAAAACTTATCCTAAAAACGACCAGCAAGGCCTAGGCGACCAGCAGGGCCTAGGCGATCAGCAGGGCCTAGGCGACCAGCAGGGTCTAAGCGACCAGCAAGGCCAAGGCGACCAACAAGGACAGATAATAGAAAATACGGGAAAAATGACAAGTAATGCTTACCCTCAGGGACCTCTGCTTGTGTTTCCAAATGGTGAGCACTAGTGATAAACTGAGCGTGATTGCGAAGGTGCGCTTGCGAGAGATGTTCAACACTCCGATCTTTAACGTCCCGAAGAGAAATCAACGCAAGGACGTATAGAAACTCTTCACTCAAATCCGGATGCCCCCACCTCAGGATACGCGGACCTGCAAAAACAAAGAAAAAGATTAAAATTAGTTCACCTAAAAGTTCGATGAACTGAGATTTAAAACCTACGCCGAATTTCGCCAAAATGCGTAGGAGAGTCTATACGCCCCGGTCCTCCCGAAAAATCGGAGGACGCCCGCCAATCGCCGCCAATATAAAAGAACTACCTGTGCCAACCCTTGACCTTGTTGGGCACTCCTTCAATTAGCTTAACGCCACTACGGGCTTTGATGTAATACCAACCAAGCCCTTCTTCATGAGCAGCCGAAGAGATAGTCAGTGCGTAGTGTATCTCCGTCGTGCTGATCTTATTCCGGTACCCCTCCAACCCGAAAAGGGTAATAAAAGACAGTAGAGTACTCCAACCGTTAGGAGTAATCTGAGTGATTGCCAGGTTTATATCCTTCAGGAATTGCCCGATTACAGGATGTAGAGGAAGAGGGAACCCCAATTTAAGTATGTCGAGGTTGATGGCAGTGCAACCTGGAGGTGGGTCGTCAGCTCTCTCTCCTGGTTGGGGAGCATACAAATGGATGTCGTACGGAATACGATAGCGAGATCGTATCCGAACTAAATCCTCCTCTATAATCTCGCTGGATACCCTACCAGCTGTGTATGGCGATGAACGGGTCTCCATAATAGGTCGAGCGGGAGTAGGGAAAGCCTTGTGGTACTTATTCGCATAGTCGATCCAATCTTGTCTTCGAACTACGGCTTTAGGAATAAGAGATTCGGGCATTGACCTTGAAACGAGAAAGTTTATCTCTCGGAGAAATTCCCATGTGACTCCCTCTTGCTCGCCCCCTGGTCCAGTTGCTCGCTGCTCGCTCCTTACCTGGTGCTCGCTGCTCGCTCCCCTCTCTTCTGGAAGACTCATCCCATCTATTTCAGCAGCGACCTCGGAAGAATCTTCACCTAAGTCCGAATTAGTCCCCTCTCGAGCCGAGGAGCGAGCAACAGGGCCTTGGACGTCCTGCTCGCCCGAGCTTTCCACGGCATAGAATGAATCAACGGAGCGAGCAACGGAGCTCGCCTCAGAGCCCGTCTCTTCATCAACGAGCAGGGTCCTAGGGTTTTGCCCAGCTACTCGCCGGAGCGAACGGCGAGGAACAGGGGCTGACGGTTCATCTTCCATGGGCTTTTTTCCAAGATTTCGCCCAACAATCTCAACAGATGGCGTATGACTTGAGGAAGGTGACGTCATCTTCGAAATTTTTTGAAATTTTTTGAAAAATTCCCGAACAAATCAAACGATGAAGATTGATCAAGAAGTGAACGATTACGACGGCGACACGACGGCGACGCGGCGGCGATACGGCGGCGGCGATGGCGGATGAGGAAAATGAAAAACGAAAATGGCGAAATTGAAAGAAAAATGCAAGCAATAACAAGGACAAACAAGAAAGATCAAAGGATTCACCTTTGATTTGGATAAAATCGACTTTAGAATCGAAGAAAACAACGAAAAGAAAAGCTCGAAAACTCTTCAATGGCGGTTTGCTTGTGAAAGAACGAAAAAGAAAGAAAATGGAAGGGGGGAGCTATTTATAGATATGGATTCGGGGGCAGAAGTAAGGAAAGTAAAAAATTGAGGCCCCTAGTTGCAAATATAGGGGCGCACGTTTTGGCAGACTGCGTCGCTTCGTATTCCGTGCCTCGGGAAGTGAAACGACGCAAGTCAAAAGGACGTTCTACGCTGCTCGCCTCTTGAAGTCCCTCGCTGATCGCCTCCCAGAGTTCCCACCTAAATGTTTGAAAACTTGCTGCCCGCTCCCTATATAGAAATAACTCACTTTCCCCGTTGCTCGCCTCCTATTGGATAACACAGCCTATCCTATAGTTTGACATAAAGGAATAAAAATTCATTCTAATCTATGATGATTAGTGGCTGTTTTTACTACATAAGATCATCAAACAATGAGATCGCATTGGCATTACGTCAAGTCTATTGTGCAAAAATTCAATGGGTATCACATACTCATCAGTGGTACGTACAGAAGTGGGCATAGTGATGAGAACATGTGGAAAATGGCGATGCAAATGTATAGAGATGAGAACATGAATGCTACATTTAATCTTGCTCATGTGTGGGCAATCGTTAAAGATCATCCTGAGTTTCAACCACAATAAAATGAAGCCTATTTTGCCACGAAGAAGCCAAAGACCTCTGAATCGGATGCTAGCAACACATCTTCAACTCAAGAAACAGGTGCTGATTTTGACTTAAACGACGAAATACGTCCGATTGGACAAAAAGCCGCAAAAAAGAAAGCGAAAGGAAAGGCTAAAGCTAATGACAATGAATGTGGCAATGATGATTTATATACGAGGGTGGATGACATTGTCAAAGGTATACATGATTTGTCAAGCATAAAAAAAACTGAAGTTGAATTGAAAAAGGCACACATCGAAGCAAAGAGAGAAAGACAGCGACTGGAGGAATTTGAGGCTTTTTTCAAGGACAGAAGCACCATCACTGATGAGCAACTCGAAATGCATGACCTACTCAAGCAACAAATTAAAGCGAAATGGAAGGGGGCAATCTAATTTACTTAAAGTCGTGTAATGTCTACTTTTATGTAATTTTAAATATTGTTGTGAGCTTTAATTATTGTAATCTTTTAATATTGTTGTGGGCTTTAATTATTGTAATCTTTAATATTGTTGTGTGTTTTAATTATTGTAATCTTTTAATATTGGTGTGAGCTTTAATTATTGTAATCTTTTGATTATTGTAAACTAGCCGTTGGGGTAGAAGGCTTATATATTGAAGTAGTGGATGTCATCTTCATTTCACCATCAACATTGTTTCTAAATACACAATATAATTTTCATACACGAAATAGCTCAATATTCCAGCAGTTCCAGCTCATCCAGCGACCACGAAGATGAAATCAACAATCCCGAGTTAGATTTATGCTCAACAATACTTTATGAAAATCAAGTTATATTGGAGGAATATGAACAAAGGTGCCTCCAAAGAAGGTGTGACAGGCAAAGGTACATCAATCGGGAACGTGTTGCCGGACACAAAAGACTTGTTCAAGATTATTTTGCCGAGGTCCCCGTGTATCCAGACTATATATTTCGACGACGATTTCGAATGTGAAGGGACTTATTCCTTCGTATAGTGAATACACTTGAAAATCACTCTTCATATTTTCAGCTTCGATTCGATGCATCTCATCGAAGAGGTTTGTCACCACATTAAAAATGCACGGCAGCTATTCGTTAACTCGCTTATGGAGTCCCTGCCGATCATCTTGATGAGTACCTACGGATGGGGGAAACAACTGCAACCAATTGTCTTTTCAATTTTTGTCAAAATGTGGTTGAAATATGGGGCAACCAATACTTAAGAAAGCCGAATGATGCTGACATTCAACGACTTCTTCAATTAGACGAAGACCGACACGGTTTTCCTGGAATGCTGCACAGTCTTGATTGTATGCACTGGGAATGGAAAAATTGCCTTGTTGCCTGGAAATGTCAGTTCACAAGAGGACATGGTTCTCCTACAATCGTGTTGGAAGCGGTCGCGTCCCAAGACTTGTGGACATGGCATACTTTTTTTGGAGTCGCGAGATCACGTAATGATCTCAACCTGTTATATGAATCTCTTTTATTCAACAATGTGCTCCAAGGAAATGCACCTGAGGTAAATTTCATAGCCAACGGAACTCACTACACGAAAGGGTATTACCTAACAGATGGTATATATCCAATGTGGGCTACTTTTGTGAAGTCTTTTCCTTGTCCAGACGATCCAAAAAGAAAGTTCTTTAAGAAAAGACAAGAAGCTGCTAGGAAGGATGTGGAACAAGCTTTTGGGGTTCTCCAAGCTTGATGGGCAATTGTTAGAGGTCCAGCTCGTTCTTGGTATAAGAAAAAACTAAAATATATTATGTTAACATGCATTATTTTACACAACATGGTCGTTGAGGATGATGTAGAAATGATTGGAAATTTTTACTACGAGGAAGGTGATGAGCCAACATAATTCGTCCAAGGTCCAAATGTAGAATTTCAAGATTTTCTTCGAAGAAATTCCGAGTTACGTAACAACGACGTGCATCACCAACTTCGTGCCGATTTGGTTGAGCATATTTGGGCACGCTACAACAACAATTGATGGATTACAATTTTAATTTGATTGTTGTATTGTTTAATTTCAGTATTGCATTCGTGAATTTTCAAATGTTCTTGATTTTTATCTATTGGAATATTTTAGTTTGAATGATATTTTCTTTAATGACATTTTTCTTAAGTTGAATTAAAAAAAATTACTTGTCAATTATTTTATAATGATTTACTTTATTTGTTGTAATATGAATGATTAATAATATTAGTTAAAAATAGTTATAATTGTGTAAAATGTAAAATGTTAAAAAATAAATAAAGTGATAGTGGGACCCTTGAATAATAGTATGGATGGATAATGAATGGATGTGGAAATGTGTTTAAAAATAAGGGTGTTTAAAAGGAGATGGGGTGGAGGAAAGAGAGTGGGTGGATGGATGAATTTTCATCCATCCACTAAGGATGCTCTTAGTAAATCGAATATTTTTAAGAACTTGGCTCGTTTTTCAAAATAAGCGATCAAGTTTGTGCCTTAAAGAGCCAAATTCTCTAGCTATTTCATTCGAGTGAGTCTACTTCAGAAGACCAGTGTTGAGTCAAGATAATTTTTTGGAAATTGAAGTTTATGTCTAGTGGTGATTGATGTGTTGTCCTATATGTGTTGTCAAAATTTCAACTGTATCTAATATGTTAGTTTTATGTGTCATAAGCCCATTAAATTTTAATAGTAATTACTAATCAGTAATGACATCTAGTAATTATTTAAATGACTTACGGGAGTGTGTTCCACAAAACAATGAATAATGATTAGGGTAATAATTACATCAATTTAGTGTTTATCTTGGAGCATTTTATATTATATTGAGTACTTTTGTTACTCTAATTACTATAAATTTGACCATTTTCTCCTTGTTTGTGTAGGAAATAGAAAAGAAATGGAAGAATTGGAGCAAGTAGTGTTGGAAATTTATGGTGGTTTGAATGAGAAATTAAGTCTCAATTTGTTGTAACCAAAGTGAAAGGAAAAGACAAAGGTTTTTGTCCCACATTGAAAAATGAGTAAAAAAGTGAGTGGGTTAAAGGGAAATCCACTTGAAGCTTGTAATATGTGTTTAAAGTTAGGCTCCACTCTCTATGTGCGCGCGCGAGGAGGAGTTGCAAATCTTGGCCGAATTTGACCTACGAAACACGAACTTATGTGTAAGCGCGACCTGCGTACACGAATGTCGCACCAATTTGGTGGTGGACGGACAAGCTAATTTTTGCTACATTTTTCTTTCGTTTTTCAATCTGTAACGGCTGAAAACTGTTATTAAATAATGGTCATTTAATTTATATTTAAATTTTGGTCCATTAATTTTTCAGTTTTTGAATTTGAATGGTTGAAGGTTACAACACTGTTTCAAATGGATTTTTGGCCGGATTAATAGCACGTTTCGTCGTTATAGATGGCCAGTATCTGCTACTTATTACCAAACGCTCCAATGGTCGGTTTTGGGTTATGTAAGTAGAGCCTTAAATCGATGATGAAGACACACTGAAATGAGAAAGAAATGTATATACATTCCAGCAATTGCTACCTTTTTCGAGCTTCATTTCTGCTTTGTTTTTCATTCTTTATTCCGGTGATTTATCGGACAACTTCTCAGTTCGCCTCGAGCAAGATATCGTGTTGTATCGTTGCTCTTAATCGTTTGTATCCTAGGAAACAAGTGCCTTGCGATTCACTAGCACCGAGAGTGAATGACATAATTTGTTTTAAGGAAATCATGTTCAACACGAGCCTCGATTCATCATTTTATCCTTTTCAGCCATCTACAGTGTTCACCACCTAACAAGTCGAGCTAAGTTTGGAAAGATAAGCATTCACATGATTGATCCACCGCGAGAAAAAGGTTGTTGAGTAAGCAAGAGACGAGCTTAAAGGTGTTCAAGGGCAAAAATGAGACAAAGGAAGTAAAAAAATGCACTTAAAGGTCAAAACGTGCTATTGCACGACCATGCCAATAATTTGGCACGACCATGTCAGGCACAATGGGCGGCACGATCATGCCTGTCGGCTACGGCTCGTGCCTAAAAATCCAAGCACGATTTGCACTATAGGCGGCACGACCATGCCGTCCGGTCACGGGTCGTACCAGCCCTGACCCTTGTTCGTCTTTCACATTTTTTCTGGAACTTAAGGGCCATTTTGCAATTTCTACATTGTGGATTTAATTATAACTATAAAAGGGAATTGCCCCTGAAGACTAAAGGATTTCCATTAAATTTTAGATCTCCAAATTAGCTAGAGAGAGTTCTTCTCTATTTTCCTTAGAAACTCTTAGATCTAGATTCGAATTACCTAGATTTCTTCCATAGATTTAGTTTATATTTGAAATTGAGCTTGAAGCTGGTTTTAATTGAAGCATGGATGAAGATTTAAAGCATTGGTTGAAGTTTCCTTTTACATTTCCATGAATCTAGGTGATATCTCTCTAAGTTTCAGTGTTTATAGTTTAATTCTCTTAATCTCTATGAATTCCTTGATTGCTTTTGATTGTTTGACCATGATGTTCATAGACTAAACTCCATATGCTTTGGGTATTGAAGTTTATGTAGTAGTTGATGAATCACTTAGCTTATGTGTTGAATTTATGAAGATGAGTATTGGAATTACCTGTATTTAATTTGAGTTTTCATGAGTTTACTTTACTGAATTTGCATGATTGGTTGATCTAGCAATAGAAGAGAATTAAGCTGGATTGACCTAGTGTTAGTTTGGCAAAGTGAAACTAGTGAAAGCTATTGTCAATTCCTTAAGTCATTGAGGAATGCTTAGTGGAATAGGACACTCCTAGCAAGTCAATTTGACTTCGGAGCGAGAGTTTGTTGGTAAATCAAGATATTATATCTAATTTCCAATATAAATCTATGTAGATGAAAGCATAAGTTGAGTGATCACCGAGAGTTGCATAGATGACAATACCCGAAGCATAACCCAAACCCTTGCACTTCGAAAAGAAGTTAGATTAGTGTTCTTGCTTTCTTAGTATTTTTGCCAAAGTCATTGTAGAGTAATCAACACCCAAACATTTACATTTTTGCAATTTTGTATTGAAGCATGTCAATTTTTAGAGTCTATTACATTGAACTTGTTGTCCTTTGAGATTAGATATTGTAAACTTGGTCGTTTACTATTGCTATATTCGATCTCATTTACTTAAGAGTTATCAAATTGTAATATATCAAAACTAGATGAGTGCCTGCGTATTACGCGGAGTTTTCACAAAAAATAATTGTATATGCATTTTTTATATACTTAAACGTAAAATAATACAATTATATTATATAATAAATATATTTTAATAATATGTATGTATAAACTTATGAGTTAATTTCTTATTAATTCACAACTTTTACGCTCGATCTCATTTTAATTACGATTTATAATATTCTTATGGAATTTAATATTTTTTTAATTTTAATTTGGTATACATTTAAATTATGATTTAATTTTCTCAATTACATGTCAAATACGTCTCTTTGCCTATTTGGGATGGTTTATTCGGTCGATTTTTTATCCAAGCACTAACACACTCTCATGCATCATTTTTTTTGTTGCTAAAAATGCAATTCATAAATCTGATTGAAACACCTAAAAAGTGTGGTGAATTTAAATGTTGTGATTAAATTGAGATTGAATCTAAAGATTGTAAATTAATATAGAATTGTTGGTCCCAAAAATATTATTAGCGGAAAGCGTTTTATACTTAATTTTAAGAAAACCTCTTTTAAAGTGCTAAAATTAATTATGCAGAAATTCAAATAAATAAAACAAATAAAATAGACACGAGGATTTTATAGTGGTTCCGATATAACGATCCTACGTCCACTCTCCCTTTCACCAAAGGGGTCTCACTCACCAACCAACTTACTTACTACTGGAATTGGGAAGTACCAGCTCCTTCGTACAACTTACAACAACCTTTCTATGTGGTGAATAAGTTGAGTAATATTCCAACTAGAACTCCTAAAAGAGTAGATATGGTACTTGTATGAACAAGGTGAGTGTATGGTGTGTTCGTGTGTTTCTCTATCTTTTTTGTGCTCTCATGCCCGTCTTTCTTGTTTTTGAACTCATCACCATGCACTCCTATTTATAGGTGTCAAATAACTAGCCGTTGGAAGCTAGAAATTCAAACATCTATAAATTAAGGAATATAATCAATCATCTTTGATTGATTATATGATTAATTGGTTGACTTCTTCTTTGATCTACAACCAATGTTCATTGATATCAGTTGACTTCCCTTTCTTGATTCTTCTTATCTTTGGATCACAAGATCTTCTTGGTAGAGTAGTCTGGTAGAGCTCATCTGGTAGAACTCATCTAGTATAGCTCATCTGGTAGAGCTCATCTGGTAGAGTAGTCTAGTACACCTCTTCTTATCTACCTCATCCGGTCCTCTACCTCATTTTCTCCTCTACCTCATCTGGTCCTCTACCTCATCTGGTCCTCTACTCATCTGGTCAGGCTCCTCTGGCAGACTCATCTGGTTAGGCTCCTCTGGTCAGGCTCCTCTTGCAGACTCCTCTGGTCAGGCTCCTCTGGACAGACTCCTCTGGTCAGAGCTCATCTGCTCTGATGACTCATCTGCTCTAGTCAAGTCACCTTAGATTTCTTCCCCCTTAACTAAAGACATATTCTAGACCTAGACTATCTGCAGCTGAATCCAACTGACTAACAGATTCAGCTGCTCCTATTACAAGTTCTTGTTTTAACATCTTCAAAACATCAAATCTATATCCCAACAAGAATTAACCCTAAATTTATTAATATTTTTTTGATATTATTTTTAAAGCTCTATTGCTTTTTTCAAATATATTAAATCTATAAATTATTTAAATAATATATTATAAGATATAAAATATGCAATTTATTGTACATGTACAAAATAAGTAATTTCCATACATACATACATACGTACATATATATATGCTATTTAAATTATATAATATAAATAAAATAATAAGCATGTTAGAATTAAAAAATAAAATAATAATATAAATCATTGGTGGGCTTTAATACGTCATACTATTTAAAAAATTAAAATTATGTTAAATAAAATAGATATTAAAAAATATGGGCATATTTATAGATGTGTGCACTGTTCAAATATTGCATTAATTTTAATTAGAGACAATATTAGTACACAAACATAATAACACATGTTAAACACAATTAAGTCAATAAAAATTGATATATCAAATTTGATTTAAAATAAAAAAAATTGACAATTATGATTTCGGTTTATTGTGTTTTCTAGACAATAAGATTTGTCAATTAAATGTTAAAATTTAAGACATTAAATTAAAAAATAATTAATTATTTAATTGATAATATAAATCAAAATTATTTAATATACTTAAATTTTATTTTTTAATTTTTCACAAATTAAGATTCTCTAAATAGAAAATTCTCAAATATAGTGAGACATTAAAACTAATTCAGTTAAGCATTAAAATTTTACATAATTAGAATTTTATAAATTTAATAATAAATATACTTTATTAACAATTTCTTAATATAAGATATCATCAAATATAGTTAAATAAAATGTAAATAGCAATCACAACATAAAATTTATAATAAATTTTATAGACTCGAGTTATATACAATAGAATTTATACTTTGTAGGTATTGATAACATAGCTTAATTGATAAACATGTTGAATTCTACTCATTATGTGTAGGGTTCAAATCCATATGAAACATAATATTCATAATATTTACTATGTAAAGTCACATAGATGACACATAATATTCATAAAGCCATATGTATAACTTTCACAAATGACACATAAGACTCATAAAGTCACGTGTATAACTTCCACAATCACAACACATATATAGACAAAATTAACTTTAAGACGACACGTAGGCGAAATTAATCTGAAAACTACATGTAAGCATAGAAAACTCTTTATCAGTAGTATAGGGGATAGGGGATGTGCCATCAAATAACAAGCAAGAAAATGGAAGGAGATTTTGCTATATATAGTGATAAATCATAATAATAATATTTTTAAAAAAAGTTGCATACATTCTGGTTTATAGAAGACTTAATTAATAAATTTATAATTTGATATATTTAATTTACAATCGTACGTTTCAAATGTGATAAATATGCACTTTTATATATTTTATGAGTATAATACTAAAAATCTTAAAATATTTATTATATTATTAATGAATAATTTAATTGGCTTTATGTATTTGACTAGGTCAACCAAATAATATATACTACTCCACTTTTTTTTTATCGGTAAATGTTAGTTGTTAGTAGTCAGATTAGTTCACCAAGTCCCCAAATACTCTAAGAAATCTCCAAGCCCACCTTATAACTCCCATAATTCGTTACCAAAGGGAATCGAACCCGGATCACTCACTAGAGTGAGGAAAACACGTTGTGAATGCATATCCAAAGGACTAAATTACGCCAAATTTCCTTATAGTTTAGAAAATTGGAATGAAATCTTATTGTGCTTAAAAAAATTGCGTGAAACTCCTTGTGATTTTATAAATATAGCATGAAATCTCCTTATAATACTATAAGAAAATAAAAAGTTGCCTACAAAAATTTTCCAACAAAAAAGCTCGTAGTAAGAATTGCTTACGATTTGTCTACGAAAATTTCTAATTATGAAAGCTTCTATATTTCTCAACCTAGAAACAACTTGCCTACTGAATTAATTTGCCTACGAAATAAAACCCCTAGGTATAATTACCTATAAGTCATTTGCCTACAAAATTTTACCTACAACACAATTTTAAATTTTTTTGTAGGTGTGGAAGGAAGATGTTTGTACAATTAGAAATTTTTGTAGGCAATTCGTAGGTAATCCCCACTATGAAATTTTTTTGTTGGAAATTTCATAGCCATATTGACAATTTTCGTAGGCAATTTTATGTTTTCTTATAGTGTAATTTTATAAATATAGTATGAAACTCCCAATTTTATTAAGATTAACAGTAGTATAACTCACACACACTTCATGTGAATTTTAGTGAATTTTTTTCATTTGTTAAATATATTTACACAATTAAATGCTCCTTCTATCGTGATTTTTTTTAATAATCTTATGCTTTTTTATATTATTAATTTATTTAATAATTATCATCTATAAAATCTATACATATATAATAACAAAAACTTATACTAAAAATAGAATGAAAATTTTGAAACCAAAAGTCTATTACTATTTTTGGCATGAATTCATATTAATTTATATAATAAATATCAATTAATATGTATATTAAAAAAGTGTGATATTTTTCTTAGACTTTTTATTTGGTTAAAAACTTTTGATATTCTTTTATTGTTTTAATTAATTAAAATGCATATTTCATTCAATTAATTTTTTTATCCTAATTAATATATAAATATTTTATGTATTTGAAATTTTATCATTATGATAAATATATTTAGGGTTAATTAAAATTCACAATATTTTGAGTGTTTATCAATTACAACATGTCTTTTTAAATTTGTAATTTAATATATGAACTAATTAATTGTAGCATTAATTCGATACATGAAGCTAATTTTTTATGTGACTAAAAATTATATAGCAGTCAAAAGTTAGTCCGGTGCAAGGCTGACAAAGATTTTATAATCTGAATTGAAGCATATATGAATAAAATTGATATTAAATTAAATATTTATGTTAAAATAATATGTGATTATAAGAATTAAAATGCATAATTTGCTTAGCTCAAATGGTTAGAACTCCACTACCTATAATCGATAGGTTATATGTACAAGTCAAAACTCCCGACAATTTTTTTTAAATTAGCATGCATTATTTAAAAAATGATCGAATAAGCATAATTTGACAGAGTTGTATGATATAAATTGATGTGATTTAAAATCTAAATCAATTTACTTATTTTATATATGTAGATTTTTCTAGCAATATATTATAACATATTAAAAACTAAAATAAATTATGTGTGTGTGTGTATGGGAGGGTGAGTGCGTGTTTGTGTATATATCAAGAATAGTAACTAAATTATGCATAAAATTTTTTTTGCTAAAAAATGCATAAATATTAAAAAAAAATCTTCTACTAATATTTAAAATAATTTTACCATTCTAATGATAATATTAAAAAATTGTAGTAAAATAGAAAATAAAAAATTAACAATTGGTATTTTTTAAATTTAGTTGCGATAAATTTAGAAAATATATATAGTGCTCCAAAAATTAAATATGGACAATCATTGTGGAGACAATGGTGTGTGAAATACATCTAAATTGAGTGTAGTTTTATCCCTTACCCATTTACTCACTAATCCTACATATTTTTTTTTTTATTAATTAGTGAATTATGATTATCTACTCAAGACTGTTTTATAGGTGGGTGTCATTATATATAAATTGCAAAGTTATAACTTAGTAACTCTTTTAATTACAATTCGAGTAATAATTTGAATAACATTTAATAAGAGTTAGAGTTAATCGCTAAAAAATGTCGGACTTTTTTTTAGGAGGGGAGGTCAGTTTTCAGTTGTGGACAATTACACTTTTGTCCAGGGAATCGAGTGAGAAAATTTGAAAATCCTAATATGCGACAGTGATGCCAATAATAAAAAATAAAAAGTAACATGATTTGCGATGAATTATTTCAAAATTTATAAGCAAATATAATATATTTTATATTAGGTCTACCTAACACGGTAAATGGTTTTCATATTTTTAGCGCAAAACATTTTATGCGGTTGATTTGAAGAATAAAAAAAAAAGGTTTGACAAGTAGAGCATCACATCAAATAATAATGATTTATGGTATATCACAAAAAAAAAAAAATTGAAAATAGAAAATCAACAACACATTAAATGTAAAAAGAAAATGAATTAAAAATTATAGATAATAACTATTTCTTATTCATTTAACACACACAAAAAATAAGCATACATTTTTCCTCAGTCGAGATAATTATTACAAAAAGAACGTCATATTTATTTAATACTTACAAACCGTGTGCACACACGGGTAATATACTAGTATTATAAATAGAAGAGAACTGAGAAATATGTTTAAAGAGTCATCTTTATACTTAATTATATATTAACTAGATAATATCTCGCGATTCTCGCAAACTGAAAAACAAATTATGTATAAAAGATAATTTAAATATATTTTTTAAATATTATACAAAAAAAAAATCGATATAATACTACCTCCGTTTTAAATTAGTTTTTACAGTTGATTTTTTTATACTTTACTACGAATTTATTTGTATTATTTAAATGGATAAAATAATCTTTTAATAATGAAATATTATTCAATTTAAATGAATGAAAAAAATATATTTTTTGTGTGTAATTATTAATGAAATAAAATGTAATTTAAAATAACTAGGATCAAAAGTAGACATTTGACTTAGTGAGATAATAAGAAATTTGAAATAGAGACCATTCACCTTTTCCATATAGGCGCCTTCGAGCCTTTACTTTATAAAGGTATTGATTGATATATAATCTAGTGAATAATGTGTGTATTAATTTATAATTAGAAATATTAAAAAAAAATACAAATAAAAAATAAAAGAAATTGGAATTTACTCTGCGCACTTCTCATTCTAAAGAAAATCAATATCAACAACAACAAAAGTTTCTTTTTGATAAGGTCTTTATATGTTTACAAAAACAAGTTTTTTCAAGAAATTCACAAAATTCTAATTTTTTTGTATAAATTTTGAAATTTTACTTAAAGATAAACTCTAGTTTGCGTTCTAATATTTTATGAAAGAACATCAACAAGTCATAAGTATATAACGGGTCATACGGATTAAAAATTAATGCTATTAAATTTTTTGAAGAAAAAAGAATGTTGTGCTATATTTATAAAACAATAAGGAGGTTTCACACAATTTTTAAAGCACATGGAATTTTCATGCCGATTTTTCAAACCATAAGGAGATTTGACGCAATTTACCCATATCCAAAGCTTGGACAATTATTGCATACAGCTAGGGATGTCAACGGGGCAGGGCCGGGGAGGCCATTCCCCATCCCTGTCCCCGCGAAGTAAACGGGGAAAAAAATTCTCCAATCCGATTCCCCGTTCCCCGCTTAATTATTTTTTTTTATCACATTTTTAAAATATAAAAATAATATATAAATTAAAAACTTTAATCATACACAACAATTAGTTTAAGTTGGTGTTAAAAAAAAAATACTAATTTAACAATTTGAAGAGTCTCTAATTCTAATATTTTTAGTTAACATATATATTAAAGTGAAAATTATATAATTTGGAATTAATAACATAATATTAAATAAAATATAGACGTAATTTTGAATACATAGTTAATTGAGTATGAAATTATGAAATATTTATTTATAATTAACTTCTAAATTAATATATTATATACATATAAAAATAAATGCGGATTCCCGCAGGGCGGGGAATACTATCCCGTCCTCGCCTACAGGGCAAAAAAATATCCCGTCCCCGTTCTCATCCCATCTCCGTTTGCTTCGGGGATTCCCGCAGGGATCAGGGATTCCCCGCCCCGCTACCAAGCCTACATGCAGCAGACAACATGGTTGATGGCACCAAAGGAAAGACGCAATCAAAATATAATTCTTTCTTTCTAATATTGGTGAGTGGTTTATTTGGTGGCCTCATATTCACGAACTAGCTAGCACCGTGTAGAGAATCTTGTTGGAAATTGGTTAAACAAAATGGTTTATACCCTAACTTTGAATAATTTTTTAGGAATGAAATCGTTAATTTTTTGGAAAATAAAATTAACGAGGTTGTTCTACACCGGAGTAGATGAACGTGGTATATTTAATATCTCAAAACCAATTTTCGGTGAGTGAGAAATTAATTTGGGAAGTTGGATAATTATTCACATGTGTTGAATAATTGCATAGGAAGGAACAATTGAGTTCCATCCCACATAGAATAATTATAAGAAGTGTTCCTTGAATATAAGAAGGAAAGTGTTCATGTTCTTCAACTTGGTACATGGGTACCCTAACCATGGACCACACAAGCGCGCGCACGCGCCCCGCCCGGGCTCGGGTCCGTGGGTCATGGTTCTTGGTTCTTGGCAATTGGGCTTTGGGGCCTACCTATATTTTTAGAGTATCAAAAATATGAAAAGACCCAATACCTTTTTGGGCCGAACCGGTTTGGGTGGCCCATCGGATTTGGGTCGGCCCACGAACATGATTAATACACTCGAGTAATGATTAATACACTCCAGATTTCGAATTTGATTTTAAATTGAAATATTCGATGGAATATTCTGTTCTTGCTTCCCAAGAAAGAGATAACGTCTCTATCCACTGATTTCGTGGTCAGTCCACAATTTTTTCAACCGATCGTCCTCATATGCATTGCATATTTCCGCATATATATACCCCTTCATATCCAAACTTTCGTACTCACATTTTCAACCTACGAATCTTAGAGTTAGAAAGCCTTTCGCATATATTTATTTCATTCATTTCGAAATTTTGATTTCGTTTGCCGAGAGTTTATACACGGTGCTGCCGGTGTAAACTGTTAAACTGTTTTACCTTTGGAAAGTCATACGCACGATACCGTAAGCACTATACGGGGTATACGGGAAAAGGATTTTTCTTGACTCGGTTTTTTTACGAATTCGTTTCATATTTACTTTTGTTCGTGCAGTGTTCGAGACACACCCTCTCACAAACAACAATCACAAGACTGAATATTTATGTTTCGAATCACTGGCATATCGAACCTCGATTCCGACAACGACTTGGATATGAATTCACCAACGCCAGTTACCCCTACCAAAGATGCAGATAATACATCTAACTCTCTTGTTGTACCTACGGGTAAGTCTGATCCCTCTTCTGCTTTTCAATTTGGAGACTTTGGAAACACTCTTAATGAGTGGTTCAAAGCCAATCCCTTCATGAGAAATTCCAATGTCAATCCCTTCATGGGAAACGCTAGCACTAATCCCTTTGTGGGAAATTCAAGTGCTAATCCTTTCGGGGGAAACTTCGGCGGCAATCATTTCGTAGGAAATGCCGGGGCCAATCCTTTCTTGGCAAACAACCAGGCCTCCCTCCCAGGGACTGTTAGGTCGGTTGTGGTGAAATGAGAGAAATCCGAATTTTTTTCGGGTAATGACTTCAAGAGGTGGAAAAAGAAGATGCACTTCTACTTGACCACCATCTCCTTGGTGAAATATGTCAAGGAGGATTGCCCGAGTGTTCCCGCAGAAGATGCTGATCGGGAAACCAGGATCGCCTATGATGCTTGGATCCATGATGATTATCTGTGCAGGAATTACATCCTGAATGGGCTGTCTGATGCCCTTAATGATGTATATGATAAATACCCGATTTTCAAAGCCTTGTGGGAATCTTTGGAGAAGAAGTACAAAACCGAAGACGCGGGAACTAGCAAGTTTGTCGTCTCCACTCTGTACGACTTCAAAATGGAGGACAACAAATTTGTTGTCGAACAAGTTCAAAAGCTGCAAGTGATCTTTCACAACATTCCAGTACAAGGGATGGAGCTGCCTGAAGCCTTTCAAGTTGCCACTGTGATTGATAGACTGCCTCCATCTTGGAAGAAGTTTAAGTCCTACCTCAAGCACAAGCGAAAGCAAGTGACCATGGAGGATCTTGTTACCCGACTCCGGATCACGGAAGATAACAAGAAAAGAGAGAAGAATGGCTCGACTGCTTCTATCGAGGCAAAGACGAACCTGATAGAGAAAAGTGAACCATCGAAGAAGAGGAAGCATTAGGACGACAAATGCAAAGACAAGGTTGTTGCTGCTGCTCCTACCCCGAAGAAATTCAGTGGGAAGTGCTACAACTGTGGTAAACCCAATCATCGGGCTGCTGATTGTCGTCAGCCCAAGAAAGAAGACAAGGGAAAGAAGAACTCCGTGAACATTGCAGAATGAGAGCTCACGGAGATGAATATGTCATATGTAGTGATCGAGGTCAACATGGTGGATAACAAGAAAGAATGGTTCGTGGACACAGGTGTCACTTGCCACGTTTGCTCGGAGAAATCTGCCTTCTCCACATATTTTTCTGCTGCGGGAAGAAAGCTCTACATGGGAAACCAAGTCTCGTCTGAAGCGACTGGTGTAGGAACGGTGGTGATCAAGCTGACATCGGGAAGGAGCTCAAGCTGAAGGATGTGCTGCATGTCCCAGATATCCGAAAGAATCTCATTTCTGGCTCCTTGTTAGTTAGTAATCAGTTTAAGCTAGTGTTTGAGTCCAATGGAGTTGTACTTAGCAAATTTGGCATCTTTCTAGGGAAAGGTTACCTCGAGAAGGGTCTTTTTAAGATGCCAGTTATGACTATAAGCCGTAATGGCACAAACACTACTATCAATGAAAATGCTTCAGTTTCCATTTATATCGCTGAGTGTTCCGATTTATGGCATTTTCGATTAGGATATGTTAATCTAAATTCTATAAAACAATTGATAAATTTAGATTTACTAATGTGGATACATCCAAAAAATGTGAAACATGTGTTGAAGCAAAAATGGCTAAGTTACCATTTAAATCTGTTGAAAGGAACACAACTCCTCTAGAATGAATTCACACGGATGTATGTGATTTAAAATTCGTGTAAACTAGAGGTGGAAAAAAGTATTTTATTACTTTTATTGATGATTGCACAAGATTTTGCTACATTTACTTACTAGGAAGTAAAGATGAAGCTATTGAAGCTTTTAAAAATTATAAAAGTGAAGTAGAGAATCAATTGAACACTAGAATTAAAGCAACTCGTAGTGATAGAGGTGGAGAGTATGTGGCTCTGTTTATACAATTATGTGCCGAATCAGGCATCATACATCAAACGACAGCTCCCTACTTACTTGAATGGTATTGCGGAGAGGAAAATCCGAACTTTGAAAGAGATGATGAACGCAATGTTAATCAGCTCGGGTTTACCTCAGAACATGTGGGGGGAGCTATTCTGTCAGCTAACCACATTCTGAACAAAATTCCACTTAAGACTCAAGATAAGACACCTTATGAGTTGTGGAAAAATCTCAAACCATCCTACAAATGCCTCAAAGTGTGGGGGTGTTTGGCTAAGGTTGAAGTGTCACTTCCTAAACAAGTGAAAATCGGACCTAAGACGGTCGATGGGATCTTTATATGATACGCCTTCAATAGTAGTACCTATCGGTTCTTGATTCAAAAATAAAAAAATACCCGATATGACAGTAGGTACTACAATAGAATCAAGGAATGTTGTTTTCTTTGAAAATGTGTTCCCATGTAGGGACAAAGAAGAAGTGAGTTCAAATAAGCGAACTCATGAGGAATCAAGTGAAGCTGCAGGTCCTTCTACTCAGCAGAGTGAAGAACCCAGACGCAATAAACGAGCTAGAATTGATAAGACCTATGGTCCAGACTTCATCACATATGTGTTAGAATAAGAACCTAGGACTATCAAAGAAGCTCTTTCTAGACCAGATGCACCTCTCTGGAAAGAAGCAATAAACAGTGAATATGATTCGATTCTGCAAAATCATACATGGGAGTTGGTTGACCTCCCTAAAGGTTGTAAGACCTTAGGATGCAAATGGATCCTTAAAAGAAATTACAAAGCAAATGAAACAATTGCCAAGTATAAAGCTCGTTTGGTTGCAAAGGGTTTTAAACAAAGAGAAGGGTATGATTTCTTTGACACCTATTCTCCGGTCACAAGGATTACATCCATTCATGTACTTATCGCGATTGTTATTTTGCATAATCTCGAAATACACCAGATGGATGTAAAGACTGCTTTTCTTAACTGAGAAATAGATGCTGAAATATACATGGATCAACCATAGGGTTATGTTGTACCCGGGAACGAGAAAAAGGTTTATAAACTCGTTCGATCGTTGTATGGACTTAAACAAGATCCTATACAATGACATTTGAAATTTGATAATATTATATTGTCAAATGGATTTTGAATTAACGAATGTGACAAGTGTGTGTATGTGAAAGATACACCAAATGGATTTGTTATCGTATGCTTATATGTTGATGACATGCTAATCATGGGTAACAATTCAAATGTGATCGTTAATACGAAAAACATGTTAAAGAAAAATTTTGACATGAAAGATATGGGTCTAGCAGACTTGATTCTAGGAATCAAAATAGAAAGAACCTCAAATTGAATTTCTTTAACAAAATCTCATTATGTTGAGAAAGTCTTGAAGAAATTTAAAGCATTTGATGATCCACCTGTTAAAACTCCACTAGAACAGAATGTTCATCTGAAGAAGAACAGAGGTGAACCTGTGAATCAGTTGGAATATACAAGGATCATTGGAAGCGTGATGTACATTACAAATTGCACACGTCCTGATCTTGCATGCTCTGTGAACAAACTGAGCAGGTACACAAGCAATCCAGGTCACGAACATTGGAAAGCTCTGAAAAGGGTCTTGAGATACTTGAAGTATACTCTTGACTTTGGGCTACACTACACGTGACATCCAGCTGTACTTGAAGGGTACAATGATGCTAATTGGATATCCGATAGTAAAGACTCATTCTCAACTAGTGGATATGTATTCACTATTGGAGGAGCAGTTGTATCATGGAAATCCACAAAGCAGGCATGTATTGCCCATTCCACAATGGAATCTGAGTTCATCTCTTTGGATCAAGCTGGTGAAGAAGCTGAATGACTTCATAATTTTTTAGAAGACATTCCTTGTTGGAACAAACCGGTACCATCTGTAATGATACATTGTGACTGTCAAACTGCTATTGGTAGAACTTTGAGCAGTATGTACAACGGAAAGTCGAGACATATCCGTCGTCGACATAACTCCGTTAGATATTTGATCTCAACTGGTATTATAACAATTGATTATGTAAGATCAATTAATAACATAGCGGATCCGCTTACGAAGAGCTTGAACCGAGATCAAATAAATAAGCTGATAGAGGGAATGAGTCTAAAATCCACATATAAAACTGAAACTGTGGTAACCCAACCATGATGACTGGAGATCCCAAGAACTTGGTTCAAAAGGAAAAATTAAGCTGTGAATGTTAGTTGTACAAAACTTGAAAATCATGACCATTCCTGACAGCACTGTGTCAAGTGTTAGTAGACCCGTGAGTTGTGGTAAAGGATAAGTCGTTGACTTTTAATGATTCCTATAAGTTCATGTGGGACTGAGTATGACGGGATACTCGAAAGGAGATCACCTATATAAATGAGAAGTGAGGGCCGCTTCGATCAAATATTTATGAATACAAAGGGCGTCCAGGGTCAAAATGGACAAAAACGTGAGAACAAATTGGAATCGAGACTGACTTGTGTCTGCACTATCTGTAAGGTATACACTAAGGAGGATTAGTTCAATGCATCGTGTCCACTAAGCCACCGGTATACCTGATGGTGCCGGGCTACGGAAAGTTCAAAGTCATTGGCTACTTATCCGGAAGCAATGAGGTCTCAAACGAGCTGAATGAACAAGTCTGACTCTGTATAGGTGCAATTCTCACTCAGGTGGGGGATTGTTAGAAATTGTTTAAACAAAAGGGTTTATACCCTGACTTTGACTAATTTTTTTAGGAATGAAAACGTTAATTTTTTTTTTAAAACAAAATTAACGAGGTTGTTCTACTCACGGAGTAGATGAACGTGGTATATTTAATATCTTAAAACCAATTTCTGGTGAGTGAGAAATTAATTTGGGAAGTTGGATAATTATTCACATGTGTTGAATAATTACATAGGAAGGAACAATTGAGTTTCATCCCACATAGAATAATTACAAGTGTTCCTTGGATATAAGAAGGAAAGTGTTCATGTTCTTCAACTTGGTACATGGGGACCCTAACCATGGACCACACACGCGCGCGTGCGCGCGGGCCCTCCCCGCCCGTGCCCGAGCCCGGGTCCGGGTCCGTGGGTCGTGGGTCGTGGGTCGTGGTTCTTGGTTCTTAGCAATTGGGCTTTGGGGCCTACCTATATTTTAGAGTACCAAAAATATATGAAAAGGCCCAATACCTTTTTGGGCCGAACCGGTTTGGGTGGCCCATCGGATTTGGGTCGGCCCACGAACATGATTAATGCACTCGAGTAATGATTAATACACTCCAGATTTCGAATTTGATTTTAAATTGAAATATTCGATGGAATATTCTGTTCTTGCTTCCCAAGAAAGAGATAACATCTTTATCCACTGATTTCGTGGTTAGTCCATGATTTTCTCAACCGATCGTCCTCATGTGCAGTTAGAGCCGGCAATTTGGGCCCGCCCCGCCCGACATATGGGCCTCCACATAATTTAATGAGATTGGGCCAAGTCATAAAAAAAATCTATATTCTTTAAGTCCAAAATTAGAAATATTATATATCTATTTAATCCATACTTTTTTTTTCTTACTTGTTTGTGTCAAGTGAGTCGCGATCGAGACCGGTCCCCTCAGTAGGCTATCCTGCATAATTTTAAAACTTCATCGAGAATGTTAGCTTTACAATTTATTGATTCCATAAGTTTTTTTTTTACTAGGAAAAAAAAATATATATATATATATACATATTTAAATAAAGCTCAAGAATAATTCACGTATTAAAACATGAAATGCAATTTTCTAAAAGTGGGGTGTTACAGCATATCCGAAACAATATTTATTATATATATGGCCAATATTAATCTTTAGAGCGAGCCAAGTCAAAATAATTTAAAAAAAAACACTAAAATTAAAGTTCAACCCCATCTTTGAAAAAGACAAGCACATTGTTCAAACTTCACATTTTCCTCAATGTTTTTCTTGTTTTTTCTTTTAAAAGTTATAAACAATTGATATTCAAATAAACAAGAATTTTCATCAACAAGGAACAATTTTATAGAATTTTTTTGTTTTTGAAATTTCCAAGGGATCGATTTATTTAATTCATTCAGTTTGTTTGTTTATCTTTTTATTGTTATCTAACACATTGAAAATAAAATATGTATCTTATTTATTCAATTTTGGTCATTTTCTTTTAATGAATATGTATGCATATTTTTTTATTTGTGGTATGTTTTAATAAAAATATAATTTGTTTATTGGTCACACTTTTATATTAAAAAATACAAAATTTGAAAATGAAATTAAATGTTTTCATGAAAAAATGTTTATTTATGTTGAAATTTGTATTTTCATTCCTTGAAAATGCCTTTGGCATGAGATTACAATAAATAAGCTCTTTGGTTGAGCCGTATGATTCTAGACTATTCTAGATGAGCTAGCTAACTAACTATGAGCTGTCTAACTAACTCTAACAGATTAACAAACTAACTGTCATGGTGCTTTCCTAATCATAACTAGTTTCAGAACTATTCTGTATGTGGACGAGTGCATGACTACGTGCATAACACTAACATGCTCCCTTTGAAACCAAACGAGAGGAAGCTTGAAGATTAAGGCGATCACTCAAGGGCTGAAAACGAACAGGTGGAAGTGACTTTGTTAGTATATCAGCAACCTGATCCTCAGAAGGGACATAACGAACGTCCAATTGTTTAGTCTGAACCTTTTTGCAAAGAAAGTGGACGTCAATTTCCACATGCTTCATTCGAGAATGAAACGATGGACTAAATGCTAGAGTGATAGCTCCAGCATTGTCACACCAGAGGATGGAAGAAGATGGCAGCGGAAGACAAAGTTCTCGAAAAAGAGATTGAACCCACATCATTTCAGTCGTGGCCAGTGCAAGGGACCGATACTCAGCTTCGGTACTACTCCGAGCAACGACGGATTGTTTCTTCGAACTCCATGCAATGAGGTTTGAGCCAAGAAAAATGCAATATCCAGAGGTGCTACGTCGATCATCAAGAGAAGAGGCATAGTCGGCATCAGCGAAACCCTGCAAAGAGAAATTTGAAACGGAAAAAAAAGATAAGTCGTGGAATGATGTTCCTTTGAGATATCGAAGGACCCTTTTGCACGCTTGCCAGTGATTTTGGGTAGGATGTTGAAGGAATTGACTAAGTTTGTTTACACTGAAGGCTATATCAGGGCGGGTTAGGGTAAGATATTGTAAAGCACCAACCGTGCTACGATACAAGGTGGGTGACTCAAATGGGGCACTATCAAATGCCGAAAGTTTATGATTTGGGCAAGATGGAGTAGGAGTGGGTTTGCATGTAAGAAGATGAGTCTTGGTGGGAAGATCATGTATGTATTTGGATTGGGTAAGAGTGATGCTGGAAGAGGTAACACGTGCCTCTAGTCCAAGAAAGTAGTTGATTTGTCCAAGATTTTTTAGAGAGAAGCAAGTATCTAACTGTGAGATTAAGCTTTGAACCAAGCTTGGATCATCTCCTGTGACCAGAATGTCGTCGACATAAACCAAAAGAACTAGTAGCTTTCCTTCTACCAGCATATGAAACAAACAATGGTCTGAGACAGAGTGAGTGAAGCCATACGAAACCAGAAAACCTTTCAACTTGTCATACCATGCCTTCGGAGCTTGCTTTAAACCGTACAACGATTTTCGAAGTTTACACACATAACCCGGTTTAGCAGAATTCTCAAAGCCCTGGGGCTGTTGTATGTACACATCCTCCTTGAGGTCCCCATTAAGGAAAGCATTATTTATATCTACTTGTTGAACACACCAACCTCTAGATACAGCTAATGAAAGAATGATTCTCAAGGTAGTAGGTTTCAAAACCGGACTGTAAGTGTCAAAGTAATCAACCCCAGCTGTTTGTTGGAAGCCCCTACCTACAAGCCTAGCTTTCAGCCTTTCTATGGAACCATCCATGTGATATTTAATCCGAAAGATCCACTTTGCTGTAATAATATTCATATCTGGTTGCCAAGGAACCAATTCCCAAGTCCCTTTCTTAATGAGGGCCGAATACTCCTCATTCATAGCAGACTTCCATTGTGGTATACTGAGAGCCTCAGTTGCCGTAAGTGGTTCTACCAGAGGAGAAGAAGAAAACAGAAGAGTTTTTGGTTTGAAGATACCCGATTTAGACCTGGTTTGCATAGGGTGAATAGGATTAGGCTGTGATGGAATAGGTAACGGAGGAGGTGGGCAGGGAATGTTTGAAGGAGGTGTAGATGAGTGTATAGCTGGAGTGGGCTGGGGAGAATGGTTATACCGTGGAGAAGGATGAATAATGTCCTTGTGATGTGGTAGAGGTAGAATAGGATCAGTAGACAGTGGAAGAACAGGTAAACTAGATTGTACATGGGACTGAATTGGAGGAATAGGTGATGTATTAGTAAAGAGTGAGCTGTAGGGAAATTCTTGTTCATTAAATTCCACTGTTCTTGAGATAAAAACACGGCCAGAGGAATGCAAGCATTTATAGCCCTTGTGGCTGTCACTATACCCCAGAAAAACACACTTGGAGGACCGAAATTGAAGCTTGGATGTATTGTAAGGGCGAAGAAACGGAAAACAGGTACACCCAAAAATTCTGAGAAAAGAATAATCAGGTAGTTTGTTGTATAACATAAAATGAGGAGAATCATGTTTTAGAACTGGTGTAGGCAAAGTGTTGATGAGAAACACAGCTGTAGAAAAGGCTTCCCACCAGAATTTAAGAGGTAAGTGTGCTTGAGATAGAAGAGCTAACCCAACCTCAGTAATATGCTGGTGTTTTCTCTCAATTAACCCATTTTGTTGATGTGTATACGGACAAGAGTGTCGAACACGAATTCCCACAGACTTAAAGAAGGTGTGTAGAGCTAAAAACTCACCCCCCATATCGCATTGAACTGATTTCACTTTCTTAGCAAACTGTCTCTCAACAAAAACCGTGAACTGTTGAACCCTTGCAGAAACCTCAAATTTCAAGTGCAAAGAAAATATCCAAGTATAACGAGTAAACTCATCAACAATTGACAAACAGTACTTGTAACCATCCGGGGAAATAGTATTTGCGGGTCCCCATACATCCATGTGAACAATGTCAAAAGGTTGGACTGAAATATGTTCAACAGAATTAAAATGCATTTGATGCATTTTCCCACATTTGCATGCATCACAAAATAGTTCCTTAGCACAGGGAGGATATTTCAACAGTCTAAAAACAGAAGCAACAGTTTCACCACATGGATGGCCAAGTCTACAATGCCACAGAAACAGATTGGGCCTATCTGGCTTATTACATGGTGATTTATTCAGTAAATGACAGGTAAACAAATTCTGAGTAGGAACCTTAATCTGAGGGCTCTGAGATCCGGTAGAACAACGCTTCATGTGATCCAAGTCCAGCTGATATAATCCATTTTTAAGAGTTCCTTTCAGTAGAACCTGATGCGTGTTCAGATCCTTAACAAGACAATATGAAGAGTGAAATTCAATATAGGCAAAATTATCCTTTAAGAACTGTGATATGCTGATAAGGTTCTTAGTAATGTCAGGGACATGGAGAACTTGATTAAGTCTGATATGCTTAGAAGGTTCTATACCAGATAGATTAATGGAACCAATATTGTGTATAGGAATAACAACACCATTACCAACTTTCATGTGTGTATTACCTTGGTAAGGAGCCTGAATCTGAAGATTGTTGAGTGCAGAAGTCACATGGTGTGTGGCACCACTGTCCATAATCCATTCACCACCTGTAGGTGGTTGTGAAGGAGAAGCAACATCAGAAGTAACATTGTAAGGAGAGTTAGCAAAACCAGAAGTAGATTGAGTAAAATGAGTCTGGAAAGAAGGATTGGGTGTATGCTGGTGTTGTCCGCCACCAGTGGACTGATTTGAGTTGTTACTGTCCAGTCCAGAAAAATTCGCATCAAATCTCTTGTAAAACTTTGCAGCAACATGATTTGGTTTTCCACAAAGTTGACATACTACCCGTGATTTCCCAAAGAACTTAGGTTTCCCTTTAAATCGATTTTGACCATTTGATTGGCCTCCACTCTTACCAACATTACCAGAATCTCTAGTGAGTACATTAGCCATAGGAGAACCTGATGAAGAAGATACACCATTGGGAACTGTAATTTTACTAGCAGATGAATTATGAATGAGTCTCATCTCGAACGTTTGCAGCATAGATTGTATTTCGGCCAGAATGAGTGAATCAGAACGAGTGGTTAAATTCACAACCACAGCATCGAACTCCGGACCTAAACCACCAAGGAGATGCATAATAAGGTCATCTTCCGAAATTTCATGACCAGCAGCTTTGATGCTGTCACCAATAGATCGTAACTGAAGGATATAATCATCAATCGATTGATCTCCTTTCTTGAGTGTTTGAAGTTTAAGTTTCAGAGTCATGATCTGTGCCTTAGATTGAGACCTGTAGAGATTCTCCAAAATTTGCCATACCTCGAATGAGTGTTGACAACGACTTACATGCCCAAGCATAGCTTCAGAAATAGAGCTAAAGATCCAACTTAGAAGAAACTGATCTTTGCGGAGCCAAGTCTGAAATTCCGGATTAGGACTTGCCTCTCCAGAAACACCATCAATCACTGTGGATTCCGGAATAGTAGCAGTTGTGGTTAAAAGTACCGATTCAAAACCGTGAGCTCGAACAGTAGCAAGGACTTGTGATCGCCAATAGTTGTAATTGGAACGATCTAATCTGATTGTGAGAGTGATAAATTGAGGTAGTTTGGAAGGAAGGGGAGCCATATAGACTAGATTAACCAGGATCGAAAAAAAATTGAAAGGTTGAAGATAAGCTGACTGCGAAGAAGATATGAAGATTTACGGAAGAAGATTTGAAGATGTACTGAAATTACGGAAGAAGATATGAAGATTTATGAAAGGAGATATGAAGATAACCTGGAAAACGAAACGGTTATCAGAGGAAACTAGTGAGAGGAGGAAAGCGTGCGGCCTTAGATACCATGTTGAAATTTGTATTTTCATTCCTTGAAAATGCCTTTGGCATGAGATTACAATATATAAGCTCTTGGGTTGAGCCGTATGATTCTAGACTATTCTAGATGAGCTAGCTAACTAACTATGAGCTGTCTAACTAACTCTAACAGATTAACAAACTAACTGTCATGGTGCTTTCCTAATCATAACTAGTTTCAGAACTATTCTGTATGTGGACGAGTGCATGACTACGTGCATAACACTAACAATTTATTCAAATAGCTAGGTCTAGTTATCATTAATTAAGTATTGTTCGAATTTTTAAATAGGTTCAATAAATTCAAATGTGTGCCAACTAAGTACTAAATTCACCTAATTTTGATGAAGGTCTAAGTTTCGTGATTCACCTCATTTTGATTTTGTTGCAGACTTTTTTTGTTTGACGATTATGATAATAAAGTTTATGCAGTTTGTTGGGCACCAAACAAGGTACCATGCGTAGACTTGGGCATTGTCAAGCACATGGGACAACTATCGACTCCATCACCAACGGTAATACCTCGATTGGACAGATTACTTTTTGTAGAAAGACGATCATATTCATGGATACATAACTTTCCCACCACAAATGCTATATGTCTAATCAGTGCGCAAGGAGTAAATCGGTTCCGTCTCTTTGTTAAGTCAGCTTTCATTTCCCGCAAAAAGTTCGCTGTCTCTATACTCTTGTTAATTTTTTTTTCTTTCATTTCTTTAACTAAAATAAAAATATTGTGTAATAGACCAATCCTATTAATTAAGACCCATGCGTGTGTTTATTTTAAGCTGACACATTTGACTTTCAAATTAAATTTGAATGTCCATGATAAACAATTAAAACTCCCTTTAATTCATATTTTATTATTCGTTTTACTGTAATAAATTTTTTTTTTTGTTTTCCACTTACCCAAAATAATAAAAAAGAAAACACTACATTTTTTAACTTATCCCTTAAAAATATCATTTATTTACACTCATAATACTACTTTATTAACTTTATACCCACAAATACTAATAAATAACTCTTACCTTTTTTAAAAATTTACATTATACACACAAATACTAATAAACAACTCTTTTATTAAAATACGTACCCTTTTTCCAATGGACGATAAAAAATGAATTGGAGGGAGTAATATTTTAATATTTTATAAATTTTTGTAAAAGATAATTATTTTTATTTTAATTGTGTGCAAAGTATTGTGGAACGGATAGATAAGAAAAATATATTTATTATTTATTGAGATTAATTGATCAAATATTGCATCAAAATTTAGGACAAAAAATTCTATAAGTGAATTCAATTTTTCAAATATCACTGTTATGTATATAATTATTGAGTAATTCTCTTGTGCATTTCACAACTAATACTTTAGAATTAAGTAACTAATATTTTTGTTATATTAAAAAAATAGTTACTCTACACAATTAATACTTTTGAATGAAACAACTAATATTTTTTGTAAAATAATTAGAGTAAATAAATAAATAAATTAGATAACTAACATCGTTCAATCACCACCCTAAACATTGTACTAATATTTTTTGTAAAATAATTAAAGTAAATAAATAATTAGAGTAAATAAAACAACTAAATAATTAATATATTTAATAATCATCATCTCATCATCACCTAATCATCATCATCATCTTAATAACTATGCATATTGATGGGACAACACAAAAGTCTCATCAATGTGCATATAGTATCATGAAAGAGCGGATGCTGTGTGTGGAATAACTTTCCACCATAATTTCGACCATGAAAAATCAACCCCATCGCCCGAGGCTTCAATTTTGGACAACACAAGATTAGAATTGTTAAAAATGAAAGGGCACCTCGTGAGCTCAACTAGGTTCTTTATATTGAATAAGAAGTCAAATTTAAGCTCATGAAATACTCAATATACTAATGAGCAGATTCGTAGCTCTATTTTCAACTCGGTAGTATTATAACGCTAAACTCGACTCTATTCAATAAGTGTTTGAGTTGACCTCAAACTTCAACTATTTGACTTGGCTCAAACAGTTTAGTCTTGAAAATGCCAAATCGCACGAACCTTTCCAACTCCAAGAATCCGCTTTTGATGTGTCAATACCCTCCTAGCAAATAATTGACCATAATTCTAAAAAAATCCATAATTTCGTAAAAATTGAAAAATCTACTCCATATATGTAAAATATATAATAAAAAAATCTCTAATTAAACCATCCTTAAGAACATAAATTTGTTGTTTGTGAGAGGGTGTGCCTCGAACACTGCACGAATAAAAGCAAATACGAAACGAATTCGTAAGAAAAACCGAGTCAAGGAAAATTCTTTTCCCGCAAGACTGAATACGCCCCGTATAGTGCTTACGGTATCGTGCGTATTAGTCTCCAAATGTAAAACGGTTTAACAGTTTACACCGGCAGCACCACCTTGTATAAACCCTCGGTAAACGAAATCGAAATATCGAACTGAACGAAATAAATATATGCGAAAAGCTTTCTAACTCTAAGATTAGTAGGCTGAAAAGGTGAGTACGAAAGTCTGGATATGAAGGGGTATATATTGGCGGAAATCTGCACTGTAGATAGAGCTGACAAAATGGGCCGGCCGGCCAATCACTATTCGCGGGTCGGGCCGGGTAGGCCCATTTGCACATCGGGCCTGTAAAATCCCAGCCCAGCCCGGCCCAACCATAGCCCGCGGGCTAACGGAACGGCCCGGCCCGTTTCAACCTTTTTTTTTATTTTTTTTTCTTAATCTCAAAATAATGTTTGGTAGAGTTTTTTTATTCCACGATACTGAAAATTGAGGGACTTCATTTACAAAATTCTTTATTATGGTATCAATTATCAAGTCAAGTATGTTTAAAAGAAACTAAATATACAACACTAAATATCATTTAAATATCACTAAATATAATTTAAAAACTAAATATACAACACTAAATTCCTTATTATGACAGTATCAAGTCAAGTATGTCCAGATATTTGTAATTACAACACTGAATTATCATTTAAAGAGATAACACTAATTATAATATTTTAAAAATAAAAAATAAATCAACATGCAATCCTCTAATACGTATCAAATAACAGCAATAACTCACATATTCATAAGCCAAATCATAAAATCAAATCAAAATTCCCAAACAAGTGCCAAAGAACATCTTTGGGCTTCAAGCATCAGTATTTAATCACTATCACTTGAGAAATTATTTCAGAATATAGTGGAGAAGAAATTAATAGTGAAAGAGTGATGATCAGTTTCTTAAGAAAACCCTATTTGAAGAAGAAAAATTGATGAAGGTATTTTATTCGTATCTTACCTTGAAATCTCCTGACTCCTTCACCTAGCTTAGGATTACAGCATAAAATCGGTGGTTTCTCCAGAAAGATTTTAGTGAGCGAAAGTATGGAGTGAGAGTGAGAGAGATTGACATTTCATATTCTCTGGGTTTTTTAATGAAAATGAAGAAGCTCCTAGAATTTTATTATTTGACTCTGTCTTTTCTTTTCTTTCCATTTATTTGTTATATATATTACTAGTATATTACCCGTGTGTACACACGGTCTGTAAGTATTAAATAAATATGACGTTCTTTTTGTTATAATTATCTCGACTGAGGAAAAAATGTATGCTTATTTTTGTGTGTGTTAAATGAATAAGAAATAGTTATTATCTATAATTTTTAATTCATTTTCTTTTTACATTTAATGTGTTGTTGATTTTCTATTTTCGAATTTTTTTTGTGATATATCATAAATCATTATTATTTGATGTGATGCTCTACTTGTCAAACCTTTTTTTTATTCTTCAAATCAACCGCATAAAATATTTTGCGCTAAAAATATGAAAACCATTTACCGTGTTAGGTAGACCTAATATAAAAGATATTATATTTGATTATAAATTTTGAAATAATTCATCGCAAATCATGTTACTTTTTATTTTTTATTATTGGCATCACTGTCGCATATTAGGATTTTCAAATTTTCTCACTCGATTCTCTGGACAAAAGTGTAATTGTCCAAGACTGAAAACTGACATCCCCTCCTAAAAAAAGGTCCGACATTTTTTAGCGATTAACTCTAACTCTTACTAAATGTTATTCAAATTATTACTCGAATTGTAATTAAAAGAGTTACTAAGCTATAACTTTGCAATTTATATATAATGAGATACCCACCTATGAAACAATCTTGGGTAGATAATCATAATTCACTAATTAATCAAAAAAAAAAAATGTAGGATTAGTGAGTAAATAGATAAGGGATAAAACTACACTCAATTTAGATGTATCTCACAAACCACTGTCTCCAAAATGATTGTCCATATTTAATTTTTGGAGCACTATATATATTTTCTAAATTTATCGCAAATAAATTTAAAAAATACCAATTGTTAATTTTTTATTTTCTATTTGACTAAAATTTTGTAATATTATAATTAGAATGGTAAAATTATTTTAAATATTAGTAGAAGATTTTTTTTTTTAATATTTATACATTTTTTAGCAAAATTTTTTTATGCATAATTTAGTTACTATTCTTGATATATACACAAACACGCACTCACCCACCCACACACACACACATAGTTTATTTTAGTTTTTAATATGTTATAATATATTGCCAAAAAAAATCTACATATATAAATATAAGTAAATTGATTTAGATTTTAAATCACATCAATTTATATTATACAACTCCGTCAAATTATGCTTATTCGATCATTTTTTAAATAATGCATACTAATTTTAAAAAATTGTCGGGAGTTTTGACTTGTACATATAACCCGTCGATTATAGGTAGTGGAGTTCTAACCATTTTAGCTAAACAAATTATGCATTTTAATTCCTATAATCACATATTATTTTAACATAAATATTTAATTTAATATCAATTTTATTCATATATGCTTCAATTCAGATTATAAAATCTTTGTCAGCCTTGCACCGGACTAACTTTTGACTGCTATATAATTTATAGTCACATAAAAAATTAGCTTTATGTATCGAATTAATGCTACAATTAATTAGTTCATATATTAAATTATAAATTTAAAAAGACATGTTGTAATTGATAAACTCTCAAAATATTGTGAATTTTAATTAACTCTAAATATATTTATCATGATGATAAAATTTCAAATACATAAAATATTTATATATTAATTAGAATAAAAAATTAAGTGAATGAAATATGCATTTTAATTAATTAGAACAATAAAAGAATATCAAAAGTTTTTAACCAAATAAAAAGTCTCTAAGTAAAATATCACACTTTTTTAATATACATATTAATTGATATTTATTATATAAATTAATATGAATTCATGCCAAAAATAGCAATAGACTCTTGGTTTCAAAATTTTCTTTCTATTTTTAGTATAAGTTTTTGTTATTATATATGTATAGATAGATTATTATTATTAATATTATCTTTTGGGCCTCCACACAATTTAATGAGATTGGGCCAAGTCATAAAAAAAAATCTATATTCTTTAAGTCCAAAATTAGAAATATTATATATCTATTTAATCCATACTTTTTTTTTCTTACTTGTTTGTGTCAAGTGAGTCGCGATCGAGACCGGTCCCCTCGGCAGACTATCCTGCATAATTTAAAAACTTCATCGAAAACGTTAGCTTTACAATTTAATGATTCCATAAGTTTTTTTTTAAACCTAGAATATATATATATATATATATATATATATATATATATATATATTTTTTTTTTTTTTTAAATAAAGCTCAAGAATAATTCACGTATTAAAACATGAAATGCAATTTTCTAAAAGTGGGGGTGTTACAGTTCTCCCCCACCTTCTAAAAATTATGTCCTCGAAATTGCTCCTATTTTGCAAAAAGTTCAGGGTATTTGCTTAGTATTTCCCCCTCGCGTTCCCATGTTGCCTCCTTTTCTCCATGCCTGTTCCATTGTACTAAGACTAATGGTATGTCTCTATTCCTCAAGGTTTTAATTTCTCTTCCAAGAATGCCTATGGGTCGTTCCTCATATGTAAGATTCTTGTTGACTTCCAAGTCTTCGAGTTTGATATGGTGACTAGGGTCGGGAATATACCTCCGAAGCATTGATACATGAAAAACATCATGAATAGCGGATAATTCTGGGGTTAAGGCAAGTCGATATGCCACATCACCAATTCGTTCCAAGATTTCAAACGGTCCCACATATCTCGGTCTCAACTTCCCCTTTTTTCCAAATCGAACTATTCCTTTAATAGGTGAAACTTTCAGAAAGACTTTTTCACCTTTTTCAAATTGCAAGTCCTTTCTCCTTGAGTCTGCATATGACTTTTGCCGATCTTGGGCGATCTTGATTTTCTCTCGAATTTTATTGATTGCTTCCACAGATTTCTCTACTAGTTCCGGGCCCAATATTTTTCTCACTCCAACCTCATCCCAGTGGATTGGTGTTCTACATCTCCGTCCATAGAGTGCTTCGTATGGTTCCATCTCAATTGACGACTGGTAGCTATTATTGTAGGCGAATTCTACTAAGGACAAGTAATCTTCCCAATTTCCTCCAAAGTCCATAACACATGTCCTTAATAGGTCTTCTAAAATTCGGTTGGTCCTCTCCGATTGCCCATCTGTCTGTGGATGGAAAGCGGTACTGAAATTCAGTTTCGTGTCCATGCTAATTGCAAGCTCTTCCAAAATTTTGAAGTGAAACGCGAATCACGGTCAGAGACAATCGATACTGGAACTCCGTGCAACCGTACTACCTCATCAGTTATACAATTTAGCCAGTCGATCCATTGCGTAATCATCTTGACTGGTATAAATCCCGCGACTTTGGTCAGCCTATCAACTATGACCCAAACAACTTCGTGTTGTGTAGGACCCTTAGGTAGACCTGTCACAAAATCTATCGTCACGTGTTCCCATTTCCACTCTGGAATCTCTAACGGTCTCAACAAACCTGCTGGGCGCTGATGTTCCGACTTGGTCATCTGGAAAGTAAGACATCTTTTAACAAACTGGGCGATTTACCGCTTCATGCCTCTCCACCAAAAGTTACTCTTGAGGTCCCTATACATTTTTGTCTCACAGGGGTGTGCGGTATATAGTGTGTTATGAGCTTCTCTCATTATCTTATCCCGCAACTCATCCTTCTTGGGTATACAGATTCTACCTCTATATACTAATGCCCCATCTGATGTGATAGTAAAGTCTGTGGTCGAATTTTCTTTGACTTTATTTCTCATCAAGTGAAGGAATTGATCATTCTTTTGAGCTTCAATTATTTGTTCCCTTAGTGTCGTTGAACTGACATAGCGGCAAACATTGAAGTTATCTGGTTTGGTTTGACAATGGTTAACTTCATCCTACTGAATTCTTCAATCAATTGATCTTGTTGGATAAGTAGCAATGCTAGTTGACCTTCACCCTTCCTGCTAAGTGCATCCTCTACCACATTCGCCTTGCCTGGGTGGTAGAGGATGGTACAGTCATAATCCTTCACTAATTCCAGCCACCTTCTCTGACGCATGTTCAATTCTTTTTGTGTGAATAAATATTTCGACTCTTATGGTCTGTGTAAATTTCACACTTTCCACCATATAGATAATGCCTCCAAATTTTTAACGCATGCACAACAACAGCTAACTCTAGTCGTGTGTCGGATAATTTTTTGCATGCGTCTTCCAATTGCCGTGATGCATAAGCTACAACTTTCCCATGTTGCATCAGAACACGGCCTAAGCCCGACTTAGAGGCGTCCGTTGTAGATTACGAACCCTTCTGATCCTTCGGGCACTGTCAAAACTGGTGCGGTTGTTAGCGTTTTCTTTAACTCTTGGAAACTAGCTTCGCACTCAGGTGTCCATTCGAACTTCTCACTTTTCTTTGTCAGTTGTGTGAGTGGTTTTGCAATACGAGATAAATTCTGTATGAACCTTCGGTAGTACCCTGCCAAGCCAAGAAAATTGCGAACTTTATTCACATTGGTGGGTACCTTCCAATTCAGAACCGCCTCAACCTTAGCGGGGTCAACTTCTATTCCTTGCTCTGTGATCACATGCCCTAAGAAGGCAACTATGTTGAGCCAAAACTCACACTTGCTAAATTTAGCATACAACTTCTCTCATCGCAAAACTTCTAAAACAGCCCTAAGGTGTCTCTCATGCTGTCGAGTATCCCTTGAATAAACCAAAATGTCATCAATGAACACGATAACAAATTTGTCCAGGTATTCGTGGAACACGCGGTTCATCAGATCCATGAATACTGCAGGTGCATTTGTAACTCCAAATGGCATTAATGTGAACTCGTAATGACCGTATCGGGTTCTAAATGCGGTCTTAGGAATATCACTTTCCTTGACCTTGAGTTGGTGATACCCAGACCTAAGATCAATCTTGGAAAATACTCCAGCATTCCTCAATTGATCAAAAAGATCTTCAATTCTTGGCAATGGGTATTTATTTTTTATTGTTAACCGATTAAGCTCTCGGTAATCAATGCACATCCTCAACGTCCCATCTTTCTTCTTCACAAATAAAACTGGTGCTCCCCATGGCGACGCACTAGGTCGGATAAACTTTTTGTTCAACAACTCCTCTAGTTGGACCTTCAGTTCCTGCAGTTCCTTTGGTGCCATTCGGTATGGAGCCTCGATACTGGTGCAGCTCCAGGAACTAAGTCGATAGCGAACTCTAGTAGATCGATCTGGTGGAATTCCAGAATTGATCTTCTGGAAAGATATCGGGATAGTCTTTCACTATCGATATAATCCGCTGGTGTCAATTTGTCTTTCTCCAATTTCTCAACATTCACCAAGTACGCCTGACACCCTTCTTTCTTCAATAGTTTGGTTGCCTTCATTACAGAGATGATGGGTATGTACTCTCGTTTATTTGTTCCACAAAAAGTAAGGTGTTGACCATCTAATATTTCCAAGTCTACCTCTCGTTCCTTACATCGAATCACAGCTCTGTGTTTACTCAACCAGTCCATCCCCAAAATAATATCAAAGCCCTTCATTTCGATCACATGCAAATCGGCGGATAGGTCGTTCTCACCTATGTTTAACTTAACATTCCTGGCTAAACTTCTAATTCTAATATTTTCTCCCGAAGGTACCCTAACTTCCAGATTTGCATTTTTAACGCAATTTATCCTAAGTTTCTTTTTAAAGGCATCAAATATGAAGGAGTGTGATGCTCCAGTATCAAATAAAACATATGCCGACATATTTGAGATAAGTATCGTACCTGCCACGGTTTCATCTGCCCCATTACCTTCCTCTAGTTGTACTTCCTCAGTGTATCCATCTTCCTCAGTGTACTCAACATTGGGCATTGCATTCAACTTGCCCTTACCCTTTTGGTTCACTCCTCTGGGATTCGGCACCCTTAGCGGTCGTGTAACAACATTCATATCACTCCTTGCTTGGGTACCCATTGCTTCCGGACATTCATTTGCCATGTGACCTGGTTTTCGGCAACGGTAGCAAGTACGTGTTCCTAGGAGACACTCTCCCTGGTGGTTTTTGTTGCAAGTTGGGCAAGGTGGGGTCTTTCTTGGGGGTATGACCGTAGAAGATCGAACATTCCTGGTCACTGTGTTCCCTCTCGAACCAGGTTGTGGTGCTCCTTTCCTCTTAAACTGGTTTGGTACTTGGCGCTCACTTTCCAAGCCCAAGCTCATTGATACTATCATTGCTCTTTCGAAAACATCCCTGAAGTGCGGTAGCCTTAACCCAGACAATATCCCTCCAACTTCGGGACGCAGTCCCCTCTCGAACCTGCGTGTCTTCCGATCATCAGTGTCCACCAGTTGTGGAGCATATCGAGAGAGCTTATTGAATTTGTGCTCATATTCCTGTGACAGTATCATTTCCTTGTCAAAGATTCAGAAATTATATTTCTTTCTGGTCTCTTACCGATTGTGGAAAATAACGGTTGAGGATAATCTCTTTAAATTCCTCCCATCCTAGAGCACGTCGTGTCTCCACTGCCATGGTCCTTTCGTGAGATTTCCACCACTGTCCCGCATCCTCAGATAGTTGGAACTTCGCACATGATACTTTCTGCGCATCAGTCGCATCCATATGTTCAAAGATCCTTTCGAGCTCAGCAATCCACTCTTCGACCATTGATGGCCCTTCCTTTCCATTAAACCTGGGTGGTTGAAAATGTCTAAATTGTTCCACTACCGACTTTAACCTCGGGTTTTGTTCTTGGTTGTTCTGAATCGGTGCAGGTTGTTGTTGCTGCATGAACTCTCGCATTTGTGTGAAAAAATCCCTTGCCCAAATAGCACCTGCATTCTGCCCGTCATGCTGCTCTTCTAGTTCTCTCTCTCGTGGTGGTGAGGCCATAGTAGTAACCCTACATGGGAGATAAATTTTCTTATACATTAGGCTTAGTTCATTATTAATTTTTTTTTCTAGGTGTAAAATATCCCATTTAATTTAACAAGAAAATCGAAGGTATAAACACGGATGCAAACATTTGATTACATAGAACTAACATTCATTTCATATAATTAGGTATCAATACATATTGGGCAAAAGTTAGGGATCATCGTTTAGTCAAGCAAAAGTACGTTAGAGTAGTGGCAAGTACTACAGTCTACTGTCATATATATACAACAAAATAGTGAGATCATCGTACGAGTTCTACATACTCTCCGGGAGGCCTACTATGCCTTTCAACCGGTGCAAAAAGGTACATCACAAAAGAAATCCTACGACTCGACTAACTACCTAGAGTCTCAGCTCTCATCTCCTCCCTCATCAAACGCCCATAATGTGGGCGTTTTGCAGCACGCCCAAAGTTATCACGAGCAGGCTCACTCGGTCCAGCCTCATCAGGTACTACCCCATCTTCAATCTGGGCTAAGGTCTGGCTAACACGCGGATAGGGGGTCGGGGCATACTCAGGCGGTGCAGGCACAATAGAGTGCTCACTAACTATATCATCAGAGCTAGTCTCCAACTAGAGGGATGTCCGAATGGCTAGGGCAGAGCATGGCTTGGTTCGATTACCGAACCGAACCGAAAAGCCATAACCGAAATAAACCGAATTATATATAAAACTAACCGAAATCAAACTGAAATTTCTTAAAATAAAAAATATTGAAATTAAAAATTTCGGTTCGGTTTCGGTTAATAACCGAAAAATCGAAATATAGTGGACTTTTAAATTGGACCATATCTTTACGCTTATAACCTGCTAACAACCCAAACCCATATATATATTAATAGATTGCAACCAAAAGAAATAACACATAATAAGAAATTAGAGAATGGGGAAGGGAAGACCGAAGAGACGACGATAGTAAATTTGGAAATAAGTAAATGTAACTAGGGTTAGAAATTATATACTTATATATCCTCTCATTTCGGTTCAGTTTCGGTTATTTTTTATATTTTTACCTAGATAACTGAAACCAAAACCGAAAGCCAAAATTTCTAAAATTTAAAACCGATACCGAACTGAAAACCGAAATAACCGAACAGAATTGATATTTCAGTTCGGTTCGGCTCGGTTTTTCGGTTTTATCCGAACTCTGCTCTCCCCTACGAATGGCCTCAGCTCGCTGGAAAGCCTCCTGAGCATGGGTGTTGTACACCTCCTGAGTTACACGCTCTTCGGCGATACGTTCCTCCAATCTCTAGAGGCGGATCGCCGAATCAGTCGCGCGTATAGAATAACAATGCCCATCAGCCTCTAAATCTATTGTGGTTACCTGGAGACGATTGGGATGTGTGTTGACTGTGGACTCCATTTCTATTATCTCTCATTCTTAATCGTCAAATAATAATTTCCGTGTATTTTATCAAGTATAATCATATATATATATATATATATATATAAATTTGACTTAGAGTCCGAGGAGGTAAAACCCAACCTTGGCTCTGATACCACGATGTAACGCCCCAAAATAGACGTCGGCAAACTCGTGTAAAGACAGACAATATTTACCAAAAAAAGATTTTTTGAAAGATTAATTATCAATTGCAGTTGAAAATGAATATTTATTTCTCAAGCGGAAGACTATATGGTAAAAACACGAGTATTTTTTTTTTAAATATGTACTGTTATCCGCACTAGAGTTATCTTTTACTTAAAAATATATGTAACTAAGAGTAACACCTAAATATACCAAGAACTTAATTAGTTGACCACTAAGCATAAATATACCCAAGAATCGTGTATCGTTGCAATCATTTGAAGAAAAAAAATATACATATATATATCCTGGTGTGTAAATTTATATGTCGATGGGAACGACCTAACTACCATTTTGCTTGTGATGAAGGACCTTGGTGCCATTCTGGGAATAGACTGGTTGAGCAAACACAAAGGTAGTATCGATGTGTAAAATATAAAGTAGACCTAGAAACATTAGAAGACGAGCATCGTTACTTTTAATAGAGCAAATATGTTAGGGCACACACTTATTATGTACGCATGAAAGTTAAACCGTTGAAGAAAGAATGATGTTAAGCATACCTAGTGAATACTGTGAAAGTGGACAAAGAGAAAGTTTACACCAGTAGATGTATCCATAATGAAGGACTATCCTAATGTCTTTCTAGAAGATCTTTCCGAAATTCCACTCGACCGAGCCACAAAATTCACTATCGACCTAGTCTAGGGGGCTACCCAGTATCGAAAGCTTTATATTGACCAGAACAAAAAGTACTGCAAGAATTGAAAGTACTATTAGAAGAGTAATTAGATAAGAAGTTTATTCAAACTAGTGTTTCGTCAAGAGATGAACATGTTTTATTCGTAAAGAAGAACAATTAGGATGTTGAATACCGACTAATACAATGAAGTTTGTAGTTGGGTACTATCTAAGGTTTATACACACTTATTATTCTCGTTTTGTAAAACCACTCGTGCATCTTACGAAGAAGAGCGGGAGATTCAAGTAGCATCCAAGTGTGAATACAACTTTTAGAAATTAAGGGAAGTTAACAACCACATCAGTTCTGATAGTGTCAGAAGGATCAGAAAGGTACATAATCTACACAAACCTCTCTTAAGTCGGATTAGGTTGTATTTTGATGCAACATGAGAAAGTCATAGCTTACGAATCATGACAAATGAAAGTACATAAGAAAATATATGACGTATTGACTTAGCGTTAGCCGCAGTTGTTCACGCATTAAAAAATAAGTTGGAGTCATTATTTGCATAGTGTGAAGTGTGAAATTTACAGCCCATAAGAGTTTAAAATATTTTTCACACAGAAGGAGTTAAACATACATTAGAGGATGTGGTTAGAATTAATTAAGGATTATGATTGTATCATCCTCTATTACTTAGGCAAGGCACGTATAGTAGCAAATGCACTTAGTAGGAATGAGAAAGTCAATTAGCATTGCTACCCACAAAAAAAAAAGATAAGACGACTAAAGAAATTCGCAAGATGAAGCTGACCATTGTCAAACCAAATTAATCAATCTCTACTAGATAATAATTTTGTTCATGCGTCTTCAATTGCCGTGATGCATAAGCTACGACTTTCCCATGTTGCATCAGAACACAACCTAAGCCCCACTTAGAGTTAGCTGCGGTTGTGCATGCGTTAAAAATTTGGAGGCATTATCTATATGGTGGGAAGTGTGAAATTTACACAGACCATAAAAGTCTGAAATATTTATTCACACAAAAATAATTGAACATGCGTCAGAGAAGGTGGCTGAAATTAGTGAAGGATTATGACTGTACCATCCTCTACCACCCAGGCAAGGCGAATGTGGTAGCGGATGCACTTAGCAGGAAGGGTGAAGGTCAAATAGCATTGCTACTTACCCAACAAGATCAATTGGTTGAAGAATTCAGTAGGATGAAGTTAACCATTGTCAAACCAAACCAGATAACTTCAATGTTAGCCGCTATGTCAGTTCAACCGACACTAAGGGAACAAATAATTGAAGCTCAAAAGAATGATCAATTCTGTAATACCCCGTCCCGTTTTATACCTTTTATTTTGCTAGAAACCTTAATTATATAATTTCATATTATTATTATCCTTGTTTCTTTTAATTTTATTATTTTGTGTGCTACTGTGTAATTTAAATATATACTCTATTTCAAATTCCCAAGTTCGAAGAAAGAAATCGAATATTTCAAACGGATAAGGGACTACGAGAAATTGATTATTCAAAGTCTTAAATTATGTTTTCGATCCGTATAATGTGTTGAGAATAATTAAAATACTTTAAAATATTAATTGAGTTTTAAAACTGTATTAATTTCCGAATTGGGGTTAAACTCGTGAACCAAACGACCCCCGAACCGTATCAATTGAAAACGAAAATATCAGGAATTATATGAATAAATCCTAGCCACATAAATTATCCCTTCTTTTTGTTTTAAATTACTTAATTAATTATTGAAATTCTTCTATAAATAAAACACGTCTCTTTCCTTGAAATTCTATCAGTTATCCCCAAAATTCACCCTTATCTCTTTCCAATTAACTCACGGCTTCTCTTTTCTCTCTCTAAGAAGAAGAAAAACGCATCCTGCTTTCCTCGCCTCCCCTTCTCCGTCACAACCGCCGCCCCTCTTTCTCGCCGGCCGAATTCACGAAGGGCCGCCGCCTCCTGCGCAGTCGCCAAGCGCCGCCCGTCGTGAGCGACGCCGCCCTCCGCTGTCACGCCACTTTCAGCGCCGCCGTCGCCTCTGTTCCGAGACGCCGCCCTTCGCGTCACGCTGCCTCTCCCACCAAGCCATCGCCGTCGCGCCGCTTCCAGCGCCGCCGCTCCCCTTCGCACGACGCCGTCGCCTCCAGCGTCGCCGCGCTGCAACGCATCCAGCGCGTCGCCCCTTTCGACCTCAGCCGCGAGCGCCGCCGTCCACCACCACCGGGCACCGCTGACCTCCATTCTCGTTTTGAGTGAGTCATTTTTCTCCCAATTTATTCACTGATTTCGGTCTATTCGATTTCAATTCCTTCAATTTATTTCGTTTGTTCAATTTATCCCGTTTGTTCAATTAATCCTACTGTTGAAACTCGTAAATTCATTTCGTTCTTTTCATTTGAATGGAGGTGCCGTCGATAAAGCCCACCGTTGCCCGTACTTTTGGAAATTCCGAACAACGCCATAAGGTTGTCCAATTTATCCGGTGAATAATTATACGACGCCGTTAGGCCACCCGTTTACCGCTACGAACTGAACCGGAACTCGTAAGAATTCTAGCCTCTTTCTCCCTATTTTTGTCGTAGCCTTCGAAGCCTTCTTATTCGAAAACCTTGTAATGTTGAGTTTGACATTGTTGCTCGAAGCAGTAGGAGTCATTGTGTACTATGGACTTTACTTTCCCTATTTTGTATTGTTAAATTGGTTATTTAGTGTTATTGAAACAATTGGTTAGTGTTACTGTTTTAGATGGCTGGTATTATTGGTTAAGATGGTTAGAGTTTTTGAATGGATGGATTAGTATTATTGAATTAGCTGATTGATGATGAAATTAGTTGTTAGTAATATTAGTTGAGTTATTAAAGACAAAGGGAAACTCGTCTTCTACTGTTCAAATGTTTGAAACAAATGGAAAATGACTTTTAGAAAATAATACTACTCTTTTGTTTTGAAAATGACACAAGTAAACTTGGTTAGTAATACTAGCAATATAGGAAAATATTTATTCTATTATTTTATGAAAACTTCTTTAAATCAAGTATTACTGACAATAAAGAAAAGTATATATTATATTATTTTCAGTATTTATTATATAAAATTCTTTAAACAAAATAAGTTTTAATAGATGGATTTTTTTATTTATAAAGTATAATTTATATTCAAAGTTCTTTTAAAATAAAATATAAATTTTAGAAAGTAAAATATTAAATTTGGCCTTTTATTATATTATTATTATTATTATTTAAATAAATGTTTCATTCTTTTAATTATTTTCAAGAAAATATTATATGGATATAATTTTATGTTATATAGACTTTTATTCATACAAAGACAAAGGAAATAAAAAGATTATTTTATAAAAGTCGAAATAGTATTACAACAAGAAAATTAGTAAATACACCCCCAATGCACTACCCTTTTGAAAGTGGTGTATTTACCAAGTTAGTGTGTGTTCTTAAGTAGGCCCTTTTCAATGAGTTTATAAGATAACAATTTCCTCGTTTCATAACACGTACTTCTAGGCTTTTTCAATAATTCAAGGGTCAACTTTTAATCAAATGGTTTCGTATTAGGACTCTGTGCTAATCGGAATACGCACGAGGGATCCGACCATCTGTTTGAACATCGTTCACGGGACCCGGAGCAAACAGGTGGGTGATGATCTGTTGATCGATCTGCTTATAATACGTTGTGCTGGTATACTCTGAACTCGACTAAATAAATCTAAAACAACTAATCCAACATAAATGTATCCCTATAATATAAATATTTGAATTACGTGATATATTTATATATGATACAAATATCTATTATTACTATTCAAATTAATCACGACTGCATGATTAAGGGCATTATCTGAGCATGAACCAATTTAAGTGTGAATTATGTGAATTCTCCCCACAATTTGAAATGACAGTTTTTATGAGAAAGATGAAGGCGAGTAATCATTGAGCAGTTATATTTGTGGATTGACACGTATGGCCATGAGTGACAATAGGTCAGATTCATGGTCACTGATATTATTTGTGGTGACCATGAGTGATAATAATTATTCAGATTCATGGTCACATGATTTGTTGGTGAGAACTGGTTTGGGGGAGATTCACAATGTGTTGGAAATGATTTTGCCAGATTTGGCCGATACTTGAAAACAATTTTGGGCTTTGTCCCTTAATGTGAATTAACTTGTGATGTATCAATTATATGATGTGAAACCCTGTTATGCCCAATTAATTGTTACGTGATCTTGTTACTTTTGTGTTATATGTTATTCATACTCATATGTCAACTGCTTAAATAAATTAAATATTTTATCAATGCGTATAATTTAATATACTTCGGATTTACCAATCCCATAACGTTGCAAATCACCCATACGTGAGAATTCAAATCTCACGCTCCATTTTTACAACCCTTGCAGATTATGATTTCGTGAAGCAAGGACAGTAATAGAGACGACACGGAGTTCCCCACTTAAATAAAATGATATTATTGATATTAAGCTTTATATATGTTGGTCCCGTTTTTCTTTCACAAACAAGGACAATATGGGAAATTAGGAGATTTTTTTTTTTTTAACACTGATGTTATGCAAGTCAGTAAAGCAATAAAGAACACAACAATGTAAAGTGGTTCGGAGGCTCAAGCTCCTACATCCACTGCCTGATTTAACAGGAAATCCACTACCCGGGATTCTTGTTTTTAACGTGCCAAGGTGCACTCACAACTGGACTCACACCCCTCTGCGGAGCTGCCTCTCGAACTGGCCTCACATCCCTCTTCACTCAGGGACTGCCTCTCCTCACCTCACTGCAACACCTAACACTATTCTGGAAAGGGTTTAGTTTGGTTTGGTTCTCTCCAACTAGGTGAGGTTTTCCCTTACATGGTTTTAGCCTCTGAGCTAAGGTTGGGAAAACCTCTCTAAGCTTAGGATGTATATGATGAGCTCGAGTATACAAACTGGAACACTCAAATATGACTATGAAGAATTCAATGTCAGTGTTCTTGATGGAGATGGTGCACCCTTATGACTCCCTCATGACTTGCACCACTCTCGCACCACCATCTCTCTTTCAAATGAAGCTTGAGTTTGTATTTATAGTTTGGATTTGAATGTTACCGTTGGAGAAAGTAACATTCAAATCCAGACTATCTCTGGAGTGAAATTCTCATTTTCAGTGAAGTATGGCCTTGTCAGCTTTTGTCAGATTCGCTGCCTTGACTTGATTGGTCCACGTGGACTGAGTCCAACGGCTCTTTTCTTCAGGGTACTTGATCAGGGTAGTCCTGACTTCAGGCGACTTGTCTTCAGCTGACTTGTAATCCTCTCAGGATACCTTTCTTCAGTAGACTTGAAGTCTTCTTAGGAACCATCATTGGACTTTAAGTCTTCTCAGTGGACTTCCTTCAGTAGACTTGAAGTCCACTCAGGGGAGTTGACATAAGGCTATTTGTCAAGCTTCCCAGCCTCAGTAGCCTGACTCCTTCAGGTCCTACTAGGCACAGCACTGATCCTCTCAATCATGCTCTTCACTGAGTAGTCCACTGACCAGCTTAGAAAGTCAGGTTTATACTCAGTGGGACTTCCTTCAGGCTTCTCTTCAGGTTCAGGTCTTCTGACATGGCTTCAGTCTGTTCTATTTTTGATGTTATTTTGACTTCCTCAGGCTGTGTCAGTGAGTTCCCCCTCACTAAGTTCCTCTCAGTAGAGTTCCCCCTCAGCCGAGTTCCTCTCAGTAGGGTTCCCCCTCAGCTGAGTTCTACCTCCACTGATAACCTGTTCTCCTGAGAAACAACCTAGCCTGACCTGAAACTAAAAGATACTATCCTGACTGCTTTCAAACCTATTACATGTTGTTTTGGAAAATCATCAAAACTAATATATCCCAACAATATATATATGTGTGAGAAATATATATTATCCTACTCATTCTTCCGCTGCATAAAACTCATCTCTCATTGTATTATCTCTTTTTTATATCAAAAATTTTATAGTTCGGATTTTAGTCACAAGTGGCACCTCGAATCTAAGATATTTAATATGTTTTGGATTCGGGGCGTTACAGGTGGTATCAGAGCCTAGGTTCAAAACTTTCGAACCTAAAACCAAATCATTGTTTTCATCAAACCAAAATTCTTTTCTTAAATTAAAATTTTCTTATCATGTAAGTTTAGATCATTAATTAACTCACTTGAGGGGAAATGTGTCTCCTATTACCGTCTGAAGCTCCTCGAAGGTATGTTCTTGTTTTACTATCAAAAGTGCCTATAAGTTTATAAACTTGCAACAAGTTGACTTTCATAACAAAACTCAAATCAAAAGATCGAGAACTCAAAACAACACCTACGTGGTGTGGAAAGAACTACGAAATGTCATTTATATTGCTATTAAAATACTATATTTTGTGAATTGCATATATGAATATGTTTGTTTAAATTTATACTTCATAAATGCTATTATGTGACTATTTGAACTATGTGTTTTAAATTGTTTAAATTATATGCTTTGATTGTTTTAAATTTTGTGCTTTAATTGTTTAATTTATATTTCTGCATAATTAAAATTTTGACTAGAAATTTCCTTTCTATGTTAGAATCCACCTAAGATAGTAGTAGCTCGGTACCTAGAAAACTTATTTTCAGATATGACGTAAGTAGACTGACCTACATAGAAGTCGAGACTTTTATATGATATATATATATATATATATATATATATGTGTGTGTGTGTTATGAAATTGCTTTTTGGCAATGCGTGTTACTTGCTGTATATTAACTATTATATTTTATCCAATTATCGATAAATGACACGTCACTGGTTTCTAAGAATATATGAGATAATCTTGTATTCCAAGAATACTTATCCTCCATAATATCTTTCCAAGAAAATTAACAAAATCTTTTCTCTCCTAACAAAACCAATTTTCGAAAAATATAGGAAAAAAATCAGCATAATATTATCTTTTTATTTTAATCACCTTATCATTATTGGGCTACTTAATGGGCTACTTGAGGGGTCTTTAAGGAGAATTAAGATTGGACCTCCTAATGGACTTCTGAATTTCAATATTGAGCCCCAATATAATTCAATCCATTAATATTAATTATTACCACTAATAAATTAATATTGCACTATCCATCTTAATCCATATTACGATAATATGGGCTCCCGGTTATTATTTCCCGCGTTTAAGATTATCAAGTCCATTAATTAATTAAGCTTCTGAATAGCTCTAAATTAATTAATATATTTCACCTTGGAGTAAAGACAGCTCAAAATTATTATCCGTACCGAAGAAACTGATTCTTCACTTGCAAGATTTGGTACGATAAAACTTCTGAGCCCACCTAGGGGACTAATCACACGAGCCGTACTCGCACGCGTTTCTCCGTATTAAATCTTAGCAACCGTCGTATGATTAATATTACTGCCCAAGACACAAAGTTCGAAGTCACAATGATTCTCACCCAACATGAATCAAAGCAGTAACCATTAAACACACACGGTCCTATTTAAGTGACGGCGATTAAGAAATCAACAACCACTGAGGTCTAATTCTTCACATTTCAGAACAGAAGAATTTATCCTCGCTGTAGGTCCTCTTCAACACATACTAAATGTGCTAGTGCAATCTCTTAGTCAAGACAGACCAATCTGAACCTTACACATCGACCTTTCACGGCGGATTGTTCAATTCCACCTAGGTCGTGAAAATGTACGTTTAGTTACAAGGAAACAGTTAATGTTGTCTTCCGTGATCGGGTATCACCACATTAACTACAATGTAACTAGTACCATATATTGAACGGTTTGCAATAGAAATTCAACATTCAATCATAACTAAAGCAAATGTAATAAAAGAACTATTCTCATAAACAAGTGTTTGATACACGAGTTATACAAAGTAAAAGCATACTTTCACGTATAACTCCAACAATCTCCCACTTATACTTAAAGTCTGCTTTTAGTATACATCACACATGTCTTAGTGTAGTAGCTCTACGTGACATCTCATGTCAACCTACACTAACCTAATAATTCCTCCCACTTATACTTAAAGCAGATTGACAATAGTCTTGACTCTCATTCCATCCACATGTCTCTCGAATGTACTCTGAGGCAGACCCTTTGTGAATGGATCCGCTAGGTTGTCACACGATGCTATCTTTGCCACAACTATATCTCCCCTCTTAACGATTTCTCGTATAAGATGGTATTTTCTTTCTATGTGTTTGCTGGCCTTGTGGGCTCTCGGTTCCTTTGAATTTGCAACTGCTCCGGCATTGTCACAAAAGACAGTTATCTTGTCGGGCAAATTCGGAACAACGTCCAAGTCCACTAAGAAGTTCTTGAGCCAAACTGTCTCTTTCGCTGCTTCACAAGCAGCTACATACTCGGCTTCCATGGTCGAATCGGCGATGCATTTCTGCTTAACGCTTCTCCATGAAATGGCTCCTCCTCCCATGCAAAACACACTACCTGAGGTTGACTTTCTTGAGTGTATGTCTGATTGGAAATCCGAGTCCGTGTATCCTACGGGAACTAGACTATCTGACTGGTAAATCAGCATCCGCTCACGAGTTCTTTTCAGATACCTCAAGATGCACTTTACGGCAGTCCAATGGTCTTTCCCGGGATTACTTTGATATCTTGCCACCATGCCCACGGCAAAGCAGATATCCGGTCTCGTACACAGCATTGCATACATAAGGCTTCCTACGGCTGAAGCGTAAAAAAACATCTTTCATGTCATCTATCTCCGCTTGCGTCTTAGGGCTCATTTTTTTCGATAGATGGATTTCGTGACTAAAAGGTACAAAACCTTTCTTGGAATCTTGCATGCTAAAACGCTTCAAAACAGTGTCAATGTATGAAGCTTGCGATAAGCCCAACATCCTCTTCTTGCGATCGCGAGTGATCTTGATCCCAAGGATGTGGCCGGCTTCCCCTAAGTCCTTCATATCAAATTGTTTTGACAGCCATACCTTTACGTCTGACAATACCTTTACATTGTTTCCAATGAGCAGAATATCATCTACGTATAATACTAAGAATACCACCGCAGTTCCGTCACGCTTCTTATACACACAACTTTCGAACTCGTTTTGATCAAACCCATAAGACTTAATCACTTGATCAAAACACTGGTTCCAAGTACGCGATGCTTGCTTAAGTCCATAAATGGATCTCTTAAGCTTGCATACGAGATTCTCTTGGCCTTTTTCAATGAAACCTTTGGGCTGTTGCATATAGATATCTATCCCGTCAAGACTTCCGTTAAGGAAAGCCGTCTTGACATCCATTTGCCAGATCTCGTAATCTAGGTGCGCAGCGATCGACAAGAGAATACGGATGGACTTAAGCATAGCTACAGGCGAAAAGGTTTCCTCATAATCGATCCCTTCTTTCTGAGTATACCCTTTGGCCACAAGCCTCGCTTTGAAGGTCTCTACCCTTCCGTCCGGTCCTCTTTTCCTCTTGTACACCCACTTGCATCCAATGGGTACTACCCCACTGGGTGGTTCGACCAACTCCCACACTTGATTATGATCCATCGAACCCATCTCGACTTCCATTGCCGTTTGCCACGACTCCACGTCTTTGTCTTGGATTACCTCGTCGTACGTCCATGGGTCCGATTCATCACCGGGAACCAAATCCGAAGATTCTCCTATCCCCATGAATCTCTCGGGTTGCCTAGCAATCCTCCCACTACGACGGGGTTCCGGTTGTGAAGATATGACGTGTGGTACATCATCTTGTATACTTGGTATCGAGGTTTGACCTCTCAATTCTTCTAAGGTAACTTCACTTTTAGGCTTTCGATTGTTCATATAGTCTTCCTCCAAGAATTTAAAGTGTGTACTGATCACGGTCTTTTGATCCTTGGGACTATAGAACATACAGCCTTAATTCCGAACGTGGATCCAACTTACCGGCTTCCTTGTCTAGCATGTATGTCGGACAACCCCAAATCCGCAAATGTCTTAGACTGGGCTTGCGCCCGGTCCACAATTCCATTAGGGTTTTAGGAACCGATTTGGATGGCACCAAGTTTAGAATGTAAGCCGCTGTTTCCAAGGCATTACCCCAAAATGACTTGGTTAAATCCGAATAACTCATCATGGATCTGACCATCTCTAAAAGAGTCCGGTTTCTTCGTTCGGCCATACCGTTCTGTTGAGGGGTTCCCGGTGCGGTTAACTGGGATACGATCCCTTCGTCCGATAAGTAGTTCAGGAATTCATCGCTGAGGTATTCGCCTCCACGATCTGATCGTAGAAACTTGATACTCTTTTCCCTATGTTTCTCGGCTTCGGCCTTAAACTCCTTGAACTTATCAAAAGTTTCAGACTTATGCCTCATAAGGTAAATGTACCCATATCTCGAGTAATCGTCAATGAAGGTGGCGAAATACTCATACCCCATTCTCGCTTTGATCGTCATTGGACCACACACATCGGTATGAACGAGTTCTAACACTTCCGTGGCTCTATTCCCCTTGGCTCCAAATGCCCTCTTGGTCATCTTACCCTCTAAACAGGTTTCACAAGTTGGAAACGGCTCGACTTGGAATGATTCCAAGGATCCGTCTTTCACTAATCTCTCTATCCGCTTTAGATTAATATGACCTAGTCTAAGATGCCATAGAAGTGTTCCGTTCATCTCCAAAGAACGCTTTCTTTTATTACTCGAAATGATCGACGTGTTATTAGATTCATTATTTGAGTGGTGTGCACACTTAATCGTATAGAGATTGTTTACCAACGTTCCATGACAGATAACATCATTCTTAAAAGAAATAGTAACAACTTTATTAAAAGTAACTGAATATCCATCAAAAAATAACTTAGAAACTGAAATTAAATTCTTCCTAAAGTTCGGAACGTATAAAACATCTCTTAAAATTAAAACTCTATCTTCAAAAGATAGGTGCACGACTCCCACTGCTTCGGCCGCCACTCTCGTAGCATCGCCCAAAGTGATGGTGATCTCATTCTTGCTAAGTCGCCGGGTTAGCTGGAACCCCTGAAGAGTGAAACAAATATGATCAGTTGCCCCGGTATCTACTACCCAAACGTGGGCAGCATACGCCGCAACATATGTTTCAACGACTAAAGCATGAGACTTACCTTTCTTTAGCGTCTTCTTAGGCTTAGAACAGGTAGACCTCCAATGCCCTTTCTCCCCACAATTGAAGCACTTACTCTTACCGGATATCTTCACGCCGTACGGCTTGAATGCCCTTTCTTTGCCACCAAGAGTGAGTCTACTAGTTTGGTTCTGATCAATCTCATTCTTCTCAATCTTACCTTCCATTGGCCTAGATTTCGAGAAAAAACTCTTGACCACCAAAGCCTCATCCTTACTCCCTAAGTATGACTCTACCGTTATCAGAGCTTTGAGCAGGGTATCTAAAGTGAACTTGTGTTCAGATAACACGTATTCCCAAAAGAACCCATCAAAACTACTCGATAGCTTTAGGAGTATGGAATCGATTTGACTTTCTTCACTTTGTCCGGCACCAAGAAACTCGAGTTTCTCAAACTCACGCCTAAAATTGAGAACATGACCCTTTACAGATGTTCCCTTCACCATTTGCTTCATGAGCTTCTCACGAATGGTGAACAGATTCGCCATGGGGTTCTGATGTTGAAACATCTCTTCAAGGCTATTCATGATATCAACAGCCGCTTCAATGCCTTCATGAATGTGTTTCAAATCTTAAGACATAAATGTCAAGATGATGCGCTTCATGTGCTCATTGGAATGTTTCCAATCATCGAATACCGCATTTTTCCCATTAGTTGACTTATCATTAGGTTTCTTGGGTACGTCAACGTTAAATATCCAATAGTGTTCTTGCGCAGGTAGGACCATATTCATGTTACGTTTCCAATCAACATAGTTCTCACCAACAAGTTTGTTATCTTTAAGTATACTAAACAGTGGATTAAAAGGTTGCGACATGATGAACTGACAATAAAACATACATCAATATCTAGAAAAATACGAAATTATCACATAATTCGATCACATCAATTATATTGAAACCTTAAAATAATATAATCATGCATCAGCCAACATCTCGAAACAATTTAAATGCGCCACGAGGGGTGGTCTATACATTTAAATACATTCAAGCGGATCACAAACTTAAAAGTTACAAATCCTTAATTCAAAATTAATAGTTGGCTCCCACTTTGACCACATAGAAATTGACAGGGACTCCGAGGGGAGTAAGTTAATATCAATTTCCTATGCCTAAGTAATAACCATAATTAAATATAGGATTATTATTTCTCTTTGAGAAAGCCACTCGTGGTGAGGGTCAATACCGCCACTAGTAATAATCCACAATCATCCTTTCGGAATTTATTCATGTGAAATCCGTACTTTTGGCCGATCCGAAGGGGAAATGTATTCCAAAAGAACTTCACAAATAAATAAATTATGGAGGCCAAATTAATCCAATTTTAATATCCGGAATAAAATTGCGATTAAATAAACATACTTAGTAATTTTCGAAAGTAAGGTTTTTCTTGGACAATTAAATTCATGCAAACACATATTAACAAATAATAATAAGTGCACGAAATAAAACATCCATCAAAACAAAATTAAACACTTTGGAGCACTCAAATCCAATTGTCACGGTTTAATTTCTTCACATCTTGATGCGAAAAATCCTCCTTGTTGCTTTCCATCGCTCATCTCGACACGCTCCCACTCGAACAACATCACTTCATCAAAAACAGCATCGTTTGGGGTTCGGGACGATGTTTAAAATCACATAAAAAAACACAGAACTGGAAAAATTTTAACAAAAAATTTCCAAGGCCCGAGATACGGCACGCGTCGGCCCATGGAGTGGGCCGCGCGTCTCTCGGCCCACGGCAGCCGAGCGCCGGGCGTCGGGCAGCAGCCCTATGCGCGCGCGCGCGATACCCGTCGTGCGCGGGTCGTGCGCCTCGCGCACCCCGTGCACCGGGTTTCGCCGTTCGTTCTCGGTTTTCCACCCCATGCATGATTTTACGCCCATGCATGCGTCGTCCGGGTACGCCGTCTTTAATTCTTCGTTCTTCGTCACGATCCGGTTACAATTTATTTTTCAAAAAAAATAAATACTAGATCTAGACTAATCTATTACAATGATCGAATCAAAATAAAAGCAACTAATCTACTCGTGGATTTTCTCACGAGAAAAACGAATTCGAACGAATCGAATTAAAAATAATTAATTCACACGCATGAAAAATATAACAACATTAAAACCATGACAATTGGATACCTGCAAAAAAGATCTAGCAATTCTACTATCCAATTTCAATTTAATGTTTAACAATTTAAATTCCAATTTAAAGATCAGAGCTCGAAACCGTGGCTCTGATACCAGTTGTTGGGAAAATAGGGGTGCCCGGAATCTATTCGGGATGAAATTTAAATACGAATTTAAATACAATTATTACTAGCATGAATTAATCCTAATTAATTCAAATAATAATTCCAACAACCAATTTAACATCATGCATGTTGAATTAATTCACATATAATCTATGGCGGAATAAACAAGATAATATGTGATTAACGTACCTCTCGTAGAACTTGGCCTTTGAATAAAACGGGTCTATCACGTACGCGCTTTACCAACCCAAAAGCCTTCTCAAGTATTCCCTTTCGCCTTATTCGAACACCGGTGGGAGATGCTTTCGAACAATTTAAATAATTAACTAAGGAAAAAGAAAAATATCTATGCTCTTGATTTTTCCAACACATGGAATTATGTACTTGGGGATGAAATAATCATCCCCTATTTATAGAGTAGTGGCCGAAAATTTGAAGATTTTATGGGCCTGGAGAAAATCTTTTCTTAGACTCTAAGAAATCTTGAATATATCTCATATATTCTTTTCTCCATAATAAAATATTCAACAAAAATCCCACTCTCCTAAATATAGGGTAGTTTTCGAAATTCATAGGAGAAAATCACAAGATCTGGATCTTCTTGAATATATGAGATAATCTTGTATTCCAAGAATACTTATCCTCCATAATATCTTTCCAAGAAAATCAACAAAATCTTTTCTCTCCTAACAAAACCAATTTTCGAAAAATATAGGAAAAAATCAGCATAATATTATCTTTTTATTTTAATCACATTATCATTATTGGGCTATTTAATGGGCTACTTGAGGGGCCTTTAAGGAGAATTAAGATTGGATCTCCTAATGGACTTCTGAATTTCAATATTGAGCCCCAATATAATTCAATACATTAATATTAATTATTACCACTAATAAATTAATATTGCACTATCCATCTTAATCCATATTACGATAATATGGGCTCCCGGTTATTATTTCCCGCGTTTAAGATTATCAAGTCCATTAATTGATTAAGCTTCTGAATAGCTCAAAATTAATTAATATATTTCACCTTGGAGTAAAGACAGCTCAACATTATTATCCGTACCGAAGAAACTGATTCTTCACTTGCAAGATTTGGTACGATAAAACTTCTGAGCCCACCAAGGGGACTAATCACACGAGCCGTACTCACACGCGTTTCTCTGTATTAAATCTTAGCAACCGTCGTATGATTAATATTACTGCCCAAGACACAAAATTCGAAGTCACAATGATTCTCACCCAACATGAATCAAAGCAGTAACCATTAAGCACACACGGTCCTATTTAAGTGACGGCGATTAAGAAATCAACAACCACTGAGGTCTAATTCTTCACATTTCAGAACAGAAGAATTTATCCTCGCTGTAGGTCCTCTTCAACACATACTAAATGTGCTAGTGCAATCTCTTAGTCAAGACAGACCAATCTGAGCCTTACACATCGACCTTTCACGGCGGATTGTTCAATTCCACCTAGGTCGTGAAAATGTACGCTTAGTTACAAGGAAACAGTTAATGTTGTCTTCCGTGATCGGGTATCACCACATTAACTACAATGTAACTAGTACCATATATTGAACGGTTTGCAATAAAAATTCAACATTCAATCATAACTAAAGAAAATGTGATAAAAGAATTATTCTCATAAACAAGTGTTTGATACACGAGTTATACAAAGTAAAAGCATACTTTCACGTATAACTCCAACACTTTGCAATATTTTTCAGTATAACAACTAATACTCTTTATGAAAAGCAAACTCAGATCTGTTCAGTGACCACCAACAGTTTCTCCTCTGAAACTATTAGTATTCAAAGTCAGTGGTCTTTTGAACCACTGCTCTGATACCACTTGTTGGTCCCGGTACAAGACTGAGGAATACGTGTATGGAGGGGGAATACATGTATACCAATTTTTCAAACTTAAAAGCCTGACTGAGTCCCCTTAACTCAGAGTGATAAGGAACTAGGAGCTGATAACACACCTACTGACTACACTTGGTGCGGGTCAGTTGGCTATCTATCAGTTCAAGTTCAGTGCGGAAATGCGTGAGCCCTGATAGTTTAAAGTCTTGTTTAGTTTGCTTTCTGAAAAACTTGGTTTACTCAAAACTGAATAGTAATTAGTAGGGCAGTGCTCTTTTTAAGGATCAGGCTGATTGATTCAAGCCTGATGAACCGAATGCAATGAATGAATGTGAAATATGACAGGTATGCACAATGTCAAAGCAATAAGAACACAGGGAGTTTAACGTGGTTCAAAGACTCAAGCTCCTACGTCCACGGCCTGATTTAACAGGAAATCCACTCAAGGGATTCTTGTTTTTTAACGTGCCAAGGTGCACCAAGACCAGCTAACCTTAGTGATCTATACAACTCCACTTACTAACTCACTAACTGACTTACTCCCAACAAACCTAACTTAGGGTTTTGGTTTCAGTTTGGATTCCAACTAGGTTGAGATTATCCTTACAAGGCAAAGCTATGCTAAGGATTGGATAATCTCTCTAAGCTTAAGATAATGCTAGTTCACTCTTGGAATACAGAATAACTCTCAGTAACTGAGAAACACTTGGAAAATTTAGATGGTTTCGAGTGCTTCTTCTAAGGCTGAATGCTTTGAGTGCTTGAGAGCTTGAGTAATTTCTGGCTTGGAAATTTCCCATAACCTTGAATGGGTTCAAGGCCTTCTGTATTTATAGGTGATTCGAAAAAACTATCCGTTGGAGAGATAGCCTTTCTTGTCAACTATGTAGAGTGGCTTCAAACGGACATATCTTCATGCAGCAGCCGTCCTTGCATGGATTTGGTAGATGCATTAAATGCACATTAAATGCTTGCCCGTTGAATATGCAGTCTGAAATCAGTCTTCTTGTCAGGTTCCGTACGTGCGTGTCCTTCCCGGATTGGTCCACGTCATCAGGTTGGTGAGAATGTCAGAACTTATTCCTGGGCTTCAGGCTTGTCTTATTAAGTTCATTTTGTCTTGAGCTCACCGGTCTTGTCCTGACGCTTACATTCTTTTTGCATTGCTTGGCTCTACTCCAAGTCTTCCCAATAACTCAGTTTCATCTTGTTCCCTTCAGGACTGAGTAGTACTGACCTCAGGGTCATACTCTTCATCACTGAGACTTACTCAGCCAGCTTAGGAGACTGCCATAAGCTCAGGATGGTAAACTTCGTCTTCAGGCTCTGAGTCTTGATTGTCATCAGTAAGTGCTCCTCTTACTGAGTACCTGTGAAGTGTAAAATGACTAAGTACAAACCTAACCAAGACTAGCCTGACAAAGCAAAAGCAAACATCTTTTCAGGAGCTTTGGGATCTTAATCAAAACTGACAATGTCCCAACAATTTTCCCCTTTTTGATGATGCCAAAACACTGAAAAGATCCTCAAAACACTTAGAGGAAATATAAAGACCTATCTATAAGATAAGACAGTGTTAGAGCAATTCTTGATAAAGTACAAAATTTAAACAACAACCAAAAAGACAATGAGTTTTTGTATGTGGGCAAAAATAATAGATTTCATTAATTGATATGAAAGTGGTTACAATGAATCTAATCTATTACAAAGAGGTAGTGAACTCCTAGACTAATCTCATTTCAGGTTCAAGTCCATAGACAGCATAGACTCTTGCCTTCAGCTCGTCAAGTCTTCTAGGTTGGTTCACATATCCTTCAGCTTTGGCAATCTTCAAGACTTCTATCATTATGGCCTTCGTGTTGTGCTTTTGAGTTCCAGGAACCAAGGGAGGAGCTCGAATGGTGAACTCAGGAGCCTTCACTTGGACTTGAGCTGCATCAGCCTCCTCCAAGATCTTTTGGAACAACTCAGGATGATTGTCCATCATGTAGTCAGTGAAGTGGGCATTGATATCGTCAGTGTCGCCCCATTTCTTCACAACATACCACAATTTCACAAACTCATCCTTTGCATCAGTCCAAAACTCCTTCAGTGCCTCTGAGATGAACTCATCGACATAAGCTTCCCTTATTCCTGATTCTGGCCTACAGACTTAAAGAATTGATGACTTCCTAACTGTTGGCCTCTTTCTGTACTTCCTAGGCTCAGGCTTCGCCTTCTTCCTCCTTAGCAGACTGATCACCGCATCATCCAGTTCTCTTTGTTGAAGCTCAGTGATGTCAGTCAGCTTTTCAACCTTATTTTCCAAGATGCGCATCTTCTCCTTTTGAGCAATTTCAGCTCTGCGCACAGCCTCAGTTTTCTCAGGAGTAACTCCCCATGCTTCAGCGCATAACTCCGCCACTGCCTCAGCTGAGTAAGTGATGGGGTTTTTCCTTGTGGTCATTGGAGAAGACTTCTGAACTGGGTCAGGTTGCTTGGAAGGTTCATCAGCCTTTGCCTTTGCTGCCTCCGCCCTCAGCCTGGCAACAATATCCTCTCCTTCTTTCTCCACTGCCGCCAACCTTGCTGACTTCCTCACCCTTTGCACATTCCCTTCAGGATTAGCTTCAGGATCGGCTTGAATGGTTTCGCCTTGGTTGACTGCCTCCGATGCCTCAGGGCGGGATCTTTTCTTCTTCTTTTCCCCCTTTTTGGCATCATCATTGGCCCCGGATGGGAATGCGTCAGATCCGTTGTTGATTACTGTTAGGATAAAAGTTGTTAGTTTTGATGAGTTAAAACAAACAAGAAGATGTAATAGGACCATCTGGACCTGTTAGCCAGATGATGATCTAGATTAGGACTTAGTCTAGGGGGAACTGCCAGACCAGAAGACTTCGCCAGAAGAGTCACCAGAAGACCCCACCAGAGGACTTCACCAGAGGACTCCACCAGAAGACTTCACCAGATGAGATCTGACCAGAGGCAGAGGACCTTCCCCAGACCAGACGAGTCCAGACCAGACGAGTCTGGTAGAACAAAAGATGCTCAGTTTGATCCCCTGATTCTACTGAGTATTCTGGTTGTTGACCAGATAAGGACCAGAAGAAACCTCGGTTGCCTGGTATCTGGTCTTTCTTTCTCTGTTGAGAATCAGAGTTTGGCAGAGGAAGCATTTGACCGTTGGTGATTCAAATCAAGTCAACAAGATCAGGATTGGAAAGTATTTGAAGATAATCAATCCAAGGATCCCACCAACCCAATTAATCAATTAGGGAATTGATTGATTGAGGCTTCCTTAAATAGAGGATCTGATTGGATTAGCTCTCCAACGGCTAGTCCTAATCCCCTCTATATATACATGAGTGCAGTTCAAGAAAAAACTCTAGAGAGACAATATACGCGCATAAGTCCATCCAAGCTTTTGATAATTACTCTTAGCACTCTTATTGTTCATAATATATATCTACTCTTAAGGAGTTGTTGAAACCTCAACCTGTTCATCTACCAGATAAGGTTGTAGGCTGGTGATCTTTAGATTGAAGTTAAATCTAAAGAGGTTGGAAGAAGGAACTGGTACTTCCCAATTCCAGTGAGTAAGTAAGTGAGTTGGTTGATAGTGTGACCCCTTTGATAAAAGGAAGAGTGGACGTAGGATATTCAAATCTGAACCACTATATATCTTGTGTTCTTTATTGCTTTCATTTAATTATTCTCTTATTGGGTTTTGTTCTCGTGTAAAAAGAATTTGAAAGACATTTAACTTAAGCTTCCGCAATTAATCTAACTAGTGGGACCAACAAGTGGTATCAGAGCAGTGTGTCCAACGACCACTGCTTTGAAAAGCTTTTGGTGGTCACCGGGCAGATCCATTGCTCTTTAGTGCTTTTGTTCAAGTTCTTGTTATTTCCCTAATTTTATCAAAATGTCTGCAAAATCTTCTTACAAGAGTCGTAAGCTCCCAGAATTCTCTTTCGAGGATTACAGCCACTGGAGCTTCATGATGAGCAATCATCTTGGAGTTATTCACCACCGCATGTTAGATGTGGTAGAAAGTGGCCCCATTTAATTTTACTGGACTCCTATTGATAGTGGCAGGTCAGAGTCCAGGGAAGAAACTAGTGAAGCTGCCCAAAAAGCTGCAGAGGATAGAGTCCCCAGACAAAGAATCCTCAAAAAGAAAGATGAGCTTGACAACGATGAAAGAAAGCTTTACAACTTGGACCAGGTGGCAAGAACAGAGATCATCAACACACTTACTAAAGAGGTGATTGAAAAGGTCAGAACGTGTGCCACTGCCAAGGAGATGTGGGACAAACTTGCACTACTCTGTGAGGGAACAGAGAAGATCAAAGACAACAAGCTCCAAGCTGTTCAACATTCATTTGATACCTTCAAGATGAAACCAGACGAGACCATTGACCAGCTGAACATGCGTCTCACAAACCTCCTAAACAAGGCTAGTGCCTTAGGTAAGACCTACTCTGAAAAGGAAATTAATAGTAAAATCTTGCGTTCACTAACCAGCAGGTGGAGAATTAAAGTCACTGTGATCAAGGACAACAAGGATCTCAATACTCTGGATCATCATCTTCTGTTGTCTGATCTCAAAGCCTATGAGTATGATCTTCAAGAGGAGGATCAAACAGAAGATTTCCTCTTCTGGTCAGAAAGGTGTTGCATTCTCTTCAACCATCAAGCCTGATGTCAAGCCAAAGGAGTCTACTGCAGATGACTTGAGCCTCAAGGAGCAGGTAGCACTTCTAACTCGTAAATTAGATAAAATGAGTTCAAAATATGGCAGGTACAAAAGGCATTGGAAGAAATCTACCAGAGACAGGAAGAGATCCTTCAAGCCTGCAGAAAAGGAGAAGACATCTGGAGACTCAAGGGAGACCAGATTCAGAACTCCAGAAAGGAGGAGAGATGACAACCCTGGCAACTCTGGGAGATCAGATTATCAGAGGAGAGATGGTAGCTCTGGCAGACCTGACTACCAGAGGAGAGAGAGTAGTCCAGCCAGATCAGACTACAACCAGAGGAGGAGAGAGCCAAGTCCTAGTCCCAGAGGAGACAATGCCTGCTACACATGCAACAAGACTGGTCACTACAGTTATGATTGTCCTCAACTTACTCCTAGGGAAAGAGAAGAGAAAAGGATCAAGAGAGATAGGAGATATGCATATAAGAGAGCATTGCTGGCAGAAGCAGAGGAGGAGGATACTAGTTCCAGTTCTTCTTCTTCTGACTTTGGATCAGATGATGATGTGTGTCTTATGGCAGACATCACTGAGGTAAATGAAACTACCCTATGCTTATCTAATTCCAAATATAATGAATCCTCTAATTCATCTGGTAACTCCAGAGAGTCTGATATGCAACAAATGCTATCAGATCTCCAAAATTGTGTCCAACTCTGTCAAAAACTTGAGAAAGAAAATGGTAGGCTCAGAGCTGAAGTTCAATCTCTCTCTCATGAGCATAAATCCACCAGAGAACTCATGAAAGATCATTCCAAAGAAGTCTCTGAACTTCAGGATAAGATCACAGAAAGAGATACTCTGGTAGATCAACTCATGAAAGAAAAAAACTCTCAAGAAGATGAGTTCAATGAACTCAGAGCCAAATACCAGACTCTCATCAAGGGAAAACAAGTTGCTCACAACATAGAGGAGATACCCATGCCCAGAGAAGCTCCTAAGATACCATCTATTGTATCTATCATATCAGAGTCTTCTCAGCGCATTAGTGATAAGAGTGGTTTAGGATATCCTGGAATTACCACTAAAACTCATAAATACCTTTATAATAAAGACAAGTCTGTAAGAGCTGGTAAATTGGTAGAAATCTGGGATCATAAAGACTTAACTGGTAATGGTTACAAGGTGGTTCACAATCCTGATTGGAAAAGGAATCACTCTGTTAATCACATAACATATGGTCCAGAAGAATTGACTGTCCTGGAAGAGAAGATGCTAGAGAATAAGTGTCAACAAGGGGAACCATTGAAGTTTGATGGTTCTGTGAACAATGAGTCCCAAGGAGTAAAACTTACTCAAATTGGAGGACCCCAGAGAAATCCTCAAAGAGAACCTAACCAGATTAGGGGACCTCAAAGGAAACACTCAAGAAAGGGGAATACCAATCAGAGTAATAACTACCAGAGAAGGAACAATGTTCAACAGCACCAGGTACCCCAGAGACAATTTTCTCAGAGGAATCAATTCCAGGATAGGTATACTCAAAGGACCTATAACCACCAGAGCAGGTCTAATTTTTAGAACCAGGGGAGGTCTTCCAGACCCATCTATAGAAAACCAACTGATCTGGGAAGTTATGACACCAGAGATGGTTCTTCTAGGATGTACCCTTACAACCAGACCTTTAATACCATGTCTTTGAGGCAGGCCATTCCAAAGGCCAGATTTGAGAAAAGGTACACCAGACCAGTTTATAGGAAAGGTGTCCTTATTAGACCAGTAGCTCAATATGTCATTGTAAGAGGACATGTGCTGGTAGATAGATTTGGAAGGAAGATAAGATCTCCTCATCCAGCAAGGGATGATCTTTATCTTTGGATTCCTACAAAACCTGCAACTAACCAATCAGGACCCAGCACTAGTAGGGGACCTAATTGATTTCTCTGCAGGTAGATAAGAGTCCATTGGAGAAAGGACTTTCAAGCAACCATGTCTGGTACATTGATAGTGGATGTTCCAAGCAAATGACCTTCCAGAAGGATAATCTCCAAGATTTCAAGCCATTGAATGGACCAAGAGTGATGTTTGGTGACAACAGCTATGGAGTCACCCGAAGAGTTGGAAAGTTGACCTTTAATGGAGTATCTGTAGATGAAGTCTACTATGTTGAAGGACTCAAGCATAATCTGCTTTCAGTATCCCAATTCTGTGACAAGGGATACTCAGTGAAGTTTTCTAGTGAAACATGCACTGTTTTCTCTTCTGATTATAATGATATCTTGCTAATAGGCTTGAGGAAGGGTAACATTTATCTTGCAGATTTTAGCAGTTGCCCAAGAAATGCTTGCCTGGTTGCTAAAGGATCTGCAGAGAATAGCTGGATTTGGCACAAAAGATTGTGTCATCTTAACTTCAAAACACTGAACAAGATTGCCAGAAAAGGTCTCATTCGAGGTCTTCCTAATGAAGTGTTTAAGAAGAATCAGGTTTGTGGTTCCTGCCAGAAGGGTAAACAACCCAAGACTTCCTTTAAGGATGTCCAGAGCACAACCACAACCAGAGTACTTCAACTACTTCACATGTACCTGTTTGGACCTGTTTCTCCTCTTAGTTTCAGTGGAAGGAAGTACACCTTGGTGATAGTAGATGATTTTTCAAGATACACTTGGGTAGTGTTCTTGTTTAAGAAAAATGAAACTATGACTAAGCTGCCAGAATTCTTCAAGCAGATTCAGAATGAGCAGAACCAGAGCATAGTGAGGATCAGAAGCGACAAAGGGACAGAGTTTTTGAATTCACACATTGCAGATTACTGCAAGGACCATGAGATTTTTCATGAGACATCTGCTGCCAGAACACCCCAACAAAATGGAGTAGCAGAAAGGAGGAATAGGACCCTCAAAGAAGCTGCAAGAACACTTCTGGCAGAATACAACACTCCACAGAGATTTTGGGCAGAGGCCATTAATACAGCTTGCTATACTCAGAACAGGTGCCTGATTGCCCAGAGACATAATAAGACCCCATATGAGGTATGGAAATGTAAAACCCCATCTGTTTCATATTTTCATGTTTTTGGATGTAAGTGTTTCATCCATGACAATGGGAAATCTAAATTAAGAACCTTTGATGCTAAAGTGGCTGATGGAATATTTTTAGGATATTCCAGCACCAGTAAAGCTTTTAGAGTTTTTAATAAGAATTCACTTTGTGTGGAGGAAACACCTCATGTTGTTTTTTATGAATCTGTTTTTGAGTGCAAGGTGGACTCTAAGTCTTCTGATGAGACCCAGAATCAGACTACACCCAGAGTAATTAAAGTCAATCCACCTATTCTTGATTCAGATTCAGATTCAGATGTTGACCCATCTCCTGGTTCTCTGAAGCAGAAGCCTTCACAAGGAGCAGAACCAGAAGAGGTTGGAACTCCTGTAGGGGGAAGCTCTTCTGCAGATGGTGATAATCACCAAGGTACTGCAGAAGATGATCAACCAGGCAAGACCACGGGAAGGAGGACCCTTGTTGATCACCCCAATGACCTGATCCTTGGAGATCCAACTAAGGGTGTCCAGACTAGGAGAACTCTTAACTTAGCTGTCTTATTCAGTTGCTATGTGTCCTTGATTGAGCCCAAGAACATCAAGGAGGCACTGAAAGATTCAAATTGGATTGTTGCTATGCAGGAGGAGTTGAATCAATTCACCAGACAGGATGTTTGGGAGCTGGTAGACAGACCAAGACATCAAAAGGTGATAGGCACTAAGTGGGTTTTCAAGAATAAGAAAGATGAGAATGATGTCATTACTAGGAACAAGGCAAGGCTAATGGCCCAGGGCTATTCTCAGTCTGAAGGAATAGACTATGATGAGACATTTGCTCATGTTGCCAGACTAGAAGCCATCAGATTGTTCTTAGCATATGTTGCTCACATGAAGTTCAAAGTATACCAGATGGATGTGAAATCTGCCTTTCTTAATGGGATTCTCATTGAGGAAGTGTATGTGGAACAACCTCCTGGTTTTGAACAAGGTGACAAGGTGTTTAAGCTTAAGAAAGCTCTTTATGGGCTGAAGCAGGCACCCAGAGCATGGTATGACACTTTATCTCAGTTTCTTCTGGACAATGGTTTTTCTAAGGGTAAGATTGATAGAACCTTGTTTAGGAAAGAAGAAGGAAAGGACATCCTTCTGGTCCAAATATATGTTGATGACATTATATTTGGATCCCCTAACAATAAGCTGTGTGAGAAGTTTGGAGAGCTCATGCAGAGTCAGTTTGAGATGTCCATGATGGGTGAAATGAATTACTTTTTAGGTTTGCAGGTAAAGCAATCAGAGAAGGGAATCTTCATAAATCAGGCAAAGTACACCAGAAACATGTTAGAGAAATTTGGAGTAGGATCTAGCAAAGCAGCCAAGATTCCTATGATGACAAATTTCAACATGGATCCAGATGAGTCTGGAGAGAGTGTGGACCAGACTCAGTACAGAGCACTTATTGGTTCTCTTCTGTACCTGACTGCAAGCAGACCATATATTACTTTTGTTGTAGGAGTATGTGCCAGATTTCAAGCAAATCCTAAGAAAAGTCATTTGGAAGCAGCTAGGAAAATATTGAAATATCTTAATGGAACAGTGAATTTAGGATTATGGTATCCTGCAGATGACAACTTAGAGTTGAGTGGTTATTCAGATTCAGACTATGGTGGATGCAGAATAGATAGGAAATCTACAAGTGGAACATGCCAATTTTTAGGGAATAAATTGGTATCCTGGTTTTCTAAGAAGCAGACTTCAGTTGCCACATCAACAACAGAAGCAAAATACATGGTTGCACGGAGCTGTTGTTCTCAACTACTCTGGATTAGTCAACAGCTTAGGGACTACCAGATTAGAGCTAAGGATATTCCTATATTCTGTGATAGTAATAGTGCAATTGCAATCACCCAGAATCCAGTTCTTCATACCTGATGTAAACATGTTGATATAAGGCATCATTTTATCAGAGATCATGTTGAGAAGGGAGATATAAGGATGGAAAAGATTGCAACAGAGAAGCAGAGAACAGATATCTTAACTAAGCCTTTGGCTGAGACCAGATTCAGAGAATTAGCTTTTGAGTTAGGATTGTTGGATCCAGAGACAGATTTGTTTTAGGGGGAACAACAGAGAAGTATCCTTTGTTTCATTCCTTTACTTCATATATTTATTCTCAACCTAACATACCTGCAGATTAGACATATCAGAGAAGGTATATCTCCAAATGAGGTATACACCAGGTGCCACTTGTCCCAGATGAGGTGCTGAGTCAGATTAAATAACTTTCCAAAATCTTCTCTAACCAGGACCAGATGGGTTCCATCAGAGGAGATGTTTCACCAGACTAGCTGTGGTATCATCTGGTTACAATATCAGGTGACAGGTATGTCTTTACTTCTTTGGCCTCTGATCATTGGGATACACTTTTCAAATTAGTAAGTACACTCAAAACGTTTCAACTTCGGAGTGTATTTAAGACTAGGGTATAGGGCCTAGGCAATCATTTCGCTTTTTCTCTTGACTGCCACAAAACCCCTTTATGCCCAGTCCCAATGACTATGCCAACGCACCAGATTAAATCTGTATCTCGCCTTTCATCGTGGCCATTAGATTTAATCAATGTGCAATATGTCAATCAATTCAAAAATTGATTTTGTTCCCTAACTTAAATTTGCTATTACACGCGTTCACACTTCATTTATTAATCAAGCCACGCGTATTGCCCTATTTAAATCAAATTTCTTTTCAATTTGTCTTTTCACGTTTCCATATTTTTACAAACCCTAACTTCTCTCTGCAAAGAATTGCTCTCTCTCTCTCTCTCTCTTTCACAGAAATGGCCCCTCCGTGCAACTTTGACCATGAATTGATGATGAAGAAACTTAAAACAGAGATGGTGGTTGACTTTTACACCACCAAGAATCCTTCTGCACTGGCCATTTTGGAGTTGTTAAGAAGGTCAGGCGTCGAGAAGTTGATCTCCACAGTCCCCAGAGATCTTCGCACCCTAGATGGTTATGCGGCCCAGTTTCTGGTCCGTATGAAGATTAATGAAGACCACATCTCTTCAAAGATTGACAAGGAAGATTTGGTGTTTTCCAAGCATGACTTATGTGCGCTGTTTGGAAACATTTCGGCAGAAGGGGTGGATCCTTTAACCTACAAGGAGGATGATATTGTGGGTTCCTTCAAGTTGTTTGCTCATTCTTCGTGCCAGAATATAACGAAGGGATTTTTGGATAAGCATCTGAGGCAAAAGTACAAGGTACTTTTTGATATTGTGGTGAAGGTGCTGATGTGTGAGAATCACAGCACGTATGCGATTTTTAACGGCAGGATGTGTGTGATGAGGGCTCTGTATGACGGCTGACTTGAAGCGACTACACTAGCTTCTACTAGTAGCTACCCCGCAAGAGTACGGGTTCACTGTAGTATGGGCAAGTATAGGGACCAAGTATTATCGAACCCAAGAGATGGTGTATATGCGAATAGATCCCTGAAGATCTACGCGTCGTAGTTAATATGAGTGTGATGTTTTTGGATTTTTGGAAAGATTAATTAAGCTAACTAAATTATCCTACGAATGCAAAAGGAAAATTAAACTAAGTATCTAAGGTGTATATGCAAGTATGAGATGGTGATGCTCAGGATAGGAATCCCTACGTATACTAACGGAGTAGGTACATAATCAAAGTAATCGTGACAAACAAGAATTAACCTAAGTAAAAGATCGTAGAATGAAAGCTCAAGATTTCTTACCCTAATACTTTATCCTAGCAATCGACTTCACTAATCCACTAACAAGTTAATGAATTGTGCTTAATTAATGAGACCCTAATTTAACTAAGGTGATGCGGTCGTCCTCCTTCGCTAAACCGGTAGATGAATTAACCTTTTCTAAACCCTCTTGTTAAGACTACTAATTGTTATTGAGTGATGCGGTCGTCCTCTCTCTAACACTTTCGTACGAAATTCAAAGGTAGAGTTAAGATTAATTATATGAATTCATTAATTAAGAGAATTAAAACTAACGTCACCAATTACCTTAATTACGTACCCACATCCTACTTCTACGAGTTCATCCTAACCCAAGCATGCAAGGGTTTTAGCCGGACATGGTTATAACAAAAATAAAAGCAATAGAAGAAACAACGAACAAAAATATAATGAATTGAACGAAGAAAATAAGAAACATGAACTAGGGTTTTAAAAGAAAATAATTCTAAGAACTGAAATTTAATTAACTAAAACAAAGTTCAAAGCGTTTAAAGTAATCAAGCTAATGAAAAGAAACTAAGAAACGAAAAGAAATTAAGAATTCGTATGAAAAACCTCAACAACGTAAAAGTAAAGCTTGCTCGTTCTTCTCCTCTTCCTCTCTCTAAAAACTAAGTCTAAAAGTGATTTCTAAAAGTCGGGGATCCTTCAAAACGTGTTTGGAAGAGGTATATATAGGCACCGGGTCGAAACGGGAGTTAATGGGCCGAAAATACGCATTCAGAGGCGAAAATACGTGGTTGCTCGAGCAAAACGCTCGAGCAGTTCCGCTCGAGTGATTCGCTCGAGCGCTGAAACTGTTCTGTAAGTTTTTGGTCGCTCGAGCAAAACGCTCGAGCGCTGGCTGCTGTGCACTCGTTCGTAAAATCTTCATATCTCCTCAACCGGGAGTCCGTTTTGGCCGATTCAAAGTCCTACGAACTCCTCTTTTCGCCCTCTATCCATCTATGAAAACCAAAGAGACAAATTAATAATTTTATAAAAATGATACTCATTTGACTCCAAGCACTCATCGAAAACACTCAAAACATGGGTAAATCGGGCACCAAAACATAACAATTTCACGCCTAATCAACCCCCCCAAACTTACCATGTTGTTTGTCCTCAAGCAACGAAAGAATAAGTCAAGTGAAATTGTTAGGAATGAATCAAAGAATCAATTAGTGCAAGCAAATGAACTCGAGCTTCAAAGATCAATCACAAGTATACTCACTCACTTTCATTCATCATACTCATGCAACAACAACAAGAACCACCAAGATCAAACATGGATGTGCACTCAACGATGTGTTTCACTCCCTTACAAGTGTATATCAGTGTTTAAGGGACTCACTCATTCAATCAATCACACATATTGGCAGCCATGGGCTTGTAAGCACTCTCAACTCCGACCACATTCTAGAAATCAATGCCGAATCAAAAAGGACTTTTCTCAAGGTTGTAATGTAGGCTCTTTGGACAGGTGGGATAACAATATATGTAAGTGACTCAAATGAATGGAGAATAGAAAGTCAAACTTTGGCACTTCAAGATTAGGAACAAAATACTTCAAACGTATTCAATCAATACACTTTCGCTTTCAATTCTCTCAACACTTCAATTTTTTTTTATCTTTCTCACTCCTTCACTTTTTTTTTTTCAATCACTTCATCATTTTTTTCTTTTTCGCACAAACACATGAGCTCATTTTTTTCTTTTGCTCATTCTCAAATTTTTTGTTCTTTCCCACGTCTCATAAATTCATCACACCTTCTTCTCATATTCACTCAACAAACAACCTTTTCCTTTTCCAACTCAATTCACTCCCTTCACATTAACACTTTCCTATTCTCCACTCAAATTGGGACAAAAAGGCTTAGGAATTGGAATAGTGTTCATATGTGCTAGCAAATAAAATAGGCTCTAGGCTCAAAGGGGCTAACAAGGGATCAATGTCATTGGTAAGGAAAATTTTGGCTAAGTGACTTAATCAACTCAAAGATGGCCTAAGATCACATTCGGCATATCAAACTAGACACAATCAAGAAGCAAGAGCACATGCAAGTTCTAGCATCCTCTAAGGTGACGATCCACTCACAAACGAAGAGATTAAATCATGCATTTAAATCTCGTAAGGCTCAAAAGCTCACGGCTTTCACATCCATGCTAGTCCTAGTGAATTCTCACTCTCATCACACAAGTACTCAAAAGAAAAATTCACAAGCATACAAGTTCTTTCTCAAATCAGCTCCAATTCAAACACTCACACAAGAGAATTTCTAACTCACCCTTACAATTCACCCTACTCATCAAATCATACTCAAAGATAGCAATCAACAAGCATAAGGTGATTGATAGGCATAAAATATTGAGTAACAAAACAAATTAATAATAGCCCAAGGAGCATCTCAAGGCACCAAATAACTAACTCAACTCAAAGATAAGGGGTGCTCCGGTGCAATGTAACAAGAAAACATATAAAAAAAACTCCACCCCCCCAAACTTCGACCTTGCTAGAGGTCTAAGTTTGGGGTTGTGGGTTACCTCAACCGAACAATTCAGTTTCTCTCAATAGCTTTGCACACTCCCTTGCTTGAATTGGTTCCTCCAATCTGAATAACTCCATGATACCTTTACTCCTTTAGAGACAAGCCTACAAGCAACTTACTCAAATACGAGGTTAAACATACGACTCAAAACACCCTAATAATATAAAAAGACACTAAAAATAAATGAAAGCAAATAAAAATGGGTTGCCTCCCATTCAGCGCTATTTTTAAGGTCCTCATGCCGGACCAAGCTCAAAGGAGCTTATGGGACATCATCCTCAAAAATACCTCCCTTACTCTCATAAGAGTGGTGTTTGAACTCCTTTCCTTGATGCCCCACCATCATGAGCTCTTTTGCTCTTTTCTCATCCCCAAGTGTTATGGGTCTCAACTCCTTCTTTCCTCTATCTGGAGGAGTCTTACTAAATAATTTCTTGAGTTTGGACTTCTTCTTCTTAACTCCTCCTTTCCCTTCTAACTGGACCACATCCACTTTCTTCACCTCTTCATCCTTCAACTTCTTCACTTTATCCCTATCAAAAGAATCAAGATCATAACGCTCATGGGTTAAATAATCAAGTGAAGGACTAACAAAATCATGAATATCAGAAGGATTAGGGATAGAAGGCGTGTCTTCAACACGAGGATCAATTGCATCCATGCAATACAAGCTCTCATCCTCCCTCGGGTGTTTCATGGCTTCATATAGGGAGATCTTCACTTCTTGATCATCTACCTTCAACGTAATCTTCCCATTTGCCACGTCTAGCACCATCCCCGCCGTAGCTAAGAACGGTCTTCCCAAGATCAGGGGCACGTGCTCATCTTCCTCCATCTCTAGCACTACAAAGTCGGCTGGAAAAATGTGATCTCCAACTCTCACTAGAACGTCTTCAACCACACCTTGAGGTCGAGTAATAGACCGATCGGCAAGTTGAAGCGTCATCATTGTGGGTTGAAGTTCAACACCTTCCAACTTCTTGAAAAGCGACAATGGCATGAGATTGATGCTCGCCCCTAGGTCGCACAACGCTCCCTTCTTGATCCCGTTCCCAATATCACATAGGATCGTGAAGCTCCCGGGATCCTTCAGCTTGGGTGGAAGCGCCTTGTGCACTAATGCACTCACCTCGTGGTTCAGCTGCACCAACTTCGGCTCATCCACTCGCCGCCTTTTCGCAATCAAGTCCTTCATAAACTTTGCATAATGCGGCATCTGTTCCAAAGCATCATAAAAAGGAATATTAATATGCAATTGTTTAAAAACATCAAGGAACTTAGCGAATTTCTCATCAAGCTTCTTTTTCATGAAGCGTTGTGGATATGGGACGGGTATCACAGATTTGGGTACCCCCCATTCATCTATTTCTGTTTCTTTCACTTTCTCTCTTGCTTCCTTTGCCTTTTTCCACTTAGGAACTCTCTCAACCTCCTCACTTTCCTTGCCCTTCTGGGACTCATCCATATCTTTATGCTTCTCAATCCCTTCACTCTCAATCTCCTTCTCAACTTCATCTCCTTTAGGCTCAATCTCTTCTTGGGGCGTCTCAGAATCAGCAGGCATCTGAGGACCTTCGTAGTTGGTTCCACTTCTTAGCTGGATCGCCTTGCACTTCTCTTTCGAGTTCCCCTCCGGCATTCTATTCACTGACTTTGCAATTTGGCTCATCTGGAGCTCTAAAGAAGTGAACCTTCGATTGTTCTCTTGTTGAGTTCTAGTCCACTCAACGTTCATCTTTTGGAGCTCTTGATCTCGATGATCGCCCTTCTTATGTAACTCCTTCACATCATACTCCAAGGATGACAACCGCTTGCTCCCTTCCTCCACCTTCTGAAGGATCGCTCTCAACATCTCCTCGGTTGATGCACCGCCTTCTCCACCAGGAGGTTTAGACCCCGGATCAACACCTGCAGGAACAGTAACACCAGCTTTTGGGTTAGCATAAGAAAAGTTCTCATTTTTCCTCCATGTGTTTTGAGGAGGCTGCTGGCCTCCTTAAACTCCTTGTGTGTTCCTCCATTGATTTTGAAGTGGCTGAGGACCTGGAGGCACAAATGGTTGGCCATAAGAAGGTCTTCCATACTGATTACCACCTTGGTAGCCATTCTGGTTGTAATACGGACCTCCCATGTAATTGGCTACCTCTTGGTGTCCACTTGGTTGGTCTACTCTCTCATTCTCTACTGCATGCTCTCCACCCAAACTCTTTCCCAACTCGAGGTTGTTTATCTTCTCCATCATGGCCATCAATAGCCTTCTCGTTCCTTCTCCCTCTTCAACCTGATGCACTCTCTGAAAATCTGCATCTCCACTCCAAGCACCGGCATTCGTGACAATGTTGTCAACGATCTCTCTACACCTCTCTATGCCTTGGTTCAAAAATGCTCCGCCCGCACAAGCATCTAAATGGTCTTGCCCCGCCTTGTTGGCACCACTATAGAAGAACGCCATAATGTCTCCCTCATTGTACCCGTGTTGCGGGCATTCAATCAGCATGTTTGAGTATCTCTCCCACGCTTGGCGTAAATCCTCTTCTTGCTTCTGGCGAAAGGATGAGATCTCAATTCTAGCCTTGATCGTCCTAGATGGAGGGTAGAATCGCTCGAGGAACAGACGCTCGAGCTCGGCCCAAGTGGTAATACCTCCCCGCGGGAGCGTATTATCGTACCACTCCTTAGCTATTCCCGTCAGTGAGAATGGGAACAGCCTAAGCCTCTTGGCATCTTCAGACATGCCATTATAATTGAATGTTGAGGCTATCATGAGAAAACTCCTCAGATGTGTATGAGGATTCTCCTTCCCGATCACCCCTTTGAACTGATTCTCGGTCTGCAGCTTTAAAATCCCTGGGGATATCGAGAAGTTGTTCGCCTCAACAGGAAGCAAAGCCACTCCATCATAGTACCGCTGTGGCTGCGCTGCAAACCTCCCTCGAATAGCCATCTGATCTGCGTTCTGAGAAACGTATTGAGGATTAGCAGCTGGTACGGGTACTTATTGGGGTGGTGGTGGATAAACAGGTGGTTGGTTGTAAACTGGGGGTGGAGGATATGGGTATGGTGGGTAAGGATAAGGTGGGTATGGGTAATGTTGGTATACTGGGTTGTTGAAAGGGTTATTTGGGTTTTGTGGGTAAGCAGGGTTTTGGTTCTGGCTTTGGGGTTGTGTTTGTGCAGAGTTGATTGTGTTTTGCGGGTTTGGGAGTTGGTTCTGCGGTTCCCCTATGGGTATTTGCTGGTTACTGCTCTCAACTCCAACCGCCTGCTCCACTAAAACAGTATACTCTGCAGCTATTTTGTCTAAGTCCCCATCTTCATCAGAAATCTTGTCTTTGTTTCCCGCGGCAGTAGTCATTCTTCTCAAGAAGGCTCGGTTCCTTCTGGCTATTGTCTCAGGGTCCAACGGTATTCTCTCTTCGCTCGTATTGCCTTGTGAGCGTGTTTTCATAAACCTGACACACTAGCAGAAGGGTCAAAACGCAACTGCCGATTGAATAAAAAAAAACAGAAAATAAATAACCCACTACTAACTACTAAGCTATCTACAAGTCCTATTCAAAAAGCATACAACGCCATCCCCGGCAACGGCGCCATTGACTTGAAGCGACTACACTAGCTTCTACTAGTAGCTACCCCGCAAGAGTACGGGTTCACTGTAGTATGGGCAAGTATAGGGACCAAGTATTATCGAACCCAAGAGATGGTGTATATGCGAATAGATCCCTGAAGATCTACGCGTCGTAGTTAATATGAGTGTGATGTTTTTGGATTTTTGGAAAGATTAATTAAGCTAACTAAATTATCCTACGAATGCAAAAGGAAAATTAAACTAAGTATCTAAGGTGTATATGCAAGTATGAGATGGTGATGCTCAGGATAGGAATCCCTACGTATACTAACGGAGTAGGTACATAATCAAAGTAATCGTGACAAACAAGAATTAACCTAAGTAAAAGATCGTAGAATGAAAGCTCAAGATTTCTTACCCTAATACTTTATCCTAGCAATCGACTTCACTAATCCACTAACAAGTTAATGAATTGTGCTTAATTAATGAGACCCTAATTTAACTAAGGTGATGCAGTCGTCCTCCTTCGCTAAACCGGTAGATGAATTAACCTTTTCTAAACCCTCTCGTTAAGACTACTAATTGTTATTGAGTGATGCGGTCGTCCTCTCTCTAACACTTTCGTACGAAATTCAAAGGTAGAGTTAAGATTAATTATATGAATTCATTAATTAAGAGAATTAAAACTAACGTCACCAATTACCTTAATTACGTACCCACATCCTACTTCTACGAGTTCATCCTAACCCAAGCATGCAAGGGTTTTAGCCGGACATGGTTATAACAAAAATAAAAGCAATAGAAGAAACAATGAACAAAAACATAATGAATTGAACGAAGAAAATAAGAAACATGAACTAGGGTTTTAAAAGAAAATAATTCTAAGAACTGAAATTTAATTAACTAAAACAAAGTTCAAAGCGTTTAAAGTAATCAAGCTAATGAAAAGAAACTAAGAAACGAAAAGAAATTAAGAATTCGTATGAAAAACCTCAACAACGTAAAAGTAAAGCTTGCTCGTTCTTCTCCTCTTCCTCTCTCTAAAAACTAAGTCTAAAAGTGATTTCTAAAAGTCGGGGATCCTTCAAAACGTGTTTGGGAGAGGTATATATAGGCACCGGGTCGAAACGGGAGTTAATGGGCCGAAAATACGCATCCGGAGGCGAAAATACGTGGTTGCTCGAGCAAAACGCTCGAGCAGTTCCGCTCGAGTGATTCGCTCGAGCGCTGAAACTGTTCTGTAAGTTTTTGGTCGCTCGAGCAAAACGCTCGAGCGCTGGCTGCTGTGCACTCGTTCGTAAAATCTTCATATCTCCTCAACCGGGAGTCCATTTTGGCCGATTCAAAGTCCTACGAACTCCTCTTTTCGCCCTCTATCCATTTATGAAAACCAAAGAGACAAATTAATAATTTTATAAAAATGATACTCATTTGACTCCAAGCACTCATCGAAAACACTCAAAACATGGGTAAATCGGGCACCAAAACATAACAATTTCACGCCTAATCAACGGCGTTCAGTGCAATTGGGCAGAGTTCTTTTGGGGAGTTTTGAGAAAGAATAAGGTGAAAGTGAACAAGGAGGCTTGTCCTTCCAAGCCAGGGGAGATGCAGTTCTACTTTACTGTAAATGTCTTGTTGGGAACAAAACTTACTCTGATCTTGGACTCATTGCTTCCAGAGAAGAGATGGAAGGAATCCTGGTGCAGAGGATTTCACAAGTCCAAGGTGCTGTTTTCAAAGGATGGTCCCCTTCATGGCCATCCTGATTCTGATGGTGAGCAAGCCATCCCTGCCCCTCCTCTACAGGCAGTACCCTCACCTGCAAAGGGGCAGAGGCAGCAGCCCAAGTAGAAGACCCAAAAGAAAGCTGTTGCACCAACTGGCTCCTCTACGGTTGCCTTCTCTGGTTCCTCGGAGGAGGACCAGATTCCCCTTCTGAATATTCTGAAGAAGAAGGGTGAAGTAGCTGAGGCTACCAAGAAGGCTGGAGTAGCCAAGAGGAAGAGGCCAGAGGAGGCCAAGAAAGGCTCTGCTAAGAAGTCCAGGACTGGCAGGAAGGCCAATAAAACCCTTCTGGTGGATGAGCCATCAGAGGAAGAAGAGGAAGAAGAGGTTGAGTCTCTTAAGAAGAAATCCAAGGCCAAGAGGGCCATATTTCAAGATTCAGACTCTGGCTCTGATCTTGGAGAGGCCTTGGAGAAGGCGATTGATGAAGCTTCTCAAATGGTGGAGGATGCTTCTGCTCCAGAGCCTGTTGTACCTGCTGATGTTGACTCAGCAGAGGTACACTCTTCCATTCCATCTTCTACCCCTATTAATCTTGTTTCACCCTCTACCTCTCCCCCAGATAATCTTCCCCAACCTCCATCTGCTTCTGGTACTCCTATTGTCCCACCAGAGCAGACACTTCCAGATACCCCCATATATACTCCCTCAACCTTTCATACCCAAACACCTTATCCCCCATCTTCCCAAACACATCTTCCCACAAACCCCTCTCCCCCAGCTTCTGAACCAGAGGTGCCATCAACCTCTTCTGGTGCAGAAATTCCCCTTCCAAACCCTTCCACTTCACAAATTCCCATCCCACCTTCTGTACCAGAGATCCCATCTTCATCTGGTGCAGAGCAATCCATCCCCTCCACTTCTACCTCACAAAATCCTACCCCTCCCCAAGCCCATACAGACCAGGACCCAACCATTTATATGGCGCTGGGATTCGTTGGCCCTCCCTCTTCTCCAACCTGTTTAACAAGCGATGATAGTGAAGATGAGAAAGCTTCACTTGAGCCTGCTAACTTAGCACCTTCTTCCTCTGCCTCTGGGCCCAAACCCTTTACTTTCTCATCTGCAGAAATCGGTCTCATTAGGCAGAGTATGAGTGTAAGTGCTCAGCTCTGGCTAAGAGAGCATTTCCCAGTTCTTCTGGAGCACTTACCCCTCTTGGCAGAGCTTACTGATGCCAAGGTCTGGAGCAAAGCCAGACTTGAAGATGTGGAGGACCTGATGCTTTTGCTTGAGGAAATGGGTCCATCCAACTTCACTGCTTGGGAGATTGAGCTAAAGCAGAAGATGAACATTCAGAACCCAGCAGAGCTGGAGACCCCTGGTGCAGCTAAAGTCTTAATTCACACCCTGTTCATCCAGAGAGGAGTAATGCTCACTCCAGAGGGCCCTACTTACAAGTTTGGACCTCACTTTGTCTTCCCTCCAGAGCTATATTCAGATGAGGAAGACTTTGAGATGTCTCCTGCCGTGCTCCAGAAGATGAAAGCCTTCTTCAACGAGCAGATCATGCAGATAGGGCGCTTTTCCAAAGCAATTCAACACATGGCCCCTGCTATGATAGAGCATCAGATCAGGCAGGAGAGAAGGATCTTTCTGAAGCAGATCAAATCTACTCTGGCTGAAGTTAAAGCTTCTTTCAAGGCCAATGGCCTCTTTGTCAAACTGGATGTGATGCACAGCCAGAAGCAGCTCCATGAGCACGTGCTAGAGCAGATGAGGCCTGTCTCTGTGCTGAAGGTTGAGATGGCCAACCAGATTATCCAGACTGCTAAGCTGAAAGACTCCCTCCAGGAGATGTTGGACAAGCAGGAAAGGCTTGTTGCAGAGTCGAAAGCCTATCTGGAGGAGGCAAAACAGCTGCGTGATCTTCACTCTTCCTCCAACACTGCCTTGCCTGATCTCATTAGGCAGGTAGTGGAGCCCCTTATTGATAAAGTTAAAAAGGGGGAAGAGAAGGCCAGAACTGATCTGGCGAAGACCACTAATGAAACTCTTTTCAGCCATGGAGCTCGTCTGGACCTGCTGGAGAACACATTGGCCCAGGCAGAGCTGCAGAAGAAGAAGAAAGAAGAATTCAAATCACTTACCATGGCTAAGCAGCTTGCTGCAGAAGAGGATTCATCAGAAGCAGAGCAGGATCCAATCTCCATCTCTGGACCTGCAAAAAGGAAGATCAGGAGAGTCAAGAAGAGCTTCCTAGAGACTGTTGTTGAAGAAGCTCAGAAGAGATACAAAGAAGAGACTCCAGAGGAGAAGCAGGCAAGGATCAGGAAAAACATAGATGAAGAGCAGAGGCTCAGATATGTTAGGAGGCAAAACAAAAAGAGCAGAGAAGCTGGTGCTTCTTCTGGTGAAGGTGGATCTAGCCAGAGGAGGAAAGCTCCCATTGAAGTGATGAACATTCTGCCTCTCAGGACAGAAGGGTCCTTTGACTCTACTGTGCCTGTGCCCCTAATTGAAAAATGGAAGGAGGCAAAGACTCTCTGGTTCATCCAACATTACATCCAGAGGCCAGTACCAGAGGATGATGAGCTGATCAACAGAACCTTTCATTCATGGATGCAAGCTTATGATGCAGAGTTGTACAAGCAATTGATGGACTCTACTATTGAGTTCAACCTGGAGGTGACTGCCCCTGAGTTCACTTATCTTAACACTCCCATGGTAGGAGACCAGGTTGATTGGGCTGAGTTGAAGAGACTGTACAAGACCAAGGTGTTGGTGAACTTCACTCCAACATCTTCTGCAGAGTTGAAGGCCGTCCAGGATAGGTTCCTTGATTGGTTCCTTGTGCCCAAGGAAAATAGAAGATATGCTTAGAATAGGACTTTGAACTTCAATGTATCTTGTAATCATCTTGTCCTTATTATTAATGAAAGTATCATATCTTCTCTGTTCAAAAGACAACCTCTTGTTGTCTTAATTGTTTGCCTGATAAGATCTATTCTAAGGTCTTATCCTTTACTGTTTTCTTGCTTAAGTTTTACTTTTTGATCAGTTCTGGTAGTGTTTTAACTCCATCAAAAAGGGGGAAATTGTTAGGATAAAAGTTGTTAGTTTTGATGAGTTAAAACAAACCAGAAGATGTAATAAGACCATCTGGACCTGTTAGCCAGATGATGATCTAGATTAGGACTTAGTCTAGGGGGAACTGCCAGACCAGAAGACTTCACCAGAAGAGTCACCAGAAGACCCCACCAGAGGACTTCACCAGAGGACTCCACCAGAAGACTTCACCAGATGAGATCTGACCAGAGGCAGAGGACCTTCCCCAGACCAGACGAGTCCAGACCAGACGAGTCTGGTAGAACAAAAGATGCTCAGTTTGATCCCCTGATTCTACTGAGTATTCTGGTTGTTGACCAGATAAGGACCAGAAGAAACCTAGGTTGCCTGGTATCTGGTCTTGCCTTCTCTGTTGAGAATCAGAGTTTGGCAGAGGAAGCATTTGACCATTGGTGATTCAAATCAAGTCAACAAGATCAGGATTGGAAAGTATTTGAAGATAATCAATCCAAGGATCCTACCAACCCAATCAATCAATTAGGGAATTGATTGATTGAGGCTTCCTTAAATAGAGGATCTGATTGGATTAGCTCTCCAACGGCTAGTCCTAATCCCCTCTATATATACATAAGTGCAGTTCAAGAAAAGGCTCTAGAGAGACAATATACGCGCATAAGTCCATCCAAGCTTTTGATAATTACTCTTAGCACTCTTATTGTTCATAATATATATCTACTCTTAAGGAGTTATTGAAACCTCAACCTGTTCATCTACCAGATAAGGTTGTAGGCTGGTGATCTTTATATTGAAGTTAAATCTAAAGAGGTTGTAAGAAGGAACTGGTACTTCCCAATTCCAGTGAGTAAGTAAGTGAGTTGGTTGATAGTGTGACCCCTTTGATAAAAGGGAGAGTGGACGTAGGATATTCAAATCCGAACCACTATATATCTTGTGTTCTTTATTGCTTTCATTTAATTATTCTCTTATTGGGTTTTGTTCTCGTGTAAAAAGAATTTGAAAGACATTTAACTTAAGCTTCCGCAATTAATCTAACTAGTGGGACCAACAATTACAAAAGAGGCTAGGGAATGGACATAATTGATTCCCTCTTTTAGTAACTGAACTCCCATCGAGATTCATGTCCCTGCAAACGAGACTGAACTGATAGCAGCATTTACTTTATTCTCGAAGACCTCCATAGAAAGTTGGAGTCTTTGTTCAGCCTGGGTGATCCTTTCCTCCACCTTCAAGGACTCACCGCTGATTCTGCTGGCTTCAGTCAGTATCTTTGCCGACTCCTTAGTGGCCTTCGCCAAAGTTTCTGCAACTATCTGAGAGGTACGATCCAGCTTCCCTGACTCCAGCTCAAGTTTGGTCGCTGAGTCCTTCATGGCCTGAGTAACAAGAGCTCCAGTCTGAACTGCAAGCCTGTCAACTGCCTGATTTAGCTTATCATCCCTGATCGCGTCCCTCTCCTCAAGTTGCTTGAGAGTCTTCCTAAGCATCTTCTTAGTGCGCTTCCTCTCAGTTCTCACTGACTTGGCCGTGTCAGTCATCGTTCTCTTTAACAAAATCAGCTCCCTGTTGGCAAGGGTGTTGTAAGCTGACTTTGTCCACTTGATGTGTTTCGCCAGGGCCTTGGAGTCTTCTTCTTTTTCAGCTCTTAGCCTCATTACTTCCTCCTGAAGTTCAACTAGATTTTATGTGGTTTTCTTCTTCTTGACCTCCACAATGCTTGTAAACTCAGCACGGCCGACCCCAGTTATCATCACATCTTCATCTTCATCTTCATCAACGGCCTCATCAGTGATTGGATGTTTTCCCTTGTCAGCCCCTGCATCCTCAGTCCCCTCTTCAGGGTGCACTGAAGGCAGTTGTTGAGTGGTCAGGGCCGCCTGCTCAGGCTCAGCCATGCCATCTCGAACCTTAGGAACTTGTCCCTCGGAACTGGGAGTCTCCTTAGACGCCTCAACATCTTTCTCCCTTGTCTCAGGGCAGGGAATCCCTTCATCGACAGATGTCTCATCGGCGGCTGAGATGTTCAAAACATCCTCAGCCACTGATCTACCCTTGGCACCAGTGTCTTTCTCACCTTCCCCCTGAGCCTGAGGCTCAGAGTCCATACCATCAACCTCCCTTGCTGTCTCCTCCATAGCCCTCTCCATTGCTCCACCCTGAGCATCTTCATCATCCTCCTTGTCCTCCTCATCCTCAGATAGGATGTCAGTCTTGCTCTTGGACATCAGGCTGTTGACTAGCTCCTTCAGATTTTCGAAGTTGAGCAGTTGAAGCCAGCTAGTCAATCCAAAGTAGGAGCACAACCTGGTCTCCTCGGTTTCCCAGTGCTCCCAGCCACGAGCATCCACCAGCAAATGTTGCTCTTGCATATTTGATTGTTTGAACTCCAACCAAACTTTCAGCTCAATCACATTTGCCAGCAGCTCCTTGTACTTATTTAACCCGGGCCAGCACTTAGCTGCCCATTCAGTGGCATTACCCCTAAGGGTGTTTTCCAGCACTCCTCCCATCATGTTTTCATCAAGCTCCTCCTCCTCCTGAATAACAAGGAAATCGTCCTCTTCAGTCTGGAAGGATTTGGGGCAATCCTTGGGGTTGGGGTAAGAGGGAAAATCTGTGGGATCGGGAAGGTTTGGCTCAGATGACTGGTCAGGCTCATTAATGGGTGAGTTTGATGGCACTGACTCAGTTGGAATGTTTGGCTCTGAGGTTTGGGGTGATTGGGTGGGTTGAGGTGTTGGATCAGGGATGGATTGGGTTTGGGGTTCAGGGTGTGTGGGTGATTTAAAGGGTATTATCTCAGGCTGCAACAACTCAGTCGTCTCGACAGATTTTCTCACCTCCTCTAAGTCAGAGGCTCCAGGAGAGCTTGATTTCTCCCTCTCACTCAGTGAAGGCAACTTCTTAGCAGGGGACCTTCTAACCCCCTTCCTAAGTCGCTTCAGGGGCCTCTCACCCTGATCATCCTCCTTCCTGACTTCATCGTCAGTCCCCTCAGCCTCAGCACCGGCTTTCTTGGGAACAGACTCAGTCCCAGAACTAGTGCTCTTCCCTGACAGCACTATACGCACCTTCTTCTTCTTCTTCTTCTTCTTCTTCTTCTTCTTCTCAGCCTCCTCCACTGCAGGCTGGTCCACCTCCTTCTCAGCTGCCACATCCTCATCCACCTCCTTGCTCCTCTCAAAGAGGTCATCTACCCTTTCAATGAGACTGGTAGCCACCTTCTTGGCCTTACCAGCTGGTTTTTTGGCCTGACTCTTTGCCGTAGCATTGGGATCAGTCAGCCCTAGCACTGAGTAGGTATCGCTCCGTGAGGCAAACATCACCTTCTTTGAGGAGAGACTATCCTCAAAGTCGAAGGTGTACCCATGGCAAGCATGAGCAATCAGGACCGAGAGCCTGGTCCCGAAAGGCAGAATGGCACCAACGGAGATGTGTTTCTTCTCCTCATCCCTCTTCACCTTGTCCAGACCAGCCTGATGAAGTTGGTCCAGAAAGAACTACTCCCAGTTGGCTTCAACACCATCTACGATGGCCCCCATCAGCCTCAACTTGGGTAGGCTTAGCTGCTCATGAGATCCCATGGATCCCATCACCATCTTGGACACAAGGTCCACAAGCGCTCTGTATTCAGGCTTCAGTGTGTTCTTATTCTGACGAGCCCTGAACACAGATGACCCCTCCTTGGTCCATCTACCCAGGAGTTCTCCCTCTGAGTTCTCCTTGTAGAGCCTTGGGTTGATGCCTGAGGATGGCAGTCCAAAAACTTCTCTAACCGCCCTCCGAATGTCGATGGTGACCACCTCTGAGTTGTAAAGAGGTTCGCCATTGCCGTCCTTCTCCCCCGTCGGCTTGAGCGCGGTCACTTTCGTGAAGAGTTCATCCCTCCGCAATAACATATTGAGGTAGGCTTCCACGACCGTTCTTGGAAGTACGAAAATGGGGCGAGTAGTGAAGTATGTTTCCAACCCAGCTTTGGAAATCCATTTGAAAACGGGTTTGATTTCCTCCACTGTAAGACAGGTGCCATCTATGGAGATAACTTGCTCCATGTGCACGAGTTTGTTGTTGACAACATCCTCGATCTTGTCGGTTTTCCAGTTGGAATCAAGAAGAGCCATTTGATTTTGAAGAAGTGAGATTTTTGAAAATACTGAGGTTGCTTGAGCAAGAGAAAACTCAATGTGCAGATGTGCTTTGTGTTTGCGTAAAAATCTCGAATGGCATTCTTGGTTGATATGACTAAGTCAGTTACTCAGACGTGGGGTTGAGATTAATCCCTGAATTCGAAACGTTTTGAAATGAAGGGCCAGGATTAATCTCAGTTTTAATCAATTACCTACGTCAGTCATATTCCGTATAAAACGGACACGTATATGAAAAAGTAACTGAGGCATTAAATGCTCCATTGCGCGTGGGTTTAAATATGAAAATACGCGCTTTTAATGAAAACGGAATGCATTTAATAAAGATTTTCAGGACGAAGGACTCAGGGAGACGCTTGGAATTCATAAGAGTCAGGATAGAACTCATACCTGTCAGGGAGACATTGTAGCACCCTAATACCTCGCTGAGTCGAGTCTGGCCTGAGTTTCCCCTAGAACCCTACACTGACTGCTCTCCCGGATCTAAGAGCCCTAACTCCACTGACAGTTCCATAAACCTTGCTTCAGCCAGAGGCTTAGTCAAGATGTCAGCTCTTTGCCTGTCAGTGTGAATCTTCTCCATCCTAATATCTTTCTTCTCCACATGATCTCGAATGAAGTGATGCCTAATATCCACATGCTTGCACCTTGTGTGAAGCACTGGGTTCTGAGTAATTGCTATTGCACTATTGTTATCACAATAGATTGGAACCTCATTAGCAAATACTTGGTAGTCCCTCAACTGTTGTCTCAACCATAAAATCTGAGCACAACAACTACCTGCAGCCATATACTCAGCCTCAGTTGTGGATGTAGCCACTGAATTCTGCTTCTTACTAAACCACGAGATCAACTTACTTCCCAAAAACTGATATGTCCCTGAGGTTGATTTCCTATCAATCCTACAACCTCCATAATCTGCATCTGAATAACCTATCAGTTCTAAGTTGTCATCTGAAGGATACCATAGTCCCATATTGACTGTCCTTTTCAAATACTTAAGTATCCTCTTAGCAGCCTCCAAATGACTTCTCTTGGGATCAGACTGATACCTAGCACACACACCAACTGCAAACGTAATGTCAGGCCTACTTGCAGTCAGGTACAACAAAGAACCTATCAGCCCTCGATACTCAGTCTGATTTACTGAAGTCCCTTCAGTGTCAGGATCCATCTTCCAATTTATGTTCATAGGGATCCTGGCTGGATTGCTGTTCTGAACACCAAACTTATGAATCAAGTCTCTTGTATACTTGGCCTGATTAATGAAGATACCTTGATCAGTCTGCTTGATCTGCAATCCTAAGAAGAAGTTCATCTCTCCCATCATTGACATCTCAAATTTACCAGTCATCAACTTAGAGAATTTCTCACAGAGCTGATGATTTGGTGATCCAAATATTATGTCATCCATATAAATCTGGACCAAGAGAATGTCATCACCTTCAGTGATCCTGAACAATGTCCTATCCACAGTTCCCTTCTTGAACCCATGGTCTGTCAGGAATTGAGAGAGGGTATCATACCAAGCTCTTGGTGCTTGCTTAAGTCCATAGAGTGCTTTCTTCAAATGGTATACTCTATCTCCAACCTCAAACCCGGGAGGTTGTTCAACATATACCTCTTCATTGAGTACACCATTCAGGAAGGCACTCTTGACATCCATTTGATACACCTTGAACTTCTTATATGTTGCATATGTGAGGAACAACCTGATAGCTTCCAACCTAGCCACTGGAGCAAAAGTCTCATCATAGTCTATTCCCTCAGATTGACAATACCCTTTTGCAACCAGTCTAGCCTTGTTCCTTACCACAACGCCATTCTCATCCTTCTTGTTTTTTAAGACCCATTTGGTACCAATTACACCTTGATGCCTAGGTCTATCCACTAGTTCCCAAACCTGATTCCTTGTGAACTGATTCAACTCCTCTTGCATGGCAATGATCCAGTTTGAGTCAGTGAGAGCTTCTTCAATGTTCTGAGGCTCTTGCTCAGAGAGAAAGCAACAGAACAATGCACTCTCACCATGGAACCGTTTGGTCCTGACTCCCTCAGTTGGATCACCAATGATTTGATCAATGGGATGATCCTCTAGCCATGTTCTTTTGCCAGGAGTTGTTCATGAAGTACCTGCAATGTTAGTGTCTACAGGCTCATAAAATTCAGGAAATTGAACAGAAGGGGATGATCCTGAGTCTATACCAAAGGGATTAACCAGCTCAATATCAGGGACATTGATTCCCCCTTGATGAGGTGACTCAGGAACCGTCTCAGCTGCGACAGCATCTTCATAGATGGTACTTACCTCGGGTTGGGTCTGTTCCTCAGTCTGAGGCTCAACAATCCCTGATGCGCTGGGCTTAGGAGTGGCACTTGATTCATCATCCTAATCATCATCATCATCCCATCTTGGAATTGGCACAATTTTGACCTTTGGATCAGGTTGGTTCTTCAAGCTCAGCCTTGTCACTCTCCTTGTGACCTCCTCAGTGTCAGGATTCAACACTTTTACCCTAGACTCATTAGCAGATTCATCAAAAATAACATGAGGTGATTCTTCCACAACAAGGGTCCCACAATTATAAACCCTGAAGGCTTTACTAACTTCAGAATATCCTAAGAATATTCCTTCATCAGATTTGCTATCAAAGGCTTTCAGTTGGGTCTTCCCATTGTTGAGGATGAAACACTTGCAACCAAATATATGAAAATAAGAAATACGAGGTTTTCTCTTATTCCATGTCTCATATGGGGTCTGAGCATGTTGTTTGTTCAGCATGGATCTGTTCTGAGTGTAGCATGCAGTGTTGATTGCCTCAGTCCAGAATTTCTTGGGCAATCCTGACTCTGCCAGCATGGTCCTTGCAGCTTCCTTCAGTGTCTTGTTCCTTCTTTCAGTGACACCATTCTGTTGTGGGGTTCTAGCTGCAGAAGTCTCATGAGCTATACCAAGTTCATTACAAAAGTCAGAAATATATGAATTTATAAATTCAGTGCCCTTATCAGATCTGATCTTAGTAATGGACTGATTCTTCTCATTGCTGAGTCTTCTGAGCAACTCTGGAAGCTTCACCTGTGTTTCCTTCTTATTCAACAAGAAAATAACCCAAGTATATCTAGAATAATCATTAATAACCACAAGGGTGTATTTTCTACCATTCATACTCACAGGTGTTATGGGACCAAATAAATCCATGTGCAAGAGCTGAAGAATCCTGTCAGTGGAATGAGAAGCTTTCTCCTTGAATGATGCTCTGACCTGCTTCCCTTCCTGACAAGCTTTGCACACATGATCTTTGATAAAAACTTCATTAGGTAGACCTTCAACAAGTGACTGTCTAGAAATTTTGTTAAGAATCTTGAAGTTCAGTTGGCTTAATATTTTATGCCATAACCAACTGAGCTCTAGAGAGCTTTTAGCAACAAAACAAGTATTAGGAATAGTGCTGCTCCAATCAGCGAGATAAACGTTACCTTTCCTGATACCTGATAGAAGCACTTGTGTTGATTTGTCCTTGACTGAACATATATTCGATGAGAACTCAACACTGAAACCGTTGTCACATAATTGACTTACTGACAACAGGTTATGCTTCAGTCCTTCCACAAAGGACACATTTTCCACTCTGACTGTACCTATTATTAAAACACCAAAACCTTTAGTAACACCTTTTGAGTTATCACCAAAGGTTACCCGTGGACCATCTTTAGCTTGATATTCTTGGAGAAGACTCTTCATTCCAGTCATGTGCCTTGAGCAACCACTGTCTAGGTACCAAACAGCTTTGATTGAGTCTCCTCTCCTCTTGTTGTGATCCATAGCCGCCTGCAAGCAAATCAGGCTTTATGTACCCATTGGGTGTTGGGTCCTATCGTGTCAGCTGTACCCTTCGGGATCCAGACTTGCTTAACAACCCTGATTGCCTCAGAATGGTAAATATGTCTCCCTGAAACATCGACATACACAACTTTCTTCTTCTTTGCCTGAGAGGAAGATGGTGTATGTGTGCTAGACTTAGGCTTCACAGGAGCCTGAGTGGGTGCCTTTTGGGCTGGCTTCCTATTCTTCCTAGGTCTGGGTGCAGCAGGTATTGGGCCTTGTTCTTGATAAGGGCCCTGTGTTCTATTCCCCCTAGGCAAGTGAGGGAATGGAAAACAGTTAAAGGCCTCAGGATGCCAAAACCATGGGGGTGTCATCATGTTTGGCCTTCCCTGTTGGTATTGCCACGCATGATGGTGCCCTTGCTGACCAGTCTGAGAACTCTTGGCCTGAGTCTTCCTCTGCTTTCGCTGAGGCTTTCCCTGACCTGAGCTCTCAGAGGCCTCCCTAGGTTGCTTTGCCTTTCCCTTGGGTTTTGGCTTAGCTACCTTGGGGGCAACCCTGACTGTGTCAACAGTTTCCTTGTCCTTATCAGTTTGACGGGCCTGGAGTACAACCTTGGGTGCACTCTGGCCTGCCTGAACAAATACCCTCTCAGTGTTGCTCCCTGAAGCAGCATGAGATTGACCTTGTGAGGATTTCTTAGGAACATATCCAAGTCCCTTTTTCTCATTCCCAAGCATTTGGCTGCTATTTATTTCCTCTCTAGCCACTGAGGATTTATTCATTGCTGCAACCTTTTTCTTGAGAGAGTCCTCACTATTTTTCAGGATTTCATGTCTGGTAAAGAGGTCATCAAACTTACTCTTAAGTGCTTTCAGTTCTTCCTTCCTGACCAACTCTTCCTCAGCCAATTCCTTCAGAATCTTCTCTCTTGGGAGACGCTCAGCATTGATTAAATTAATCTCCTGAGTTAGTCTCACAATCTGAGCTGATTCTTTAAGATCAGACTGAGTGAGTTGTTCATTCAGGTTTTGAACCTCAGTACTCAATTTCTTGTTCTCCTCTACCAAGAAGACATTAGTTTCCTGCAGTCTGGAGAAATCAACCATCAATTGATCCAGACAGAGCTGAAGGTTCATTTCTCTAACTGATTCTGAGCTAAGCTCAGGATCTCGACCAGTGTAGGAACCACATACAGAGTTAGATGTTACCTCAGGTTCCTCTCTCGCCATAAGGCAGACATCATCGTACTCATCATCAGAAAAGAGTTCAGGTGACCTCTCCTCAGGACCATCAGAGTCAGTTGCATCCTCAGCGAGCATGGCTCTCCGGTCAGCAAATCTCTGGTCTCTCTTGGCCCTTCTGTCCTCTCTTTCCCTTGCACTCAGCTTCGGACAATCATACTGATAGTGTCCGCTCTTGTTACAGTTGTAACATGTTGGTTGCTCATCTCCTCTTTCTCTCCTTAGTTCAGGGTTCCTTCTTGAGTCAGGTTCCTTCTGTCTTGATGAGCTTTCAGTCTTCCCTGAGTGCTTGTCATCATGAGTATGTCTCTGTTCATCTCGACGATCGGGCTTTGGATCTGAGTATCTTCTTTCTTCGCCACGATCTCTCCTCTGGTCAGTGTTTCTCCTTTCCTCATATCTCCTTGAGCTTTGGTGGGTTCCTTCAGGTTTCCTGTCACGAGAGTCCTGATAAAATTTCTTATAACGACCAAACCTGGAATTGAGCTTATCAAAGCGTCTGGCCATCAGGCTGTACTCTTCAGCAAGCTCTTCCTTGCTCATCTACATCAGTGACTTTGATGAAGACTCAACAGGTTCAGACCTGGCCTTGAACGCCACGCTTTTCTCAGGAGTTTTCTCCTTTTCTTCCTCTTCTGGCTGAACTTTCTTCTTTCTTTTGTTAAGATCAAATTCCAGTGCCTTTAGCTCTGAAAAAAATAAAGCAGAAGTTATGTTGCTCATATCCTGAGTATTCTTAAGCATAATTACACTGTTATCTCATCTCTCAGGAAGGGCATTCAAGATCTTTGAAGCAACATCTCTCTTTGGAACATCTTTGTCCAACATCACCAACTCATTCATCAACTTGATGAATCTTGACTCCATCTAATCGATTGTCTCATCAGGCAACATCTCGAACGCTTCAAACTTCTGAATGGCAATGTTTCTCTTGTTCTCCTTTATCTTCTCTGACCCCTCGCACATCCTGGTCAGCTCATCCCAGACCTCATTTGCCGTCTTTAAATTCATCAGCCTTGCTGACTCCTCGAAAGGCACCGTATGCAAGATGATATTTCTGGCCACATTATCAAGCCCCATCATCTTGATCTCATCAGTGGTCATATCTTTCCTTTCCTTAGGAATAGGTACACCAATATCAAGATCATCATATCCTCTTCCTCTGGTGTTGGGAACAGTGATCTTGATCGGTCCTTCCCTGAGAATTCGCGGCATCTGGTCATGGATGGCATCTAGATGTGCTTCTAATCTGAACTTCCAATAGACAAAGTTAGATACAGAGAATTCAGGTAACGAAGCTTCAAGCCTCCTCGAAGTCATGATGATGCAAGGTTTATGAAAAGCAAACTCAGATCTCTTCAGTGACCACCAACAGTTTCTCCTCTGAAACTATTAGTATTCAAAGTCAATGGTCTTTTGAACCACTGCTCTGATACCACTTGTTGGTCCCGGTACAAGACTGAGGAATACGTGTATGGGGGGGAATACACGTATACCAATTTTTCAAACTTAAAAGCCTGACTGAGTCCCCTTAACTCAGAGTGGTAAGGAACAAGGAGCTGATAACACACCTACTGACTACACTTGGTGCGGGTCAGTTGGCTAACTATCAGTTCAAGTTCAGTGCGGAAATGTGTGAGCCCTGATAGTTTAAAGTCTTGTTTAGTTTGCTTTCTGAAAAACTTGGTTTACTCAAAACTGAATAGTAATTAGTAGGACAGTGCTCTTTTTAAGGATCAGACTGATTGATTCAAGCCTGATGAACCGAATGCAATGAATGAATGTGAAATATGACAGGTATGCACAATGTCAAAGCAATAAGAACACAGGGAGTTTAACGTGGTTCAAAGACTCAAGCTCCTACGTCCACGGCCTGATTTAACAGGAAATCCACTCAAGGGATTCTTATTTTTTAACGTGCCAAGGTGCACCAAGACCAGCTAACCTCACTGATCTATACAACTCCACTTACTAACTCACTAACTGACTTACTCCCAACAAACCTAACTTAGGGTTTTGGTTTCAGTTTGAATTCCAACTAGGTTGAGATTATCCTTACAAGGCAAAGCTATGCTAAGGATTGGATAATCTCTCTAAGCTTAAGATAATGTTAGTTCGCTCTTGGAATACAGAATAACTCTCAGTAACTGAGAAACACTTGGGAAATTTAGATGGTTTCGAGTGCTTCTTCTAAGGCTGAATGCTTTGAGTGCTTGAGAGCTTGAGTAATTTATGGCTTGGAAATTTCCCGTAACCTTGAATGGGTTCAAGGCCTTCTGTATTTATAGGTGATTCGAAAAAACTATCCGTTGGAGAGATAACCTTTCTTGTCAACTATGTAGAGTGGCTTCAAATGGACATATCTTCATGCAGCAGCCGTCCTTGCATGGATTTGGTAGATGCATTAAATGCACATTAAATGCTTGCCCGTTGAATATGCAGTCTGAAATCAGTCTTCTTGTCAGGTTCCGTACGTGCGTGTCCTTCCCGGATTGGTCCACGTCATCAGGTTGGTGAGAATGTCAGAACTTATTCCTGGGCTTCAGGCTTGTCTTATTAAGTTCATTTTGTCTTGAGCTCACCGATCTTTTCCTGACGCTGACATTCTTTTTGCATTGCTTGGCTCTACTCCAAGTCTTCCCAATAACTCAGTTTCATCTTGTTCCCTTCAGGACTGAGTAGTACTGACCTCAGGGTCATACTCTTCATCACTGAGACTTACTCAGCCAGCTTAGGAGACTGCCATAAGCTCAGGATGGTAAACTTCGTCTTCAGGCTCTGAGTCTTGATTGTCATCAGTAAGTGCTCCTCTTACTGAGTACCTGTGAAGTGTAAAATGACTAAGTACAAACCTAACCAAGACTAGCCTGACAAAGCAAAAGCAAACATCTTTTCAGGAGCTTTGGGATCTTAATCAAAACTGACAATGTCCCAACATTTATAGAGAACAAAAAATAAAACTAACGATCAGGATTAAAGATTAAAAAATAATGGCCAAGATCAAAAGTAAATATTTGAAAAAATGAGAATAAAGGGATTTGAAGAAGGAGGCCAAAGACACATGCCACATAGGCAACAAATACTTCCTCTATATTAAAGTACAAGACCAAAATATACCTCGAACATAACAACGAAATTATTTCCATAGAAGGTGATATCCGTGCTACTTATTCAGAATCACAGAACGACGCCGCATACCAAAGCATAAAATATATGACACAAGTCCTCAATATTTGTATCATAGATTTCCACACATATTGATATTGCTAGTATGAGGTGTCCATACTATGAACTCATAACAATAGTAGAGTATATATTTCAATATCAATAAAATTATTGTCTATCTTGTCACCTTTGTTCAAAAAATTGACCACATTTATATTAATATTTTTTTTATCTTAAATATGACCTCAACTTCTCCCAATTAACAAATAAGGAGAATATTTTTTTATTATTTATATTCATTAATCATTTTAGGAAAATAATTAATTCACCTTAAAATATTTAGCATAAACCAAATACTATTTTTTTTGTAAACTACAAAATTGAAATTAAATTCTTATTAATTTTCGTCCTTTATATTCGAATATCATTTATAGTTATTAATCATTTAAGAAAAATAATTAATTAACCTTAAATAAATTTTCCTAAAATATGTAAGAGAGTGCATGAATTTTGATCGTTTTGATCGTGCACACCTTACGAAAATATTTTTCGATCGTTTTGATCATGCATCGTTCTTTATTTTTCTGAAAAATATTTTTTAAAGAAACTTGAAAAATCCAAAGAAAAAGGTGTATTTTGCCAAAATTTAAGGAGTTTGACGTGGCAATTACATTTTAGGATAAGTTTGAGTTTAATTTTTGATTGAAAATTAAAAAATCTTAAAATCATATCCAAACTGAATTTTCAAAAATTAAAGTTGAGGATGGATTTTTCCTCGCGTATATTCTTATTCTTCACTCCTGTTATCATGCTCTACTCCTCTTTTTTTTTTTTTTTAACTTTTAATATTAATATTATTATTATTTACTTTTTAATGGTAAAGGCCTAATTTTTTACTATCTTCTTCTTCACAGGCACTAAAATTTCCCCGTCACACTACGACCAAGTGTTAAAATAAATAATTTAAATTTATCTCCTATAATCTCATCTCACACACACACACACACACATATATATATATATATATATATATATTAATATATACTAATTTAAATAATTTTCTTCCAATTATATGGTTAATTAGAAATATAGTGCATGATTATTATATCTTTAGATTTATTGTTTAGAACTTTCCAATTCATGTGAGACAACATCCAATAGAAGAAAACATGAAATTCTAAATTTGCATAAACCTTAGTTTGAATCGTTACATAAAATTAGGAGATGGATGGGGCATAATTTTTTATTAGTTACTATTTAATGATTTTTTTTCTAATTTAGGATAACTGCAATTTACCACTCATAAAACATGGGTCGTTAGTCGTTACAATGTCATCCACATCCCACCAAGATTCAATACTACGATTTTTATTTATGTTTGACTAAAAATAATATTTTAAAAGCCGTGTTGAACAAAATATATGAGACTCATTCAAATTTGCAAAATGAAAAAAAAATGTACATAATTGAAATTAATATTTTTTCACTAAAACATCATAATTTTTTAATACAATTATACTCACATAATACACTTCAGATGAACGGTGGTGATGAAGTGATGAATTATTGATCAACGTCCAAAAAACTTTTCCGCTCAAACTAAATAAAGAAAAAGTCATTGGTATAATTTTGTGAATATTTCAGAAAGTGTCTTGGATTTAGGCATTTAATTAACTAATAATAGATATTAATCATTTAAGGAAAATAATTTATTCACCTTAACTACCTTCAATTAAATTCATATCAATTTTCGTCCTTAATTTTTGGTTATCATTTATAGTTATTAATCATTTAAGGAAAATAATTAATTCACATTAAAGATATTTAGCATAAACCAAATACTCCTTTTTTTATAAACTACAAATTTGAAATTCAATTCACATTAATTTTCATCATGTATATTTATACAATGATTTATAGTTAATAATCATTTAAGGAAAATAATTAATTAACCGTAAATATATTTAACTCATACATGTAAGAGAGTGCATGAATTATGTGGATTTATTCATGAATATAATTTGATTTTGTGGATGTTTCAGAGATTAATAATTAATTAACCGTAAATATAATTTGATGCATGAATTCAGAGATTCAGATCTATTGAAAAAGTCATGATATGATTTTGGGATATTTCGGAGGGTGTCTTGGATTTAGGCATTTAATTAACTCATAATTAAGTGCATGAATTTAGTCATTATTTATATCCAAATTAAAAAATTACGGAAAATTAAACATTCTTAAAATATTTCAGCCAAAATATCAAGTCTAATTCATCCAAAAAAAGAAGAAGAAAAGAATTGCATAATATCATTGTGCTACTTCTTTTTATTAGGTTATGAGTTTACACTCTTGATCAAGAAAACCGACCTATACTACTATGGTCTTGGCCCAAATATTGAGCTTTTGGATCGTTGACTAATCGCAGCCGCTACCAGGATGGAGATCGGAGCTCGCAACTCGTCATTCGGCTATGGCGCTCGGCGGGAAGGAGTGGCGGCGCGGGGTCGCCTAACGGGGAGGTCGACCGGTACGGTGAGTCACAGGATCCGGAGGATTACTCTTTAGGAAGGCCGCTCGGGGAGGAGTGCCTTCAGCGGTTTCTTGATAAAGGTCTAAAACTATCGATCACATGAAAATTTCCTTAGATCACAAGAATTGCAATTATCAAATCTTTCCTCTAAATTAAAATTTCGGAAAGTGTAATAAAAAAAATCCCACAAGGGAAATTTAAAAAGGAAAAAGGGATTACATTAATAAGTTCTTTTTCATTTTTCCCCCCCACTAATCGGAAAAAAAGGGTCGCGACCGTCGGAACTAAGATAAGCAAACATTCACGACGAATTTCACCAACACTGATAATCGACATTCAGTTACAAATCGTGAGATATATCGCTTCAATGTCGGAAGGAACACATCATTAATAAGATTAACAATCTACCACACCATCCCAATGAAATGCAGAGATATGGAGATATTGAAAGGCTATGGTGGACGAAAGATTTTCCCCATAACACACGTGAGAATGAAAAATAAAGTCGGAGATAAAAAATGATGAAATTTGTGATGAGACTATCAACCAATTTATAGAATACAAAAATAAGAATGGACGAATAGGATTGCACCAATAAATAAATGGACGGCCTGGATGAAAATGATGAAAGTGAATTGAGGAGATGAGAAAAAATATAGATATGAGACCATGAGTCTTGCCACATAGGCAAAAAAAAGTTGGTCAATATAAAAGTATTGATATATATATATATATATATATATATATATATATATATATATATATATATATATATATATAATGTTCTTGAAACTTTTATTTCACGGACTGAAAACCTTACCAATGATGTATATGTTATATTTTAGGATTTCATGATTTCAAAATATTTTTTACTTTAATAAATTATACAACATAAAACCACTAAATTAAGAGTAACATCTTAACTAATAGGTAATTTATATGTTCGTCTTCTGCGCGGTGCATCACTAACACTATTGCTTATAAATACTAATATTATTACTTATAAAGAACTAATATTGTTGTTTAATGATATACAATGCATGAGGTGTTTAGCCAAAAAAATTATTAATTTTAATTTTTTAAGATATTATTTTTACATAAATACTTCAAATATTTATGTAATTTGATTAACTTTGCATAAAATACTTTAAACATTTATTTTGTTTGATTATTTAAATTTAATTATAATAATATGCTTTTATTTTATTTTTAATAGACAACGTACTGTGTGCACAATGTTGTTTGTAGTAACCCTCCCATAAGTCAAATCAAACATGAAATATATAAATTACAAACTTTTAGTTAGAGTACATTATTTTTCATTATAATAAATTTATGTGGCAATCATGATCTAAAATTTCACATGACATTTGGTTTGTAGACCACCTCATACTCATAAAAATGATTATATTTTTCAAAAGAGTTTTCTAACATAACTTTATTCCACCTAGCTTATTTATATTGGATGCAATATTAAGTAAAATATTGAGAAAAAACAATTTATTAAAAACACTTAGAATGCAAAAATTGCATGCAACTATCTATAATAATTAAGACATTTCAACTCTAAAATATTGTAAAAAAATACTCCCTCCGATTCAAAATGTTTGATGTTTTAGGGTGTTTTTTTTGTTTCAAAATATTTGATGTTTTAGGGTATTTTGCACTTTATTTTCCTATTATGCCCCTATTTAAATCCCCCTAAAATATCACTCATATTTTCTCCTTACCTTTTAATAATTTTACACCATAAATAAACTAGTTGACTTTCCATCAATCTCTATTCAATCAATATATTAAAGGGGTATAATAGTCACTATACACCACTTCTTAATTCTCACAACAAATCCTAAAACATCAAACATTTTGAATCAGATGGAGTATATATTATTGCATTAATGAAAGAAAGAGGAGTCTGTCTTTTAAGAGTGCTCACATTACAACTTTTTTCTAAACCACTATTTTATCAAAATGAGAATAGAAAATTTAGTTACAAAATAACAACTTAAGTTGTGACAGTTCATGTCTGTGTTCTTACATGAATGAGTTTTTTTATATAAAGTCTTATTCAATGCGGGGGTGGAGAATATTAGAACAAATGAACACCATTATAAGTTTTATCTATATACAATGATTTATCTTCCTTATAAATATAGAAGATTCAATAATATTACCTTATATATTTTCGTGCAAACAACGTTAAGCACAATTCTGAATGAAAATATTATATATTATTGTGTTTTTTATCTACTAATATCTACACATGTTCAATAAGGGGTAATATTTTTTTTCTAAAAATCTTCAACAATGACACTTTAGAAATAACTCATATAGTAAAAAAAAATCCAAACCATTTGCTTTTTTTTTTCAAAAAAGTCAAATTATTTGTCTGCGGTTATTGATTTCGAAAAAATAGCAATAATTTTGATTACATAAATTTATATATCGAAGCCTAAATATTTTGTACATGAACTGTTTTAGAAAATAGTCATACTCTCAATTTGTGTTGCATAAAATTAAGTTATTTATTCAAATCATTCCAAAAGTTGCCTAAGAAAATGATTTTTCCATCATGTTTATTATTAGAGTAAAATAGACCAATTAACACCAATTTTTTTATTTCTCTAATGGCGGAAACATTTTTTCATCAAGGTCAATGTCCTTAAGTTTAATTGATTTGACAAAATAAATTATGCATTGATCAATGTCAAGCCATAACTTCATACATTGTTCCGTTTATTATTTGATCTAATTACATAAATCTCTCACAAATTTAATTCATAATTCTAAATCATGTATTGTTGGGGTATTCAAAAAAATTATTAAGCAATCCAAATAATTAATGAAACATACATATTTAATTATTTGACCAAATTATAATTACTTGAATGAATGTAAGATATTAAATAACACAAATTAGTCAAGAGTTATTCTTTGATTCAATTATTAAAAATTAAATCAAACTCGTCACATATTTCTAATGTATTTGTAGGTATGCTGATTGAATTAATTGATCAAATTTAATTAATTTTTCAATAATAAATGTATAATGTTAAGTCATTCATTATTTGATATAAATATAATAATCACCACTTCTTTAGTATAGTTGACCTTTTCAAAAGATTATTAAGAAATCCAATAAATTAATGAAACATAATTATTTAATTAATTGACTTATTTATAATAAGTTGGAATACTAAATTATTTAAAAAACAATAATTACAGTTCTTTTATAAAAGTTTTGAAACAATTAATTCAAATTGATCACAAATTTACTATTAATTCATACATACCTACATTTTTTATTTGCTCAAATTAAATAAATTTGTCACAAGTCTAATACATAATTCTGGGTTATGCGATTGTACTTAATTTTAGATCATCCAATTAGATTATCTTCATATAAATATTTATTAACATTTATGTTAAATTAATTTTGTTGAATAATTATGTAACGCCCCGAACCCAGAATATATTAATTATATCGGATTCGAAGTGTTATTGTGATCAAAAGTCCGAATTATAAAATTTTTTGAAAGGAATATAACTGAATTGAGAGAGAGAAGTTTCATGCAGCGGATAAGTGGGAAGGAATATTATAACATAAGTGTATTTATATATATATATATATATATAAAGATGGATAGAGGGTTCTGTATCTTCAGAATAATACACACTGAGTTTGGATAATTTAAACACACGGAAAGAGTATCGTCTTGCATGGCAGTAGCGATAACATTTATTGGGAAATAGAAATGATAGGCATCATTGTATTAGTAATAATATATTTTAAGCAAATGGGAGACTTTGTGTCTTCTGTGTCACTGTCCTTGCTCCCCGTAATTGAAATCTGCAAGGGGTTAGGAAAAAGGGGCGTGAGAATTGAATTCTCACTTATGGGTGATTGCAACATCATGGGATTGGTAAATCCGAAATATATTAAGATTGTACTCATTAATAAAGTGTTTATTTTATTTAATCAGTTGACGTATATAAAAGATTATAAAGTTTTAAACGATAATTAAGCATATTTCGCATGTTATAATTGAAATAGCACAAGTTGGTTCACATTAGGGCAAAGCCCAAAGTCAACAAAGCACAAGTTGGTTCAACCAAAACTTACTTCATCCAAACACACAAGCTCACATCATCCAACCTTATAACATCCCTCAAAATAAGCAAGTATCAATGGCCTTCTTCCCAGTGCGTCAAACGACAGCTGACTGGGGACCAGATCTACTTGATCAACAACCTTGATTCCGAGGGCGTCCCCGACAGCAGCCCCGGAGGTCGGATTTAAAACTCGATCCCGACTCCGTTCCTACTGACCTTCCACAAAACTGACTCAATAAACTTTACAAAGAAATAAATATTTGACTGATAACTGAACTGATTCATGCTCACGTAAGGTGTTTACTCATGCAGTGGTGATCGATTCACAAACAACAGGCTAAAATATAACATATTTAGTTATATCACATAATCCAAACAGTTATATAGATAGGTGTTACATTTATGTTGGATTTGATATTTTTTATTTGATTTAATCGAGTTCAGGAAATACCGGCACGACGTTATTATTAGCAGATCAATCAACAGATCATCACCCACCTGATTGTTCTGAGTTCCGGGAATATTGGGTAGGCAGACAGTCGAGTCCTTCGTGCGTGTTCCGAAAAGTACAGAATCCTAATAAGGAGTATTCTGATTAAAAGATTGACTTTTGAATTTGAAAAGCTTAAGAGTGTGAAACTCGAGGATTGCGTAGATTGTTGTCTTCAGAAAACTATTGAAAACTAAAGTTTTCAAAGGTTGATTTTTAATTGATAAGTACACCCCTTTTTAAGAGGAGGTGTATCAGGGGGTGTATTTACTAAACTCGGTGGTGTAACAGGGGGGTGTATTTACTGAATTCAGTGGTGTAACAAGGGGTGTATTTACTGAATTTAGTGGTGTAACAGGGGGTGTATTTACTGAATTTAGTGGTGTTCTCAAAAAGGCCCTTTAAGGAAAATATAATTATTAAACTTGGAAAAAATACTTAGAAAAAAAAGATTATTACTTAATAAAATTAAAGAAAAGGTTTTTCTTTCTTAAGATTTCTATTTCTTGTTTTTAAACGAAAACTTGAATATAAAACTTCTCTTTTCTAAACTTATTAAAAGACTTGAACTTTTCTAAGGAAAATATATTATAAACTAAAAATAGTTTATAAAAAGGTATTACTCTTTTTCTAATATTAGTGGTATTCCTAAAGTTGGTTTGAAATTCTTCTAAAATAATGGATTATATTAAAAGGCTTTATTTTGTGTTTTTCTAAAATTCTAACAGGGGTACGAGGTGAAGACGAGTTTCCCTTTGTTTACGAAATTTACTCAAAAGTGTTTTTACCCTTGAAAAACATCAAAGCAAGGATACGAAAGGATTTTGCTAATATCATCATAATACTAAAACAATGATACTAAACATTCATAAGAATAATACTAGTCCACTAGGTCATTAATACCATACATCTAAAACAATAATTTTTCAACATTCAACCACTATTACTAAATACTAAACTAAGAATCCAATCTCATGGTTTGTGAAAGAAATAAAACAAAGAAACAACTATCCAAAATCTTACTTCTAAAGAGTGATACAAGTGGACAAAACAATAATACTAAATAAGTTAACAACTAATACTAATTATCTAACTACAAATTAACAGTAAGTTTTTCTCTTTTCTTGTCCCAAGCTTCTAACAATTAACAATCTAACCCAAAATCTACCCAAGATGAAAAACGAAGATAGAAACCTTACGAGCTTCAGTTTGAGACGTTAAACGGGCGGCCTAACGGCGTCGTTTTGAAACCCGGAAATTGCTCACGACAATTGGGCAGCCTAACGGCGTTGTTCGGGAATTCGGAAAATGAAATTGGACAGCCTAACGGCGTCGGTTGGAAATTTCATAAATTCGGCAATAGCAACCGGTTCAACGGTGTCAAAATCGAACGGAAAATTAACGAAATAAGGCTTCGGTTAGAAATTGGAATAAATCGATGTTCGAAATCGAATTTAAACGGAAAGAATTTCGAACAATAGAGAAGAGAATTCAACTTACTGGAGAGTGGGGAGGAGGCGGCGGCGCGGCGCTGGCTTCGGCGGCGGTGCGGCGGAGCTACGGCTGAGGCGGCGGCGCTTCGTACGGGGAGGAGCGGGAGCGACGGGAGAGCAGGGGAGGGACGCCGTGACTCCGAACGGAGGAGGAGGAGGAGGCGGTCGTGGCTTCGTCGCGGCGGCGGAGGAGCTTCGGCGGCGGCGGGAGGCGGCGCTGGGTCTGGAGGAGGCGGCGGAGAGGCGCGCGGTGGCCTGGGGCCTGGGCGGCGACGGCGAGACGTGGGAGAAGGGTGCGGCTGTGTTCGCCAGAGGAGAGGAAGAAAGCGGAGGAAGGAGGAAAAAGCCGAAGGAGGGGAAAAAAAATTTGAGAGAGAAAAAAAATTGTTTTTTGTGCGTGAAGAAAATGAATGAGGAGAGAGACAATAACTCTTTTATACTACTCCCTTTCCTAATCTTATCTATTCCTTTTAAATTTTATCCAAGAATTTGATATTTTCGTTCCCAACTGATACGGTTTAGGGGTCGTTTGGTTTACGAGCGTAATCCCGATTCAGAAATTAATACAGTTTTTAAACTCAATTAATATTTTATTGTATTTTGATTTTTCTCAATAAATTAAACGGATCGAAATCCTTAATTTAATTTGAATAATTAATTTCTCGTAGTCCTTTATTCGTTTGAAAGAATTCGTTTTCTTTCTTCGAATTTAGGAATTTTATAAAAAGGGTATGTATATTTAAATACACAAATAACACACAAAAATAATTAAAATAATTAAAATTAAAAGAAACAAAGAAAGAAAATAAAATAAGGCTTCTAATTAAGAAAAGGGTACAGAACGGGACGGGGTATTACAAATTACACTAAAAATTAATTGTAAGGAATCAATTTCATGAAATAAGAAAATTTTATACGCTGATTAGTCAATGTGGCCAAAATTTGCTAATTCTAGGAATTGAAATGGACCTAACAGAAGCTCTCCCCTGCTAAAATACTAATAATTGAAATTTGGTTTTTTTTTTTTTTTGTGAAGAATCGTTTAATTTAATAAATAATTGAAATTTAGGACTCGCTCGTTTTAAAACTGTATTTGATCTCTAATAATTTCTTATTTTCCTATAATATTTTTATAAATCATAATTCCAAAAATATAAAAAGATATATTAATTTCGTGTGATTGTAAAAAAACAAAAGAAATAACGAAAAAATAATAATGTGCATAAATAAAATAAAAATCTAAATTATAATATGTCAACCATGGTCTTAATATTCTTAAGTCTTAAATTGATAGGTTATATCTTTCAGGTTCTGAATTGATAGTTTTCTATCTTTCGGGCTTTGAATCGGTAGTAAAAAAAAATTAGGTCTTAAATTGATAGTTTTACCATCTTTGAGGCCCCGAATTGACATTATTAGTTAAAGGATTGAAATCAAAATAATTTGGAAATTTATTGGACCAATATCAAAACAGGTAATCGATGTAATTGATAGTTTACATCGATTACCTGTTTTGATATTGGTCCAATAAATTTCAAATTATTTTGATTTCAGTCCCTTAATTAGTAATATTAGGTTGTTTAGCTGGTCACCACCACATGGAATACTAATTTTCATTTTCCTTTTTGTTTTACATATTACATGGATAAATTTTAATATTCTCTATGTTATGTGTTTGAATTAAAGAAATGGGTTTGGGTGCTTTGAATTTCAGGTTTAAATGGGTCGAATCAAAGAATGCATGTTTCTATTTTTTCAAAGAAAAGCAAAGTGGGCACTATTCATTTTCTTCCTCAACATCACATATACCAACCCAAACGCATCACCCAAGAAATCAGTTCAAAATATTTCAAGATCAACCCTAAATAACATAATATGTTTTTATAATTAATATGTTTTACAAAATTAATTCAGCTCTCCAAGGACGGATTTGAGGGGAGGGGGGAGGGGGGTTGGTTTGCTGTCGCCCCCCTTGGAAATTAAAATTTTTTTATTATATATGTAGATTTTTTTTTATATATGTCTTGAATCAATAAATTTTTGTTATTTCGCCCTCTTTTGAATTTTTTTTTTTACTGCTTATACATTTCGCCCCCCTTGGGACAATTTTCTGGATCCGCCCATGCAGCTCTCCCATGGATGATTCAAGCTTGTCCGTTACAAATTCAGAAAATGTGGCAGAATAAAAAATAAAAAACAAGCCAATTAATAAAATTATGAAATCCTGAAATAAAAAAGAATTATATTGTAATTATTGTTGATTTTTTCTTATCCAAACTTTTGATACTCTTAATTAATATTTGATACTTTAAAACGGTTTCATGATAAGTTTATCATGAACCGTTTTCATATAAAACTTACTCGTTTAATAAAAATGTGGATACAAATGTCTGACGCCTAAACAAATACATTTTTAAACAACTACTCCCTCCGTCCCAATTTAGATTACCCATTTCTAAATAACACAGTTTTTAAGAAAAGAGTTGTTTATTAATACTTTTGAATATAAAGTAGCTTTTTAGAAATTGTTTATTAATATTTTTTAGTATAAAGTAGCTTTTTGAAGGTTGAGTTTGAAAAAGTGGTGTTGCTTTTTGCCATTTTGGAAATGGGTAAACAAAAAAAAACCTTCCTTTTTGGGGCTTTTGGGTAAACAAAATTGGGACGGAGGGAGTACTACTTTACTTTTTACAACTACCCCTTTTAAAAAAAATCAATATATTAGTCCACCATATATTAATAAACAAATATTTTTTAAACAAAAAGAAAGGAGAAACTTACTTCAAAACAGAGGGAGTCAAATTTTATGTTATTTAAATAATATATTATACGATATAAATATACAACTTTTGTACATATACAAAAATATGTAATTTATATATATGCTTTTAGATTATATAATATAAAATAAATTAATAAGCATTTAAAAAAATTACATTACCAATATAAATTATTAGTAAGTTTTAATATGACTTTCTATTTAAAAATATAAAAATTGTGTTAAATAAAATAGATACTCATATAAAGATTTATAAACGTATCCAAGGTTTAAATCCATGTGATTGCATTTATTTTAATTAGAGGCAATATTATTATACAAACATAATTAGAGGCAATATTATTGTCTCTTACTAAAAAAAAATGCAACCACATGAATTTGAATTTTACACACATCTGTAAATCTTTACGCATTTTAAATATCTATTTTATGTTAACACAATTTTTTTAAAATAAAAAGTCGTATTAACACCTGGTAATGATTAACTTATATTGTTAATTAAACATTATAATCCTGGCTTATTTTATTTTTTATTTTGAAATGGTTATTAATTTATTTTATATTATATAATTTAAATAGCATATATACATATATAAATTAAATATTTATACATGCACAACGCAATACATATTTACGTCGTATAATATATTATTTAAATAATTTATAAATTTAATATATTTTAAAAATTAAAGCTTTGAAATATAATATAAATTTTTTAATACTTTTATAGTTAATTATAAATTTAATTACGGTCTTTAGGTCCAATCTCAGTTTAATCACAACTTTCAACAGTCTTATGAAAATTTACCACATATTTAGTTGTTTCAATCCGACATACAACTTGCATTTTTAGCAAACAAAAAAAAAGGTTAATTGCAAATTAAATCACAACTTTATCACATATTGCAATCTAATATAAACTTTTGAATCTTGGCAAACAAAACTCCAACTTAACATTTGTTTGCAATTTGAACCAATAAATAAATTTTTTATTATCCGAAAATGATGTTTCACTTACCTAACAATGAATAATTAATAGTATAAATATGTTTAGCTTGGTTCGGGTGACAACGCACAATTTGTCATCATTTTCGGACTGATTGAAAGCTACGTTTTGGTTAAAATTGCAGCCAAATGTTATGTTGAGTTTTGTTTGCAAAGATTCAAAAGTTTAGATTAAATTGCAATTTGCAAAAAGGTTGTGATTTTATTTGCAATTAACCCAAAAAAATGATGCATGATAGAGTATTGGTGCTTGAATCACGGAAATCTCCCTACATCGATGAAATCGTCTCATGGAGATAAAGAACAATATATGGCGCGTGGTTGAGAAAATTATGTTATCATTTAACCAAATTGAAATAAAAGAGGTACGTGAATTTTCATAAGAACGTCGAAAATCGTAAATAAATTGAGATTGAACCTCAAAGTCGTGAATTAATAAGAAATTAGTCCATAATTTTATGCTATAATTATATTATTTTACGGAGGACAAATTTATTTATGTATATATAATGCATCACAAATTCTTGTATGCACTCAAATGCATTTCATCCACTTGAATTTTAAGCTCAATTTTGACTTCAATTGTAATTTTTTCAATTATAAATATTTAAGAAAAAAAGTTGGGGTAATATTCATTACTTCTTGGGGTATTACTGTCAAAACACACAATGCACACCGAATTGTGTGCATTTTTTGAAATTGGGGTTACTGATAGGGGTATTACTGATACAAAATACACAATACAAATCAAACTCTGTGTTTTTTGCAATTGATTTTCAAAATTCAAGTGCATATAATGCACTTGGGTGCACACAAGAATCACTCATGATTCATTACAATATATAATAAGGTATTATGAAAATCTTGCATAGTACACGGGTACTCATCTAGTATATGTATACATACAATTGCATACACACATATATATAAAAGGATAAATGTTATTAATTTTATTGTCTCTTCACTTGCACAATTTTATTTTATTTTTACCCACTAATATCTTCAAATTTGAAAAAAAAAATCATTTTTAGTTTACCAAATTCAATTTTTTCTTCCTTTTACATGTTAAAAGGAATTTTTTTTTTTTTATTAGCCTGTTTTGGCTGATAAAAGATAAATTTAAGGGACTGTTTTTTAAAAAGTAGGTTTCTTATGAAACGTGTTCGTAGTATAAAATTGATACCACTACATGTATTCACTAATACTATTATGTGCATTTAATGATACCACAATATTTTATACTTGATTTCAATTTATAAACCTTATGGTATCAATAAATGCATGTAATAATATAAATGAGTACATATCTTAGTATAAATTTCATAACATAAAACTTATTCATAAGAGATTTTGGATTTTCAAAATTGAAATAATTAGTAGACTAAAATCAAAATTGTTGTAGGTCAAAAGAAAAAAAAAAATACACTTTCTATCTCATATTGGTTTGCTACCTGCGCAAAATGTCTCTCCCTAGCTTGATAAATTCATAATTCCATAATTAACAATAAAATAATATTACATTTTATAATTATATATTTTATATATTATTATATTTACATCTTATGATATTACATTTTACATACTAATTCACCTTTTATTAATTAAATTCAACATAGTTTAAAAGACAAACAATAAAGCAGGAAACTAATTTTGCTTACCCCTTACAACATGAAGAAGAAGAAGAAGAAATTATTGTATCCAAGAGGGTGCAGTAAACCTCTGGGACGCCGATCTTTTCACCTTTATTTCCGGCGAAACCTCTTGAACTTCCGGTATCGTGGAAAGTGCATCATAAAATCCCTCTTTTGATCCTTTTTCTTCATACCTAAATTCTCCTCCAAAAGTTTGATCATCCTTGTTAGTGATTCTACTGCTTTTGGGCCTGAAAATTGATCGGATTAGCTTGCCAAAAGACCGAGAAATCTTCGACGGCGGCCTCTTCTTCACCAGCGGCGGATCACGGCGGCTGGAGAGGTGGGGCATGGACATAGTTCTTGAAGATATGGCGGAATCGAGTTGTTTTTGGAAGGCTTTCAACTCAAATGAATCGTAAAGTGAGCTTTCGCAGTCCCATACGGCGGATTCTTTTGGCTTCTCCATTTCTTTCTTGATTTTGGTTGATTTTCAAGGTTGGCTGGATATATTAATGATGCATAATTAATTAATGTTTATATAATGTGGTTTGAGTTTTGTATTTGATGATGAGGTAATATTCTCTTTTACATCTCCTACACATATATAAGAGAAGGTCACAAAAGAGGTGATAATTGATTGCTTAGGATAGGAAAGGGTCTCGATCGTTGCCATAATGAAACTCTACATCGTTGACTATTCTAATAACATAATTAAACCATTTTTATTTATCAATTTGTCCATACCATAATTAAACATGCATGCAAATTCTTATACGCATTCGATGCACATTTAAAATTTACGCATTCATCATTTTTCGGGTCAGGTTTCATTTTACATTTCATATTTAATTAAGAACGTATTATATTGGAGAGAAGGGGGACAGAAGCCAGATGGGAAGAACGATCGATTAAACAAAAATGAAATAGAAAAAAATCAAAATAAAGGATCAAATAATTGAGGCTGGGTCTAGCATCGGACACTAGTAGCAGAATTTCAGGTAAAAAATAATACTTATTTTATTAAAAGTAATAACTATACTAATTGTGCACAAGGGGTCAACTCTACATTTAAAAAAAAAACAAAAAAAATTTGAAGTGCCTGATTGAAAATTCTTAGATAGAAATGAGGATATGATAGCGGTTAATGAGAATAAAAGGTGAGTGATGACATTACTTCCCTCCTAAATAAGATAAGAATTATTTATTATCCCCATTTTAATTAATTATATCACTCCTATAATTATCTATCCACAATCATTTTTTATTCCTCTTTCTCCAAAATTAAAATAAACACTAATAATGTAATTAATCATTAATGAAAACAATCATTCTTCTATAAAAGAAAATATATTTTCATTTTTATTAAACAATTTAAGCCATGCATCATTTTATACATATTGCATGTCAATATACACTACAAGAAAATATAGAATTGTTTACGAAAATTGTCAATATGGTAACAAATTTTTAACAAAAAATTTCGTAGTGGGAATTATCTACAAAATTGCATACAAATTTTTCTAATTATATAGACGTCTTCATTCCTCTTCAACAAAGAATTTACCAATGGAATTTTCGTAGGGAAATTATTTGTAGGCAAATTGCTTATAGGAAATCAACTACCTAAAAATTGATTTCGTAGGCAAATTGTTTGTAGGTTGAGGAATGAAAATAGGGATTTAAACCAAATTCGTTCTCTATCTTTTTACCTTTATCAAAATGGTCCTCTATTTATTTGTTTTATCAATTTAGTCCCGTATTTATTCAAGTTTCGCCAAAATGATCCTAATTGGCCTAAAAATGTACAAAACATCACCATTTTGGTCCTATATTTATTTTATTTGCCAATTTAGTCCGGTATCAATTCACATTTCTCCAATTAGGTCCTAATTGAACGCATAAAGCATAAAATGTCACATTTTTAGACATGCGCACTAGTGTTTTCAGTGGAAGCCTATGATGTGGTTTTTTTTTTTTAAATGTGGCACGCTAGGTGGCCATCTTTGTCAAATAAAAAAAAAAACTTGAAATAAAATACAAAAAATCAAGCTTTTTTTAATGTGGCACGCTAGGTCCTAATTGATTTATTGTATTTTATTTCAAGTTTTTTTTTATTTGACAAAGATGGCCACCTAGCGTGCCAATTGAAAAAAAAATCACATCATAGGCTTCCACCGAAAACACTAGTGCGCATGACTAAAAAGGTGACATTTTATGCTTTATGCGTTCAATTAGGACTTAATTGGAGATATGTGAATTGATACGGGACTAAATTGGCAAAGAAAATAAATATAGGACCAAAACGGTGAGGTTTTGTACATTTTTAGGCCAATTAGGATCATTTTAGCGAAACTTGAATAGATACGGGACTAAATTGATAAAGGAAATAAATAGAGGACCATTTTGATAAAGGTGAAAAGATACAGGACGGATTTGGTTTAAATCCCAATGAAAATATTTACATAATTAGAAAATTTTATAGGCAAAGTTAAAAAATTTGTTGAAAAGATTTTGTAATCAATTTTAATTTGAGAAACTCTTATATGCATCAAGTGCACGGTGCACTCACTCAACAGTTAAGGTTGTTTACACTAAAATGTATAATTACATTACACTGAAAAGTTTATACTTAAAATCAGTTTTCATATAAACTTATCAGTATAATCTAATCGATATCACACTTTTCAGTGTGATCATTTTATACTTTTCAGTGTAAATAGTTTCAATTGTTGAGTGAGTACATCATGTACCAAGTGCACAAAAGAGTTGCTCTTTTAATTTTATAGATAAATTTTTATTTTCAGGTGATGAAACTAGCTTGTCTTATAATTAAGCTTGCATTTGGTAAACTTTGCATTTATAATCCATGATAGGTGAAGTTTCGTGGAACTCTTTTCTTTTAAAGGAAAAAGTTTCGTGGAACTTAAATTATAATATCTCCGAAGATCATGTCCTAAGGATGAAATGAAAAATAATTCTTAATTATGTGATGTGGATTGATTATAATAAAGTCATATAGTCATAATAGCTATTAATTATGAGCTAATTGGTTGTGACTATAGCTAATAAGATGTCACGCGGGGATAAAATGCCATACATGAAAGTCACAAAATCTTCCGTGAAGGAATTTCATAATATAAAATTAATATTATTACATACATTTATTGATATATTAGATTTATAAATTAAAATTATAATATAAAATATTATGATATTAATATATACATATAATAATATCAGTGAATACATAAAATAATATCAGTTTTATACTACTATAAACAATTTTCACAGGAAACCTACTCTTAAAATTGATATTTATGATAAAAATCGTATCATTATAGTTTTTCAAGTTAAAAGTCTTTAATGACATAAAAACGATTTAGTGTCAAACTATGTAAGTAAACAAAATTTTAATGATGGAATTTTGTCATTAAAAAATAAATTTCTTGTACTAATTTTCCTGTGATATCATATCATCCATGTTATTTCTATATTACATGAAAGAAAATCGATATCTATATCATGCATGCATTACTGAAAAGTGAAAAGCAATATGGGAAAGTGACTCTATTAATTAGGTCATTTTCAAATACCATATTGTATGTTTCATTATTTAAACGTATGACATGGGTGTGCGTGTGCATTATTAAAAAAATAAGATGATTTGTACGTATTATGTATACACGTGTTAAAAATTAGAAGATATATTTAGACCCCAGTCCATAGCATAGACAATTGACTAATATATATCCAGATGACTATACACGGGGTTACGGTTTACGACCAAGAATATCTCATGATTAACGATATATATTATTTAATATAATTAAAAGGATGCTTTTAGCTAGGTTGCTGGGCAATAGTCCAAATTGAACCTAACCTTCTGGACCTAATCTGCTACAAAGATGGGGACTGATTAATTAGTAATTACTAATTTATCAAATCCAATCTAATTTTTATAATAATTTTATCAATAGTATTCTAAAAGCAATCATATTAGCATTTTGGCCGAATTTTGATTTAAACAATTAAAATCATCAAAACTATAAAAGAAAATCCGCGAATTATAAAAAAAAACATCGAAAAGTAGTAGTTCATATGAAGGAAAATATCAATTCATATGATTATTTTTAAAAGTACTACTAATTCATATAATTTAATACTTCTCGTTATATTTTTAAACTTTTTTTTTTTTTTTTGAATGAGTCAAATTACACTCATTGCACATTACAACAATGCAACTGATGCTTCCAAAATTTTATCAATAGTATATAATGCTGACTCCAATGCTCCTCCAAAAACTTTAGAGTGGATTCAACCCTCAACACACCATTTCAAACTCGACATATTGTACTTCTTAATTAATCCTTTAGGTTGCGAGCTAATTATTTTGGCTTCTTCTTGCTTGATTTATGCTGCTGCTTGAGTGCGAAATTTTGTCTTTATTTACCTAAATACAGTTTCATATGTTACGCAATAATAAACTTAATTAACTACTAGGTTTTAGAACATGTAGAAAATTATTGAATGTTTTAAAGAATTTTTTAAAGGGTAGAGTTATTAATAGCCTAATGTCAAAAAAAATATTCTTTTATGTCATGATTTTTTAAATTATTCTTTTTTAGCCAAGAGAATAATTATTTTACCCATTATACCTTTACTAAATTAACTCTTTCATTTGAGTTTGTACCATTATTAGTTCACCTCGTACCACAATTAATTCCCCCCGTACCACACTTTATTTAAGCCCGTAACATCATACCTTCAATATGTACCCCAAATATTGTACTATTTGCCATTTTTTTAGCGTACCACCATACATTTTGGATGTATCATATTCAAACACCTCGTACTACACTTTGTTTAAGTCCGTCCCATTGTTATCGTACCACACATTATTAAGTCACACTACAATTCATTTAAGTATGTACCACACATAATACATCTCTTAGTCTCATACAACACAATTAATTCACATTATATAATATTATATTAAGTCCGTACAACAATTTACTCACACCGTACCACCACATAATTAGTCTTTGCCACAATTAAATCATCTTTGTACCACACTTTATTTTTTATTCCATACCACCATTAATGTACCACGCACTGATTCACACAGTACCACATTTTATTATATCAGTACCACTATTTATTTAAGCTCGTACTACTTTAATTCATCTCGTACAATAACCGTACCACACTTTATAAAATATTTACCACCATAAATTCATCTCGTACCACACTTTATTATGCACGTACCACCATATTTTAAGTATGTACCATCATTTTGAAGACCATATAATTGTAGTGTTTAGTCTTATACAACAATAAGCTGCTTGAGCCATATATGTCAAATCCGAGTAAGACTCGTTGGGAGGCAATGAAATGGCTTCTCGGGTATTTGAAAGATACAATGGATGTTGGTCTTAAATTTTCCAAATGTTTTGATGATGTGAATTTAGTTGGCTGTGTGGATTCAAATTATGCAAATGATAGTGATAATATGAGATCAACTACTTCTTATGTTTTTACCTTGTGTGGCTCTTGTATTAGTTGGAAATCTCAATTACAGAGTATTGTTGCTCTGTCCACGACTGGGTCTGAGTATGTTGCTATAACTGGAGTTGTAAAAGAGACCATTTGGCTGAAAGGGTTGTCACTGAGATTGGTTTGTTTAAGAAGAAAGTAGATATCTATTCTGATAGTCAATCTGTCATTCAATTGCGTAAAAACTCTGTATTTCATGATAGGATCAAACATATTGATGTTAGTTTTCGCTTCATTCGTGATATCATTGAAAAAGGCATAATTGAGCTTTTAAAGATTGCATCTGAAAAGAATCCAACTGACATGGGAACTAAATGTTTAAATTTGGATAATTTAAGACATGCATGAGGTTGTAGCACTTTGATTCAATTGATTGATATGCATCTTGCTTGGGGATTAGACTGTTTTTTCTTAACAATTTGTGCAGTCTTTTATGTTTAAAAGTGTTTGTTTAAAACTTGTGCTAACTTTTGTGTTGAGTGTGCAGGTTGGGTAGACAACCTGTACTACTAACTGTTTGTTCTCTGTGCAGGTTTTACGGGTAATGATGAGAAAAAAAGTCATTTGTTCAAGAATAATGGGTGACAGTGTTGGAGATGAACCAAAGAGGTGGAGATGTGTTGGGTCTAGTTGCTTGTGGGCATTAACCTCATTTTGAGCCCACTTCTTCTTTGGCCCATCTCCTTATTCTCCTTCAGAAATTCCCCTTTATTAGGCAGCCTCAAGATCTCTCTCTCTCTATCAATGATTTACTTGTGATTTGATCTCATGGCTATCACAGCCTAAAATCATGGTTTAATTGACTGAATAAGTGTTGCCCTCTTATGTTATATAAATCGTTCATTCGGTATTTGTATTGGCATCCAAAATACGAGTTCCTAACTATTCTATAGAGAGTGAGAGAGGTTTGAGAGTTATTAAGGGTGAACGTGAAAGAATGAAACATTTGGCGTTATCTCATTTACGTTGGATGAAAGCCCGTTGGAACACAAAGGTTTAAACCCATGTAGTTCTCTAATAGTTGGTTCGGGTTTGATAGTACCAAATCCTAACAGGTGTTAGGCCATCTAGAAATCCATCTGTGTTATTCATAAGAATATGGTCGACTCGGCTATGAAGTCGGCTATGGATCGATAAGTACAAAATAGTATAAGATCATTTTTTATATATATATAAAACCAACTCTACGTGTTATTGCACTCGAAATTGGACCCTTTTTGTTTATCAAGTTTAGCCCAAATCGAGCAACTTAAATTTTATTCTCATTAGTCAACGAACTAGCACCCTTGAAAAGAAAAGAGAAAAATCGAGTGATGACAATGCCTACATGCATTAATTGATTAGTCTTTTCTTTTTCTTTTTCAATAAAAAAAAAAACCCCAATTTCCTGTCATTCCTTTCTCTGGTCATACGGGGCATTCACAAAATAATACAATTGAACACCACTATTTACAAGATAGTACAGTGTTCAAAAAATATATACTTGTGTTCAACTTTTTTTGTGCGTCTGTTCAATTATGTTGTACCAATTTATAAAAAGTGGTTTGGAATTGTATTATCCTGCACTTAATCCTTCTCAAAGCATAACAGAAATATTGAATATGGATTAATTTTTTAGAGGATTTTAGTGTTTCTCCTGATTAAAATTGCATCAGGTTTGTTTAGAAGCTAATAAACACTAATTTAGTTATTAATCCCAAGATTATTCTCTATGTTATTTCCTCCGTCTCACAAAAATAAGTGTGTAGTTATTTTTTACACGGATTCAAAATTAAAGTATAATAATTAAAACATTAAAATTTTATTGTATTTTTTCATTATATCCCTATATGGCTATATCTATTCGTTTCCCACGACAATTATTAATATATAAATATTAATTTGAAAAAAAAATAGAGACAAAAATGAAATTAAAAATTAATGATATACTTAAATACAGTAATTGACCTGTCTTTCTTGAACTGGTACTAGATATAGAAGAAAATAGAAAATAAGTCACTTTTTGGAACAAAATGAGTAATTGTTTGACATGATGATACTTTATTTGCATTCTCAACATAATAAATAAATGACACATGAGTTGCCATACTATGAAGTGTGAAAGAAAAATCCGAGTTTATTGAGATGAATGAACCTTCTTTTTACTTCTATTGCTGCAAAAAACAGAAGCTGTATAATACATTTTGATTGAGAATGAAAAGCTAACTTCTCACCCAAAATTTACAAACATTTGGTATTAATGATCACCTCCCTCCCTTTTGCCTCTTTTCTTCCAAAGAGGCAGCCTCCTTCAACATATCAGCAGCATCCTGATGCATGTCCAGTTTGGCAAGGGCAACTGACTGCATGTAGAAAGCCGTTGCCCAATCCGGATACACTATCTGCGCTTGCATTGCATCTCTAAGGGCAACGTCCGCTTGATCATTCATCAGATAACACAGGCTGCGACGAGCATAAACTGTCGGAGAAACCATCGTCCCCACATCTATAAACTGCGCACACCAGAGCATGTTAATACAAAACACCGCGACTGTTTTGCATGTAATGAAAAACACGCGGGATCTGCTGTTACACGTACGATGATGTGACATCTTATGTTATAGTATCTAGTATCTAAATGAACAACAAAAGATATCACACCAATGTGTTCACCTGAGAATAACAATCGATAGCAGCCTTAAAATCCTTGTCGCGAAATGCAAAATCCCCGCGCTTTCTAGCATCCAGCATATCTCTCATCTGCTGAGTCCATTCTTGGAACGATAACTGGAAGAGGAAAAGAGACAATGAGTAACATTTTAAGTTCATCAAAAACGTGCACTTCTGCTACGAGTCAAAATTACCTCGTTAGTCCCTTCATCATCCCGGTAGTGTGTGGTGACCAGAATTTGGTGAATTGCAGTGAGATCCATTCGAGAGCACGCCTCCCCCATCGGTGAAAGTGGACGCTGCGGTGTAGATGGAGCTTCTTCCTGCTTAGAAATTCCGAGCATGACATAAGAGGGCACCTGAAATCCAAAATCATCATCATATTATTGTAACTATGATCTTTTTTTCGTAAAAAAATAAGGAAGAATGTATCTTTTGTCCCCGTACCTTTTCATTTATTTAGTTTTGCCCTTCTACTTTATTTTGTTAGTATATTAACCCATGCACTTTGGATAAACACATTATTGTCTCCTTCACTGTATTGTCTCCTTTACTTTTGGAAAATGCATATTCAACTCTCTATGTATGATTATTTTCTTTCCCGCATGATGAAAAAGATACAAGGAGCAAATGATTAAAAAAAAAATGAAAGTGAAAATTAATACAAAGTAGTAGAGAAAATGCAAGGGCAAGAAATTAGGAAATGAAAAGTACGAGAGGTCAAAAGTTAGTAAACAAAGTACCAGGGGCAAAAGAAAAAAATAATGAAAGTACATGGGGCAAAAAGATTATTAATATACCTAAAAATATGGTTCAGTTGATATGAGAGAGTGCAGTTTGAGATACTTACATCCAATTTTGGCTGTAAAGGAGAAAGAGTAGCGAAAAGATCCTTTATATTAGGCCTCTCCCTAGGTTCGTATTGCAAACATTGAGAGGCAAGGCCAACAACTACGGTCGCTTCTTCAGTAGAAAATTTGCCCTCTAAATGAGAATCCATCAAAAGTATAATGTTGTTACCCCGTATCATATCAAGAGCCTGCATACGGGCAGAGCAAACAGTCACCATTACAATCATTTGGTGGGACAAAGTTTCAGCTCATTTTTCATAGCAGGAAATATACGAGGTATAAATTTTATTTGGTGCATGGAAAATAAGCAACTTATATCAAGTATCATAACACCACCAGAATAAGTTTTATCCTTTTTGAGCAGTTATGCAGATACCTCAAAAACGGTCCATACTTGACTCAATTCCTTATCACTTTGATTAACAAAACATATGCTACAAAAATGTATGGAACCAAGATAAGAGATTGAAAAAATTATCTGATCTATGCTACAATAAAAGCAACTCACATGACTAGGAGGTATGTGTTTTCCGCTGAGTAGATCCAAGAGGACAGTTCCGAAGCTGTACATCACACTTTCCGGGGTTACCCTTCCTACAATACGCATATTATACCAAATTATTTGAAAATATTGAACTTGTTCAACAGAAGTTCTAATAATTGAAACCACAAAGGCAGTTTTACAGCTGTTGGACCAGATGCTTGCCAATTAAAAAGTTAGTTAAAAGACCCCATTTCCATTACAACGTTTGAATTAGCACTCGTATTTTCCCGTATCAGAAGTTTGAATATGGAACCCAGAAAATAAGTAAATAGCACATACTATAGATTGAAATCAAGCATGCAAACCAAAGTATACCCTTTATCCATAGAGAAAAGAAATGTACCATTTTTCAAATATTCAGGGGGTGTATAGGCAAGATTAGTGCTATAACTCTTCCCATCCCGACTATTTTTCATCAGCCCAAAACATGAAAGCCGGGGATCTCCATCCTGGAAAATTCAATCAAATTTAGATTATCAACGAAAAACAGACTTCACATGAATGCCAGATTATTACCTCATCAAAGAGAACTCTGTAGGCATTGAGGTCATGATACAACGGGCGACCTTCTTTGCTACAATATTCCAAAGCTTCAGCTATATAAATTGCTACTCTCAACCGCATAGCCCATTCAATTGTCTGTCTTTCCCCTATTCAATCAATCACCCATTTCCATTAAACAAGGGAATTCACAATTTCATCGAAAACGTAACATTTGGAATGGACATAAATTGTACAAAACCCGATCATCACATCACAGATAACATTAAAGCAGGAAAATCATACCAACTTAAAGGCAATAATTTCAAGAATTGCGTAAGAATAAATACTACATTACATTACATTACATACAATGAAATAAATGCTTGGCAAGTGTGTCATTAGGCATGAACTCAGCAACCAACAATCTCTCATCACCATCACAACAATACCCTATCAAATTTGCCACTCGCCGATGCCTCAGCTTCCCCACCCCCCATGCCTCCTCCTACAAAAATAAAGAATTTCAACATCATGGATACAAATGCATATTCAAAATTAAGAAATTTCAACACCATAAACACAAATGCATATACATACAGCAGAATTATGCATATATGTGTAACGGAGGGGCAAAATACCGCAAACTGTTTTGGGTCGGGCCAGGCCAATTTAGGGAATTTCTTGACGGCGATCCACCGCCGGTTCTGCAACCGTCCTTTGTAAACAACATTAGGGGCTTTTTCACCGCTTTCCGAGACTATAAAATCTGAGCTGAAATTATTTGTGGCGGTTTTGAGGTCCGCAAAGGAAAACTCAGAAAAAGACGGAACCCCTGTGGATGCTATTCCGAGCTCCGGTACGGCAGCGGCGGGGGCAGATGACGGCGGCGGCCGCCCCTTTTCCTTTTGCGGCGGCGCTTCGGTCGGTGAAAGCTGCGAAAAACAGCAACCCATGCCTCCCCTGTTTCCCTCTCTCTACGAGTTCCAAGGTTTTTTCTGGGAGGACACAAGAAAAGCATTAATAGACAAACAAACAAAACAATTTAGAGGATTTTGCAACAGTGAAAAGGAAAAAGATGGGATCTTTGACCTTTTTAGTTGTGGGTTTTGCTGGTAATGGAGCTCAATAATAATAAGTGGTTGTTTTTGCTCCTCTTTCTTTCTCTCTCTCTCATCAACTTGGTTACATGCAATCACAGAGAGAGAGAGAGAGAGAGAGAGAGAGAGCAGCTCGATGATGGGTTTGCTAATTAGCGGAGTATTAAATTGTGGAAAGGGACCGACAGACACTGGGTGGTAGTATTAATTCATAAGCAAGCAAGAATGAGTGTATTTAAACAATGATTTGTTGGCATTAATGAAGGTTTGCAGGATTCTTAATCATGTAATTTAGGTAGCTAGTGAGAAAAAGAAAATAAAGGGAGGCATCTTGTTGACATATCGAACTCTTATCATGATCGCCACGTGGCGCCATCTGAAAGGATAGATATTGAACCATCTACAGAACAAATAAGAAATTTCCGATCTCTTTTTTGTTGTCAACTGCTGAATTCACTCGTGGATAAAATTACATTATATTTTGCTTTTTTAATGTAGTAAATATCCTTATCAACCTCCGTTTGCGAATTTATTTGTAATTTCATATTAAATATCCATTTAAGCTTTTTAGTAGAGCTTTTCAATATAAATAAACAAACTCAATAGCGAATTTGAATTGCTAATTTGTGAGTAAAATCGTGAGTTAATTTGTATACTTATGGTGAAAGTTCAATGTTAATTTATAATTTCCAAACTTAATATATATAAAAATATGTAATTAAACTTATTTTGTTAAAAGAAATTATTAGATTTGGTAAATATAGATGTTTTTCAGAAATATATAAAAATAAGATTGTTATTAATTAATGGACAATCAAACTTAAATTGGTATTATTAAAATACTTTAAAATTGTATAAAGTTCGAAAAAGCTTGTAAATTTTCAATAATTAGGTTCAAGCTCGACTCAGTAATAAACAAATCAAACTCTATCACTCTAGGTATGGTTCGCCCTGATTTGGTGCATAATATTTAAATTTAGATTTGTATTTAATCAAATCCTCCAATCATAAGTTGACAAATTTAAAGATTTAATATACAAATCAGTCTAACTATTATTATTACATTGCACAGGAAGAAAACTCGAGAAAATATGTACGAGAGGAGGAATTTTTTTAGTTGAAAATTGGAGACATGATGTGTTTGTTATCTTTATGATTGATGTAAAGACAGATTTTTGGGATTAGGTGTATGATTACTGTGAATATGCCCACATAGATAATGTGATTATATTGAATGAAAGTTGATTGGGGGGCATATATTCGAAAGAAATGGCTTTTTACCAACCTTTTGCTACTAATAATCATGACACTTCTCAAATTTTGACTAGCAATCGACATGCTTCAGGAAATAATTAACAAATTATATAATGTGTGAAAGCGACGAGACCTTAAATATTTGCATTCATTTCGTGTCGTTTGAATGTTTTATACACGCGATTCTGTATCATCCGTCAATATTGTATGCTGGAAATACAGAAGATCCTTTTTTATTTGTTTTTTGTGTGAAAGATATAAATGTCTGAGCCTAAAATAATGACCAAGTAGACATTAATTGAAGTTCGTAAGAGGAATAGTAAATACTCCTACTAAAATTAAGTTGCTAAACAAATGGATTGGTTCAGAGAAATTTAGGTGCTGTTTGGATTAAATTCTTGAATGAAAATGAAAATGAAAATATATTTTTTCTCTATAGGGGAATAATTATAGAAAAAATATTAGTTAATTAAAATGAAAAAAATTATTACTTTATTTAAAAGTAGAAGCAATATTATTGATATATTTTATTATTAATTATTTTACATCCATTCTCTCATTCCCTTTAAAAATTTCCAACCAAAACCCCCATTAGTGCAGGGCCCAACGATTTCAAATTGAAGGTGCATTTTTTTCATTAGATGCGGTCAAGCTTAAAGAGTAAAAAATTCAAATGCAGAAATAGTTTTGGCGTTAAGACCACTCAAGATTTTGAGCAATTGTTCAGCTTGCAAGACCAAAGTTATTATTTCACGCAGCGCAAACGTGATTAAACGTGATAATCCATTGATTCAATATGAATACTGGAATAACACAAATTAAAACACATGAAAGGGATAAAATTCAATATTTTTAATTCATAAACAACTGAATAATAACGAGTTGCATAGCTCCTATTTATAATAGAAATAAACTAGGTTTTTAAGCGTATAAGCCCGACCCACTAATAATTAATCAAAACTTAAATAAAGCCCTAAAACTATAAAATATAAATACTAATAATAAATAATTAAATCTCCATCATTATTTGTCATCCGTACATACCGAAAATATCACATATTCACCTGTGGGTGTGGGTGTGGGTGCCAATGCTTATTATTGTCATGTCATATAAACAAGAAATCCATAAATATTTAATTAATTATTTATTTATGTAACATGTGGTTTGACATATAAGATGATGGTTGATGAACATATAATCATTTCACCCCTACATACCACCTAATTCTCTCGCACAATTCATTATAATAAATATGTAAGTAATCACATACCTATTTAGACATAATTTACAAAAATGGCATAGTTCACCACATACTTTGGTAGATGATGAGAGCCATCTCCAAATCCTCAACTATCAAATAATTAGAGTGGCATTAGCTGAAAAGAAAATGGGAGAAGTCAACGATTGCAAACTTGTATGTATTAGGCTTAGCTAGCCGCCTAAGAAGAAGATGATAAACCACCTTTCCAATAATGTGGTAGGCATGGACCATTACCATTACCATTACCATTACCATATTGTTAACAATTTCAAACCACTCATAATAACAATAATAAAATGTTGCATATTCTAGGAATTTCAAACAAGTCCACTAAGCCAATCGAATTCGTAAAAATAATTTTGATAAAATAAAGAATTCATTCTACTACTCAAAACCATCATCCATCACCTTATTGAAGGTACATACATCCGAGCTGAGCTTTGAATTAATAGATTATAAAAAATTCCTGTACAAAAAATTGAACAGAAAAACTAACATATAATGGAGTTTCTACTTAATTTATACACATGCCGGCCTTGCTACTTTATGAGGAGAAACTTACATAAGTTTGTGATGTTGGCATACGGCCTTTATGCTCAGGAAGAACACTACACTAATCTAAGGATATTTGAATACACAACACGGACGCTTCTTCTCTTCCCGGTTTTTCTAGGTCAAGCTCGTAAACGAGCATTGTCCCTGGCTCAGTTCTAGATATCTGCATTGCCTCTCCTTTCATCAACAGATGACTGCAAAAATACATCCACCTCGGCCTAATCAGACATTAGCTCCCCGGTTCTCAAAATTGTTCAGTTAAGAAACACATACACTTATCTTCGGTTTTAAGCAGCAGAAGATCAAGCTTAGATGCAGCATACGAGCGCCCTCAGCACATATAACTTTTGTTGAGCTCGTTTCTTCTCTTCAGCTATCCTTTGGCAACGATCAAAATGTTGCCAATTAGTATCAAGCTTGTATATGAGAAAGACGAGTTTTAGCTCTGAACTAAGAAACCTCCTCTTGCTCCCGATTGAGATGGTCCTCATCAATGCGCAGCAATAGCTCCTCGTAAACTTTTAACGAGTTAGCAGTGAACCTCTCCATTGCCTCAAGAACGTGTTGCAAACTTGCCTGCAGACTTCCTCCTTTGCTCGTCTCACTTTGATACACGGCCTGTCCAGCTAATGCCATCCCATTGTCGTCTGTAGAAATCAACACCATCCGTTTGTCCAATGCCTGAATCTGCTTTTGCAACTTCTGATCTTCTTTATCCAGACTCTTGATTTTCCTCTCATCCTTATTCGCCAACATCTTTTGGCGCAGCATTGCCTTATCCTGGTCCCACAGATGAAGGATATTCGAGGCAAAGTCGCGCATACATTCAACCACTTCTTTCTCGGAGATTCTTTCCAAAGACTGCCACCACTGATTACAGACGACAAACACTGGTGGGGCCCCAATCCTGCCGGGAGAGAATGGGACGGGCCCATCAGCTGTTTCCTCAGGAACGTAGAGGAGGCATTTCATAAGCCAGTTATTCAATGCTCGAACGAAACCCTTTTGTGCACCAATCCAGTGCGAGAATCCTAGAGTCCAATTAATCAGATCTTGCTCGAGTTGCCTTGTGGCTTCGAAATGAGTATCGCTGAAGTGATTTCGTATTGCAATGGCGTCTAATCGTTTGGCTTCTCCGATTGCTTGACATTGATTACGATGGCACTCCAGCATGGACTTCCACATTCTAGACAACCTGGAAAATACGTTAAGGAAAGATACTATCAAGACACTATTTATTATAATGGTAAGCAACAATTAATATGAACCTTGTAAGCTTTTAAAGTGCCACATCCCGCTTTTCGGGTTTAGAAAGTAACTTTTGAACAACACAACAGCCGTGTGATGTCAGAGCAGGTTTGTGATTCTGTAGACTCGCTAAAGTATCCTATTTAATTAAATATAGTCAAAAGTGTCGGGTATTTTTTAAAATAAATGATTGTACTAAACTAATCCTCAAAAGATTACAAAAATCGCAATGTGACGTAAACACAAAACAGAACCAAGAAGAAAAGGAGATTCTTGATGACGCGTGGCTAATAGACAACTAGTTTTTACTCGCATTTTGCACCAAAAAGGTACTAAAGTTATGAATGCGGAAAATCCGTGATAAGGCCCAATAAAGGATGCAAAGTAAAACTAGGTGCATCAATCAATTAACAGAACAATCCTAAATTAAAAACAGCACTTTTAAGGTAAAACAAGTACAGAAAAAACAAAGAGGTCAAACTACAAGGAACGTGACCCAGACAATCTGTTTCAAAAGGACATATGAATATTGACATACCCTTGAATGAATTCATTTAGCTGGGGCCACAGCTCGTCATCTCTCAAGTTATTTATCTTCACCGAGATCTTATCAACTACCTGAATTGCAATTCTAATTTTTGTGGAGAGACTCCTCACCAACATCCTCGTAACATCAATTTTGTGAGGCTCGGAACCCTTTTCATCCATACGCTTCAGTTTTTTAGACTTTCGTTCATGGAGGATTCTCATTTTTTCCTCAACCTGCAAAATGAACATAAAGAAGATTTACAACTAATCTATTGAAATTGAACTTCATCAAATTAATAAATACTTTTAGCCGTAAACTCTGCTAATGTGCGAGTAAATTGGCCAATTAACAAATTAATCCACTATAACAATATACAATACAACTTCCAGTTGTATCAAAAGGTGATAAAAATATTAAACAAACATGCAAAACAAAATTCGTAATACATCAATCAATAATTATGTAAATTGCTCAGAGGAACATAATATATATTGCTTTGCAACAACATGGATGCAGAATTAAATGCATTAAAGAACCATCTCTTTAAGATTTTGAATGAATTCTTGGAAATAGTGCCAACGGGGACCACGAACCATATGGTCGGCAAACATACATAATGAAGCAACTACAATTGTCCAACTAGATAAAAAGCTGAGAAATGTTGTGGCAGCAAATTAAGGAAGGGGGTAAAAACACGGAGGCAATGACCGGAGTACGACTGTACCTTAACTTCGTCATACAGCTTTTTCTCCCAAATGTGCAGCTTATGTAAAGTAGAAGAAAGATGTTTGGACCTCAACTCCAATTCTTGATTGATTTCTAACAAGGTAGGATCAGTACCATCAGAGCTTTTCGACGTTGAAGGTTGCGATGACACCATCGGTAAATGCAATATCTTGGAAGTAACTGCAAGGAGATAATTCAGGTTAAACATATCAAAAAACAATCAGAGCTCCATCAAGATCAAGCAATTTCACTTAAATATCACAATAATTTGCACAAACTCACTGCACTGCACTGCAATTCAATCAATCTCAACACTAAAACAAGATAAATAAATTCAAACACCATTCCGAATAAACCAATAAACTAATCACAAAAAAAAATAAAAAATCAAAACTTCACCATTGCCACCATTTTTCCTCTTGTAAGGATGCTTTCCAACTTCAAGAAACTGCGAAAGCTCACTTCCTGACTCCGAGGCACGCTCAAACTGAACCTGAATCTCCTTCACAACATCGGGATCTCCCTTAAACCCGCCACGGGGCTTAAATCCAGCTGCATTGCCACGATCTTTGGACCTCTCCTCAGCATCAACAACCTTCTTTTCGACCACATGAACCTCATACTCCACAGGATCACTCTCCATTCCGACGCTGGGCCTCGCCTTATACTGTAACTCAGCATCATTCACCCCTCGACCATCTTCCTCCATTGCTCCCCCCTTCGAGTAGCTACTCCTCCCACTATCCACATACTTCTGATCACCATGAACTTCCTTCACAACCTCATCTTCCTCATCTTCCAAATCAGGGATCCCCTCTTCCTCTCTCACCTCCCTTGAATCCCGGCTTGGGGTATAAGCAGGGTAATACTTTTCAAAGCTCTCAAAAGGGTTCAGAAAATCCCAAGGGGAGGAGCTTGGCGGTGATGGCGGCGGCGGGGGTGCTTTTGAACTTGAAGCCACCGCCGGAACAGATGAAAAACCGCCGCCTCCGTACGGCGCCGGTGGCGGAGAAGAGCCACCGAAAAATCCACCTCCGCCACCGTAATTAGCATAACCATTGTAGTTATTATTGTAACTATTATACACGGGATAAGAAGGGTTTGGGTTCTGATAATTACTATTGGAATAATTGGGATAAGGATTGTATGAAGAAGAAGGGGCGGAAGATTCACCCATATGCATCGTCTCTGGATTCATCGGCCGTTGCGTGTACACCATAGACGGCGTCGTTTGGTTCTTCATAAAGTTCATATGCATAAACCTCCCTTCTCCTCCTCCGCCGCCGCCTCCCGGAAGATTTAGATTGAGATTCTCGTAACCCGGGAAAAATCCGCCGTACGGCAGGTGGTGCGGCGGCTGGTGGTGGAGAACCGGGGAGCTGTCATCGTGATGATGGTGCAGCGACTCTGAACCGGAGCCGTCGTCGTCGTCCGAGTCATCATCGGAGTGGAAGTTGAGATGCGAACCGGAGTCGGAGTGCGAGTCGAGGTGGTGCTGAATTTTCTCCGGCGGCGAGGCCGAGGGCTCCGGCGGGTGGGGGTCCCCTTTCCTCTGGGCAGGGAGGTTGAGAACCGGGGAGGGCGGGCCCTGGACCGTACCGTCGAGATCTTGGCTGAAAAAGCGGTCTAATGAAAGGCCGACGGCCTTGAGGGAGTGGAGATAGACGGCGTGGGCCTCGGCGAAGGCGTAACGCTGGCGGACTGCTTCGTCGAGAAAGTTGCATCGGTCGCGGCATAAATCGACCGCCGGCGAATCCTCGGGCTTGGAAGTGGCGCAACCCATGAAAGAAAATAAAATGAAAAAATGAAAAATAAAAGTGGGTAAAATAAATAAATTAGGATTAAAGCATGGTTGATGAGAAAGAAATTTAGGGTTGGAAAAAAGGGGGAGAGGAGGGAAGGGAAGAGGGAAACGGAATCTTTTCTTTATTAATTTGTTTTTCTTTTCTTTGTTGGGTTTTGCCAGCACAGATAGTCTCGTCGGATAGTAGCAGAAGAGAGAGAAAGAGTGGCGAGTGTGTGAGAGAGAGGGGATGAACGTCGGTGTGTAAAACACCAAATATTATTTCTTTTTTTTACCATATTTTACTTCGCGTTCTAAAACCGAGTTCACCTAGATTTCTTTTTTCTTTTACATAAATTCTGAGCATTCAATCGGATTTTTAGTTTAATTTTGATTTTAATTTTAATTTTAATTTTATTTTTTTCAAAACATATGCTTATTATATCAAATTATGTATTTGTTTTTCAATTGAAATATTATTAATTTATGTTTGACATATTTTTACAAAATTCAAGTGCATATCGTGCACTTAACTATACACAAAAACTACTCATATATAATCACGGTTATGTACAAGTAATATTTTTTCCACTTATTATAATATTTTTATTTTTCTTTTGTGGATGTACCATGATAAATTTTTTATTCCATAAAAATCAACACTTCATATAGTAATAACTAATAAATAAATATTCTATTAAACGATTGTTCTTTTACTTTTCACACCTCATCACTTTATATAAAAATTAGCATGTCATTAATTAACAAATTAGTATTTTATTGAAAAAAAAGTAGATAAAATAGATAAAATAAGGGTACTGTATGGAGTATTGTGAGACTCATTTATTTGTTTGCGGGTGGTGTTTATTTCCAAAAAAGTATAGGGTAATTATTTGGTGAACAACCAAAAAAGAAAAGTGAGTATAAATTTGGTGGACGGCGGGAGTAATAAACTTACTTCGAAATGAAGGGAGTATTATTGTTGGGCATATGAAATTTTACTATTAAAAAAATCAAACATTTTCCAAAGTGATGAAACCAGAATTCTTTCTTTATATATGTATACTAGATTAACCCCCGCGTAATACGCGGATTCTTGTGATACACCTGTAAAATATATATATATATATATATGTGTATATATATATATATATATATATATATATTAATGTAAAAACACTTCATTTTATACATGATTATTCATTAGCTTTTGGCATGAGATTTAATGTAAAAATTGTTTCTTAGTATTTGAAGGCATAAAGTAAGAATATTTCAATTCTTTTTACTTTGTGGTTATAGTAGATGTTTCTTTATGGGTAAAAGTAATGACATGTGATGTATTTTTAAGATGTTGGGAGGGAATAATTAAAAAAAAGGCTTAATTTGTTTTAATTATTTTTTGTAATGTACAATCTAGTATTAGACAATTTTTTTGAGCAAATGGTCAATCGAGTATGGGACAAAGAGAGTAGTAAATATAAATTGATTAAATATTTTTCAATTGACAAAAAATATATGAAGTATTAAAATATATCATATAATTATAAAATTATATATTTGATATAAAAGAATTATGAGAAGGTATTATGTGAATATTCACGCTAACTATTACCATGAACAACAATTCACTAATACATTATAGTTAAACAACTAATAAATTTTACCAAATATTACTTTAGTGAAAACAACTAATATCTTTAATGAAAACAACTAATATTATTTAATAAAATAACTTATACCCTTCAAATGTATTTCACGGTGAAATTGTCATATATTACTTTGCCAAAATTTATATGTAAAAAGATCTCACGATTGACCGCACCAATTAACATTTTCACGTTTATTCAAATGTAGGTTTGAAGTCTAAATCTTTTACATATTTATAAAAATTAGTGTATTTTAATACTATGTAGATTGATATTTTTATTGAAATGTAGATTTGAATCTAAATCTTATAAATCTTTAAAAAAAATATAAAGTGTGTTTTGATACTATGTAGATTGATGAGTAAATTTTGATAAAGTTGATTTTAAAGTATAAGCATATCAACAATGTGTAGGCTGGACATTTTATGTAAAATTAATAATAATGTAAAAGTAGATTTTGACTTCTTCCCTCATCCTTAAAAATAAAAAACTGCAACACCATATAAATTTAAGGAATGTAGAAAGTAGTTATTCAAAGCATGCAAAGATTTGTATAGTGGTTTAGTTGGTAAGTAATATAAAAATTACCTAAGAGGTCCTAGGTTCAAATCTATGTTAGTACTTTTTTTTTAATTGGACTCTATATTAACATGACACATGTATGCCACATATTCAATGACAACCAATAAAATTATAACACATCACTACAATATATTACTCACTTCATAAGAACGCGACACATCATCCAAATGCTTCTCAAGATGACACATCATCAGCATAAACTCCCTATTAGTATAATAGGGGATGTGTGTGTGAAAGTGGTTCATATAAGAATTATTGAAGAAGTATTAGTTATTTTTAGTGAATTGTCTTAGTCTTTTTTCAGTAAATAATTAATATTTTTCAGTGAAAACAACTAATATTTTTCGATGATTCATACATGAATCATTTTCACTCTATACTTTATCTATATCTCTATATATATTAATAATAAAATAAAATAAGTAATTCGATGTTTATTTCGTCCGGAACAAACTGCTTTTTGTTGATTTCAAAAAACAAACAAACAAATTTGTTTTGGTTTTTTTTTTTTTGAAAGGTAATCAATTACAAAAGTTTCCTAACATAATCAATTACAATAGTTCCTTCGACCACCGGGTACATGGCAACATCTTTTCATCTCGCTGTAGACCGGAACCGCAATCACCACAAGAGGGGGACCACCCGAACCCGCAACTCCGAACCACAACCGCACTGCAGCCGGAACCGCAACCACCACAAGAGGGGAACACCACCCCACCACAATAGGGGAACAACCACCCCACTACAAGAGGGAAATAAATTCCCTCTCCGTGTCTCGAACCCAAGACCTCTGGGTCTTAGGTGGTGGCCTCAACCACTTGAGCTACCAACACTTGACAACATTAGTATATGATTATTTTAGTACGCATTTTTCCGTATTAAAAAGGATGGGATGATATATATTTTTATTTTAGCATAGGGAATCGAAACTCATATTTAAGGAGAAAAGAACATTATTATCTCTATCTTTCAATAAAATAAAATTTATTATAAAAAAAATCAATTCAAATTAAAATTTCATATGCTCAACAAGAATAACATAAACTTTAATGTGCTCAGCATTAATTAAAAATCAATTCAAATTTATATGCTCAACATTAATTAAAATTCAATTTTTATAAAATCAATTTTTAATAACATAAAATCAATTCATATTAAAATTTCATATGCTCAACATTAATTAAAAATCATTTTCATAAAACTTTAACATAAACTTTAAACATGTTAAAAAAATCAAACATTCTTAAAATTCTTAAATATATAAATCCTTTTTAATATGTTTTGAAATTTAATGTTAAAATGTTAAAAAGAATAACATATTTATCCTTGGTTTAAGAATTTATTAATCCAGCTAAAAAAAATTAATAATCCATCTTAATATTTTTCTCAATAATTATATATATTTAAAAGAAAATATAAATGTGAGATAGAGTTGCTATACTTAAAAAAAAAAAAAAATACGACTAAGTATTTTTTAAGAAGTTAAACACTTGAATATATTTATCACTTATATATAATGTCACAATATATTGATGTATCTTCTAGTCTATTTATTGTTATTATTAGTTGATTTTTCATTGAGAGGAAAATTGTTATTTGGACTTTGATTTGAAAAGTACTCCCTCCGTCCATGAAAAATGGGCTTGTTACTTTTATCACGGTTATTAAGAAAGTTGATATAATATGTAAAAAGTAAGAATATTGTGTCAAATCAAGTACAAAATAAATTATTTAAAAAATGTTATGTGTGTATGTTGAAAAAGTAGATAAACTTTATTCTTTCCATTTTAGGCAACAGGACTATTTTTCGTGGACGGCTCAATAAGGCAACCAGGACTATATTTTGTGGACGGAGGGAGTAGTAAAGAACGGTTATTTGGACTTTGACTCTTGTAGCCGTCTCCCGCTGAACTTCATTTTGCCCAGGAATATTCCAATTCCGATTTTACCTTTTTTTTTTCTCTTATTTTCTTTTGTTATTATTAAATAAAAGAATATCCATAGAATAGCAGCATCATAAAATAACTACATAAATCGCTAATAATTTAATTCTGCACGACGAGCTCCATCTTTTATTCTTCATTTGAGGTTGATTGCAATTTCCATATAGCTTAATTTCACACTACTTTTTATTTTCTTTTTTGAGTCACATATGATATTAGAAGACTTACGTCTAAATTTTACTCAAATTGAGAAAATAAATATCACTATGTGTAATTTAATTTATAACGGGTTGATTTGGCATGAAGTACATTCAACATGCGCCTTGTATGAGCTTTTAAAGTTTTTGGAAGGTGGAGGTTTGGATTTATAGAATTTAAAAATAAATTAGGTAGCTGTTTGAATCCCATTAATTTAGTTGCAACAAAGGTTTTTCTTTATTTATAACTGAATCAATTTAGTTGCCAAAAGTATTTCATTAATTTAATTAAAGAAAAATAGGCAAAAATGACAAAATAATGAAAATGTCATTTCCATTTTGTGAAAATCTTCGTCGTATTTACAAAACTTAGCAAATCAGCTGATTTAATTCATTGCCCGTTGGTAACATGTATAAGTTGACGTGGCAGTGTTTTTTTTTTATGAAAATGTCATTTATGTTTATATTATTTAATGAAAAGTTCTTTATATTTTATAATTAAAAATTAAAATGTAGAAAATTATTTCATTTTTTTTTATTTAAGTGATAATTTATATATATGTAAATGTTTAAATAATTAAATACATTTCCTATTTATCTAAATATTTTAATACCTTTCCGATAAGTGATAACTAAATTTTATATTGTCTCTTTTCTTGTTATTTGAAATACATTAATTAAAAATTAGCAATTTAAATATAAAAAAAAATTATTTGATAAATATAAATATTTTAAAATATACTACCAAATTACTTTAAACTATTTGACAAAAATCCAGCAAATTATTTTAGACTATAAATATTTTCTAAAATATAAGAATTAAAAAATAGAAATCCAATAAAATTGTAATTACCAAATTAACAAAAATATACAAAAAAGTTACATAAATAATGAAAATTTATTATTTTTAAAAAATTAAAAATAATTTTAAAATCCATCTAAATTATCACTTAAATCCAAAATAATTTTAAAATTTACATATATAAATTATCACTTAAATCCAAATATATGAAATAGTTTCTATATTTTAATCCTTAATTATTAATCATAAAATATAAAGGACATTTTCATCAAATAATAGAAACATAAAGGACATTTATCAAATAAAACTGTATACCAGTTGCAAATGGGTTGCAGTCGGTTATAAAGTATTTTTGTCAAAATTTGAAAACACAGCGGATGTTTTTTTTAAATGAAAAAACATAAATGGTATTTTCATCGTTAATGCCATTATACATAACATATTTGTTAAGTTTTCCTTAATTTAATTGAAAAATCTTCCCATTAATTTAGTTGAAAAACTTCTTGCAAATATGATGCTATTGCTATCTGATTTAGCAAATTCTTAATCCCATTATTTGGTTTGGCTAAAATATTCCATTATAAATTGATTTGCTATATTAAATTTCATTAATTTATTTGGTCCAGGGAATTAATGACAATCCATTTTCCCTTCTCTTCTCAGCTTAGCTTTATTATCTTTCCTCCATTAACATTAAGATTTAAGACACAAGAAACCCAAATTTAAGAGATTATAATCTCATTAATTAAATAAGAAATATCAAAATATATTACTAAAGACAAAAATGACCAAGACAACATATAGATGGTGGTGGATTAACATATTGTAGAGCAATAATACAAGTAGTGTGGTGTGACTGGTCTCATAACCATGACATTATGTGAATTTTTTCCACTTTTTTTTATATTGATAGTCGATAGATATATCACAAGCCATATAATTAACTTTACATGATTTGCATATATATTATGTTAATAGTAATATAATGTAAGACATATAATATTATTCATGAATGCATCTTTAACCTGAGTGAATTTTTATGTCCCTTTATTTTAGGATATTATCTTACATCGATGCTATATATAGAAATCAATTAAGCCAAAAACATTATTTGTGGTATGTCTCTCACTTAGCAAACAGTTACGGTTGTTGGTTTTTTCCCTCACATTAAAAAATTAGTACTGGTATGTATAATAATAACATGAAATATTCGATCATTATTGGACTATATTATGTCTCTATCACTGTAGTGAGAAAAAGGTTCGTGAAATAATTATATTACTTTTGGTCAATAATCAAATCATGTAATAATTGAATCTGGCTAAATCTAAAATAATTGAAAAGTGAAATATTTATTCACCATCCCTAACTAAAACCACCAGTGAATGCATGATAACTTGATGAGTGTAATTTTGTCTTTTTTTAAGAGTAAAATGAGTGCCCACCGCACAATATCTCGTTATTGAATCAAAATTAACTTGTTTTGTTTATAAATATAAATCTGCGTAAGAACACTTTTTTTTTCTCAATACATTGCATTGAATAGTAGTCACTGATTCATTTATAAAAACAAGAAAATATGCAAATTGTTTATAATCCATTTTAAAATTAATAAAGAAGTAACACTTATATTCACCAGCTGCAAATATCTTTTAAAGATATACTCCCTCCGTCCAGGTATATAAGTTTTTTTTTATTTATTTAAAAAAAATGTATTGTTTATTAATGTATGGTAGGTCATATATTGACTTTTAAGTAAAGTAATGTGGAGTTGTGTTGTAAAAATTTATAGCGAGACGGATGAAGTACATCAGTTGCATATAAAAATGTATCTTAATAAATAAAGTAAATTAGTAATATTATTGTGAATAATTTTTTGTTTCAAATGTTTTAGTCGCATAGTAGGATTTGTTTCTGCTTTGTCGGAAAATTTCTCTCCACATAAATCTTATTGATTCGACTATACTGTAGACTGTAGAGGCTAAATATATGTAGCTATTAAGTCAATGTGTATCACTTTCAATACATTGAAACGGCATCATGTATAAATAATGGAAATAAATGGAGGACAATTCACCATTAAAATGAAAAATCTCAATTATTTTAGTATTTTTAAGTTCAAAGGTATAATTACAAGTGTGAGTTAATGCACCATGAATAGCAGTTATATCTCAACCAATTGCCACAGTGGCATATTTATTTTGATAATTGTTAATTTTTTGACTAAACAGTAAATAATGTATAGTACATATATGTGTATATTATATTTAGTAGTAGAATCTCCAATTCAAAATGTATTCATTAATTAAAACAAAAAAATTACTTTTAAATATTTGATTTGGCAGTATTTAATGTATGCTATATTTAAAAGGGGGAGGGAGGAAATTACATTGATGTGCTTTTTCATAAAAAAGAAGTGCCAGGGGAAATGGGAATATTCCAAATTTGGTCTAGAGAAAAGGAGAAGTAATATAATAACCGTCCAAATACAATCGTCAAATATTTGACTAGTAACAATTCAGGCATTAGCGAAAGAGAAAAGCCGAACGCGCTTCTTTCCGCGGAAAGACTTGCAGCGACTTTTCCAAAACTGGCTTTATCTCGTGTTTTCCAATCTTGTTTCAAATTAATAATTAATTAAATATTGCATTTGATATCAAATCTTTTAAATGTTTACTCAAATAAATATTAGAATCACTTGGAGTAAAGCTTTGCATGCATTCGGTGAAGCTTTTCAGCTTAAAGTGCATGTATAAGGATCAATTTTTCAGTCAACTGTTGACAATGACGGAGTCAAGCGTTAAAGAACACAAAATTTTATTTAATTTAAAGAGTTAATATTTTTATTTTATGAATAAATAAGGGAAAATGAATGTGGATAGTATGCTTTTAAGGTGCTAATTCTATGCGGATGAGGTGTGAACTTCGATGAGTAGCTACTGAAATTTCTTTTTAAATGTTCACTTAGCTATAGTCGGTTGAAGCCGCCCTTAAAATCCGCTCTTACCTATCGAATAAGCATCATTCATTCTGTCGTTTTTCTCCATCGACTTTAATAGTGGAAATTGATGGCGCTATTTATTTTGATGTTTTATGTAAATTTCATTTATTTTGAAGTTTATCCTTCTTAGGAACATGAAGCGCCGCCTATTCTAACACTTTATCTGAATGAGGGTTAAAAACTATTCGCTATGTTTTTTATGAAATAATATAAGTGGCAAATGCAATACTTAATTTAAAAAGGCTAGGTTATATTTTAAGCTTAAAATCTTCATATTTCAAATAAATGTATATTTGTATTTTTATAATGAGTTAAATAATTACTTTTAAAAAACTAACTATAGAACCTAGACCAACGTAAAATAGTCTTAGGCTCTCAAAATAAAATAAAATTATTTATGATCAACTGTTTAGCAACTAATAATTTTTAGTAGAATATTAATACCCTTTGTTGATGATCAAATTCTAATCACTTGGATTAGTGGTTGTTTTAGGTTATTTAGTGGATCATCAAACAATTACGTGTAATTGATTATCACTGTAAATGGTAAATACGAAAAATCGGGGAACAGATGAATATGTGTATTGATTACGTATATCCTACGAAAGTGTGTGTATTGGGGGTGTATAAGTGTGTGTAAATGTATTTGGATTGTATTTATGAATTTTCACTTAGTTTATTTCATTTAATATAAAAAATTTATACACACACCAAGTAGGATGTGGCTTGACCTTTACTCTCCCATGTGTGCATGCTTGACACATGGGTGAGTTGACCATTTGACTTTATCTATGCTAAATTCAATCTTCTAACCATATTTAGCTCATAATTACAAGCTGCTCGTCGAATTTAGGCTTCTCATTGGGGAGTTTTAGCTTTGCTCTTATTCGGCTGGTCGATTCTCTTGACTCTTTTATCCATGTTGTTCGTCCAGCCCTGATTGGTCTTCAGGCAAAGTCCTCCTTGCTTAATGTACATTTGTTCACCATAAATAGTTGTTCGTCAAATGGTAGTTGGTCGCCATGATGAAGCTGCTCTTCGTCATTTGATTATGATCAGTTTACTTTACTCCTTGATCCTCGGATTGCTTATCATAATGTTGCTCGCCTTGGTTAGTGTCTTGTTTGCCTATCAACGCCCTTCAACTAATAGATTTAGTGAAAACAATAAATATCTTTTAATAAAAATAACTAATATCTTCTAATGAAAAAACTAATATCCTTCAAACAAGTTCATGGTAAAACTTGTTCACACTATATTTTACCAAATAAAAGAATGTAAGATAGTCTTCAGCAAATGTTTAGAGATATAATTGGCGGTCTAATGTCGTTTCCTATTAACATTTTCGGCACTCCACATCACAAATAAAGCCAACTGCAGAGGATGAATAGCTACTCAAACATAGTCATTTAATTGACCAACACCCCCTGCTGGTTAAATTGCCCAACAGGGATTCATTCCCCAGTCGAATGTGGATTTTTTTTCTTCGTTTTGTTCGAGTGGCCTGATGATTATCACATGTAACATGCACATGCATGCATATGGATACTCACGTGATGTAACAAACTATGAGTAACAGAATTGCTATGCAAGCCAAGCCAAAGCTCATGGAACGCACATGCAAGTCAGGGTGGTTAGTTTGTTAGCTGAAATTCTGTTAGATCAAGTTAGTTAGGCGGTTACATCAATTAGCATAGCCACGGGTTGATTAGCTCTATAAATACAAGATGTAACTCTTCTCATTTGTGTACAATGAATATATGAATCTTCACCCACATATTGTTCTCTATTCTGGATTTGTTCCTATTCTTCTACATGTTATCTAGAGTCTGGTGTTTTTTCTAAAAAAAAAATCGGCAGCCCTGGTGAATCGACGTGATACTACATGGTTTGCGCTGAATTTCTCTTCTTTCTCTGAGTCCACTGGATCCGTTGATCATAATCACCTTCACAATACCAATTCCCCGGGTATGAAACTAATCTCAATTACTCTATATGGCCACAATTTTATCTCATGGAGCAAAGTTGTTTATCTTGCTCTTGGTGTTAAGGTTAAGTTTGGTTATATTGATGGTTCTGTATTGGCTCTTATTGATCGTACTTCGTATGAATTTTTTACATGGAAACGTGCTCTTGTATGGTTTCATCGTGGATTATTCATGCTATGTCCAAGGATCTCATTGATTCCTTCATTTCATGTGAACGTTTTGATGTCACTAATGGAACTAAGTTGTTCCAGCTTCAATAGAGTGTTTACCACCTGAAACAAGGTCATGATGTTGTGCATATATACTTTGGTAAACTGCAGAAATTATGGGATGAACTTGATGAATTCTCAAGTATTAAGGGATGTACATGTGGTAATTGCATTTGCCAAATTGAGAAGCAACTTCAGGATAAGGAGATGCAAAACAGATTAGTTCAATTTCTTATGGGTCTAAACTCAGAGTATGAGTCTATTAGGGTATGTTTGTTTTGAGACTCACACGGATGGACTTTGGACTTTGCGATCCACGCTCTGTTCTAGTTTGGGATTTAAAACCTGGTTTTCAAATCTCAAACTCAATCCCTACCTATAAACCTATTTTTACTTTTCACATAATTAAATACAATCACATCATCGCTTTTTTATCATCCACTCAATCTCTCACCTACTTTTCTCTTACACAATATAATAAAATAATACAACATCTATCACTAAAAGACATTGATTTGACATAAAGCAAAATCTCACCCTACTAAAATCCCAAAACAAACATACACTTATATTATTCATCAAGATTTTCACATCCTAAGATTTCAAAGTCATGACTTCCTCCGCACACCTAAATCCCAAAACAAACATACCCTTAGGAATCAACTGCTCATGCTTGATCATTTGCCAACAATCAACAGAGCTTACTCCACCACTCAAAGGATTGAGCAGCAAAATAAGGTTGATATACTTGATGATGCACATGTTCTTTTTAGTAAAGCCAAGGGCAGTTCTAGATCCACCACTCAAAGGATTGAGCAGCAGAATAAGGTTGATATACTTGATGATGCACCTGTTCTATTTAGTAAAGCCAAGGGCAGTTCTAGATCCAACAGTAACTCATGGACTAAAGGCAATTCTGCTTCTCAGACTTACAAATACAAGGAGGATAAGGATAAACTTACTTGTTTTCATTGTGGAGGAAGGAGACATGAGGCTTCTCAATATTTTAAGCTACATGGTTATCCTGAATGGTATGACAAATTGAAGAATTCAAAGAAAGCTGTTGTTGCAAATTACTTGGGCGAGGTCCTAGTTCAGAGGGGCATAATGATGCCATTTCACACATATTTAGCAAGAATTAGCCAAATATTTTGCTACACTATCTCATACAGCAGATAAGCCTAGTTCTCATGATACTCTTGCCAACATGGTAGATTTTGCAGGTACTTTTCATTGCAGTTTATCTGCTCTTGATGATGTCAAACATGGTAGTTGGATACTTGATACTTGAGCTAGTAGACATATGTCATTTGATAAATCCCTTTTCACATCCAGATTGAAAACTTTGAATGAACACATATTAGTTTATCTACCTAATGGAAACACTATTTCTGTTACACACTATGGGCATATCACCCTCAGTACTTCCCTAATTTTACTTGATGTTTTATTTGTGCCTAACTTCAAATATAACCTCCTATCTATTTCACACCTGCTCTCACATTCTAACCTTAAGTGCTTATTTTCTTCTTCTAAATGTGAGATACAGGACCTGATGAGTAAGAGAGTTATTGTTGTTGGACAGTTGATTAGGAAGCTATATGTACTTAAGCCTTTTTTTTATGTTTTTTCTTCACATGTAACTACCTCATTCACTGCTCCTTCTACTGTAATACATGTTGCTCCTAACTCTCTTGATGTCTGGCATAAGAGATTAGGTCACATTTCACCATCTGTACTTAAGCACTTGTGCTTTTATCAACACATTAATAAAACAGATGTTTCCTCTTTACCTTGTTCAACCTGTCATCTAGCTAAACAAACAAGACTATCATTCCATGCTAACTCAATCAGTAGTCCATGTGATTTTGATCTCATCCACATTGATATCTGGGGGCCATATAATCATTCATCAGTCACTAATGCACCTTATTTTCTTACCATAGTTGATGATTACACTAGATCAACATGAACTTTTCTGCTTAAACATAAATCTGACACACTACCAATCATTCAAACCTTTACCAAGCTTGTTTCTACACAGTTCAATGCCAATATCAAAATCAATAGATCAAACAATGGTTCTGAGTTCATGAGTAAAGATGCTCAAGCCTTTTTCAAATCCCTTGGCATTATTTACCAAACTAGTTGTGCATACACACCTCACCAAAATGGTGCGATAGAAAGAAAACATAGACAAATTCTTAATATTGCTCAAGCCTTGATGTTTGAATAAAAATTACCTATGAAGTTATGGACATATTCCATTCTCACTGCCACATATCTGATTAACAAGATTCCCAGTCCCATCATTTCTTGGAAAACTCCACATGAAATGTTATACCTCAGAGCTCCAGATTATTCTTTCCTAAGAACCCTTGGTTGCCTTTGTTTCTCTACTAATACATTCCCACATAAGTCTAAATTTACCCCAAGAGCTACTAAATGTATCATGCTTGGTTGTATGGCCTCTCAGAAAGGTTACAGATTGTATGACTTGAAGTCCCATTCCATATTTGGTTCCAGCGATGTCAGATTCTATGAACATATATTTCCTATTCACTCTCATCCTTCTCATACCTCACACACACCCCTGTTTATGCCATTTTTGGATACTGATGACTCTTTTTCCTCCTCACATTATGATATTCATGGTACTTTGCCCATTGATATTGTTCCTTCTCCCTCTCCCACTAATACTATTTCTCCTCCCATTCCTATTACTTCTCCACATCATACCCATTCTGAGCACAATTTAACTCAGTCTTCACCACACAATGTACAAGATCAACCTACTCGAAGTTCTTCTAGAAACATTTCTAAACCTAGTTGGTTAAAGGACTTTGTATTATCTAGTGTTATTGATTCACTGTCCACACAATGCTTTCTCTCAAAATCCCCTTGTTCCAGTAAGCTTTCCTTCGATTTAGATCATGTTTATACCACTTTTACTGATAATGTTTCTAGCTCCAAAGAACCATCTTCATATCATCAAGCAGTAGGTATTCCTCAATGGGAAGATTCTATGCAACAAGAATTACATGTCTTGGAAATCAATAACACATGGGATATGGTACCTTTGCCTGCACATAAGAAACATATTGGCTGTAAATGGGTTTCCAAGTTAATGTTTCATCCTGATGGTTCAGTTAAGAGATATAAGGCAAGACTTGTTGCCAAGGGCTACCACCAACAACATGGGATTGATTATGATGAGAGCTTCTCTCCTGTAGCTAAGCCACTAACTGTTAGAATCCTCAACCAGGTGGCTTAGCCCACCTGGCCACCGGGTTCCTCACTCTAGTGAGTAACCCGGGTTTGATTCCCTCTGGGAACGAATTATGTGAGTTATAAGGAGGGCTTAGAGATTTCTGGGTGTATTTGGGGACTTGGTGAACTAATCTAACTACTAACAACTAACATTTACCGATAAAAAAAACTGTTAGAATCCTCATTGTCTTGGCCACAACTCAAAACTGGCCACTTTGCCAACTGGATATTAATAATGCATTTCTCCATGGTTTTCTAAATAATGCAGTTTATATGGAACCACCACAAGGTTATCACTCTTCTACTGGTCTAGTTTGTAAACTCAAGAAGAGTCTCTATGGCCTTAAGCAGGCTTCCAAAGAATGGAATTCAGAATTTTGTTCCACACTTGTTAAATATGGCTTTACTCAGTCTTCTGCTAATCATTGCCTCTTCACTAAGGGTTCTTCATCTCGCTTCTTGGCCTTATTGGTCTATGTGGATGATGTTCTTATTAATGGTGCAAGTCTCCTTGATATTAATGCATTGAAACAACATCTCCATGAGGTTCTTACCATCAAAGATCTTGCTTTTGCTAAGTATTTTTTGGGCCCGGGGTGATTCTGGTACTACATTAACACAAAGGAAGTATATCCTTGATTTACTTAAAGACTCCAAACTTGAAGACTGAAAAGTTGTTCCCACTCCCTTTCATCAAGGAATCAGATTAACAAAATCAAATGGTACATTACTACCCCAGCCTAATAGATATAGAAGGATTGTGGGGAGACTTTTATATCTTGGATTCACACGACCAAATATTACCTTCACTGTTCAACAACTAAGCCAATTCATTAATTCTCCCCGTTCTTCACATTGGGATACAATGATACATCTTCTCCGGTGCCTAAATGGGACTTCTTCACATGGCCTATTTTATCCATCTTCTCGGACTCTTCACTTGACAGGGTTTTGTGATGCAGATTGGGGTTGTTGTCTTGATACACATTTGTCTATCACTGGTTATTGTATTTTTCTGGGTTCTTCGTTAATTTCATGGAAATCTAAGAAGCAGTCGATTGTCTCCCATTCATCCGTGGAAGCAGAATATCGAGTCATCGCCACTACTTCTATGGAACTCAAATGGATATCATATATAGCTTCGAATTTGCACCTTCAACTCCCCATGCCTGTTTCTCTTGCTTGTGACAATATGGCTGCTATCTACATCACTGGAATCCAGTCTTTCATGAGAGGACTAAGCATATTGAAATTGATTGTCATCTTGTACGTAATCTATACTAGGAAGGATTTCTATATCTCCACCATGTTCGGACTACGAAACAACTTGCGGACCTATTCACTAAGACCTTGCCTAAGTGATCTCTCCTCAAATTTTGTGACAAGTTGAACATGATCTTCATCGATCTGGGTTCAACTTGACGGGGGGAGGATGATTATCACATGTAACATGAACATGCATGCATATGGATACTCACGTGCTATAACAAACTATGAGTAACAGAATTGCTATGCAAGCCAAGCCAGAGCTCATGGAACGCACATGCAAGTCAGGGTGGTTAGTTTGTTAACTGAAATTCTGTTAGATCAAGTTAGTTAGGCGGTTAAATCAATTAGCATAGCCACGAGTTGATTAACTCTATAAATACAATATGTAACTCTTCTCATTTGTGTACAATGAATATATGAATCTTCACTCACATATTGTTCTCTATTTTGGTTTTGTTCCTATTACTCTACATGGCCAAATAATTACATCAAAAATTTCAAAATTCTAACAATTAAATATTATTTTAAATTAATAAAAGGATAATGAATGTTGTAAAATATCTTTCTGATGTAAAATTTACAAATAACTTAACATATTTAATTTTAACCGAATTTGTCAGGTTTGAATAAACACCCAAAAAGTGAAAAACAAAGCACATCATTTTAGTGTTAGGCTATGATAGATGTGGGTGTAACAAAAAAAAACTGAGATATAATTAATTAGTTCAATAATTAGTAATTTACCTATATACAAAAGGTATTGTTCAAAAGAGTGGTGGAAAAAGTATGAATTATTCGAATTTCAATTTAAAAATCGCTCGTTTGAAATCATTTAAACAAATATAGGTTTTATATTTTTTTTTGAGTATGTATAGAGTGAAATTGGTTTATATATGAATCACTGAAGGGTATTAGTTGTTTTCACTGAAGAGTATTAGTTGTTTTACTAAAGAGTATTACTTGTTTACACTGAAGAGTCTTAGTTCATTTCCACTGAACAACTAAGACTCTTTAGAGTAAATCAGTAATACTCTTCAGTAAATACAACTAATACTCTTCAATGAAAACAACTAATACCCTTCAGTGATTTATGTATAAACCAGTTTCACTCTATACTTTGTCTTTTTTTCTGGAATAAACTCGTTAGTAAACTTGTGAAGTAAGTTATACGTATTGTTACACCCGATATTACTACTTGCCCAAGCGGGTAGTCGGGTTAACCGATCAAGGCGAAGAGTGGAAGAGAGACTTCAGTAAGCCCGGTCAAGCCGTCGGGAAGACGCCCAGAATTGTTGCTTCAGCGACCTCCCGGTGGGTAGCGGGTAGACTCTTGGCCAGGGGACGATGGTCAGAAGACCAGCGGGTAAGCCTCAGGCCGTCCCGAAGGATCTCCTATCCGCTGCCTACGGATATTCTCCCCAGGATGCCCGCCGCAGGTTCACTATCCGCTTACCCATCTGTAGGCGAGGCCAGCTACTTGGCATGTACAGTCCCATCAGACGTGCGGATGTGACAAGGTCAGAGTAGGGTCAGTAAGAGGAGTCTCATCATTAGAGGTCAACAACGCCAGGTGGCACTATCCCATTGGCCCATAGAGGGGGTTGTAGCCACTCATGACTATACAGCTAGGATTTAGTGGGGCCCGCGGGCAGATCAGATCAAGTGGATGAACCCACCATGTACACTATAAATAGGGCCTTTAATGCCCCATTGTAACACACATCTCATTTATTGCAAAGACTCCACTTGAGAGCTCAATTGCTCTTGCATTTATTGTTCTTAGTGTTTCTAGTTCATAAACCCTACCCGCTAAGAACCAGATGGCGAGTTCCTCACGAAATTGCTGTCAACAATTTGGCGCTAGAAGAAGGGTAACTAATAGCGAAGTACACTCGGTTTCGTTCATCTAGTTATCCGCATCGAACCATCCTTTTTTCTCTCTCGAAAAAGCTCAAAATCCCACACCAAAATGACCACCTCCAAGGCTACCCGCACCCAACAACAGATAGAAGACATTGTCGAAGCCGCAACTCCAGCTCTAGCCACAGCGGCTACACCCCAGGGCCCTTTCGAGTTCCTTTCCGCCATACGAACTTCGGAGGACCTGCAGGCGTCGAAGGCAATGATTGAGCGTCGCCAGACGGAAATCGACGCAGCTCCTATCCGCACCCATCAGGCAGGAAAGGAGCCCGCCCAAACTAGGGCCACCAGCAACCCGCAGCCAGAGCGGGAATCGGCCAGTAGGGCCACGACTTACGCAGCTCGACCCCAAAAATTGAAGAGGCACCTCGACGAAGAGGCTGATTCGCAGCGTGCATCTCGTTGACATGCGGGCTCAGTTTTCTCCAAACTGGGGTCCCCAGCTCGGGGAGCTGCCCGACCTTGTGAGTCAAACGCCAGCTCAAAGCCCAAGGAGCAGGGAGGGACGTTCCTCTAGACGTTGCAACGATGCGGCCCTGAGGCCGTCGATCCGCGACCATTTGAGGGACAACCTACGTCCCCGATCTCTGCCTGCAGCTAACAACGACATGGCCAAAATCTTGAAAAAGGTATCGACCTTGGAGGCGAAGTTCAAAAAATGTGACGGGCAGCACCACTTCACCCATATGCCTAACTCTCTCCTGGCGGATATTCTGGTGCGAGCTCCCGCCCTACCGAAGATCAATGTGGCCGCCTTGGGGAATATGACGGGAAGACGGACCCCGTCACCCACCTAAGCAAGTACTCGATGTATATGATATCCATGGAGGCCACCGACGCCACCCAGTGTAGGATGTTTCCATTGACCCTCGGTGATAGAGCTCACCGTTGGTACTCCTCGCTACCCGCGGAGAAGGTGGTCTCATTCCACCAACTAGGGGAGCTGTTCCTAGAGCGCCACGTCTGGCTGGCGCCAACCGTATGGCCAACCTGGCCCAGGGCAAGGACGTGGACGAGGTCAACCGGATCATCATGGAGGGTGAGCCCATCGGGGATGAGGTCAAGCTCGTCGGGATCTAGGCAGTCTTCGCCTAAAGACAAAACTTTGGAAGTCCATGAACAAGGACTATCCCAAGTCATATGCGGAGTTCCGGCAGCGAGCCAGAAAGATAATCTACAATGCCGACATTCTGGCCCAGCGACTGGGGGAAAGCTCTCAGGCCGAGAAGGAGAAGTCCCGCGCCCAGACGGGCAACGCGCCGAGCCAAAGGAACTTTTCTTACCAGGCTCCCCAACCGTTCAAACCTTTCGACTCTGTCGAGGTGAAGCTGGCCGAGAAGCTCTCCGCCACTCCGAAAATACGTATATGTACAGATCCGGGACAAAAACATGGTGCACAAGGCCCGTCCATGGGTCCACAAGCCCGGGGTGCAGCTCAACCCCAACAAGTACTGCCATTATCACCAGACCGTCGGGCACAACACCAGCGAGTGTCGCGACCTCCTGAAGCAGCTGTGGCGGCTGTTCGAGGAGGAAAAGCTGGAGGAGTTTGTGAAGAGGCCGGCGGCCAGGCCGGAGGTGCAGCCCCAGCCCATCCCATCGAGCGAAACCCAAAGGTGGCCCTCATTTGCACACCAATGCCGGAGAACCCCGCTCGCCGCACCGTCAAAGTGCTCTCCCCGGTTGGGGGATTTGCTCCATCCACCACGCTCTCCAGCCGCCGGTAGAAGAGCAAGCTGCGGGCTATGGACAACGTCTACCAGATCACCTTGTCGGTCAATATGGCGGCCAAGGAGTTAGACCAACTCGCCTTTAGGGAGGAGGACCGCACGGGGGTTATCTACCCCAACCATGACGCCCTGGTCGTATCGGTCAATATCATGAGCGTCACCGTCCACCGCATGCTCGTCGACAATGGGGCGTACTACAACATTATCTTCAAAGCCGCCTTCGACCAATTGGACAACTTCTTTGAGAAGTACGTGGAGCCGTGTGACCAAATCATCAAAGGCTTCGGGGATGCCACCGTGAAGCCATATGGAATAGTTAGGCTAGCTGTAGAGTTAGTTTCTAGCATAGATGCTAAGGTTAAGGCTTCGAAACAGCTCGATTTTATAATAATCGACAAGCCGTCAACCTATAATAGTTTTCTCGGCAGGCCGTTCGAGCACGAGTTCGAAGCTGCCGCCTCAGCGTTCTATTATTGTATCAAGTTCCCAACTCCCTCTGGGAAGGTGGGGACTCTTAAGGGTAATCAAAAAATGGCACGCGGGTGTTTGGCGTATATCGATCTTACTTTAAATTTCGCAAATTTAGATTACATTTGTACTATCTGGGAGAGAGATATAGAAATAGACGAGGAAAACCCACCCGTTGCCCGCCCTATGGAAGAAAGACACCCCAACTTTCAAAGACACACAAATCGAGTTGGAACCAAGGATCGGTTTCGAGCCAATGGAAATCAACAGTAGTCTGACAGAAGAGATAGACGACCCTCGCTTCAGCAAGCGGGGTGCCAGCTCGATAGAAAAACTAATATCGGTGATAATGAAAAATCGACCAGAAGTGTGTGTCCAGCTTGGCTCCAAGATGTCCAACGAGATGCGAGCTGCGATAACAACATTCCTGGAATAGAACCTGGACGTATTCGCTTGGTCTCACGAAGACATGGTCGGGATCGATCCAGCGATATGTTTCCACCAGTTGCACATCGACCCTGCCCGCAGGCCGGTTTCGCAAAAGAGAAAGAAGTTCGGACCTGACAAGTATGCAGTTATTGCCACCGAAGTCAAGAAGCTGCTCGACAACAAGCTAGTCGGGATGGTCGACCCCGACGACAAACCTCAGTGGGTGTCCAACGCAGTCCTCGTCAAAAAGAACAACAATACCTGGCAGTTATGCATCGACTTCACAGACCTGAACAAAGCATGCCCCAAAGACCATTTCTCGATGCCGCATATCGACCACTTGGTGGACAGCACAGCCGGGCACGAGATGCTCACCTTCATGGATGATTTTGCCGGCTATCACCAGATCACGATGGCCGCCGATGACCAAAAGCACACCACCTTCCTCATGGAGAAGAACATGTATTTCTGGAAGTGGATGTCGTTCGGGTTGATGAATGCGGGGGCAACTAATCAAAGGTTGGTTAACCACATGTTCCACGACCAGATCGGGGCGACGATGGAAGTGTACATAGACGACATCGTCATCAAGAGCGAGAAGAAAGAAGACCACCTCACCCACCTAGCCGAGGCATATGAAATTCTAAGAAAGTACAGGATGAGGCTCAACCCGAAAAAGTGCAGTTTCGGTGTCGAGTCGGGCAAATTCTTGGGGCACATGGTCAGCCAGCGAGGCATTGAAGCAAATCCAACCAAGATCTAAGCAATCCTAGACATGAGCGCTCCCCGCACAGTGAAGGAGGTACAACGAGTTACGGGCAGCCTGGCCGCACTCAGTCGTTTCATCTCCCGCATAGGGGACCAGTGCAAACCGTTGTTCGATAGCATGCAAAAGGGGAAACTAAACTGGACACCACAGAGTCAACTCGCATTCGACAACCTAAAGGCATATCTCTCAAATGCCTAAATACTAGCCAAGCCCGTCACAGGCGAAAAACTATACCTATACTTGGCGGCCTCAGAGTCAGCTCTCAGCGCCGTGCTAGTGCGGGCTGAGGGGCAGGCACATTTGCCGATCTATTACGTCAGCCAGACACTCCATGCCGCCGAGCTACGGTACCCGCCATTGGAAAAGCTGGCCTACGGGCTATTGATGAGCATGCGAAAGCTGCGCCCATACTTCTTCGATCATCAGGTCGAGGTGCTGACTACTATGCCCCTTCGACAAGTACTGCATCGGCCAGATACGGCGGACAGATGCCTCAAATTGGGTAGCTTGGAGTTACGTATGCTCCACGAACGGCCATCAAGGGCCAAGCGATGACCGATTTCATAGTCGAGCTCACCTACCCGGAGGCGATATCCAAGATAGAGCAACCACCATGGAAGATGTACGTCGATGGGTCCTCCACAACCACGCGGGCTGGGGCAGGAATCGTCCTACTCAGCCCGTCTGGCCAATCATTCACAATGGCCATCAGATTTGGGTTCCTAGCAACGAACAACGAGGCTGAATATGAAACTTTGATAAACGGCCTAGAAATGGCAATGGCCATGGGAGTGAAGCGGCTACAGGTCTACAGCGACTCACAACTCGTGACATGGCAGATTTCAGGGGAATACGAGGCGCGCAGTGACAGGATACTGGTCTACCAGGGATTAGCCAAGAATTTACTCAGAAAATTCGACCAGGTGCACATAGAGGTGGTGCCATGACTCAACAACACGCAGGCAGACGTACTTACCCATCTCGCAACGTCCGAGGGGGCAGCCGACATGTCACAGATCACAGTAACTTATATGCCTGCCCCATCAAGCTCGAACCAGCGGGTGGCCAACCTAGAGCAAGACGGGGACAACTGGATGACCCCCATTCTGAGTTACCTTCACCACGATCAGCTTCCAGACGATCGGGTAGCGGCAAGGCAGTTGCAGCTTCGGGCAGCCAGGTACACAATAGTGGGGGGTTACCTGTACAAGCGGGGTTTTGCTCTACCTCTCTTGAGGTGCATAACTCCAGAGCAAGGAAGAAAGATCATGGAAGAAATCTACGAGGGGCTCTGCGGGAACCACGCCGGGGGCCAGGTACTCGCCCAGAAGATTATCCACCAGGGCTATTTTTTGCTCACTTTGAAGAAGGACGCGATCAGCTATGCAAGGGCATGCCACAAATGCCAAGTATACTCGCCAGTAATCCACCAGGCGCCAACGGAACTCACTTCGATTTTTAGCCCGTGACCATTTGGAAAGTGGGGGATCGATCTCATTGGTCCTTTGCCCACAGCCTCGGGCAGCGTCAAGTACGCAATCGTGGCCGTCGACTACTTCACCAAATGGGCGGAAACGGAATCATTGAAAACAATCGACCAAGTGCACGTCATCAGGTTCATATGGCGCAACATAATTTGCCATTTCAGCCTCCCTCAAGTCATCATTTTGGATAACGGGAAGCAGTTCGACGGGTTGAAGATGGAGAAATTCTACCAGAAGCACAAGATCAAGAGGTTGTTCTCGACGCCTTATCACCCCCAGTCAAATGGGCAGGTGGAGACGGTCAACAAGATAATCAAATACACCTTAAAGGCAAGGTTGAAGGAGAGCAAAGGGATGTGGGGGAGCAAACAGCCCGAAGTATTGTGGTCATATAGGACAACCAGCCGCACGGCCACCGGGGAGACTCCGTTCGCTCTAGCATTCGGAACGGAAGCAGTCATCCCAGTGGAGGTCGCCATCCCGAGTCATCGCACCTCGCAGCTCGTGGGGGCCGACAACGACGAAGCCATGTTGCACGAGCTGGAGCTGTTGGAAGAAAGAAGGTTATCCGCGGAACAGAAAAACATAGTCCACAAGCAGCGGGCAGAAAAATATTTCAACTCGAAAATAAAAGTTCGAGAATTCAAAGCCGGGGACCTCATCTTGCGACGGACAGTCGGGCTGCCCAAGGGTGCATTTGACCCGAATTAGGAGGGACCCCTGAGAGTCTCCAAGCGCTTGGCCAACGGGGCCTACGAGCTCGAGAGCCTCGATGGCAATCCGGCCCAATACCCCTGGAATGCTTCCCTTCTTAAGAAATACTACCAGTAGCAACGTACGCAACGGTCAAGTGATTCATCAAAATGTAACGGGTGTAGCCCGCATCACCTCTTGCCCGCTGGGGGCCATAATGTAATTGTGTCTTGAACGTATTGTACAATCAATAAAATCGATTGTTAATTCAATCTCGTATTCGTGAAGTCGCTGCCCGTCAATCAACTAAAGCACTTCACTCATTAATCATTTGGTTAATCTTTTAATAGATTTTTAATTCAATCCCGTATTCGTGAAGTCGCTGCCCATCAATTGGCTAAAGCACTTCACTCATTAATCATTTGATTAATCTTTTAATCGATTGTTAATTCAATCTCGTATCCGTGAAGTCGCTGCCCGTCAATCGGCTACAGCACTTCACTCATTAATCATTTGGTTAATCTTTTAATCGATTGTTAATTCAATCCCGTATTCGTGAAGTTGCTGCCCGTCAATCGGCTAAAGCACTTCACTCATTAATCATTTGGTTAATCTTTTAATCAATTGGTAATTCAATCTTGAATTCGTGAAGTTGCTACCCGTCAATCGGCTAAAGCACTTCACTCTTTAATCATTTGTTCAAAATTGTAATCGATTGTTAACACGGTTAGTCAGTTTTTGAATCAATCGCAAAGCACGTTTAAAAGGAAAGTGGGAACAACACTTGCAAATAAGAAAAGATACTTCATTAAAAGTAAAAAGAGCGAAGTCTGGATATAAGAGGCCTTAGGCCGGCAAAAATAAAAATACAAATTCTTCAGGAAGCTGGGGGCTCGACACTCCCGTCGCCTGCGCCTACTCGCTCTTCGTTCACCACCACCGGCTCCTCAGTGGCCTCATCATCGGCGAGGGGGTAGATGAATGCCTCCACCTCCGGGAAGAAGGACAAGTCCACCCCACGATCGGTAAGGTCTTTCAGGGTAAGATCATATTCCGCCGATGGGGGGTTGGCCGCCACATATTTCTTCAAGTCCTCAAGGGGACCAGTGAGATCGGCTTCGGCATTCCTTCGGAGGAGGGAGCGGATCGAGTCGGCGTATGCATTAATGTAGATAATAGAGCCGACAGACATGTGCTCCCCTTCGAGGCGGGCGCACTCGGTGGCCACGCGTTGCTCGACCTCTGCGGCAAAGGCTCGGTGGGCCTCTTCGGCCTTTTAAGCTGCCTGGGCCTCAGCATCGGCCCGGGCTTTCTTCTCGGCCTCCAAGTGGCCCTCCACCTCCGAGCAGCGGGTGCAGGCAGCCTCCAACTCCTCCTAGAGCTTTTTCGTCCTCTCCTCCAGACGGGCGGCCTTGCCCCTTTTCGTCTGGAAACCAGCTTGGTAGGCCGCGAAGGTCCGCATCTCCCGCTCGTAATCAATCATCATGCTCTCCATGGCGATGGCATCGCGGTTAGAGCGGATAGCCGACGACCTCATCTTGTCGGCCAGGGAGACAACTTGCGAAGCCTTTTGGCAATTGCGCATCCACGAGCGGGGCAGGTTCACCACGGTGCGACGAAGCTCCTCCGGCCAGGTATCGGGAACGACCTCCGTATAAGGGGGATCCTTCGAGCGTAGGAATTGAAGGACATCGGTCGGGGGCAGGGGATCAGGCCTACAAACATCAAGATAAGTTAGGCGGGTGGACGACTACAAAAGATGCAAGAAGTAAAGGCTCTAGTAATACTTACGTAAGATGGTTGCCCCAACCTAGGAACGAGAAGTCGCTCCGACCTCGAGTAGAAGGGGTCGGGCTGCCCACAGCAGCCTCAGAGGTGCCCGCGATTAAACCTCCAGTGGTCGGGTCTACATTAACGGTAACCATGGCAGGTTCGATGGTAATTGGGGCATCGACCCGAGCTTTCTTCGCCAGCGGCTGGTCGCCAGCGGGCGCGGTTGGGGCAGCTGGCGGCGGAGCCTGGGGGTTTGGGCGGGGTAACGTGGCCGCCCGAGGCTCTGACCGCTCCCCTCTTCATCAGTTAGGCAACCGCGTTCTTCTTCAGCGCCATGTCAATGGTTTTCTCGGATGATTCGCAGTTGATGACGGGAGTCGGGCAGGCTTCGGGGTAAGACTGGACGTTGGCGGCGGGAGGAGCAGGAGCCGGCGAATCGGATGGGGTGAGTTCGCTGTCCGCCGGGAAACACTTCTCTGGGAGCACCAAAAGAAATAAGAAGCGTGAGTAGGTTGAGAAATGAAAATCGAGTAGAGGGAGAAGCTAGAAGGCATCGGGCAGAGAAGATCTTACCGCCGAAGTTCAGGTGGCGGGAAAAGGTTTGAAGGCCGGAGATGCGTCTTTGCTCGTTGTTGTTTAGCTGGTCGACGGAGCGGTCGATGTCGTGCTCCTTCCTCATGCGGGCAAGGGCGAAGTTGAAATCGTCGGTGAGGTCGCTAGGGTTTGGCGCCGAGTTGCCTACACAATACAACAAAAATTAGATCAGTACGGGGGAAGAAAGAATAAAAGTGGTTGTATACCTCATCGGTTGCGGATACGATATTCGCGGGGAATTTAGATGGTCGCCCCGTCAGGCCCCACGCTCTCCCATACGCTGCCGACCCACCACCATTTCTGGTGCCAGCCAGTTACCTTCGACGAGATGCCAAAGACGATAGAATCTCCGCCCCAGGGTTTCACGGAGTAGTACCCCGTGTTCATCGCGCCAGTGGATGCGATTGTGTAGTAGAGATAATTCATCTCGTCGGGGAACGACATCCGATGGAGTCCCCGATGCCCGAGCGCAATCATGGTGTCCAGCAGATAACTCCACCCGTTGGGCGTGATTTGGGTGATCGATAGGTTCCAGGAGGTGAGAAGTCTAGAGATCGCCGGGTGGAGCGGGAAACTCGTTAGTAAACTTGTGAAGTAAGTTATACGTACTGTTACACCCGATATTACTACCCGCTCAAGCGGGTAGTCGGGTTAACCGATCAAGGCGAAGAGCGGAAGAGAGACTTCAGCAAGCCCGGTCAAGCCGTCGGGAAGACGCCCAAAATTATTGCTTCAGCGACCTCCCGGTGGGTAGCGGGTAGACTCTTGGCCAGGGGACGATGGTCAGACGACCAGCGGGTAGGCCTCAGGCCGTCCCGAAGGATCTCCTGTCCGCTGCCCGCGGATATTCTCCCCAGGATGCCCACCGCAAGTTCACTACCCGCTTACCCGTCTACCCAGTTACCCGTCTGCAGGCGAGGCTAGCTACTTGGCATGTCCAGTCCCATCCACCGTGCGGATGTGACAAGGTCAGAGTAGGGTCAGTAAGAGGAGTCTCATCAGTAGAGGTCAACAGAGCCAGGTGGCACTATTCCATTGGCCCATAGAAGGGGTTGTAGCCACTCATGACTGTACAGCTAGGATTTAGTGGGGCCTGCGGGCAGATCAGATCAAGTGGATGAACCCACCATGTACACTATAAATAGGGTCTTTAATGCCTCATTGTAACACACATTTCATTTATTGCAAAGACTCCACTTGAGAGCTTAATTGCTCTTGTATTTATTGTTCTTAGTGTTTCTAGTTCATAAACCCTACCCGCTAAGAACCAGACGGTGAGTTTCTCACGAAATCGCTGTCAACACGTACTAATATACAATTTTCACACTTAATATTATGATAAAAAACAAATATTTAATTAAATAGGATTTTATAATTTTTTAGTTATATAGTTTTTTTTAGAAATATATATATTTTACTTTTTTAATAATTGATTTTAATTTTAGAATTTTTTTAATTCATTTTAAATTTATAATTATTGTAATTATGATTTTTTAAGCTTGAAAAATGTCGTGAACGAATAATATATTAAACAAATTCAAACTATATTTGAAAATATATGTAAATCAAATTCAAATATAATAAGTTTGGACTCGACGTGACTCGAATTTGTTATAAATCTAGAAGATTTAATATTCCAAATCTAGGAGATTTGGTGTGGACATTACTTAAGGACCAAGAAACGTATTGCGCTTTATCCATTAGACTAGGGTTTTACTATTATATATATCCCTTTGTACTCATAAATTATGGACTCTCATACACAAGAATATTAGTGGAACTCCTGGCTTGGATCGCCCCCAGACGTAGTCGTTCCCGACGATCTGGGTCAACAAATCGTGTCTCTTTATTTACGCACTTATTTACAACACGTTATCAGCACGAGTCTCTACCCGCAATTAATCGGTACGAATCTCAATTCATTTTCTCTTAAATATAATAACTAATCGGCAGTATTTATATATATATATATATATATATATATATATATATATATATATATATATATATATATATATATATTCCTAATGACGATTGACGTAAACAAGTCCCGTTTTTCACTATTCATATACTACCATGTTTTGAGCCACCATAAGCTTAAAGCTTTCACATACTGCGTATATTTATGTACATATAAATATTACCTTTGATATTACCATGAATATATATACTTTTGTAATCCATCTTATATGTGCCGTATATATACATATGTTTTATGATTAATTATTTAATCATATATTCACACTTGCAACAAGTTATATCCATATGCATGTGATCGAAAATTATGTACTCATGTGGTGCATGTGGATCACAAGTCTCTAACCGAGATTATACGGTACGTCTTCAATTTAATTTTATATGAGTCTCATGATTTGTTGTGTACTTTAAAAATTGATTTCGTTCCTGAATTTTCCTGCGTGTAATTATTTGTCGTGAAAATTATTTTGTGAATTGAATCAACGTGCAACGGTCGTCGCCCCAAAGACGACCAACCGTCGCCATCCCGCAGCCGAGATGCACCCGCGCCGCCGCGGGCCTACGATGCACAGCCGCTGCCTCCGGCGCGCCGTCGCGCGCTGCCGCCCTGTTGCGCGAGTAACCGCCGTGATGTACCGCCGTCCCAAGAGCACCGCGCGCTGCCATCCGCCGCCGCCGCCTCCGCTGCGCCACCGCATAGCTGCAACGCCACCTAGCAGCACCGCCGTCGATGGCCGATCGAACACGGAGAGCGCCCTAATGCACCGACGAAATCGCGCGCAGCCCCAGGCCGACGGGCGCAGCCGTCGCTCACTCCCATGGACCGCCGTCGTGCGCTGGCTGTGGCCGGCGCCGCCTCCGCGCGCCTCATTGCATCGCATTGAGGTCGCGCCGCCTCCGCCACGATCCCGCTAAGCGAAACCAGGGCAGCACCGAAAAGGGAGCTGATCGCGCCTGTAGGACACGACCACCAGAAGCAATCGCGCCTACAGAGCGTGATCACCCGTGGCAGTCGCGCCAGTAGATCGCGACTGACCCGCGGGTTTTACTTTTCCAGCACTCCCTCTCCTGCCATGCCACGAGTATTTTCGCGCATCCCCGCGCGTCCATCGTTGCGCCTGCAGTCTCACCTGGCCGCGTACTTTGTGGAATCCTAACCCACTTTCGGGTTCGTTTTTGGGGATCACAAAATTCTAATTAATTTATTTTTAATCCTGAAAATATTTCGTTAAATTGTGTTAATATATACGAAATAATTATTCTTATGATTATTTCCTCTGTCTATTAAATCGTATATTTTCTGTAAATTATTTTCATGCGATTATCTCCCTTATTTGTTTTTGCATGTTTATGTGATTTTATTATCCTACATGCATTAATCCTGCGCACATAGTTTATTTTATTTATAGTCCGCATATTATGCCCGAGTAGGCGGCGCCCGGTATTTGACGGACCGTAAATTTATACCTTGGGTAGACGGCGTCCAGTACGTGCATCTATGTGTCTTAGAATAATCAAATAAATCCTTATTCCTCCGTTGTTAATTAATTTGGTCACAACTCTTACCATGTCACTTTAAAAATTATAGTGAATAATGTCCAATATTACCATGATAGAATTCGATGAGCTTGCTCTCGATGGTAATAACTACCTGACATGGACGCTAGATGTCGAGATCCATCTAGCCTTAAATGAGTTTAGCGAAACAATTCTCGAAGGTTCGAAATCCACTAACGTCCTGAAGGCGAAAGCGTTGATTTTTCTCATAAACCACCTGAGTGAGGAATTCATTATTCATATCCTCATTCAGGGACCCCGAAATATTATGGAGCTCCCTGTAGGACCATATACTCCTCCCTCTGGTACAATACGACTGGTGTATGCACCGTATTGTAACCCAGTTGATGCAGAACAACCTGCCAACATTCCACGCTAGCAACCTTATACTCCAGCAGTAGTATAGGGACAATTATATTATTGGTTGCAAACGTGGAAGGGGGAGAGAGAGTAAGATGATCTAGGTTAAAGGCCGAGGTCGTCATACATCCGGTGGTCATTGAACCTCGAATTTTGCTCTTCAAAATCTAGTAAGGTTAAAACAGTCCTACTACAGATGCGGATGCAGAGGCCATTGGCCTCGCACGTGTCACACTCCCAAGCACTTGGTCGAGGCTTATCAAAAGCAGCAGAAGGACGACAGGGGGAAGGCCCCTAGAGTCAAAACTCACCATGTCAGACTGCTTGAAGCAGACTTTGACCAAGAAAACGTCGATCCTCTGGGCATCAAGTTCAAGGACCTTGGAGATGATGAGTGATTTGTGTATTTGATTGTTTTAGTACTTTATTTTTGGATTATTTTTTTCAGATATTTTATTTATGAATGAATTTATTAGCTTTGATGTGTTTACCTTAAATAGTTGTACATGTGTTTATTCGGATATTACTGTTTTTTATTTATGGCTAGTAAACATATCAGCTATTAGGTTCGGGTTAATTTCCTCTGGCATGATAGGATTGAGGTAGTGATTTATGATTGGTAGATAGCGCCACCACTCATACAATCTTATAGAAGAACTTTCTTCCTTCTCCCCCGGATTGTACTATTTCTACATCCGGCCATCAAATCTCCATCTAGTCATGAGTATGAAATTTTATGACCCGAACTTCTTTAAATTAAGGCATCGGCGGTTAAGTCATCCAGGACAATATATGATACGTAGGACTCTACCCAATTTGAATAGTAGAATCCTTCCTGTTGATGAATTTATTTGTGATGCATGTTCTAAGGGTAAGTTAATAGTGCATCAGTCGTGCACTAAGGTTGGACTAGTGTCTCCGGTTTTCCTTGAAGTGAATTCAAGGGGACATTTGCGGACCGATTAACCCAGCATCAGGACCATTTCGTTATTTCATGGTCCTTATTGATGCCTCCACTAGGTGGACATTTGCATGTTTGTTGTCCACCCACAATCAAGCCTTTGCGAAGCTCATTGCGAAAACTATCAAGCTTGGAGCTCAATTCCCAGATTATCCAATTAAATCGATTCGCATGGATAACACAGCTGAGTTTAGATCGAAGGCCTTTACAGATTAATGTATGGCCCTGGGAATTAAAGTGGAGCATTCGGTCCCCTACGTCCATACCCAAAATGGTCTTGCTGATGCGCTAATAAAAAGTATCAAATTTCTCGCGAGACCATTGCTCATGAAACTACCCACCTCATGCTGGGGGCATGCAGTCCTACATGCATCACACTTAGTCCAAATCCATCCAACTGCATATAATGATCATCCCCCCTGCAATTAGTGCGTGGGAAAGAACCTAGCATTTCTCATCTGCGTATTTTCGGATGTGCGGTATACGTACCAATTACGATACCCAAGCAAACCTCTATGGTCCCACAAAGGAAACTTAGTATTTACGTCGGATACGACTCTCCATCCATCGTGAAATACCTCGAACCTTTGTCTGGGGATCAATTACCGGTTCGCTGATTGCACGTTCGATGAAGATTACTTCCCGACATTAGGGGGAGATCCGAATTCAAAATTGAATGAATGCCGGGAACTTACGTGGAACGTAAGTAATCTTCAGTATCTAGATCCGCGCAATAATCAATCAGAACTAGAAGTTCAGAAGATCATTAACCTGCAGAACTTAGCAAATAACCTGCCAGACGCGTTCACTGACCATAGAGGTGTGACTAGATCGCATATACCTGCAGTAAATGCTCCCCAAAGGGTTGAGGTCCCAAGCAAAATGAGTACTCATGCCCCCACACGCCAAAAGCGTAAGGGACCCTCAAGAGATAGTAACACACCTAAACGAAAGGCTAGCAAATCTGGCCAGTCGAATGGAAAATCTCTAGAAGAGATCCATCTAGATAATCCCAAGTCTCTAGGAGACGAGAGTCTAGTGATGAAGCACGTGCACAAAACATTCCATGTACTAGGACCGTGGAATGACCAGACCCAGATATAATGGGAAATAAGGAAGGTCTGGTTGACGTAAACGTCGAAGTCTCTGTGAACTTCACAGATACTGGAGAAACATACAATAGAAATATTACCGTCATCGACGACACATTTGCAGCGTCAATAGCTCTTTCCATTATAAATTATCTAGATCCTGAACCCAAAACCATCGCAGAGTACCGGAAGCGCCACGATTGGGTTAAATGGAAAGAGGCAATTGATGCGGAGCTCGCCTTGCTTAACAAAAGACAAGTATTTGACTCTATCATTCGTACACCCGCGCGCGCAATCCCTGTAGGATATAAATGGGTATTTGTACGAAAACGAAATGAGAACAATACTGAGGAGAGGTACAAAGCGAGGCTGGTAGCACAAGGGTTTTCGCAGAGACCCGGGATTGATTTCGATCAAACCTATTCTCACGTCATGAACTCAACGTCATGGACTCAATAACGTTCCGCTACTTGATATCTTTGGCAGTTAAGTTGAATCTCCAAATGAGATTAACGGACGTAGTAACCGCGTACTTATACGGATCACTCGATGCCGACATTTATATGAAAATCCCAGATGGATTTGACATTCCTCAGTTAAGGGATGATGAAAACCGCAGTATGTATAGCATACAACTACGAAATTCGTTGTACGGCCTGAAGCAATCAGGCCTCCGACTTAGTGGATTCCTTCAGAAGAAGGGATACACATTCGATAAAGCTTTCCCGTGCGTATTCACGAAGAAATCGCAAGATGGTTTTACATCATATCCGTATATGTTGATGACCTGAACATAATCGGAACAAGCAAAGAGATTGAAGAAGCCAGTTCAATCTTGAGAGCTGAATTCGAAATGAAGTCCTTGGGTAAAACCAAGTACTGCCTCGGCTTGCAGATCGAGCACCTCCCAGAAAGAGTCATTGTTCATCAGTCGACCTACGTGAAGAAGGTATTGGAGAGATTTCACATGGATAAATCTCATCCACTTAGCACCCCGATGGTTGTCTGATCCTTCGAAGTGGATAAGGACCCATTTAGGCCAAGAGAAGATTCAGAAGAAATTCTAGGACCAGAAGTTCCTTATCTTAGCACTGTTGGAGCTTTGCTCTATCTCGCAAATTGCACTCGGCCGGACATTGCATTTGCTGTCAACTTGCTTGCGAGACATAGCGCTTCTCCTACGAGGAAACATTGGAATGGTGTTAAGCACGTTCTACGATACCTCCAAGGATCCCAAGATCTTGGACTGTTTTATCGTAAGAACCAAGACAAAACCTTAGTAGGTTATGCGGATGCTGGCTATTTGTCTGATCCCCACACCGCCGTATCCCAGACTGGTTATGTTTTTCTCTGTGGTGGAACCGCAATCTCATGGAGATCGGTTAAACAATCCATGGTTACCACGTCTTCAAACCACTCAGAGATCATAGCTTTATTTGAAGCCGCACGAGAATGTGATTGGTTAAGGTCCTTGGTGAAACACATTGGTGACTCGTGTGGTATCGCCAAAGGCGATACACCTCCCACCGTTATATTTGAAGACAACGCTGCTTGCATCGCACAAATGAGTAATGGGTACGTCAAGGGAAACCTGGCGAAACATATTTCACCTAAGTTTTTCTACCCATACGAACTCCAGAAGAGTGTCGTGATTACCATACATAAGGTGCAATCTAGTAACAATCTAGCAGATTTGTTTACTAAGTTCTTACCTACGTCTACTTTTGAAAAATACGTTCGTGGTATTGGGATGCAAAGACTTAAAGTGTTGTTGTCTTCAGGGGGAGCGGTAACCTCGAAATAAATCTGGAAGATTTAGATCTAGAAGATCGATGACATTCCTCCCTACTTATTATATGGCCGATCCCTAGCACGTGGAGTTTTTATGACAAGACATTTATGTTGTGTCGTAATGTCCAAAGGGGGGGCGGTGTTATAAATCTAGAAGATTTAATATTCCAAATCTAGGAGATTTGGTGTGGACATTACTTAAGGACCAAGAAACGTATTGGGCTTTATCCATTAGACTAGGGTTTTACTATTATATATATCCCTTTGTACTCATAAATTATGTACTCTCATACACAAGAATATTAGTGGAACTCCTGGCTTGGATCGCCCCCAAACGTAGTCGTTCCCGACGAACTGGGTCAACAAATTGTGTCTCTTTATTTACGCACTTATTTACAACAGAATTGACTCAATTTGATTTCATTTTATTTTTTTAGACAGGACTCAATTAGATTTTAATACATTCCCTTGAAAAGAAAAAGAAAAGTTTGCTTGAGCTGCTGTGATTGGAATCCCACTATTGTTGGTAGCGTCTTCTTCGAAAAAAGTAATGGGAAATAATTATTCTGAAAGTCCTTTGGTTCGGAATATTCACATTCTAACCCGTCCAGTTGTACGCACGTGACCAAAGAGTTAAATATGAAAGTAAAATGTAATGCTCCCATTGCCCCAATTTTTTTTTTTTTTTTTTTTTTTTTTACTTTTGTTGATTTTACTGTGAGATTTGATTTATACTATTTAAATAGATAAAATAATTTTTTCATAATGACATATTATTTAATTTAAATGCATGAGACATAATTAAGATATTTTTTTATATAATTATTTATTTGAATGAGGTGTAATTTAGAAATTTTTTAGGACGGTGAATAGAAAAACAAAACTCGGACAGGGCGACTAGTACTCTTTTGTCTCCAAATCTATTCTCACTTATCCATTTAGTCTGTTCTCCAAATTTATTTTTATATTCTTTTTAAAAAATATTATTATATTATTGATCACTTTTCCATTTAGTCTGTTCTCCAAATTTATTTTTATACTCTTTTTTATAAAATATTATTCCCTCCATCCCAATTTTGTTTTTCCATTTGCCAAAAAAATCATTTCTAATTTTATTTTTTCATTCCAAAAATAAAAATAAAATAATTCACATTTTTAAACTCTACTCCTACAATTTAACTACCTTATTTATTTAAATACTACTTTATTCAACATTTACCATTCAAAAGACTATTTTATTTATTTAAATATTACATTTCAACTCTCGCATTAAATTACCTGTAAAGTCAAACCACTACAAAAAATGTGTGATTTGAAGAGGGTATTTAAAGAGGAAAAAATAGCCCTCGTATTTGAAGAGGGACTACACGAGGGAAAATACTAAACTAGGGTTTATACGAGGGATCTTTTTCTGTCGATAAAAACGAGGGATTTCACGAGGGATTTTGGATCCCACGACAATTTCACGAGGGTGCAGACGAGGGAATGCACCAAAAGAAGGTACACGAGGGAATATATCCCTCGTCCAGTACCGGTTGTCAGTACACGAGGGAATATATCCCTCGTCCAGTACCTATTGCATGTACCCGAGGGAATCTAACCCTCGTCCAGTCCCGCTCCTATTATACGAGGGATTAAAACCCTCTTTAATTTGAATGTGTCAGTTCACGAGGGATTATAAACCCTCGTCCACTGTTCATGTCAGTTCACGAGGGATCCAAACCCTCGTCCGCTTTGTGCAGGGTGGCAGGGTGGCAGAGAGCAGGTTTGACCGAGCAGTTCACGAGGGATGCTAAACCCTCGTTCAAGTCCTTATACATTATACACTTCAGTCTCTTTTTGTTCCAGTAACTATCCGAAGCAAGAGAGAAGAAGGAAGGAGAAGAGAAGGAGAAGCAAGGAGTTCCGGCTGCTCCAAAAATACTCCTCCAATTGTCGGACGTGTTGTACACATTATTGTGAACATTCTACGGTAATTTTTTTTTATTTTAATCGGTTAAATTTTTAATTTTGAATTTGCATGCAATTAGTGTAAATTATTCTCTATTTAGTGTAAATTATATATATTTAGTGTATTTGTTATTACATTGTGTAGAATTAACTAGCTATAATTAGTGTAAATTACTAGCTATTTATTGTAAATTAATTAATATAATAATATACCTAGCTACGAAATTAGCTTATAATTATTTAATTTTGTTAATACTTGTTGCTTATGATATATATAGGACTAGTTTATTTTGTTGACTTATAATTTGTTTGTTGTAGAATATATGTGCGCTCTGACTTGATTAATTTTAATTAATTAAGTCGGAAATGGATGCACGTAGGAATCTTGATTAATTGGGAATACGGAAAAATTAAACGAAACTCTGTCGAGATTTTTAGAAATAATTAATTAATTAATTAATAGGAGAATAAAAAAAATATCAATTTTAGGGTTTTTAGTATTAATTCATTAATATGAAACAGATTGATATGGATTATTCAAGTCGTTTACGTTGGATGTATGGTCCAAGATCGATTAATGGCATGATAGCTCCCGAATTTATTAGTGGACTCGGTTCATTCGTAGACTTCGCTACCAGTAACCCGAATTGGATGAATCGAGGAAAAATTAGGTGTCCCTGCAATAAATTTAGATGTCGGAACAACACGTTTCAGTACCCCGATGATGTGAAAGCTCATTTGTATAGAAATGGTTTCATGCCAAATTATTACAATTGGGTTTTTCACGGCGAGGAAAATTGGGGTCAAATTCCACATCAATACATTGATCAGGCATCGGCTTCTCACGGGACGGTTGATGAGACAGTAGGATCTAGCTCGTACCACGATATGGTCACGGACTTAACTTCCGGTCCCCACTTTGGAAATGTGGATGACGAGTCGCCGGTTGAGGAACCCCCTAATCAGTATGCTGCACAGTTTTATGATATGCTTCGTGCAGCGGATCGAGATTTGTATCCTGGATGCGATTCACACTCGCAACTGTCATTCAATGCCCGTATGCTGAATATTAAAACTGAAAACAGACTATCTGAAAGGGGTTATAATAAAATCGTTGACCTGGTTCGTGAGATATGTCCTCCGGATAATTTGGTGCCCAGAAAGTTTTCCGATAGCAAACAGTTGATGGGTGAGATGGGGCTTCCTGTGGAGAGGATCGACTGTTGTGCAGGGAATTGTATGTTATATTGGGGTGCAGACAGCGATCTTGAATATTGTAAGTTTTGCGGTCGGCCACGGTTCAAACCCGCTAGACGCGATGTGAATGGTCGACTGAAAAAGAAGAGCCCTTTCAAGGAGATGTTCTACTTTCCCATCATCCCTAGACTGCAAAGATTGTATCAGTCCAATGCAACTGCGAAGGATATGACATGGCATGCAAGTTGCTCTAATAATGACCAGTCTGGTGTTATGCGTCACCCTGCAGACTCGCAGGCTTGGAAACACTTGGACCAGTCGTATCCTGAATTTGCATCAGAAATTCGGAACGTGAGGTTGGGCTTGAGCACCGACGGTTTTCAGCCGTTTGGGCAGTCGGGGAAACAATACTCCTCATGGCCCGTGATACTGACGTCGTACAATCTACCGCCATGGATGTGCATGAAGAATCAATTCATGTTTCTTACGGTTCTGGTGCCTGGTCCAAAAAATCCAAAGGATAAATTGGATGTATTTTTACAACCATTAATCCGTGATTTGATAATTTTATGGGAATATGGAGTGGTAACGTATGATATTGCTACAAAGCAGAATTTTTTGATGCGGGCTGCACTAATCTGGACCATAAGTGACTTTCCAGCCTACTCGATGTTGTCTGGATGGAGCACATCTGGAAGGCTTGCTTGTCCATATTGTGCAGAATACACGGATGCTTTCACTTTGAGGCTCAGTCGAAAGCAGTCGTGGTTTGACAACCATCGTAAGTTCTTACCCAGATATCATCCGTATCGAAGGAACAAGACTGCATTCAGAAAGAACAAAACAGTTGATGATGATCCACCACCCATCCGTACAGGTGTTTCGATCCTTGAGGAAATTAATTGGATTGGATTTATGAAAGTTACGGAAGAGGGTGCTGATGCTCACAACAAAGTTCTAGATGGGGGTTGGAAGAAGAAGAGCATTTTCTGGGATTTGCCGTACTGGAGTACGCTGTTGATCCGACATAATTTGGATGTGATGCACATCGAAAAAAATGTGTTTGATAATCTCTTCTACACGGTGATGAATATGGAAGGGAAAACGAAGGACACAAATAATTCTAGGAATGAGCTCAATGAATATTGTCGTCGACCCTCGTTGCAGAGATGTCCAAATACAGGAAAGTACCCCAAAGCTGCTTATTCACTTGATAAGAGACAGAGAGATATTGTTTGCAAGTGGGTAGATGAATTGAAATTCCTTGATGATTATGTGTCCAACCTATCTCGTTGCGTAGACTGGAGCAAATTGAAGATGTTTGGGATGAAGAGTCATGATTGTCACGTGTTTATGCAGAGACTGCTTCCAATTGCTTTCCGTGAATTACTGCCGGCCAACATTTGGAAAGCTATCACTGAAATTAGTTTGTTTTTCAAGGAGTTAACATCTAGGACCATTACAGTGGAAAACATGACTAGGTTGGACCATGATATCCCAGACATCTTATGCAAGTTGGAACGAATATTTCCACCCAGCTTCTTTAATTCAATGGAGCATCTACTTGTCCATCTTGCATATGAGGCAAAGATCGCTGGTCCAGTACAATACAGATGGATGTACCCATTTGAGAGGTAATCTATTAATTTACCTGTTTATTTTTAATATAATCTCATTTGGGAATTACAGTAGCTCATCCGTGGACCTTGAATTAGGTATCTTCACAATTTAAAGTTAAGTGTGGGTAACAAGGCGCATGTGGAAGCTTCAATTGCAAATGCTTATTTAACAAAAGAAGCATCAATGTTTTGTTCCCATTATTTTGAGGACCATGTGCTGACGAGGCGACACAATGTACCTCGCAATTTCAGCGGTCGTGAAGTACCCGAAGCAGTTGAAGGTAATCTTTCGATATTTGTGCCTTCTGGTACACATCTTGGAAAGAAGGGTAAAAGATGGATTGTAGACTTAGAGAAGCAAGTTGCCCACACGTACGTGTTACTAAATTGCAATGAGGTGCAACTTTATATTGCGTAAGTTAACCTACCTCTTAGTGGAAACTTAAGTTGTTTTTTATCTTCTAATTTGTGCCTCAATCATATGTAGTGTATTTTTCGAGCAACTACTGCTTGTTCAACCGAATCTATCAGGTGCTGAAAAAGACGATGTGCTTCAAATGGAATTTGCGTCGTGGTTTGAACAACTTGTAAGTGATATATATGTATAAGTAACTTGTTATTATTAATTTTTATATATAATGAAATATATCGTAAAATTTTAAAATATAGGTGGAGAGAAATCGTATTCAGGATCAGTTTATACGTGCTCTTGCGGGCGGTCCTAGCAGTACTGTCACCACGTACCCTGGGTATTACGTGAATGGTTTCAAATTTCACACACGAGATTATGGTGCCTCTAAAGCAACCATGAACAGTGGAGTTTGCATTAAAGGAACAAACTATGATTCCAATGAAAATGATTTCTATGGGATACTCGAGGAAGTAGTGGTTTTGGAATACCCTGGACTTACTGAAAAAAAAGTTGTTCTGTTCAAATGTCAGTGGTTTGATCCTACTGTACCGAGGGGAACAAGAATACATCCTCAGTATAAACTCGTGGACATTAATCTAAGAGGACGGTACGGTCGTTATGATCCATTCGTGCTTGCAAGTCAAGCTACTCAGGTTTACTATTGTAAGTATCCCGGTGCATCTGTCCAACCGGGTCGAGAGTGGTGGGCAGTTTGCACCACCAAGGTGCGATCCTTAGTGGAAGTCGATAGAAAGAGTGAACCAGAGCTTCCTCCATTTCAAGAGGACGATATAATATCTCAGATGAATGTGCAAATAGATGATGATCCTATCGTTTTGGCTGATTTTGACGCTGCACTAATTGAGGCAGAGAATGAAGAAGAGGAAGAAGGTGAAGAAGATGTTGAAAATGATGAAGAAGATGATGATGAAGAAGAAGATGAAGAAGATTGATGAATTCTGTATTTGTTGTGTTTGTTTGATGTATTGATGTGTTTGCTTGTTTTAATTAATTAATGGATTCTGTATTTGTTGTGTTTGTTTGATGTATTAATGTGTTTGCTTGTTTTAATTAATTAATGGATTCTGTATTTGTTGTGTTTGTTTGATGTATTGATGTGTTTGCTTGTTTTAATTGTTATGTACATACATATTTTAATTTTACATTATATTGTTACTTAATGTATTAATTGCTATGTATATAGATGGCTGGAGGTAGAAGTATCCGTAACTTGTTCGGTGGCCGGCGATCGTCCTCTCGAACACCAGAGTCGGACCAAGAGAGAGAACCGGTACAACTCTTTTTAGTTGTCCCAACCAAAATATCTTGTACACATGTTATAACTGTACGTAATTGTTAAATACAGATGGAAACCGGAAGAGTACCGGTTCCTGATTTGTAGAATCAGAATGAAGAACCAGATATGGTTGAGGATGACCCCGTCGTTCCGGAAACTGCGGAAGAGCTCACCAATCATGCACCTCGTCCGAACCGGCTACGCATCTATACGTATCACAATGTGTATGTTAAATATAACTTTATCTTTTTTATTTAATTTTATTAAAATATATATCAATGTGTGAAACAAAGTTTCTACAGATTGATGCCCTCGAATGCTGTTTCGAGGTTGATTCGGAACATCATGTCCCGTCGAATGGAGATGGGCGGTTTCACTTATAAGCTGGTGTCAGAAGGAAGGAGGAAAGAGTGGTGGGAGACATTCCAGGTAATTGTCTACATCCTTAAGTATGTAGTATTATATGTATGTCTACATTTTTACTTAATTAAAATAAACGTGATTGTATATATTTTCTTCAGAGGGAGACCTACTGGGATCCGACGACAGAAAATACGGTGGTAATTAAAAAGTTGTTCATCCAGAGGTGTAGAGAATGATTCTCGGATCTCCTCAGTCTTTGGAAGAGGATCCATCGACGTGAAGGAAAAAACCCACCGTGGGAGCCGACATTCTGGACTGCACTACTCGAGTATTGGCAATTACCCGAAGTCATTGCCAAAAGCAATCAGTGTAGGACAAACCGCTTATCTTCGGTCGGAGGAAGAGGCCCCTCAAAACACAAATGAGGGGCAAAAGGAGCTGCACAATGGACTGAGGAATACGTAAGTAATTAATCCTGCACTACAACATAGGAAGATTTTAATTACTTTATTATACATAACCCGAATTTTTTGGAATACAGGAGAAGAAATATAACCGGCTCCCAACTGAATGGGAAATTGTGCAACATTTCCACAACGGTGGGGAAGGGGAGTACACGTATGGGGGAATTGCTGAAATAATTGTAAGTGTTTTACATTAACATTAACAATATAAATAACACGTTTATATACTTTTTCATTTACATAATTTTGTATGTCTAGGGCTACGTGGAGGAACGAGTCTCGCAATTACCGCCTTCAGCGGACGAAGATGAGCGCTTGAATCAATTGAGTCAAGCGTATGCTGAGACAGTGAGGCCAGAACACGGAAAAGTTAGGGGTCTCGGTCAAATGAAGACGATGCGCATACAACCTGGCCCAGGCGGGACATCATCTGGCACACACGTTGGCGGCTATGACCAAAGAGATGTTGATCGCTTGTTGGCTGAAGAGCGCGCGAGATATGAAAGAATGCTGGCGGAGAAACAGAGACAATATAACGAAAATTTGCGTCAGGAAGTGCACAACCAGATGATGGCGTGGATGCAAGGACATCAGGAAAACCTACCTAGTGGGTTTTCCCAACCAACTACTTCATATCCTCCTTACCCAGCTTATCCTTCTTATCCTCCCGCCCCTGGTTACGCCCCTTGTCCTCCCACCGGTCCTTCTAGTGGTGTTCCTCTCGTTCCTCCTAGTGGTTTTCCCGCCGCCCCTTATCCTCAGGCCTCTCCTGCTCGTCCTCCAGCTTCTGGTCCTTCCCCGTCTCGTCGTAATTTCATATCTCCAACTGGATTTGTAGACCTACTTGAAAGAGGTGCATATTCTGGTTACCCTCCGAGGGGTAATTATTCTGGAAATGAAAGAGGTGGTGATGATGATGATGATGATGATGATGTGAGATAGATGTCATGAATATTTGATCGTGTTTTTGAACTATATATGTTGGTTTAAGATTTTACTGTTTATTTAGAATTAATTGTCTGGATATTTGAGCATGTGTGGATATTTTAATTGTTATGTCTGGATATAATTGGAACTATATATGTTGGTTTGTTATTATTATTATTATTGATTTTAGTGAAAAACAATTTCAAAAATATTTATTTTAAAATTTTATTGATTTAATAAAAAAAATAGACTTTATATGTGTATATGTGTACACATATATATTAGTAAATAGTGAAAATAAATATATGTGTATTAGTGTATTAGTGTACACATAATAGTAAATAGTGAAAATGAATTTAAAAAGTACTTTTATTTTATTTTATTGATTTTTAAAAAAATTAACGATCAATATATGTGTGTATGTGTACACACATTAGTAAATAGTAAAAATAAATTAAAAAATATTTATTTTTAAAAACAAAAACAATCAATATATGTGTAATAGTGAAAAATAATTAAAAGATATTTATTTTAAAGTTATATTGATTTTTAATAATATATACAAGTGATAATTTAATTTTATATGTAATGATAATTTTCATATAAAATATAAAAAACAATTAATATTAAGTAGTATTATATTTAAAATATAAAACAGAAAATATATTAAACATATATATTACACTTGAAAACATAACAAGTAAATAGCCTTGCCCAAGCGGCATGGCGAAACACGCAAGACCTCCGCATACATGGAGGTCGCGTGTTCGAAAACTAAGGGAGGCGAATTTCGCCTATTACTATTATATGTTGAGAGTAAGGTGTGTGGGTGCTAGCCTAGTGGATCCGCGGGAGAGGGTCCGGGCCTGAGGTCGTGGGTTCGAAACCCACGAAAATAAAAAAAAATTCGGCTGGGACTACACGAGGGAATTTCCCTCGCCACGTCAGCCGAGGGAAAATTCCCTCGCCCAATGACAGCTTGTCACGTCAAAGATGAAGAGGGATTTAATTCCCTCGCGCACATTTCCCGAGGGCATTAAAGAGGGATATTTGCCTCGTGCCCCTTTCCCGAGGGTTTAATTCCCTCGCCTTTTCCGAGGGCTTAGCCGAGGGAAATTTTGTCGAGGGGTTTTTTCCCTCGTCTGTTCCCACGCGAAATCCCTCGTTAAAACCCTCTCCATTTTTCGAGGGATTCGTTTTTCCCTCGTGTACAGATTGGCGACGAGCATTTTGGAGAGGGAATAAATCCCTCTTCAATACCCTCTCTATCTTCGATTCCCTCTTTAAAACCCTCCCCAAAACCTTCTTTAAATCCACTCATTTTTGTGGTGAACGGAATAATAAAATTGGGACGGACGGAGTATTATATTATTGGTCTTATTTATAATTACTTTTTTCATAAATTAATTCTACATAATACTCTTAAAACTCATGTTTATATCCATAAGAATAATTATGAGAGACGGAGAGCAGTGTATTTCAGTATCATGTGCTTATAATAAATACACAATAACACAGCACTGCTGCTCGCTTACTATTCCAACTGTCTTGTTGACATTCTCACGCACTATTTTTACTAATTCAGAAATTGGTGTTGTCGCCTCCATTTTTGCTATTTTATTATACATTTATTATTACTGTTTTTGTCAATTAAAATAATTGATAGATTCAACAATTATTTTTATGAACACATGCAATTATGAATTAACTATTCGAATAAATGAGTAAATATGTAGCAGTGAGAACCTAAAATAAAAATAAAATATACATAGAACATACACCGATTTCTTTAATTGTAAAACTGCTAGAAATAGTGATACAAACAACAAATTAATTCAATAAGAATGCAGGAAAAGGTGATCCAGTCTCTTGTGCATTAGGTGCATTATATAATTCAAATGTATTTTTTAAAATTGAGATTACTTTCACTAATCAATTAGGTTTATTTACACTGAACAAGTACGGCAGTCCAACTATAATTGTTCTGTGTAATCAGCTTAATTGTTTAATGAAAACAACCCCAACTGTTTAAAAATATATTTAAATTGCACGATACACTTAGTGCATAGTGTAAAAGATATATTGAAGAAACAAAACTCTTTACTTTATAATATTCTCTCCGTCCCATGATTATCTTCACATTTTTCTTATCGGTAAGTCTCAAATTACGTTCACACCACAATAAGGAAAACCATCAATAAACTCCACTCTCACAACATCCTCAAATTTACATGTAGTATTATTAATTTGAAGCCACACTTATATATAATCCAATTCATTTATTTAAGGTGTGCTTGTTGGAGGGTTTAGAAGTGAGGAATGAAATTGGAATCAAAACATGCCTCAAAACAAAAGAATGAGTCATTCTTCACATTTTTTTTGGAAGGTATGATTTGATTGCTTTGTAAAAAAAGATTAATTTATTTTTCATTTCACATTTTTATATAAAACTAAGGGGTGTTTTGTTGAAGGATTTAAGGATTAAACAATGAGAATCAAAGTTATAGTATGTTTGCCGAAAATAAGGAATTCTCATAACTCACCTCATTTAGAAGAATGGACATCATTCCTTACTCTTACTCTTATTCTTCCCCTTTCCAAAAATTTTTTATCAAACCAAATAAAATTAATAATTACGATAGTAATTCTCATAACCAACATAAACAAAACTCTTACTCTTATTCTTCCCCTTTCCAAATTTTTTTTATCAAACCAAATAAAATTAATAATTACGATAGTAATTCTCATAACCAACATAAACAAAACTCTTACTCTTATTCTTCCCCTTTCCAAAATTTTTTTATCAAACCAAATAAAATTAATAATTACGATAGTAATTCTCATAACCAACATAAACAAAACTCTTACTCTTATTCTTCCCCTTTCCAAATTTTTTTTATCAAACCAAATAAAATTAATAATTACGATAGTAATTCTCATAACCAACATAAACAAATTATTACATGTCTTCATCCCATCAATACGGTACTCCCGTTTCAATTAATTTTGAATGCTTTAAATTTGGTAAAAAATTGTGTGAGGTTGTGCCATAAAATGAAACAATATAAATTAATATTCATCCATGTGAAAATATTAATGCATTATACTCAATTTATACTTCATCTCACTATTTCATGTCTCACACAAAATCTATCATTTAAATTTTATATTGTCCTACTTTTACCAACCTAAATATATATTATTCAATCTTTACAATTTTGAAAATATTTTGTCTTATTTTTACAAATCTAATAATATATTGTCCTTATACAATTAACCCTAAGTTACAAGCCTAATTTATTTTTTGAAAAATTCCCTTATGCACACTAACTAAATAGTTGAGATTGTTTATATTGAAAAGTATGATTTGATTTATACTAAAAACATTTGGTTAGATTAAAATCGATTTTCAGTGTAATCTAACAATATTTTTCAATATAGTTAGTCAATATTTTTCCGTATAAACAACTTCATCTATTGTGTGAGTGTGCTGTGCACCCGTGCCTATAAGAATTTTATCGTTTTTCCCCTTGTATTTATACAATAATAAATTTAAAAAATGGATACTGAACATCAAAAGTCAAAACTCCACTAATAATATAAAGAATGATATCCTGTAACGCTCCAGATCTTATAATTAGCACGTAGCCTGCTGCCTGCATAGCAACTCTTTCTTTTCAGCTTATTATTAATATTAAAATTCTTTTAAAGAATTTCTTTTACTAGTTTATAAAAGTATTATTTAATTTGTGGCAGGCTCCCACTAAAAGATGTTGATTTGCATTTCGAATATGCATGATCTTTTCCCTGTTGTAGTGACATGCAAGGTCTCTTCAATCCTATCTAATGATAGGACAACATTTGGGGACCTAAATTAAGCAATCCACATACTTTCATTGACAAATCATAACCCTACGTCCATAATCAATAACTCCTCATCTATATATATATATATATATATATATGGGCTGCTGGACATGTTCTTTGATTTTCATTTAATTAAATTATGGATATTTTTTTTAAATGATAGAATTTAATATCACCTTATAGTAACATTATTTATTTATTTCTTTTTTATTGTAATATATGTTGAATTCTCTCAAAATGTAATTTAATCACTCATTTTATTTCTCAAGTATAAATGTTATACATCGTGATGTTTATATACAAAGCGTATGTAGGGATGTAAACGAGTCGAACCGAATACTGTCAAGCTGGAGCTCGGCTTGTTTAAATTTTTTTAGGCTCGAGCTCGGCTCGTATGTAAATTTTTAAGCTCGCGAATAGCTCGAACTCGGCTGGAAAAAAAGCTTGTTTTCAATTTAATCAAGCATAATTCGAGCTCGAAAGGCTCGGTTCAAAAAGTTCGGCTCGAAAAGCTAATTATAATTTTAAAAATTATACAAAAATAACACATATAAACTATGTCTAATTAAAAACATAATTGTCCTTGATAATAAAGACAACATCCAAACAAAGACCAACAACTAATTCGGAAGCTAAACAAAGACAATTAATGGTTTAAATTAAATTTATCCCAAATAACAAACTATAATACTATATTACATGCTTATGGATAGTTTTTTTTAAATATTTATATATAAAAAATAATTAAACGAGCTTATTCGTGAGCTTTTTCGTGAGCCTGTTCGCGAGCTTTCCCGAATACCACCAGGCTTGAGCTCGGCTCGATAAAATAATCGAGCTCGAAATCGGGCTCGAGCTCGAGCTCGGTTTGTGCAACTTAACAAACAAATTCGAACGAATATTTTTTCGAGTCGAGACCCGAATAGCTTGCGAACGACTTGTTTTGATTACATCCCTAAGCGTATGAAGTCATCATGTGCTAAGCACATATAGCATAACTAACTAACTAACTAACTTGTAACAAACTAATTGACTTAGCTAACAAGTAACCTCCTAAAGCTAACTTGCACAGCTTCTGTTTCATTCGGGAAGATTCGACCGTATGCATGACCACATGCACAGCTTCTGGATCATTCTGGAAGGGTGGATCATATGCATGATCACATGCAAGCTAACATGCATGTATAACTATGATATGCCCTTTTGGTTAATGAACCCTTTTTTAGAAAAATGCCAAGATGAGAGCACAAGAGGCAAAAACGAGTCGGTGCAAGAGGCTTGGTGAAAATATATGTGGGTTGATCTTTAGTAGCAATGTATTGAACGTCTAAGACCTTGTCCTGCACTTGTTCCCGGAGATAGTGCACATCAATCTCAATGTGCTTCGTGCGGGAGTGAAGAGTAGGACTGAATGACAAGGTGATAGCTCCCTGATTGTCACACCAAAGGAGAGCAGGATTGCAAAGTGGAAGAGATAGTTCAGTGAACAAGGAGGTAATCCACACAAGGTCAGTGGCCGAAGTGGCCATAGACCGATACTCAGCTTCTGTTGTACTTCGAGACACAACTGATTGTTTCTTGGAGCACCGGGACAAGAGATTGGAACCAAGAATGATACAACAGCCCGAGGTACTTCGACGATCACACAAGGAAGAAGCAAAGTCTGCATCTACAAAGGCTTGTAACTGAAAATTAGAAACGGGAGTGAAGTGTAAACCATAAAAGACTGTACCTTTCAAGTATTGAAGGACCCGTTTACAAGCACCCCAGTGATTCATAGCAGTGATGCAAAAGAAGACCTAAGCGCTAGGCGTCCACCGGCTGCCTCGATTTACCCCAAATCGGATAGGAAAATCATTTTGGCAGTCCAGGCGCCGCTTAGGCACCGCCCAGGCGACCAAATCAGGGCTAAATCAGTAAATCCTAAACCAAATAGAGATAAATTGAGAGAGAAGAGACTAACAGGGAAGAACCCTAGTGACGCTCGATGCTCTCTGTTTCAATGAGGAGGGAGGCGGTGCTGTGAGGACGGTGGCAACGTAGTGAGTAGGACGACAATGGTGGTGACGTCACGATGGGTGGAGAAGGGCGGTACCGTGAGGAGGGCGAGTGGGTGATATTTGGTCGCCGGAAAATGATGGAGAAGAGAAGTCGAAGAGAGAGAGAGAGAGAGAGAGAGAGAGAGAGAGAGAGAGAGAGAGAGAGAGAGAGAGAGAGAGTTGGTTTTTAAAAATGAAACAATCCTGGGGAGTGAAGATGGACTGATATCTGGGGAAAATAAAACTGTGTATACTATTTTTTTGGGAAGTTAATTTAAAACTATGGACCGTGTGGGAGGCGGTTTAAAAAAAAAGTACCTAGGCGGCCAAGAAATGCCCACCTAGCATTTTTCGACTTCTGCACCCTTGATTCGTAGTTGGAAGAGCAAGAAATTGACTAAGTTTATTCACACTAAAAGCAATATCAGGTCTAGTGAGAGTCAAATATTGAAGTACCCCAACAACACTTTGAAAAAGTAAAGGATTAGAGAAAGGAGGGCTATCTTGTTGAGTGAGTTTTGTACTAGGACAAGCAAGAGTAGGACAAGGTTTGCAAGAGGAAATATTAGTACGAGCCAGTAGTTCCTTGACATACTTGGATTAAGAAAGTTTGATGCTATTAGGGGCAACAACAACCTCTATTCCTGTTGATAGGCGAACATAAGTCAATAAATGGCGAACAAGGATTAAAGCTACATCAAGGATTATGTAGAGGTGAATAAAGTGACGAACAACTCCCCGACGAACAACTAATGGGTGAACAGGTATTTAGACCCGAGACCAAGAATGAGCCAACTGTGAAGTCATCAATGACGAACAACTTGGTCAAACTATGATATAACAAACAGCCAAAGAAGTGTGTACAAGTGAACAAAGGACAAAGATCCCAAAGCCAAGCTAAACACAGCCATAAGGCGAACAACTTCCAAAGTACAACTTCAAGAGGCGAACAACTTTCAGTTGAAGGGTCATCAAGATCAGTCAAGCCGACCTAGGCGAACAACAATGAGTCCGAGATAAGGCCCAAAAGAAGACTTTGTAACTAAGATTCAGCTTAGATAAGGTCAAACTAAGGTCAAAGGACACATGTCAGGCATGCAAGCTAGGGAGACCAAGAGTCAGAAGCACCTCATGCTTGCTAGCCTCTATAAATAGTTGTTCTCCAGCTTATTTATGTAATTTTCGAATTTCAGACAAAAAATACACACAAACACACTCAAACTCACACATACACGAAATAAGTCCAATTTCGACTACCGAATTTACAAATTCGATAAATCCAAACCCCGATTTACCATTTACGGTGGTAATCAATCACACGTTATTGATTGGTGACGTAAAAACGGATTAAAACAGCCACTAATCCTTACGATTAGATTCATTCACCAATAATTTGGCGCTAGAAGGAGGGCTCGAACCTTCGGTTTTGTGTGATTACTCAAGAACTTCAAGTTGAAAACTTGAAGATTCATAGAAAATCTCAAGAAATATTTGAAGATACAAACAAAAGTGTTCTTGGTGTTCTTGGTGTTCTTCAATTTTAAAATTAAGAAATAAATTAAATTGAAATGCCTCAATCTAAAGAGACCCAAGGATCACGTTTGTCAAAAAGAGCATCTCAGACCCGAGCCACGTCGGCCGACCACCAGGACCGTGACCCGAGACATGCGAACAGGTCACAGCATACAGCCATAACACATAACCTTCCCCCTGAGATGGAGGCTTTGGCGAACAACCCCAACGAGTTGGCTAAAACCATAGCTGCTCTCCAGGCCCTCCAGAGACAACAAGAGCAGGTCAGGCCAACACAAGCAAGGTCAAGGGACAAGTCCCTAGAGGTTGTTAGGCCCAGGACTACCAGGGGCGAACAGCGAGAGGTTGATAGTGCCCAAGTCAGACGAAATAAGGGAAAGGCCAAGGTGGTCGACCAAGGAGAAGTACAAGCTGAGTCTGGTCGCGGACGAACAACTATGTCTAGCCATGGAACAACACGTTCCAGTGCCCAAGACTGGCTTAGCCAACCCCAGCGGGAAGCTGCTCGCCGGGGAGCAGAAGATGGCGAGCAACTTTTGAACAGCCTCGCCCATCAGTCCATGAAAGACTCTCCCAGTCAGCCTTCAGGCGCCTAGGGCCAAATGCGGCGAACAACATTAGGAGGCAAGCCCAGGAAGTGTCCACTCCAAGCGAGGGACTGCGACGAGCAGAAAGGTTAATGCCTTTGCTCGCCGAACAGCCTCCAAGTCAGGGGGCACCTCTTGATGAATTATCAAGCCTAAGGAGGGTTGTGGAGAACATGCAGGGGCAACTAGACCAACAGAGGGGGATGGGAACGACCAGCATGCCATCCTCACCTTTGGCAGCTCACATTTTGAAGGCCCCGATACAGAAAAAGATTCAATTTCCGGCTAGCATTCAATATGAAGGCATCGCCGACCCCCGGGTCCACTTAACGAAGTATACGGATTACATGGTCTCCGTGGGGGCCAGCGATGCCACCCAATGCCGGAATTTTCCGTTAACATTGGGCGATCGGGTTCACAAGTGGTTTTCATCAATGCCGCCGGCATCAATCCACTCATTCGTCCAGCTAAGTCGAGAATTTCTTTCTCACTTTTCAACGGCGGGGTCGTATCTTTCCCAAAAACACCGGCTATCAGATTTGAGGCAAAATGATGATGAAACTGACCGGGCGTTTATGGAAAGATTCGATAAAGTTTTGCTAGAAGGAGAACCGGTGAGCGAAGATACAAAGATCGTCGCTGTGATGGCCGGATTGAAAAAAGGGTCGAAGTTATGGAAGGAGGTACGTCTGAAGTGCCCAAAGACTTATGCCGAGTTCAGAAACCAAGCTGGCATTTTCGTTTCCATGCACGAGGCCCTACAAACAAATTTAGGGGAGAACAAAGCTGATCCTAAGGAGAATAACAAAAAGCCCGTCGGGACAAGCTACAGGGTCCCAAAAAATATGAAAGCATTCACCGAAGGATCGGATTTGAAGGAAAAACTGAACCAAGTGTTGACAGTATCAGTTGATACTGTGTATGAGAGCGTAAAGGAGAAAGAGTTGCTTTCCCCACCACGTAAAATCCGCCAGGATACTGGCAAACTCAACCCAAACAAGTATTGTGCCTACCATCAAAGTGTGGGGCATTTTACAAGTGAGTGTAGAGATTTGCTTAAGCAACTCTGGCGATTTTATGAGGAGGGAAAGCTCTCCGATTTCGTTAAAAGGCAACCTGGGAAAAGAGCTCGGGAGAACAACTCAGAAGACGAAGAGGATGGTCAACCTCAGAGAAACAACAAACCCGGGCGACCAGTTCCCAGTATGCCAGCTCAACCTTTAGAAGATCTGTTCATGATGGAACCCGCAGGTCCCGCGGGAGGGTGTTTTGATGGACAACCACCCGACTCTAATCGGAAGAGGAAGGCGGAGCTACGAGCGATTGGCCAAGTACAAGAAATGGGAGTTAAGCCGTCTATCATGTAAACGGCATAATTAACTTTCACCGAAAAAGACCTTGAAGGCGTCTTAACTCCGCACAATGATTCACTCGTAATCTGCGCCAAGATTATGGGGACCAGAGTCCACAGACTGTTGGTGGACACCGGAGCCTACACCAACATCTTATTCAAGAAGACCCTCGATAATCTGGGAGATTATTCGGGTTATGTTCGGAATACAACACATAGAATCATAGGCTTCGGGAATGCTGTGACAACACCGTTGGGAATTGTAACATTAGCAGTACAACTTGTAACGGCTAATGAACCCGAAAGAAATATAACAAGAATGGTAGATTTCTTGGTTGTAGACCAGGAGTCGACCTATAACGGGTTTCTTGGCCGACCTTTTCTCAATGAATTCAAAGCTGCGTGTTCCACTTACCATTATTGTTTGAAATTTCCAACAGCTAGTGGAACATGCACAATTAAAGGAGACCAACGGAGAGCACGAGAATGCATTCAACAGCTACGAGCAAAATTTGTACAAATATCCATGATGGAAGCAACAAGTTATCCCGTCAACGAACCATCAATACTGAACAATATGATGGACATGGACGACCACATGGATACGGACGAACAACACTTGGACGAGCAAGTGTTGGACGAGCCACTCGTTACCACCCGCGAGGAACCCCCATCTGACGAACAACAAAGGGGTGATGACGAACAACCCTCAGTGGGGGACTTGGAGGGCCAAGTACAAACGAACAACAATGGGACGGAGCCAACTGATGATCTAGAACCCCGCCTGGGGGCAGAGCCCATGGACATCAAAAATGATTTCAACCCTGAGGAACCCATACTTGATCCCCGTTGGAAGGGACAAAAACGACGAGCAACTCCAGTCGAAGAGCTGGAGGCGTTCAAAGTTAATCCCGACAACGAAGATCTTGAATTATTCATAGGATCTGAGCTCCCAGAGCCTTACAGATCCCGAATGAAAGAGTTCCTCACCAAGAATCTAGATGTCTTTGCTTGGTCTCACGCAGATATGGTGGGGATAGACCCGAAACATGCTTGCCACAAGCTGAACATAAATCAAGCAAGAAAGCCCGTCCATCAAAAACGAAGGAAGTACGGCCCAGACAAATACCAAGCCTTGAATGAAGAAGTTAAAAAGCTGTTAGACAACGATCTGATCCGTCAAGCACTTTGTCCACAATGGGTAGCAAACCCTGTGCTGGTGAGGAAATCAAACGGAACCTGGAGGCTATGCATAGACTTTACAGATCTGAATGCAGCATGCCCGAAGGACAACTTTCCTCTCCCGCACATCGATCAATTGGTGGACAGCACTGCGGGTCACGAAATGCTAACATTCATGGATGCTTTTGCAGGGTATCATCAAATCCCAATGCATCCTGACGATCAAGAAAGCACAGCTTTTTATACTAACAAAAACTTGCTGTGCTGGAAGAGAATGCCGTTTGGCCTCATAAATGCTGGAGCAACATATCAAAGACTGGTGAACAAGATGTTTGATCAACAAATTGGAGATACGGTTGAAGTCTATGTAGACGATATCGTAGTCAAAAGTCCCAAGAAGGAAGACCATCTTCAACATCTGACTCAAGTGTTCGAAATTCTTCGACACTATAACATGAAGTTGAATCCAAAGAAAAGCAGCTTTGGAGTTCACTCAGGAAAATTCTTGGGTCATCTTGTTAGCCAGCGGGGAATTGAGGCCAACCCTTCAAAAGTTAAAGCCATCATGGATATGCAACCACCACGTTCGGTGAAAGAAGTGCAAAGACTCACCGGGTGCCTAGCAGCATTGAACCGGTTCATATCCAGGTCGGGGGACAAGTGCCGTCCATTCTTCGAGGCCGTCAAAAAAGGAAAGTTTGCATGGACTAACAACTGCCAAGCGGCCTTCGACCAACTTAAAGACTACCTGGGAGATGTCAAAATCCTATCAAAACCAATCCCAGGAGAAAAGCTCTTTCTATACTTAGCCGCGTCAGAAGTTGCCATCAGCTCTGTCTTGGTGCGCGAAGACGGCAAATTCCACCAACCTATATATTACGTCAGCCAGGCTTTGCATGAAGCAGAGATCAAATATGCTCCAACCGAAAAGCTGGCGTATGCTTTGGTTATGAGCGTGAGAAAGTTACGACCATACTTCTTTGACCATCAAGTCGAAGTTCTAACAACTTTCCCGCTCAGGCAAATTCTCCATCGCCCCGACACTGCAGGTCGTCTCTTAAGATGGTCACTGGAAATTAGCCAATTCGGGGTGACCTATGCTCCTCGAACAGCGATCAAAGGGCAAGCATTAGCCGACTTTATAGTCGAACTAACTTTCCCACCAGATCCGACGAGAGGACTTGATCATCCTTGGCATCTCTATGTGGACGGATCATCAACCAATATAGCCTCGGGGGCAGGAGTAGTTTTAATCAGCCCAGATAGACAAGTATTCACCTCGGCAATCAGATTTGGTTTCATGGCAACCAACAACGAAGCTGAGTATGAAGCTCTTATTGCTGGTCTCCACTTATCTCTCGCAGTTGGTGTCAGACACTTGCAAATATTTGGCGATTCACAATTGATCGTGAACCAAGTCCGAGGTGAATACGAAGCAAAAGATGATCACATGATCGAGTATCAACGGATTGTTGCTCACCTAATGTCCATGTTGCAGCAAGTCTTCATACAGCAAATTCCAAGGACGAGCAACACTCAAGCAGATGCGCTTGCTCGACTAGCAACAAGTGAAGGCCCCGTAGAGTTAGCAGATATTATAGTTACAAAGATGAAAGATCCATCAACAGTAAGCTATAATGTCAACCAACTCGACGATCGAACCAGTGAAGAAGACTGGAGAACAAGTATAGTCAAATACTTGAAAAGTGGGGAAAAACCAAACAATCCTTTTGAAGCCGCCAAGCTAGTAAAGCGAGCCGCTAGATATACTCTGGTGGGCGAGCAACTCTTCAAAAGGGGAATATCAGTCCCACTTCTCAAGTGTTTGCCTAGGGGGCAAGGGCAAGCAGTACTCGAAGAAATTCACGCCGGAGTATGTGGAAATCACACTGGGGGGCAAGCCTTGGCGTACAAAACCATCAGGCAAGGGTATTATTGGCCGACATTACGTCAGGATGCGATCAAGAAAGCAAAAACTTGCCATCAGTGTCAGATTTTTGCCCCGAATATTCATACACCGGCCCAAGAGCTCGTGTCGGTATACAGCCCATGGCCTTTTGCAAAATGGGGGATGGACATCATTGGTCCTTTCCCGGCTGGAGTAGGAAATGTTCGATTTGCCGTTGTGGCAGTCGATTATTGCACTAAATGGGCAGAAGCAGAGGCCATGGTGAACATCACACAACAGAAGATGATAAACTTTATTTGGAAGAACATTGTCTGTCGTTTCGGAGTTCCACAGGCAATTGTGACAGACAATGGTCCACAGTTTGATGGACAAGAGTTGAGAGAATTCTGTGCGAAGTGGGGGATCAAAAAATATTACTCCACACCTTATCATCCCCAGTCAAACAGACAAGTTGAAGCTGTGAACAAGATAATCAAGCATACATTAAAAGTAAGACTGGCGGAGAGCAAAAGTGGTTGGTCTATCGAACTCCCGGAAGTCTTGTGGGCATACAGAGTTTCTCCCAGGTCTAGCACCGGAGAAACACCCTTTGCTATGACTTTCGGAACAGAAGCAGTAATACCTATTGAGTTAAGGACCAGTACGATTAGGACGGCCAACTTTGATGAACAAGCAAATAATTCTGCTCTGAGTGCTGAAATGGATTTGCTCGAAGAAAAAAGATTAAATGCGGAGTTAAAAAATGCCACATACAAGCAGCGAGCAGAACGTTATTATAATTCCCGTGTAAAAGTCCGGGAATTCAGAGTTGGAGATTTGGTTCTAAGAAAACTGCTCGCCCAATCTTCAGGAGTACTGGGACCAGCTTGGGAGGGCCCATATCGTATAACGGAAAAATTCGTAAATGGCGTATACGATCTCGAAGATATGGAAGGCAAGCCGACCTCATACTCCTGGAATGCCGTACATCTCAAGAAGTACTATCAATAAATGGGCGAACAATTGTCTTGGGGGGCAAGGGATGCGTATGAGCTGAAGGAAGGCTATAAAGGGCTAAAAACTTGCCTAATTTTTTAAAATTTTCTTAAGTGTAGATTCAAAAGTTGCTCGGCACATTGAATAGTCTGGTGCTAGTGCTTTTGGTTTTATAGATAGAGTTGCTCGGCAAAAAATATTATAAGCGAGCAAGTTTTAGTTTGTGTTTAAAGCTGTTCGTCAGATTGTATATGATAGTGATGGACAGTCTTACAACACTTGTAATTATTTTGCAATGTAAATATAATAGTTGTTCGTCAAAAAAGGAAAAGTCCAAAAGCTCGAGGTACAAGTCCATTCAAAGGTTGTTCGTTTTACAAATGAACAGAACCTAAGGACCAAAGCCACTTGAAGGTTGTTCGTTTTTTAAAATGAACAGAACCTAAGGCTGAACCCTGATTCCACTAAAGGCAAGTTCAATTCGAACAAAAGCCCAACACTATATGTTATAATTGTAAAGGCATTGACAGAAATGTAAAGGCAATTAACATATATAAGAAAATGAGCGAACATGAGAAAGACGTTCCATTAATCAAAGGCATTAAGCCTAAAAAATAGTACAAGCTGGAAGCAGCCATTACAAGTACTACAAAAAGGAGCGAACAACTATTACAAAAAGAAAAAAAAAATTAAGTCTAAGGCCTATTGTTGCTCGGCGGGTGGAGGATCTTGAGCCTGCTCAACAGGGGGTTCAACAATCATTTCACGGGCCAGATCTTCAGCAGCTTTATCCTCGGCCTCTTTTGCATTCTGCTCGTTAGCCGTGGCCACCCCTTCCTCTTCTTCGCCTTCATCAACTGGAAGAGGAGGATGAGTGATGGAAATACTAGGGTCGAGTTTGTCAAGTTTGACCCCTAGTACTGCCAAATCCGCCAGCTGAATCTCGATGTTGTTCGGCGGAGGATAGTTCTCCAGAAATTCATTCAGATCCTTGCTCATCTCTTCAACTAAATCCTTGAAGTCATAAGCATCCGCCGCGCGAATGCTGTCCGCATAGGCGCATATATAACCCAAGTTTGAGATGGGCCCACTCCGAGCTTGAAATTCTTGCTCGGCTTCTTCCCTTGAAAGCATCTCAGACATTTGCTTCTTTAGCCGAGCAACTTCTTCTTCTGCTCCTTCTCTCCTCTTCCTCTCTTCATCCAGCGCAGTCTTAGAGGAGAGCAGCTCGGCCTTCGTATCCTTAAGCTCGCCGGAGACAAGCTGATAGTCCTCAATGCGCTTCTTCTCCAGGTCATTAGCCAACTTCAATTGATCCTTTAGGCGAGCAATCTGGCCATTAAAGTTGTTCGCCATTTTATCTTTTTCCTCAGTGAGCTGGCAAATAGAGGCGACATGATGACGAGCAGTCTCCTCTAGCTCGGCTACTTGAGCCATTCCCCTTTGAGCTGAGACAAGGGAGTTTGCAGCTTGGACCATTGATAAGTGAAAATTATCAATGGGGCCCTGGGCGAGGACCGCTTTGTTCAACGGCCGTGACCAGGCACGAGCAACAATTTCAGTTGCTCGGCGAACATGGTCGTCCGTAATATCACGGAAGCTCGTCGGCGTCCTAGAGCAGGCAAACTGGTGAATCAGATCTGCTCGCCCTGGATAATCGTTGGGCCGGTATCTGCGAGCAAAAAGAAGGTCAATACTTGAAAGATTTGGCAAATAAAAAACTTGTTCGCCAAGAAAGTAAAAACTTACTCAGAAAATTTTCGCTCATCTCGGCCTAAGTATGTGGTGTCCTCGGGGCCTCTGGGGGAACCTATATCTTTGCTCGCCTTGCCGGACCTCTCCGTGAGCTCGACAGATGAACGGCGAACAACGTCCCCTTCTGGGCGAGCATGGCTCGAACCCACCTTCTCCTTCCCCTTGCCAGGGACATCATGGGACAAGGAAGTCCCGTCGGCTTTCTTTAAACGTTTCCCCCCATGGGGGGAGAGGTAGGAGGAGAACGGATTTGAATGGGGGGAGCAGCCTGCCTTGGAACCTTAGCCCCCTCGGGCTTGTTCGTCATCGTGAGCATCTTTTGTGGAGGGTCCCCTCTCCTTTTCTTCCCTCGAGTCGGCGCCATTTCGAGAACCCTTTGCTCTAGGAGGGTGTATGAAGGAGGGATGGCAACTGTAACTTGTTCGGCTAAAAAAAAAAAAGAAGTTAGAATTAGACGAGCAAGTTAAACAAGTTAACGACGAACAAGACTTGAGCAAGGAGTTAGAAATTTTCATACCTGGGGGCACCTCAGCTTGAGCCTCCAGGTGGTGTGGGTAAGTCAAAAGGCGAGCAGCTTTTTGACACCTTGATCGGCAGAGGTAGTCAATAGTTCTATCTGCTTTATTGCGGAGGCCGACCAAGCACGAAGTAAACAAGAACTCGGAGCTCAACTCCTCCTCTTTCGAATTCCACTTGGGTAGACGAGGGCCTGCGAACAAACAAGAAAAGTTAAATTAGAACTACTTAGCCCAAAGGCGAGCAAGAAACAAACTTACGTTTCAGTTTTCCATAGGCTGCTGGAGAATTTATTCGTCCAGGGCCGCCGTGTGGACCGGAAGATGCTCGCCAATCACCCCCAATCCAGAAGAAGTGTTGCTTCCAGTCACGAACCTTGTTCGGCACCTCTTCCACCATTTTCAGCCCAGTTCTTGCCTTGAGATAGTGATAGCCTTCTTCTCCCAAGGGGCAGCTTGTAATCGTCATCAAGTAGTTGATCTCTTCCGCAGTGATCCGATCAACATACCCCTCTAGGGCGAACAGGCACATAGAGCCTAGAAGGTTCATCCACCCAATTGGAGTAATTTGGGTGATGGCCAAGTTGGTCGCCTCCAGAAATCGACCAACAACGGGTGGAAGAGGCAGCTTTAATCCGACAATTAAGGTGTGAAGGTTGATCACCGTACATCCTGGGGGTGGGCGATCAGCTCTTTCCTTTCTCCGAGGGGCCCATAGATGAATATCGTATGGGATTTTGTAGTCCTTCCGAATAGAGTCCAGTTCATCTTCGCGAACAACGCTTTTTATCTTGCTCGCCTGGTACTCAGTTTTCACCTTATCCATTATTTCTCTCTGAGGACGGGGAAAGCTGTTCGCATACCTTTCAGTATATGCTCGCCATTCAAATAGTCGAGCAACCCCAGCTGGGATCTCATTTTCCCGCATCCTTGGGGATGGGAAGTTAATACTCTCCAGGAACTCGCGAGTGAGTTCGTTAAGGTTTGGATCTCTAGATTCAGCAGAAGACGAAGAGCTTACGTCCAAATTGTTGTTCGCCGCAACTATTAATTCTCTCCCAGATGGGCCCGCACCGATGTCCTCCACAGAGCGAACAACAGAATCCACGTGAGCGTTCGACGCTGAAGAAACTTCAACTGGCTCTAGATCGCGAGCAACAATGGGAAAAAGGGGATCTAGGGCCTCCTCAGTTTTATTGCTCGATTGCGAAGACATAGAAGAGGAAGAAAAATCCAAACGGTGGTAGAAAGAGTTGCAGACGGCGGCGCTATCCCGGAGAAGACGGTGGAGCTCGAACCCACACGGCGGCGATGGCGTTTTCGAGAGAAAAAGTAAAGAAGAAGATAGGAGAAGAAGAGTAACTACCTGGGAGTCGAAATTTGAGGCCAAATACTGTGGAACGGACGCCGGAAAGCTCGAAATCGCCGGAGGAAGGAAGGATTCGCCGGAGCACTGTTGCAAAAGGGGGAAAAGTGGGAAAAATTTCAGTTTTCCCACTATTTATACCCCAAGCAAAAGCGGGGTCTCAGACGAAATTTCCCAAAAGCCCCGGGGCCAAATTGAGAGAAAACGGGGTTAACTCCAAGTTAACCCACAAGTTGAGGGACCTATATGTAATTATAGGGGCGCGTGGCCTCGGGATTGCTCGCGCGTGGGCGGCGCACAGCCATGCCGCCCACGTCATCTTCGTACAACTCCCAGACCTTGGGAAGACGAAACGACAGACCGTATGTTGCTCGCCCAAGCCAATGATGTTCGCCCCAATCCTCATCATTTTGATATCCTAACTATAGTTGCTCGCCACAAAGTTGCTCGTCTGGGGCAACATATAGCCAGGATAGGGGGCAATTGTTGATAGGCGAACATAAGTCAATAAATGGCGAACAAGGACATCAAGGATTATGTAGAGGTGAATAAAGTGACGAACAACTCCCCGACGAACAACTAATGGGCGAACAGGTATTTAGACCCGAGACCAAGAATGAGCCAACTGTGAAGTCATCAATGACGAACAACTTGGTCAAACTATGATATAACAAACAGCCAAAGAAGTGTGTACAAGTGAACAAAGGACAAAGATCCCAAAGCCAAGCTAAACACAGCCATAAGGCGAACAACTTCCAAAGTACAACTTCAAGAGGCGAACAACTTTCAGTTGAAGGGTCATCAAGATCAGTCAAGCCGACCTAGGCGAACAACAATGAGTCCGAGATAAGGCCCAAAAGAAGACTTTGTAACTAAGATTCAGCTTAGATAAGGTCAAACTAAGGTCAAAGGACACATGTCAGGCATGCAAGCTAGGGAGACCAAGAGTCAGAAGCACCTCATGCTTGCTAGCCTCTATAAATAGTTGTTCTCCAGCTTATTTATGTAATTTTCGAATTTCAGACAAAAAATACACACAAACACACTCAAACTCACACATACACGAAATAAGTCCAATTTCGACTACCGAATTTACAAATTCGATAAATCCAAACCCCGATTTACCATTTACGGTGGTAATCAATCACACGTTATTGATTGGTGACGTAAAAACGGATTAAAACAGCCACTAATCCTTACGATTAGATTCGTTCACCAACAATTCCAAGAAAGTAGTTCACTGTGCCCAGATGTTTGTGATGCATAATTTAAGGCATAATTTGTCAATGGAATCACAGAAGTGGAAGAGGAAGAAGCCTGAAGAGGCATCACTTGCTGGCTAGCAATGAATTGATGCAATCTCGCCTCATGAGAATGAAGAATAGATTGTACCTCATTGAAGGAAAGAGTATCAGATCTAGTAGTAAGATTAACTACCACAACATAATAGTCATAACTTAGGACACCAAGTAAGTGCATAATCAAATCTTCATCAGAAAATTTCATAACCAGCAGCATGCAATTCATCCGCTATAGAACAAATTTGTAATACATATTCATCAATAGTAGAGTTACCTTTCTTAAGAGTCTACAATTGGTACCTCGAATTCATAGCCTTAGCTTTCGAAACCCATGAAACAATTTTTTTCGGTAAATAGCTACGCAAGGGATTTACGCGAGAGAGCCGAAGGTTTAATTCCCTCGCCCACTTTGTGTTAGCCGCCACAGACTTTGTCGAGGGAAATTCCCTCGCGCACGTTTCACGAGGGTTGACTTCCCTCGCCTTCCACGAGGGCTCAGCCGAGGGATTTGTTGTCGAGGGAATCTTCCCTCTTTCGGACCCACACGCCATCCCTTTTCAATACCCTCACTATTTTCGAGGGACTTCATTTTCCCTCGCCCACAGATTCGCGACCAGCATTTTGAAGAGGGAAAATTTCCCCCTTCAACACCCTCTCTACACTCAATTCCCTCTTCAAAACCCTCTCTAAATCAATAGTTTTTTGTAGTGTTCTACTTTGGAAATAGGAACGTACACTATAATTGTATTAGTTTGAACTATTTTTATTATTATTATTTTATGTAAAATAATTAATACAAGTATACAAAAAGTCTTTTATTACATTTATTAATTTTTCCCTTATTTTTTCATTTTACCGCCTCTTCGTCTAATAACCTTTCACTGGTGTGCAAAATACGGCATGAACCGAAAAAATCAACCAAACCAAATCGAAATATAAATTTTGGTTTGGTTTTCGATTTACGATTTTGAAATTTGAATTTGTTATTTCGGTTCGATTTACGGTTTTTACGAATTAAAAACCATATAGATCAAACCGAACCTAAATATTTTTAATAATAATATATTATATGTATATATTAATATTCACTAAGTTAATATGTAATAACTTATGTTCTAATATAAAATATTAATATTAGATAATTTAGATTCATGCATAAAAGACTTGAGTTGATTTGTGTTTTGAAAAAAATATTTGAGGAGTGTTATTCTGTGTTGATTATGTTTTTCAAATTGTTACTTAGCTTTTGAAAACTATTGTGTTAATATTTTTATTGGATTATGTAATAGGGTTATTGATGCACTTTTGCTTAAATTAGTATTTTGATGTTGACATGTTGTAAATAATTGAACGAAACAAGTGTGTTGATGCTAAACAAAAATTAAGCTGAATTTTAAAAAATAAAAGGGTAAAAAAAATTCGGTTTGCGCGGTTTGAGATCGAACTGAACCGAAATATTTCGATTTGGGACCGGACGGTTTTTCAAAATATGATTCGATTTTTTATTTGTAAAAAAAATTTGATTTAGTGTTTGGTTTGACTAATACGGTTCGATGATCGAACTGACCGTTGCACACCCCTACCTTTCACTAATTTGGAGATGATGTAAAAATTACTAGGACATGATTAGTTCTATTTTATTCGGAGAATGATGTTAGATTAGGTGATCAATTAGAGTGATTACATATAAAGTTGGGGGAATAAATACAAATAGATTAATTTTTTTCTATAAGTACGAACTTTTAAATAAAATATAATTATTTTATGATATCAGACCATAAACCTGCGATCAAATCCCGTTGAAGCGCTGGAAACAAACTTCACTCATATTAAATTATTCACTCATTAGGTCATCTCCTAAAAGGATAAAGTAGAGATGATGCAGCAGCAGAAGCACGATACACATGCATTATCGGTTGTATCTAAGAATACTCGAAATATTACGTAAATGTTATTAATGTGTTAATTCTATTGATTTAAAATGAATACCGAAAAAACAACCATTAAAACACGAAAAGAAAATAAACTCAAATACTTTTTAATTCATCAACAATTTGCTTTACAATGTTTAGTGAACTCCTACTAGATAAATTAGAGTTTTAGGCGTATAAACTCTAAAAGTTCGATCCACTAACAATTAAGTAAAAGCTCAAATAAAGTCCTAAAATTATATAAAAGTATAAATAATAATAACTAATTAATACAATCTTATCTTCATCAGACTATAGTTCACAAGTCCTATCAATTATATATATATATATATATATATATATATATATATATATATATATATATATATATATATAATTTTTAACTAGATGGGATAGGATTTTTTTTTTCTATGATGAACAATTATTTGATTTCCAATGATGTGAATGGTTAATAGATACTCAATAGAAGAGTGGACGAAAAATATAATATTCAATCCAGATTATATATATGCATTGCCCTAATTGGATAAATTAGCTAGTCACCTTTAATTTTGGCCAAAGTGATTCACCATAATGATTGAAATAATAGAGGTGGGGAGTCTTAATTATTATGCAAGAACATTCGAGAGTGGTTAAGCATAAAGTGATAATTAGGTTAATTAAGATAGAATTAATGTGTGTGACAAGATCATACGCATTAGCCTTTTGATTTGGTAGGTTGTCTGCAGAGATAATTAACTTAAGCAGTATTTTTTCTTGTTTTGAAAACACTAATTCCTTAAAAATTAAAATTAAATTAAGTAATTTTGAGATAATTTCTTTGTATTGTGAGAGATAATTTTGAGATAAAGTAAGTAATACGAATACAAATTTACAAAAAATGAAAAAAGAAAAAAAAAGTCATTCTTAATTTCAGAAACAAGTTTTTTCTGCTTCTGCAAAATAAAATATAAACTGGCAAACAATATATATTTTTTAATTCTACTTACCAACTAATGATCGCAAATGAATATTTTGAATCCGAGGATTTGAAATTTATAAATTATACAATCTATTCATTTCAAATCAATTTCTTCCATCCAAAAACACTACATTAGTTAAGTGGACCACTAAATAAAATCATTTACTCCAAGCATTCACTATTAATTTATCCAGTGGTGGCACGAAGTTTGCCGCATGATTCCTGACAAAAACAAATAAGCCGATGAATCAGTAAATATAATAATAATAATAATAATAATAATATATAGATAGAAAGTAATTAATTAAAGTAATTACTAAGTTACAGAATTAGATATTCCTTCGGAATAATTTGAATTCTACACATGTATTCTGTTCAAAAGGAAAAACTTTGGATATTCGTTTTCTTTTATATATAAAAATTAATTCTCAATCCGTCGTCTTTGAGCGTATTTATAACTTTACTTGGATCTCAATCATAGTAAAGCCGATTTATCCCCAAAAATTAGAAGATGAAGATATTAATCAGTATTTCACTTCTGATTTCTTTATATATAAATATATTCTGAACTAAATATTAACCATTTTACATCGGGCATAAAAGTTTGATGATTTGAATTTGAAGAGATTCTAAAATAGTGCATCATGATTCAGATTCAGCAGGCAACTTCCAAGCTGACAGTGTGACTGGATTTGAATGGTGATCCCAATGCTACTATTATTTTCTAAATAAATGAAATATTTTTATTAATTATACCATACTGTTACTCCACTTTATTCCTTTTTCAATTTTACCTATGTGTACTCTCAAGAGGTAAATAAAATTCCCCTGAAAAAGTAACAGTTTTAACTGTCTACCTCTATTAAAGAGCATGCAACGTGCACCCCATCAAATTAATATTAATATTATCAATTCGTCCAACAAAATGTCCGGATTGATGGAATTAATTAATACGTGAATACAAATTAAGGTTAATAATTTAAACTTTAATTTATCTGATCATTCACCCCTTCCCATTTAAATGAATTACTGATGTAACTCTCTGCATTTTTAGGTGAAACAGAATTCATTCATGGTATTAGAGTTATAAGGTTCACGCTCAGACAAAGATTTTGGATTCGATTCTTGTTGAAAGCAATTCCACTCGTATCATTAAATTTATTGCACGACAATATATACAAGAGTTTGACGTATTGTTGATAGTTATAAATCGATTTGGATGAACAAATCAATGTGGTTATAAATGGAAACCTAATTACTACTAAACATAAATAAATTAATTAACATGAACAATAGATAAAATCTCTTGATTTTTTGCCTTGAATATGAATTTTGTATATACATATTGTATGGATGATGATGATAAAAAAATGAGGGGATCCTAGGGGACCACCCATAATAACTAAGAAAGTTACATAACTCATTCCAACCCTTTATTTTATAGTTTTATTACTACCGATGATTTAATAATTGATACTAGATATATTTTACATTAAATGCTCTTGTTTTGTCCTACATAGGTGGTGTATTTTAATTTCCTCTCTAATGTTGTTGACCCTCGACCTTGTCAAATCTGCATATGTTCGAGGATCTGATTTTCTATGGAGCGAGGTTGCTTCGGGTTCGAGTGAACCCCGCTGGTGTCAAGTTCCAAGTCCATGATTAGTAAACTAGTAGTAATTAATTAACTCATCATTTTATTTGAGCTTTAGCTATTTCATGTTCTTATTATTAGGTTGAACCTCTAATGTTTCACTAGTTATTATTCTTTTATTTTTTTAAGGTATAAAAGTTATTTAAAAAAAAACAAAGATGGGTAGATTAGGCGATCAAAACATTAAAAAAGAAAAAAAAAAATCACATACTGTCCAAATACAAAAATATGCCTATTTTTCAATTTCCACGAAGAGTTTTATAATTGTATTGTAGGTATTTAAAATTCTTGACCAATGTACACTATTGGCACACCTGATATATATAGGTATATAAGCAAGCTTTACGGTGCTTCTAAACTTGGCAACTTTCCCAATCCCTTTCTCTCACTTTAATGCTCTGCAACTGCAACCAAATAAGTGAGTGCGATGCCCCTAAAAATAAAAAATATATATAAAGAAAGAAAATTGAAGTAGACTAGTAGGCTTATATATAAGATTTTGTTGCATGAAAAAACAGGTTTTAATTAATAGTAGAAGAGTGTTGTGGCCATGTGATTTAAAGTAGTAAAAGACACCAAGTTTTATATATATAGCCAATTAATGGTAAAAGTACTTTGTGGCGTCAACATAAAAGAAAAAGTGCAACAAGACAAGATTTTGTCAATGTTACGTAACTGTGACTGTGAGGTGTGTATATATATATGTATAAATTAACCAAGGTAAAGCATTCATTTTTGTTTCAATATTTTACCTCATCTGTTATTGTCACATTATATATGTCCTCATTATAATAAACATATAACATAGTTAACATATAGTATTAGGAAAATCATAAAATAAGTTGATACGTGAGTTAAGAATACCTTACCCAATATAGTAAAAAACGAAAAATATGCGTGCAAGAGTAATCAACCCCATCAACCCAAGTTTAATAGATATAACTCCTCCGTAATGAGAATAGCTAATAATAATAGGTTAACCATTTTATAGGGGATCGTTATCAATTCAAGTTCTAAACATTAATATAATTATTAATTTAGTTTTAATATTTTTCCCATTGGTTCAGAACTAGAAAAATCGAAACCTATGCAATCTGAAATTTAAAAGGGGCAAACTATCAGTTAGGAGTAAGACTCACACAATTTACGTTCATTTTTGACATCTTATGATACTTATTATCCAATAATATATTTATACATCACAATCCAAAAAATAAAATATATATTAATTTCATGCTGGAAAGTAAGAAAAAAATAGGAATGAAAAAAAAAATATAATGTAATACATTGTCATTTTAAAAACAACTAAGTATATTTAGTGTGGAGGATGAATATATAAATGTGATCCAGAGAGTAATGTAACACAAAAGATAGTTTTGTAGACTTTTGGACGAATTTAAAATAAATAAATAGATATTATGGGTAAAAGTAAGAATGTTGTTACAAAATAAATTGGTTTAAAAATATTATTCAATGATAAATAGTGTAAATAAATGTATGTTGAAAGGTGTAAATAAGATAATTATTTCTTTTTTAGTAAACAAGATCAAATTTCACGAACGAAGTAATAAAAACATAAACTATTTTTTACAGATGGAGTGGATATTCTTAAAGAGGTTTACCTTTCCCTCTTGTATTAATTGCGATTGAATTAAACAGTAAGATATCTTTTAAAATAGAGTAAGTTTTAAATGAAAATAAAAATAATAAGTTTATCATAAAATTGTTTTAAAGAATTGAATATTTGATTAGAAGTATCAAAAAATTCATTAGGAGTATCATTAATTTGAGTTCAAAAAACTTAACAACAATTACAATATAATACCACTGACCCAAATTAATGATACTCCTGATGAAATTATTAATACTTATGATTAAATAATTGATACTTTAAAATTCATGATAAATTTATCATAAAATATTTTCATATAATACTTTTCCTTTAGAATATAATATAGTGAGTAAATTGCAAAAGGTACACTATACTATCAAAATGGGTACAGTTCAATGCCTTTTTTTGTATATTAATGTACAGAAAAATTCGTAATTATTATTCTAGAATTGGTGTGGAATGAATAAACTATGTATATGTATATATCCAACCTCGTATAATGACATACATATAAACCACGCAAATTGGGATTACTTTATTGATTTTTTAAGGACAAAATTTATATGGACCCCGGTGTTTGTTTGGCACAACTTCTTTTCTTTTCCAGTCAAATTATAATAATTTTTAACAAATAATGGTACGATTAACGCATGTGAAATTATTAGGGTGAAGATTATACTGTTGTACTTTAATAAAAATGGTCTCTGTAGTGTAGACTTGTACGGATTATTGATTACATCTATGTATCGTTTCAAAAAATTGTGATTCAAACAGATATATGAGGGATGGCCAAACACACCCTAGTGCTGTGATTATAATGTTTTTGTCCTTGCTTAAGGCTAGCTGAGGCCTGAGGGTTCAAGCGCATAGAAAATCAGATAGCATCTCATGTCTACGCATTAACTTTCCGTTATTTTTTAATGCAACATTTAAGAAGAATAATTATATATAAATATAGTACATGTGATGTGATGGAAAAAGAAGAGAATAAAATGTAATGTGTTTTAATGAGTGAATATGAATGAAGTGTATGAATATAATATTATTAGTTGATGTCCAAAAGAGTATTGAAAATTAATAGTGAGACGAACGAAAATGATAAAATGAGAGTTAATTAATAGTGGGAAGGAGGAGTATTTTATTATAGAGTATGTATAGTGTGAAATTGGTTAATACATGAATCGGTACTAATTATTTTCATTAAAAAGTATTAGTTGTTTTCCCTAAAAAGTCTTAGTTTGTTTTCAGTAAACTAATGTTTTTCAGTGAAAACAACTAATACCTTTCAATGATAACAATTAATATTCTTTAGTGAAATAACTAATATCCTTCAATAGTTCATGTATAAATCATTTTCACTCTATACTTTGTCTTTATTACATTGTTTAGATGTTTGTCACATGTATATATATAGATGAATTACTTAAGCAAATTAATTGTGTTTAAACAAAAATTTCTTTTTATTATTTTCAAATCTTATCAAATCTCCTCTCTCACAAATGTATCATTATGTTTGGGTTAATTCCATATAAATTCACGACCTTTATACTTAGTATCAATTTAATCACGAACTTTTAGATTTTTGTAAAAAAAACCCAACCTTTGATATTTGTTGCAATTTGATACACACTTTTTTTTCCGGCCGGCAACCGATGATGTGGCTCGCCGGAGCGTGTGTCATCTTGCCACGTAGGATTACACATGTTTATTTTATTTATTTTTTAAATCCACATTATAAATAACACTTACCATTTAAGTAACATATTTCTACTTATAATTAAAATAACAACCAAATAAATTAAACAACAACAAAATGAATTTCAAAACTAAGAACGTAAAGAGAAATATTATATATAATTTATGTTGGTTGTTTAATTTATTTGGTTGCTATTTAAATTTTAAGTAGAAAGGTGTTATTTAAATTGTAAGTGTTACTTGTGATGTGAATTTAAAAAATAAATAAAATAAACATGTATAATCCTACGTGGCAAGATGACACATGCTTTGGCAAGCCACATCATCGGTTGCCGGCCGGAAAAAAAAAACGTGTATCAAATTGCAACAAATATCTAAGGTTGGGTTTTTTTACAAAAATCTAAAAGTTCGTGATTAAATTGATACTAAGTATAAAGGTCGTGAATTTATATGAAATTAACCCATTATGTTTTGACTTATTTTCACATGAGTTTTTTTTCTTTCTTAAATAATCAAAATTTATTACAATTATTTAATTATAACGTAAAAAAACTAATATAACCATCTGAATCCAAATTGATTAATGAATTTATGAATTCATATTTATATCTAGATTTTGGTCTATATATTTTATAACATAAAGTATTCCTATGAAATGCTTTGTTAGTACCATTTTCAATAAATAACTCTTATTTATTCATATTTTTAACTAATACACAACACACGTAGATATGTATTGATATTAATTATTAAAGGGGTAGTTAATGTTTAGTACAATCCTAAAGCTTAAATTGTAAAATAGGGGGCAACAAATCTCAAACCCCATTTTACTACATTTTGTGGTTCCCATTTTTGAACAAAAACCTCAAATTGATACAATTTGGTGGGGTCATGTTCAGAATTTTATTTTCATAAAACTGACACTGGCTGCTACTTTTTGCACATTTCCCGAGGCACTTTTTCGACCAAAACATTTATTATTTCCAGATTTTTATAATTTTGAACATAACCCTAATTTTTATGAATACACGTATAAAATATAAAATATTCGAGATTTCAAGCATATTCAAATTAAAAAACATCTCCTTTATTATTAATTTGAGAATTACACCTAAAAAAATTCAAAGTATTACATATCCAAAATTGGGCACATAATGCCCAAAATTTTATGAACATACCATAAAAAAAAAGGTGCACAGACGCACAAAAATTATGAACAATCGCTAATTTTTTTTTGAACAATCGCTAAAAAAAATTGAACAATCACTAAATATTATGAACAGAGATTCTTTTTGTGTTTGAGACTCCAAAATCTTCAATTCTACTTGAATTTGGATGCTTGCAAATCAACATAACAAAAATTATGATCTCACTATATGTACAACACTCATTTACATGTGAAACAAATTTTAATAAATACTCAAAAAAATCACAATAAAAACATAATAATCATTTTTAAGTAATTCTACAATCTACATAATTAAAAAATAAAAACAAATTCCATCATCTTCCCCAAATCATCAATTTATTTTCCATCATCTTCCCCATAAAAACACTCACAGATCCCCCTCCCCCAAGTCCCCAAGTCACTGCACACACACTCACACCCTCAACCCACACTGCACACACTCACAACCCTCCCCCCCTCACACACACAGCCCTCCCCTCCCCTCACGCACACACAACCTTCTCCCCCTCCCCTCCATCTGCACACTCACACACACACAACACACGCACAATCACCCCCTCCCCCTCTTGCACACACAAGCAAAGTCTTAACAACAAAAAATCTGAACAAATGTCACCATATTTATAAATCACAAAGCCCATCAAAAAATAAATACAGATCCATTAAAATACATACGATAGAGTTACCTCCATTCTTCACTATTGTGGCGGCGACGAGAGCAACTATCTGGGTGGAAAGATTTGAGGTCAGGCGGTGGTGGTCGGATGACAGTGGTGGCGCGTCGGGCGCCGATCTGAGGCTATTAAGGTTCCTCCGATCTTTTTCCTCCGTCTTCTTCCATGGATCTGTTTCCTCCGGCGTTCTGGGTGTAGCCCGGGAATTTGGGCGGTGGTCTCCGTCGGGGCACTTTCTAGTGATGGCGGTGGACGGATTTCTTCATCAGGCTTCCATGGATTTCACCCGAATAGAGAGAGATGAGAGAGACCCGGATAGAGAGAGAGATGAGAGAGAAAGAAATGAGTGAAATGATGAATTTGAAATGAAAAATTATTACTAAAAGCTGGAGGAGAGAGATATATGGGTCCACATTTTAAAATACAATTTAACACAAATGTATTAATTTGGGTTTTGTGATATCCCATGTTTTATTTGGCATTTATGGATTATGGATTATGGATTATGGATTGTAGTAGGATGCATTTAATCCATTATTAAATATTCAACGCAACGACATTCTCTAAAATAAAATCTAAGAACTCTAGATGAGTACATATTTTATACTAATATCAATTTATTTTGTCTCCTTTAGTTATATGATAACATAAATTTACAAGTATTTATATAGTAGGAAATTTAAAATTATTTAAAGTAGTAAAAATTTGAGTTTATCAAATGTAAAAATCCATGCATATATATATATATATATATATATATATATATATATATATATTGTGTTATTTGCCTACATATATAAGACATCTTCATTTATTTTAAATAAAGAGGGGAACATACAACTTTGTTTAATCTAGTTATTGATAAAATGAAAATAATTTTTTTTAACGTTTTACTTTAGTTATATTTCGGTGATATATTATGGTCAATAATATAAACTGTATATTATTTTCTTGATTGATATAATATGAATACACACACACACATATATATATATATATATATATATATATCAGGCATTTCACAATTCCTTTTTTTCCCTCCGTTTATATTTGAAGAAGAATGTCAAGTATTACTTTTTCAAAGCCAATCACACCAAACCAAACACTTCCATTTCGTTCCATTTCTGCACGCTAATATGAACCAAGCCTTTCTGCGCGACAAGATGAAGCATCAATCCAAAATTCACAGCGGCGAGACACGAATGAGATTAAAACAAATAATGGTTTCGAAAAAAAATTGGCTTAAAATTTGCGAACCTAATTTTTCGAAAAATGCCTAGAGTTTCGAAAAAAACTTGTTTAAAAATTACAAAAATTTTGGCAAAATATTTTCGAAAACCTATGTTTCGACAAGATTTTGTCAAAACCCGAATCACATTTCAACAAGTTTTTACCGAAACTCTGACCATTTTTTGAAAAATCAAGTTCGAAAAATCAGTATCGGATTTTTTTTTCAAAAATTGCAGGAATCACAATAACATTCTTATCATCGAACTTATAAGGTTGCATCACCGCCGAAAGGATGATAAAAAGGTGGTGCAACCACAATAAAATTTTCAATGTTGGTGTCCCAGTGCCGGCTCCGACTTTCCCATAGCTTCTTGTGTGCGGTCGTGACTCTTGTACTTTTTATTGGCTGTATCATATATGAAGAATTTTATTTTTTGAATGATAAGAACATGTGAGACATTTGATAAATATATTATTATAATACATAAATCCCCAAATACGACAGAGAGTTGATGAAGAAGGAGATGAGTCGACCGAGGGTATTTGAGGCGGGGCGTGGTATAAGAAGAGAGCATACATCATATGCAGATACTTTGGTCGGAAGGAAGACATCTCTCACTAAGGATGCCGATGTGTCAGGACAAAAGAAGGATCAAGAGGTGATTTACTTTAAAACTTCAGAGAATGACAAGAGGTGGTTGGACGGGTGTTTTACGAGGTTACTCAAATCAGAATTCTCCTGGCCGGAATATGGGGAAGAAATGTCCAGTGAATGCAGTGGTAAACTGAGGTTAAGAGATTTAGGGGGCAATTGTATCCTTATCAAGGGGGAGATGGGAGTAAACACGGGTACTATAATAAAGGATCTTGATGAATGGACTGCACACTGGTTTGAGTGGACAAGACCATGGACGGAAAATGATGTTGAAACTAAGAGGCTGATCTGGGTATGGTGGTTCAGGGTGTTGCTGCATGCCTGGTCGCATAAGTTCTTTTTGCATACCAGTGCAAAGTTAGGAAGATTAGTGAAGTTGGACTCAGCAACAGATAGCAAACAGAATTTTGCCTTCGCTAGGACTCTACTCTCCACGTCCATCTTATCAAAAATAGAGGAGTCTCTTCAGGTGAAAGTGGATGACAACATTTTTAAAATTAGGGTGGTAGAGGAATGGAGCTGCTCTTGCAGCTTAGTGGTGGAAGAAAGCGATGAGAAGGAAGATGATGAGAAAGTGTAAAAGTCGGCAATCGATGTGTCAATCTCCCCGGCGGAGGCGGTGTTATCAGAAGATGAATCCGGCAACGACTCAGATGACGGAACCCTAATTTCGGATGGCAGATGCGGTTCATATTCCAAGATTCTGGGGACTAACATTCGGGCGGTGGATGATCTTTCTGGTGGGAATTTCGAGATTTATGAGGGGTTATCGAGTAATCATTACGAAAGTGGGGCCCTCCAGCCGCCCACAAGCCGCGTGAATCAAGAAAAGCAAGCTAAAGAGGCAAACTGTCTTGGATCAGTTAGTAAGAATAATGCTACAGGCATACGTGGGCCCATAACAGGGAGTCTGAATTGGCCCAAAATAGCGGACTTAATTTGGAAAGTACGGGCAAATTTTGATCCAGGAATCAATGGGAAAAGGCTCTCTTGGTATAGTAGGTGACCAAGATGGAGGAATTAATAATTCGGCCCAATTCAGTATTGAGCGATGGGATTGGGCTCGGGTGAGGAGCAAACAAACAATAAAGGGAGGCCAGCCCAACTTTTTAACGAGGGGGTAAAGAAAAATGGGGGAGTTCATGGTATTTCTTCTGAGATAAGAAAAGAGAGGGTTGCTGGGGAAAGAAATAGAGAATTTCCGGTGGATTCGAAGCAAGCAAATTCGAAATTCACTTCTAGAAGACTAAAGGAGAAGAGAGGAGGAGGCGGAACCTGTGGAAGGAAGGAGGACAAGTTAAAGTGGGCGAATTTTATGGGCAATATGGTATCTGAAGAAGACTTGATTAAACATAATAAAGATTTGCAGACTGGGAAGAATCAGGTGCAGCTGAGCAACGGGCTACGTTCGGAGAAAAAAAGGGCAAAAGAGATTTGGGCAGTAGGGAAATAAATTGGTCTGAAAGGAATAGATGCGGAAATGGTGGAGAGATTAAAGAAGATGGAAAGTGCGGTGGGTTCGAGGGGCAAGGAGGCGAACGAAAGAATTGATAAATGAAGATCCTATCATACAACATTAGAGGGGCAGAGAGCAGAGTGAAGAAGCAGGAGATACAAGGTATGGTTAGAAAATATTTTGTTGATTTCATTTTTCTGCAAGAATCGAAACTTGAGATAGTTAACAGGGATATTTGTTCTGCTATGTGGGGGAGTTCTGGTTGCGGTTGGGCAGCAAGGGAGGCGAGGGGAAGATCGGGAGGGATTATAACTTTGTGGAATTCTGACCGGTTTTTTTGCTCTAGTTGGTGGCACATGGAGGGCACGGTTGTGGTGAACGGGGTGTGGGTATCAGATGGGACCAGATGTTGTTTGGTTAATGTATATGCTCCAATTTTGCTAGAGGAAAGAGTCGACTTATGGGATAGACTAGAGGCGGTAATTCAACAGAATGAAGATATTTGTGTGTGCCTCGCAGGAGATTTCAATTCGATTAGACACGATCACGAGAGGGCGGGAACGAGTGAGAGTGTTAATAGAAGGGACGTAAGAGCTTTCGATGAGTTTATTGGCAGGACACGTTTGGTAGATCTACCATTACATGGTCGAGGCTTTACGTGGTATCGAGCAAACGGGAGTTGTAAAAGCAGGTTGGATAGATTCTTGCTGAACGACATGTGGATGTTCGGGTGGTCGAATTCGATCCAAAAGGGCCTTCCTAGATCTATTTCGGATCACTGCCCCGTATTATTGGAAATATGTGCTAAAGATTGGGGCCCAAAATCGTTTCGGTTCATAAATGCGTGGATCGAACATCCTGGTTTCAAAGAGGTAGTTGCGAACTCATAGAACAATCAAGAAGTTGGAGGGTGGGTGTGCGTCATGGTTAAAGAAAAGATAAGAAAGCTGAAGGAATCATTAAAGACTTGGAACAAGCAGTCTTTCAGACCAGTGGAAAGAAATATAGAAAACCTGAGGAACGAAATCCAGGAATTGGATGTTGTGGATGACGTCTTCGACCTCAAAGATGCGGAAGTGGAAAGAAGGAAAATGGCAGTGGCAGAGTTGTTAAAAAATCTGAGATGGAAACATGGGATTGCTGCACAGAAAGCTCGGCTAAATTGGCTAAAGGAGGGAGATGTAAACACTGGTTTCTTCCATAGAGTGATAAACCAAAGGAGGAAAATAAATGAAATTATTGGGATTCAACTGGGAGATGAATGGGTAGAGGAGGTCGATGGTGTAAAGTCAGGGATTAGAGCCTTTTTTGAAGAGCATTTCTCCAGGGAAGAGGCAGCCCGACCTACGCTGGATGGTCTTTCTGCAGAGAAGCAAATTTCAGAAGAGGACAATAGGATGCTAACTGCCCCTTTTTTGGAAGAGGAGGCCAAAGAGGCGATCAGTCGATGTGAGAGCTCAAAGAGTCCGGGGCCGGATGGATTTAACTTCAAATTCATTAAGGAATGCTGGGATATAATAAAGGGAGACATAATGAGGATGTTCATGGAATTCCATCGGAATGGCAAGCTGGTGAAATGAATTAATTCCTCCTTTATTGTGTTGATCCCAAAGAAAGAAGATGCTCGTACCCTGAATGACTTTAGGCCTATTTCCCTGATAGGGAGCATGTATAAGATTTTAGCAAAGATGTTAGCGTTAAGGCTGAGCAGGGTGATGGAAGGAATTATTTCTAAAAGTCAAAGTGCTTTTATAGGGAGAAGATTGATACAGGGTGGAGTGGTAGTCTTAAACGAGGCCATAGAAGAAGCAAAGAAAAGAAGAGTGGGCAGAGTGTTATTCAAAATTGACTTCGCTAAGGCATACGACTCTGTGGAGTGGGGATTTCTGGATTGCATGATGAGGCTGCTAAGTTTTAATCATAAGTGGAGAAAGTGGATCCTGGAATGTGTGTCATCTGCTTCAGCAAATGTACTTGTAAATGGAAGCCCAAGTGGTGAGTTCAAATTGGAAAGAGGGTTACGCCAAGGAGATCCATTGTCTCCATTGCTATTCCTGATTGTGGCCGAGGGCTTGAGCTTATTGGTGAAGAGTGTTGTTCAAAAGGGTTTATTGGAAACAGTAGAAATTGGGAGAGACAGAATTAAGGTACCTCTGTTATAATATGCAGACGACACTATTTTCCTAGTCTCGGATAAGTTGGAAAATACACGGTTGATGAAGGCGATTCTGATGAACTTCGAGATAGCTTCGGGTCTCAAAGTTAATTACAATAAGAGCAGCCTGATTGGAATTAATGTGGAGGAGGGGAGATTAAATCAGATGGCTACAGCCCTTGATTGTGCGATAGAGACCGTTCCTTTTAAATATTTGGGGGTGCGAGTCGGTGTTAATTATCATGCTGTTTCTGAATGGGGGACTTTAACTCACAAGGTGTTGATGAAATTGAAGACATGGGAGCACAAGAAACTATCCATTGGAGGCAGATTGACTATTCTAAAATCGGTGTTGTCAGCTTTACCTATTTATCATCTCTCCATTTACCGTTTACCCAAAAAAATTGTGAGTGTTTTAAATTCTTTTTTTTAGAAATTTCTTATGGGGGGGGGGGTGGAGCGTACAAGAGGAAAATTGCTTGGGTTAATTGGAATCGTGTATGCGTGGATAAAAAACTGGGGGGCTGGGGGTGCGGGAGTTGGGATGTTTTAACAAGGCGTTATTGGGAAAATAGTTATGGAGGTTTTTAGTGGGGGGTGACAGGCTTTAGATTAAGGTGATAGAGTCTATACATGGGAAGTTGAGTATAAGGGGTGGGGAATTTATGGGAGGGAGGGAGGGAGGAGGGGGGTGAGGTCTAGATGGTGGAAAGACGTGATGGAGGTGGGGGTGGAAAAATGCGGCAATTGGCTTCTTGAAATTGAAAACTTAGAAAAAAGAGTTGGAGATAGAGGGAAAACTAGCTTTTGGGATGAGGTGTGGGTGGGCGGGGAGTCTCTGAGGAGTAAATTTCCGAGGTTATATAACTTGAGTGAGAGCAAAGAAAGTAATATAAAAGATATGGGGAGTTGGGTGGGGTGGGGAGGGGAGGGGGGAGTGGAAGTGGGAATGGAATTGACGAAGAGGATTGTTTGATCGTGAATTGCCCATGTTTGATAATTTGTTGAACATTTTGGAACAATGCAGGTTAAAGGAGAACGAGATTGATAGTTGGGTGTGGAAGTTGGAATCAAGCGGGAGATATACAACAAAATCGGCGTACAATGAGTTGAGTGCTAAGCAGGTAGAGGGCGTTCCGGGCAGTAGCAGAGGGAAAGAATTCGAGCATGTATGGAGTAGCTTGGTACCTTTGAAAGTTGCAACTATGGCGTGGAGAACAATTCTAGATAGACTACCGACAAGATGCAACCTTGCCAGAAGAGGAGTCATTGAAGGAGGGAACGATGTAATGTGCGCAATATGTGGTTTGGAGGAGGAGACAATGGATCATCTTTTCATCAAATGTCAAGTGGCGAAGGATTTATGGGATAATTGTTTGGCTTGGTTTGGCATCCCCACGGCTTTACCGGATAAAATTCTAGATCATTTCCTTCTATTCTCGGGCCTATGGAGGAAAAAGAAGAACAAAGCGGTGGGGGTGGCGTTTTGGGAGTGTGTGGTATGGATTTTGTGGAAGGCAAGGAACAAAAAGGTCTTTGAGGGAGAAGTGATTAACATCCGGAAATTAATGGAGGAATTAAAAGGGAGGTCTTGGAGTTGGCTTTTAGTCAAGAATGCGATTTTTTGTAACTCAAGTCTTAAAAATTGGCTTGAATGTCCTAACTTAATTCTTGGATGATTTTCTGAGATGCAAATGATTTGTACTGTTCTGGCATGGCTCATGCCATTTCTGAAGCAATAAAAGCTCTTTTTTCTAATAATTTTTTTATTTATTATAATACATAAATGAATTAGAGTGTCTAATAAGTATGGAGGGGAATACAGTCAGCCCAACACAAATTTCAATATATTCGAATTTATTTCTTTATTGAGCATGCATAAAACACGAACGGGCACTTAAAAATCATAAACTCCCTTTGTTTCTTATGAGGTTTTTTTTTTTTTTTTTAACTCTAAGTTTTATTTCTAATTATTTGCAATTTTTTAGCTAAATCCACCTATTTTCTTTTCAATTTACCTTTGAGGTTTCAAAAAAAAAAAAATTTAATTAAGATTTTTTTTTATTATTCCTCTCCCATATCTTCTGTAAGTCATTTTTTTTTTGCCTTTAACTTTAACTTTAACTGATTAAAAATAAAATTATCTAAAAAAATTTTAATCACAAAAAAACGCCTATAGGAATAGAGTGGAATTATATGGTTAATTTAAAGGTGTACCTACATAAATGTTCTCTGGGGAATTCAGGGGACATGAAATCCAAGGCAATAATATCCTTCATAATTATTTGCATATATTCAGATTATTATTTTTAATAAAATAAAGAAAACTCACTGTGTTGTGAGTACTGGAAGGATAAGACAGATGATAGAAAATGACACAACTTTAAATAATTTGTCCATTGCTCGCATCGTTTAAGAAAGAAAAGGTTGTATTTCCCATTTATATATAATAATAATGGAAATTAAAATACTAAGAAATTAGAACTGCTAGTCTCATGTATGCCTACTTTAAAAACACACGACAAAATATCAATCAAATCCAGATGGGTTTTTCGATTTTCTCTGTATGATTCTTTAATCTCTATAACCATCGAGTAAATTATCATTTATTATAAGGATAAGTTATTATGAAGATTTAGCAATAAAGAATATTTCTATTATGAAAACAAGAAAAAATATATTAGTTGAACGAACATGATGACTTGACTTAAATTAGCTAATTTGTATATAAATTGAGAGCTGATCAGTACAAAATCTCTTAATTAAAAGCATGTGTTGAAATAAGCAAATTAGAATCTCGTATTTTATTTGATGTTTCATTGCATTAATGCAAATTGTATGTTAATAGGTGATGTAATTAATTTGAACTACATTATAAATGTGTGGTGATTTGAAATGCATAATAAAATGATATGCGTTGTTGACCCTCCGCTAGTGAACGATGAGTTATGAGTTTGAGTCCCCTAAATTAGTCGATTAATGAATCGAATATCGAGTAAAAAAATAATACGCACCGTTAAAAAAATGTTAATTTCGATCTCACTTTAATAAAATATTAAGGGTAAATATAATATAATCAATTTTGTGTAAATTGATTTAGTTGATTTGATTTCTCGACTAATGTTAAAGTTTGTCATCTGGTTAAAATAATTTTCTTTTAATAGTTATGTCTTTCGAAAAGAAATTAATTTTAATCCAAAAGTTGTTCCTTTCACAAAAAGCTATGAGTTAGTATTGTGTGAGACAATAAAATGGAATATAAATTGGACATGACACATTAATATTTTGATAGAGCCGAATATCAATTTATTCTGTCTTATATTATAAAATGATCTCACACAAGTTTTTATCAAAAATTATTTTATTTCAAAAGACTTAAATACTTTGGTGAAAAGTTATTCCAAAATGACACAATTTTATGAAATATTATAATATTTTAGAAGATATATTTTTTGGTAAATAATTTTTACTTTATGAAAGTTGTAATAATTTTTGTAAAAGTGGTGCTTATCTACAATATTTATATAATACAACGTGAGTGTTAAAGGAATTTCCACTACAATATGCATACATAACATTCTTGAACTTTATATATATTCTCCAATTTAACGTTTCAAATACTCATTTTCATTCGTTAATAACTTTAGATTTGTAGTGGAACGATAGTGAAGTCTAAAATTTATTGTATCTTAGAAGTGATTGTCACAAAACTGTAAAACACATGTGTAATAGACAATGCCTGAAATAAATTTACACAGCGTAAAATTTCGATCCATGGTTACACAGCCCTTAAAGGAAAATTTGCTAGCGGAATCAAACCTATCTAAAAGGAATATTAGCACCAAATGAAGACTTATCATGTATCTTTTGAATGTAATTTTTTTAATAGAGTTTTGATGGAATGTGTAAGATGACTTGGTATAAATGTTGCTCTAACCTCTAAACCCTTAATAAATTTGTTTGGAAAATATAGGGTGCCCGGAAACTATTCGAGATAAAATTTAAATACGAATTATTACTAGCATGAATTAATCCTAATTAATTCAAATAATAATTCCAACAATAATTTTATCATCATGCATGCGGAATTAATTCACATAAAATTTATGGCGGAATAACTAATAAATTATGTGATTACATACCTCTTGTAGATATGACATTTGATTAATCACGGGACTATCACAAACGTGCTACCAACCAAAAGACCTTCTCAAGTATGTCCCTTTCGTCTTGCTTGATCACCGGTGGGAAGTGCTTTCAAGCAATTAAAATAACCAAGGAAAAAGAAAAATATTTTTGCTCTTAATTTTTCCAACACATGAAATCATGTACTTGAGGATGAAATAACCATCCCCTATTTATAAGAGGTGCTGGTCGAATTTTTGGGCCTATTAGATCTAGGAGAAAAAAAAATTGTTAGCCTCTAAGAAATCTTGAATATATCCCATATATTCTTTTCTCCATAATAAAATATTCCACAAAAATCTCAATCTCCTCATAAAGGGGTAATTTTCGAAAATATTGAGTAAGAATACAAGTTTTGGATCTTCTTGAATATATGAGATAATCTTGTATTCCAAGAATATTTATCTTCCATTAATATCTTTCCAAGAAAATCAACAAAATCTTTTCTCTCTTTAAATATATCTTTTTTCGAAAATAATAATAAAAAATCAGCATATATATTTTCTTTTATTTTAATCACCTTATTATTATTGGGCTACTTAATGGGCTACTTGAGGGGCCTTTAGGAGAATTAAGATTGGACCTCCAATGGGCTTCTAAATTTCAATATTAAGCCCCAATATAATTCAGTTCATTAATATTAATAAGTACCACTAATAAATTAATATTGCACTATCCATCTTAATCCATATTATGATAATATGGGCTCCCGGTTATTATTTCCCGCGTTTAAGATTATCTAGTCCATTAATTAATTAAGCTTCTGAATAGCTCTAAATTAATTAATATATTTCACCTTGGAGTAAAGACAGCTCAACATTATTATCCGTACCGAAGAAACTAATTCTTCACTTGTAAGATTTGGTACGATAAAACTTCTGAGCTCACCAAGGGGACAAATCACACAAGTCGTACTCGCATGCGTTTCCCCGTATTAAATCTTAGCAACCGTCGAATGATTAATATTACTGCCCAAAACACAAAGTTCGAAGTCACAATGATTCTCACCCAACATGAATCAAAGCAGTAACCATTAAGCATACACGGTCCTATTTAAGTGACATAGATTAAGAAATCAATAACCATTAAGGTCTAATTCTTCACATTTTAGAACAGAAGAATTTATCCTCGTTGTAGGTCCTCTTCAACACATACTAAATGTGCTAGTGCAATCTCTTAGTCAAGACAGACCAATCTGAGATATACACATTGAACTTTCGCGGCGGATTGTTCAATTCCACCTGGGTCGTGAATTTGTACGTTGAGTTACAAGAAAACTGTTAATGTGGTCTTCCGTGATCAGGTATCACCACATTAACTACAATGTAACACATACTACTTATAATGAACTGGTTGCAATAAATATTCAATATTCAATCATATCTAAAGCAAATGCGATAAAAGATTTATTCTCATAAATAAATGTTTAATACATGAATTATACAAAGTTGTTGATAGGCGAGCAGAAACAACATTTGGGCGATCAGGATTAACGCAAAACACTTAAAGATTAAAGTGGAATTAACTCAAGATTCACCCAAGATATCTGGCGAACAGAACCTGCATGCGATCAAGACGTATAGGCGAACAAGATCAGATTAAAAGCTATCTGAAGAGCTCAATTAGCATCTCGCCGATCAGATCCAACCATAATACCAAAAGAGTAACTGAGGCAAGAGACCAACATAATCAGACTAAAGACTCCTCCAGGACAAGTCCAATATGACGAGCAGCTCTTGACTGCGAGCAAGTCCAACAAGATAAGGATAGAACGTAGTCTAGATAAGGTCAACTTAGTCAAAGGCCAGGTGTCGTGCATGCAGGCCTGGTAGGCCAAAAGTCACGACACCTCCTGCTAGGCAATTGTCTATAAATACTTAGATTTTTTCAGCAAATAAAACAAGCAAAAATTATTATACACGTCCAAACTTCGATTATGAATCTAAAGCAGCTCGATTAACTTACAATCGAACTTAAACACGTAAGCATTCATACGATTCTAATCCACCTAAACCCGAAAATCTGTATTCACTAATTACGTTAGTGATCAATCACACGTAATTGTTTGATGATCAATTAACCATCTAAAACAGCCATTAATCTTCAAGATTAGAACTGATCGTCAACAAATTGGCGCTAGAAGGAGGGGGATCGAACCTCCGAATCGTTGAATACGGGAAGATTACCCCAAGATTGAAGAACAAGATTTGAACTTTTGAAGAAAAATTCAAGAACATCAAGAACAACCCTTGATACCTTCTGTGAACATGCCTCAATCACGAGAGACACAACGTTCACAACATATAACCAGGGATTCACACTCCCGGATGTCCCAGACTGGAAGACGAGCAAGGGCGAGCAGAAATGACCAGGAGATTCAAACCAATGTTGCTCGCCAGTTAATACCGCCGGAGTTGGATGCTATTGCTCGTAATCCCGAAGAATTGGAGCGCACAATTGCCATGCTCCAGGCTTTACAAAGGCAGCAAGCCCAACCTGGCCCTTCATATGTGCGTGCAAGGTGTAGCCCCACAAAGACTCGTGAACATGAAAAGATTAGGGAGAATCATTTAAATGAGGTTGATAGCGCCCAAGCTCGTAAGGCCAAAGGCAAAGAAAAATTGCACGTCGAGGCCGCCAGTCAGGGAGGTTCGACTCAGAATCCGGCCATGGCAGGAAGTCAGGGCACACGCCAGAGTGCTCTTGAAAGATTGGGTCGCCGTGGCCTGGGAATTATGGAAGTCCAACCCACTGCAGGAGCAGCTCGCCCAGCTGTAGTACCTGCTCGCCAATCGGTCCATGACAGGCTGACTAGGTCAGCTTTTGGTCGCCTTGGCCCAAATACAGAGCCCAGTCCTAGGAGGCCAATCCAGGGGATTCCCGCTCCCAATGAGGGACTGGAGCGAACAGACGGTTGTGCGCCTCTGCTCACCGGACAGCCTCAGAGTCAGGGGGGATCCTTGGAAGAGCTCGCCTCCATGAGAAAGGTCATAGAGAGCATGCAGGGCCAGCTAGATCAACAGAGAGGATACGGAAACACAACTCTTCCAGTCTTACCTTTATCTGTGGTGATTCTGAAGGCTCCAATTCAGCAAAAGATCCAGTTTCCAGCAAGTATCCAATACGAGGGCACGGCGGATCCCCGGGTGCATCTGATGAAATATACCAATTATATGGTATCAATGGGGGAAAGTGACGCAACACAATGTCGTAACTTTCCATTAACTCTCGGGGATCGTGTCCATAAATAGTTTTCAGCTTTGCCACCAGCTTCAATTCATCCGTTTGCCCAGCTGGGCAAAGAGTTCTTATTCCATTTTTCGACGGCCGGGTCTTATCTATCCCAAAGACATCGGTTATCCGACTTGAAACAAACTGACGATCGGACCGATCGTACTTGGAAAGATTCGACAAGGTCCTATTAGAAGGGGAGTCTGTCAGTGAAGACACCAAGATTGTGGCCGTCCTGGCTGGGCTCAAGAAGGGCACTGAACTCTGGAAAGATGTGCACCTAAGATGCCCGAAGACATATGCCGAGTTTCGGGATCGGGCAGGCGTTTTTGTCTCTATGCATGAAGCCCTGCAAAAGGACATGGGAGACAAAGGAGAGCAGAAAGAGGGTGCAAAGAAACCTGGAATTGGTTATCGAGCTCTCAAGAACATGAAAGCATTTACTGAAGGAACGGAGCTGAAGGACAAACTGAACTACATTCTTACCGTATCAATCGATACAGTTTACAATAATGTCCGAGACAAAGAATTGCTAACACCTCCCCGTAAGATACGTCAGGATACGAGCAAGTTGAACCAGAATAAATATTGTGCCTACCACCAGAGCGTGGGACACTTTACAAGCGAATGTCGTGACTTGCTGAAGCATTTGTGGCATTTTTACGAAGAGGGAAAGCTATCCGAGTTTGTTAAAAGACAGCCCGGTAAAAGAAACAGAGACGAAGATTCTGATGAGGAAGACCAGGAACAGGTACCTCATCGGAATCGAGCTGGGCGACCAGCTCAGGCGCCAGCCGGGGGACCAGTTCCAGACATCCAGATGATGGAACCTGCAGGGCCCATAGGTGGTTATTCTGATGGACGACCACCAATTTCTAATCGAAAAAGAAAGGCAGAATTACGAGCGATCGGACATGTACAAGAAATGGGGGTTATTCCACCTACCATGCAAACACCGGAATTAACTTTTACCGACAGAGATTTGGAAGGAGTACTGACCCCTCACAACGATTCGCTTGTGATATGTGCCAAGATTATGGAAACAAGGGTGCATAGATTGCTGGTGGATACTGGAGCCTACACTAATGTCCTTTTCAAAAAGACGCTTGACCAAATGGGAGATTATGCAGGCTACATCAGAGACACAAATCACCGTATTCTGGGGTTCGGAAATGCTGTGACGATCCCATTGGGAATAGTAACTTTCGCTATGTAACTTGTGACGGTCAAAGAGCCTGAGAAGAATATCGCAAGAATGGTGGATTTCTTGGTCGTTGATCAAGAGTCAACATACAACGGATTCCTAGGTCGACCTTTCTTAAACGAATTCAGGGCCGCGTGCTCAACTTACCATTATTGCATAAAATTCCCAACAACAAGTGGAGTTGGCACGGTGAAAGGAGACCAGAGAAAAGCTCGAGAATGCCTCCTGCAAATCCAGTCAGGACAAAGACAAGTATCTATGATGGAAGCGTCAACCAGTCGACTTGAGAATGAACCCTCAATTTTGGAGGACATTCTCGGAGCTCAAAACGATAAGATGGACATTGACGACCAACCCTCGTCCACGGGCGAGCAAATGCTGCAAAGTGGCGAACAAACCTTGCCGGATGCAATATTGCCACCTATAATTAACAGAACATGTCCAAATGACATCCATAAGGGCCCAGCTGCGGCGACCAAACCCTGTCCGGAGCTGGCTGAAGATTTTGACCCCCAGTTGGGTGCCGAACCCATGGACATCGAAGATGAACTAAGTCCAGAGGGACCAATAGTTGACCCTCGATGGAAGGGGCAAAAACGACGGGCAACTCCGGTTGAAGAATTGGAGGCCATCAAGATTAATCCTGAATGTGATGGTCTTGAACTTTACATCGGGTCTGAACTCCCCGAGCCTTATAGAACTCGCATGATGATTAGGCGTGAAATTGTCATGATTCGTAGCTTGAAATGCCCTAGTTTTGGTCGAGTTTATAGAGTATTTAGAGTCAATTGAGCATTATTTCTATACATTGATAAATTTGTCTCTTTGATGCTCATAGGTGAATAGAGGACGAAAAACGGAGTTCGTAGGACTTTGAATCGACTCAAACGGATGCCCGGATGAGAAGATATTGAAGAAATACGATTGGTATTAGTGCGGACGAGGAAAAGTATCAGTTGGGAGGAGTTAGAAGTCACTCGAGTGACTAGGTCGAGCGCCCCCGCTCGAGCGCATTGCTCGAGCGCTTAAACGTACAGAACTATTCTTGCGCTCGAGCAGCTCGAGCGCCACCGCTCGAGCGAATCGCTCGAGCGCCCAAAACATGCAGAATGATTTCAGTGCTCGACCAGCTCGAGCGGAACTGCTCGAGCGATTGTGTCATTCGAGCTACACTGCTCGAGCGGGACCGCTCGAGCGTTTTGCTCGAGCGCCCATGGATTTTTGCCTCCGGATGCGTATTTTCGGCCCATTAACTCCCGTTTCGACCCGTGCCTATATATACCTCTTCCAAACACGTTTTGAACATATCCCGACTTTTAGAAATAATTTTAGACTTAGTTTTTGAAGAGGAGAAGAACGAGCAAGCTTTATTTACGTTGTTGAGGTTTTTCATACGAATTCTAGTTTCTTTTCAATTCTTAGTTGCTTTTAATTAGCTCGATTACTTTTAACGCTTTAAACTTCGTTTTTATTAATTCAATTTCAGTTCTTCGTATTTATTTCCTTTTAAAACCCTAGTTCATGTTTCATATTTTAGTTCTTCAATTCATTATGTTTATGTTTGTCGTTTCTTCTATTGCTTTTATGTTTGTTACAACCATGTCCGGCTAAAACCCTTGCATGCTTAGGTTAGGATGAACTCGTAGAAGTAGGATGTGGGTACATAATTAGGGTAGTTTGTGACGTTAGTTTTAATTCTCTTAATTAATGAATTCTTATAATTAATCTGAACTTCACCTTTAAATTTAGTACGAAAGTGTTAGAGAGAGGACGACCGCATCACTCAATAACAATTAGTAGTCTTAACGAGAAGGTTTAGGAAAGGTTAATTCATTTACCGGTTTAGCGAAGGAGGACGACCGCATCACCTTAGTTAAATTAGGGTCTCATTAATTGAGCACAATCTAGTAACCTGTTAGTAGATTCGTGAAGTCGAGTGTTAGGGTAAAGTATTAGGGTTTAGAATCTTGAGCTTTCACCCTGCATTCTTTTACTTAGGTTAATTCTTGTTTGTCACAGTTATTTTGATTATGTACCTGCTCCGTTAGTATACGTAGGGATTCCTATCCTAAGCATCACCATCTCTTATTTGAATCCAACCCTTAGTTAATTTTATTTCTTTAGTATTTTAGTTTACTTAGTTTAATTTAGTCTTTTAATTAATCTTTCAAAAACCCAAAAACATTACACTCATATTAACTACGACGCGTAGATCTTCAGGGATCTATTCGCATATACACCATCCCTTGGGTTCGATAATACTTGGTCCCTATACTTGCCCATACTACAGTGAACCCGTTCTCTTGCGGGGTAGCTACTAGTAGAAGTTAGTGTAGTCGCTTCAAGTCAATGGCGCCGTTGCCGGGGATGGCGTTGTATGCTTTTGAATAGGACTTGTAGATAGCTTAGTAGTTAGTAGTGGGTGATTTATTTTCTGTTTTTATTTATTTTTATTTGTATTCAATCGGCAGTTGCGTTTTGACCCTTCTGCTAGTGTGTCAGGTTTATGAAAACACGCTCACAAGGGAATACGAGCGAAGAGAGATTACCTGCAGATCCTGAGACAATAGCTAGAAGGAACCGAGCCTTCTTGAGAAGGATGAACGCTGCCGACTTAGGAAAGGAACCAATGGATATAAATAATGAGTTGGACGATGCTGCCAACGATTTCAATCAGGCAGTAGACCGAGTTGAAGGCACTGGAGTTAGTGGTAGCCAGAATCAAATTCCATTAGGGGATAGCCAGAGCCTAAACCCGGATACACAAAACGTAGGGAATCCAGCTCAGAACCTTGTCCATAATCCTCCTAACAACCCTGCTTACCCACAAAACCCAAATAACCCTTTTAACAACCCAGTATACCAATATTACCCATACCCACCTTATCCTTACCCACCATATCCATATCATCCACCCCCAGTCTACAACCAACCACCTGTTTACCAACCACCACCCCAACAAGTACCAGTACCTGCTGCTAATCCTCAACACGTTCCTCAGAATGTAGATCATAATATGGCGATTAGAGGGAGGTTTGCAGCGCAGCCACAACGGTACTATGATGGAGTGGCTTTACCTCCAGTTGAGGCAAACAACTTCTCGATATCATCGGGGATTTTAAAGCTGCTGACCGAGAATCAGTTCAAAGGAGTGATAGGGAAGGAGAATCCTCACACTCACTTGATGAGCTTTCTCATGATAGCCTCAATATTCAATTACAATGGCATGTCTGAAGATGCCAAGAGGCTTAGGCTGTTCCCATTCTCATTGACGGGAATAGCCAAGGAGTGGTACGATAATACGCTCCCGCGGGGAGGTATTACCACTTGGGCCGAGCTCGAACGTCTGTTCCTCGAGCGATTCTACCCTCCATCTAGGACGATCAAGGCTAGAATTGAGATCTCGTCCTTTCGCCAGAAGTCTGGAGAGGATTTACGCCAAGCGTGGGAGAGATACTCAAACATGCTGATTGAGTGCCCGCAGCACGGGTACAATGAGGGAGACATTATGGCGTTCTTCTACAGTGGTGCCAACAAGACGGGGCAAGACCATTTAGACGCTTGTGCGGGCGGAGCATTTTTGAACCAAGGCATAGAGAGGTGTAGAGAGATCGTTGACAACATTGTCACGAATGCCGGTGCTTGGAGTGGAGATGCAGATTTTCGGAAGGTGCATCAGGTGGAAGAGGGAGAAGGAACGAGAAGGCAATTGATGGCCATGATGGAGAAGATCAACAACCTCGAGTTGGGGAAGAGTTTGGGTGGAGAGCATGCAGTAGAGAATGAGAGAGTAGACCAACCAAGTGGACAGCAAGAGGTAGCCAATTACATGGGAGGTCCGTATTACAACCAGAATGGCTACCAAGGTGGAAACCAGTATGGAAGGCCTTCTTATGGCCAACCATTTGTACTTCCAGGCCCACAGCCGCCTCAAAATCAATGGAGGAACACACAAGGAGTTCAAGGAGGCCAGCAGCTTCCTCAAAACACATGGAGGAAGAATGATAATTTTTCTTATGCTAACCCAAAAGCTGGTGTTACTGTTCCTGCAGGTGTTGATCCGGGGTCCAAACCTCCTGGTGGAGAAGGCGGTGCCTCAACCGAAGAGATGTTGAGAGCGATCCTTCAGAAGGTGGAGGAAGGGAGCAAGCGGTTGTCATCCTTGGAGTACGATGTGAAGGAGCTGCATAAGAAGGGTGATCAACGTGATCAAGAGCTCCAGAAGATGAACGTTGAGTGGACTAGAACTCAACAAGAGAACAATTGAAGGTTCACCTCTTTAGAGCTCCAAATGAGCCAGATTGCAAAATCAGTGAATAGAATGCCGGAGGGGAACCCGAAAGAGCAGTGCAAGGCAATCCAGCTAAGAAGTGGAACCAACTACGAAGGTCCTCAGATGCCTGCTGATTCTGAGACGCCCCAAGAAGAGATTGAGCCTAAAGGAGATGAAGTTGAGAAGGGGATTGAAAGTGAAGGGATTGAGAAGCATAGAGATATGGATGAGTCCCAGAAGGGCAAGGAAAGTGAGGAGATAGAGAGAGTTCCTAAGTGGAAGAAGGCAAAGGAAGCAAGGGAGAAAGTGAAAGAAACTGAGAAAGATGAATGGGGGGTACCCAAATTTGTGATACCCGTCCCGTATCCACAGCGCTTCATGAAAAAGAAGCTTGATGAAAAATTTGCAAAATTTCTTGATGTTTTTAAACAATTGCATATTAATATTCCTTTTTATGATGCTTTGGAACAGATGCCGCATTATGCAAAGTTTCTGAAGGACTTGATTGTGAAAAGGCGGCGAGTGGATGAGCCGAAGTTGGTGCAGCTGAACCACGAGGTGAGTGCATTAGTGCACAAGGCGCTTCCACCGAAGCTGAAGGATCCCGGGAGCTTCACCATTCTTTGTGACATTGGGAACGGGATCAAGAAAGGAGCGCTATGTGATTTAGGGGCGAGCATCAATCTCATGCCCTTGTCGCTTTTCAAGAAGTTGGAAGGTGGTGAACTTCAACCCACAATGATGACGCTTCAACTAGCCGATCGATCTATTACTCGACCTCAAGGTGTGGTTGAAGACGTCCTTGTGAGAGTTGGAGATCACATCTTTCCAGCCGACTTTGTAGTGCTAGAGATGGAGGAAGATGAGCACGTACCCCTAATCTTGGGAAGACCATTCTTAGCTACGGCGGGGATGGTGCTAGACGTGGCGAATGGGAAGATCACGTTGAAGGTTGATGATCAAGAAGTGAAGATCTCTCTATATGAAGCCATGAAACACCCGAGGGAGGATGAGAGCTTGTATGGCATGGATGCAATTGATCCTCGTGTTGAAGACACGCCTTCTATCCCTAATCCTTCTGATATTCATGATTTTGTTAGTCCTTCACTTGATAATTTAACCCATGAGCGTTATGATCTTGATTATTTTGATAGGGATGAAGTGAAGAAGTTGAAGGATGAAGAGGTGAAGAAAGTGGACGTGGTCCAGTTAGAAGGGAAAGGAGGAGTTAAGAAGAAAAAGTCCAAACTCAAGAAATTGTTTAGTAAGACTCCTCCAGATAGAGGCAAGAAGGAGTTGAGACCCATAACACTTGGGAATGAGAAAAAAACAAAAGGGCTCATGATGGTGGTGCATCAAGGAAAGGAGTTCAAACACCACTCTTATGAGAGTAAGGGAGGTAAATTTGAGTATGATGTCCCATAAGCTCCTTTGAGCTTGGTCCGGCAAGAGGACCTTAAAAATAGCGCTGAATGGGAGGCAACCCATTTTTATTTGCTTTCATTTATTTTTAGTGTCTTTTTATATTATTAGGGAGTATTTTGAGTCGTATGTTTAACCTCGTATTTGAGTAAGTTGCTCGTAGGCTTGTCTCTAAAGGAGTAAAGGTATCAAAGAAGTGGAGATTGAAGGAACCAACTTGAGACAAGGGAATGTGCAAAGCTATTGAGAGAAACAGAATTATTTGGTTGAGGTAACCCACAACCCCAAACTTAGACTTCTAGCAAGGTCGAAGTTTGGGGGGGTGGAGTCTTTTATTTGTTTTATGATTACATTGCACATGCATGCACGCCCTTATCTTTGAGTTGAGTTTGATTGATTATTGGTCTGTTGAGATACTCCTTTGGGTGATTTTGAGTTGACTCGCTATTGCATATTTTATGCCTATCAATCATCTTATGCTTGTTGATTGCTATCTTTGAGTATGATTTGATGAGTAGAGTGAGTTGTAAGAGTGAGTTAGAAATTCTTTTGTGTGAGTGTTTGAGTTTGAGCTGATTAGGAGAGAACCCGTATGATTGTGAATTTTTCTTTTGAGTACTTGTGTGATGAGAGTGAGAATGCACTAGGACTAGCATGGATGTGAAAGCTGTGAGATTTGAGCCTTATGAGATTTAAATGCATGAATTAATCTCTTCGTTTGTGAGTGAATCATCACCTTAGAGGATGCTAGAACTTGCATGTGCTCTTGCTTCTAGATTGTGTCTAGTTTGATATGTCGAAAAGGATCTTAGGCCATCTTTGATTTTATTGAGTCACTTAGCCAAAATTTTCCTTACCAATGACATTGATCCCTTGTTAGCCCCTTTGAGCCTAAAGCCTATTTTATTTGCTAACACATATGAACACTATTCCAATTCCTAAGCCTTTTTGTCCAAATTTGAGTGGAGAATAGGAAAGTGTGAATGTGAAGGGAGTGAATTGAGTGAAAAAGGAAAAGGTTGTTTGTTGAGTGAATATGAGAAGAAGGTGTGATGAAGTTTTGAGATGTGGGAAAAAGAGAAAGAAAATTGAGAATGAGCAAAAGAAAAAAAAATGAGCTCATGTGTTTGTGCGAAAAAGAAAAAAGTGAAGTGATTGAAAAAAAAAAGTGAAAGAGTGAGAAAGAAAAAAATTTGAAGTGTTGAGAGTATGGAGTTGAAAGAGTGTTGATTGAATATGTTTGAAGTAGTCTGTTCCTAATCTCGAAGTGCCAAAGTTTGATTTTCTATTCTCCATTCACTTGAGTCACTTTACCATATTGTTATCCCACCTGTCCAAAGAGCCTACATTACAACCTTGAGAAAAGTCCTTTTTGATTCGGCATTGATTTCTAGAGTACGGTCGAAGTTAAGAGCACTTACAAGCCTATGGCTGCCAATTTGTGTGATTGATTGTTTGAGTGAGTCCCTTAATCATTGATATACACTTGTGAGGGAGTGAAACACATCGTTGAGTGCACATCCAGGCTTGATCTTGGTGTTTCTTATTATTGTTGCATGAGTATGATAAAAGAAAGTGAGTGAGTATACGGGTGATTGACTTTTGAAGCTTGAGTTCATTAGCTTGCATAATTGATTTTTTTTTACTCATTCCTAACAATTTCACTTGACTTATTATTTCGTTGCTTGAGGACAAGCAACATGGTAAGTTTGGGGGGGTTGATTAGGCGTGAAATTGTCATGATTCGTAGCTTGAAACCCCCTAGTTTTGGTCGAGTTTATAGAGTATTTAGAGTCAATTGAGCATTATTTCTATACATTGATAAATTTGTCTCTTTGATGCTCATAGGTGAATAGAGGACGAAAAACGGAGTTCGTAGGACTTTGAATCGACTCAAACGGATGCCCGGATGAGAAGATATTGAAGAAATACGATTGGTATTAGTGCGGACGAGGAAAAGTATCAGTTGGGAGGAGTTAGAAGTCACTCGAGTGACTAGGTCGAGCGCCCCCGCTCGAGCGCATTGCTCGAGCGCTTAAACGTACAGAACTATTCTTGCGCTCGAGCAGCTCGAGCGCCACCGCTCGAGCGAATCGCTCGAGCGCCCAAAACATGCAGAATGATTTCAGCGCTCGACCAGCTCGAGCGGAACCGCTCGAGCGATTGTGTCATTCGAGCTACACTGCTTGAGCGGGACCGCTCGAGCGTTTTGCTCGAGCGCCCATGGATTTTTGCCTCCGGATGCGTATTTTCGGCCCATTATTCGACCCGTGCCTATATATACCTCTTCCAAACACGTTTTGAACATATCCCGACTTTTAGAAATAATTTTAGACTTAGTTTTTGAAGAGGAGAAGAACGAGCAAGCTTTATTTACGTTGTTGAGGTTTTTCATACGAATTCTAGTTTCTTTTCAATTCTTAGTTGCTTTTAATTAGCTCGATTACTTTTAACGCTTTAAACTTCGTTTTTATTAATTCAATTTCAGTTCTTCATATTTATTTCCTTTTAAAACCCTAGTTCATGTTTCATATTTTAGTTCTTCAATTCATTATGTTTATGTTTGTCGTTTCTTCTATTGCTTTTATGTTTGTTACAACCATGTCCGGCTAAAACCCTTGCATGCTTAGGTTAGGATGAACTCGTAGAAGTAGGATGTGGGTACATAATTAGGGTAGTTTGTGACGTTAGTTTTAATTCTCTTAATTAATGAATTCTTATAATTAATCTGAACTTCACCTTTAAATTTAGTACGAAAGTGTTAGAGAGAGGACGACCGCATCACTCAATAACAATTAGTAGTCTTAACGAGAAGGTTTAGGAAAGGTTAATTCATTTACCGGTTTAGCGAAGGAGGACGACCGCATCACCTTAGTTAAATTAGGGTCTCATTAATTGAGCACAATCTAGTAACTTGTTAGTAGATTCGTGAAGTCGAGTGTTAGGGTAAAGTATTAGGGTTTAGAATCTTGAGCTTTCACCCTGCATTCTTTTACTTAGGTTAATTCTTGTTTGTCACAGTTATTTTGATTATGTACCTGCTCCGTTAGTATACGTAGGGATTCCTATCCTAAGCATCACCATCTCTTATTTGAATCCAACCCTTAGTTAATTTTATTTCTTTAGTATTTTAGTTTACTTAGTTTAATTTAGTCTTTTAATTAATCTTTCAAAAACCCGAAAACATTACACTCATATTAACTACGACGCGTAGATCTTCAGGGATCTATTCGCATATACACCATCCCTTGGGTTCGATAATACTTGGTCCCTATACTTGCCCATACTACAGTGAACCCGTTCTCTTGCGGGGTAGCTACTAGTAGAAGTTAGTGTAGTCGCTTCAAGTCACATGACGGACTTTCTGAAGGCTAACTTAGACGTCTTCGCATGGTCCCATGCTGATATGGTGGGAATCGATCCGAAAGATACTTATCACAGGTTGAATATCAACCCAGTCCGAAAACCTGTCCACCAGAAACAGCGAAAATATGGACTAGACAAGTATCAAGCTCTAAACGAAGAAGTCAAAAAGTTGCTGGACAACGATTTTATTAAACAAGCATTATGTCCACAATGGGTTGCAAATCCTGTCCTGGTACGGAAGCCGAACGGAACCTGGAGGCTATGCATAGATTTTACAGATCTTAATGCAGCATGCCCGAAGGATAACTTTCCGCTCCCGCACATCGATCAACTGGTGGACAGTACTGCCAGACATGAAATGTTTACATTCATGGATGCCTTTGTAGGTTACCACCAGATCCCAATGCACCCGGATGACCAGGAGAATACAGTCTTCTATACAAACAAGAATCTTTTATGCTGGAAGAGGATGTCGTTCGGTCTAATCAATGCTGGAGCAACCTACCAGAGGCTGGTCAACAAGATGTTTGACGAACATATTGGGGAAACGGTGGAAGTGTACGTCGACGACATAGTCGTCAAGAGTACACAGAAGGAAGATCACCTCCATCATCTTTCCCAGGTATTCGACATACTCCGAAGATATAATATGAAGTTAAATCCAAAGAAAAGTAGTTTTGGAGTACATTCCGAGAAGTTCTTGGGCCATCTGGTCAGCAAACGCGGAATCGAAGCTAATCCAGCAAAAGTGAAGGTGATCGTCGATATGGAGCCACCACGTTCTGTTAAAGAAGTGCAAAGGTTGACTGGTTGCCTAGCCGCTTTAAACAGGTTCATATCATGATCAGGAGACAAGTGCCGTCCATTTTTTAGGCCATCAAAAAGGGCAACTTTGCCTGGACGGAAAGCTACCAGAAAGCCTTTGATCAATTGAAAGAATATCTGGGAGATGTAAAAATTCTGTCAAAACCAATTCCCGGTGAAAAGTTATATCTATACCTGGCAGCGTCTGACACGGCCATAAGTTCGGTGTTAGTTCGGGCGGATGGCAAGTTTCACCTGCCAATCTACTATGTCAGCCAGGCCCTGCATGATGCTGAAGTGAAGTACTCACCAACTGAAAAGCTGGCATATGCTCTTGTCATGAGTGTCAGGAAGTTAAGACCATACTTTTTCGATCATCAAGTCGAAGTATTGACAACCTTCCCACTCAAACAAATACTACACCGACCCGACACCGCTGGCCGTCTTTTGAAATGGTCCATAGAGATAAGTCAGTTTGGCGTGACATATGCACCTCGAACCGCGATTGTTGATGACCTTTTCTAATCGATGTTGATTAGTGGCTATTTTTGCTAAGTAAGATCATCAAACAAATACTAAGATCATGAAATTTAGCTAAATATAGAACAAGAAATAAATTGACAAGAGTTTGGCTAATATTTTGAATTATGGGAAAAACCTCATTTTCTTCATGCAAATGAAGAAGTATTTATAGATGTACAAGGTGACTATGTGTCACTATTTTAATGGCTTAACCATTGGATCTTTGCCAAGTGTCAGGACACTTGTACAACATCTAGGCTATTGCTCAATGGATGAGTGCTAAGTGTTAGGACACTTGGACCATATCTAAGTATGGTGACCTTTGGAATTCCCAATGTTGTACTTGGTCTTCATAATCACTCAGCTGCTTTCTTTGGTGACCGATTGCTCGCTAGTACATCTTCGTTGGGCCCTATGGACCTCTTGCTCGCCTCGTGTTTGGGCTTGATGCACGCTTGCTCGCGTGGTTGCAAGGTTGTCCGCCTTTCGCCTTTATCTTTTGCTTTGGCTATGTATTTCTTTTGTTCTTTACTTTCCTGCTCGCGTGCAATATACTTGATTGCTCTCCTGGTCGCCAGTGAAGTTGATTCCCTTAATACTCTGATGGTCGCCTGCTTCTTCGTCTTAGTTCATTAACTTCTTAATCTTCGATCACTGCTGCTCGCCTGGTCGCCTATCAACATTGCCCCCTGACTTGTTCTTTGTTAGGGAAATTATTGCCTAATGAAGGACAAGGCATAATTTCGATAGAATGATAGCTGTGTGTGGAGCGAGTAACAAATTTTTTGAATTCTTTTAAGCGGGAAAATTGGCGACCATTAAGTCATTTGGGCGAACATCAGGGTACTCCGTGTGCCGGTGACAGTTGAGTTCCCGAGGTTCTCGGAAACCGAAACGTCGTGGGCGGTCGATGACGTCATCGCCGCCCACGCTTATTTTCTTTTTTGCGTATAGGGGCCTATAAAGTTTTCAAAAATTCCACTTTGACCCCCGATTTTAAGCTTTATAAATACCCATCTTCATTTTTTCATTTCACTTTTTCGAATTCTTGTTTTCTTCTCCATTGGAGCTTTTCTTCAAGCTTTGGCATTTCGATTTCCAGGAGATTCTTGGTCTATTTATCGTAACTTCTTCAGGTAATCATTGATCATTACTCTTAATTTTGTTTTTGTTTCGCTTATTTATTCGATTTCTTCATTTCTGTATTTTCCGTTCGCAACTCCGCCATCGCCGCCGTCTGGACGTCGCCGTACTCCGCCGTATTCTGTCGTTTTCATCGTAATAGTCTTTTATCTTTGGTTTCTTCCTTGAAATCCCACATTGTTTCCTTTTAAATGGCTTCTTCGAGTGACACCCCTTCACTTGAAATTATCGAACGTAATCCTGGGAAACATCCCATGGAAGAAATCCCTTCCCCTACTCCTCGTCGTTCTGCTCGCCAAGCCTTTTCTAGAAACCCCAGGACTTTGCTAGTGGATGAAGAGACGGGATCTGAGGTGTCCTCGGTTGCTCGCTCAATTGAAGGCCAGGCTTCAGATAATTCTGGCGAGGAGGAGGTCCAAAACTCTGCTGGTCGCCCAGATGCGGAAGGAGGGACCTCCTCGGACTTGGGAGAGGATTTGGAGAAAGTGGCCGTGGAAATCGATGCTGAGGGCGACCATCCCGAAGTGGAGCAACCACGGTTGGCTGTAACTTGGGAGTTTCTTGAAGAAATAGGTTTTCCTACTTCCAAGGTAACTCCTGAGTCTCAGATCCCAGAAGGCGTTGCTCGCTCCAATGAATGGGAAGACTACGCTGCTCGCTACTCTGAGGCCTTTCCTGTTCGCGCCAGAGAGTTCATGTCCGCCGAAGTAAATGCTTATACGGCGAGCAAGATCTCGAGCTTGGTCATAGAGGACGACTTGGATAGTATAAGGTCCCGGTATAAAATTCCTTATGACATATTCCTGTATGTCCCCAAGCAAGGAGAAACTGCTGATCGCCCTCCGCCTGGCTGTACGGCGATCAACCTCGATATCCTCAATACGGGGTTTCCCATCATTGGTCGCTTTTTAGAAGATCTTAACTTGGCGATTACCCAAATCACTCCCAATGGGTGGAGCAATTTGCTCGCTTTGATGACCCTCTTCGGCCTCGAAGGATACAAGAATAAACTCAGCACGGCTGAGATTTTATATGCCTGGGTTGTCTCGGCTTGCAGCGAGGAGGGGGTAGGTTGGTATTATGTCAAGGCGAGGACAGGGGTTAAACTTATCGAGGGAGTTCCCAACAAAGTTAAGAGTTGGCACAACCAATTCTTATTCATTGGTGGTGATTGGCGAGCATCAGTGGGATTCTCAGGCGGTCAGGCGCGCATAAATACTCCCGAGCGATTTGGCATAATTAAACGTATGCTTTTCTTCATCTTCCCTAGGACCGCGTTGGGAACTAATTTTAATTTTTTCTTTCTTTTTGTTTTGTAGGTCTAAAGGTGCCGAAGTGGGGTAATCCAGGCCTTAGTGAAGAGTTTTTATATACATTGGATGTGATCGTACTCCGGAATCCGAGTGATCGTGACGTTCTGCACCTTTCAAAAGCTCATTGCCGTAAGATTGCCCAACTTTTCACAAGTCCTCATCATCTAGAGGCTCAAGCCGAGATTTCCGAAGGTAATTATTATTGACACTTTACATTTTTATTCGCTTGGTCGCTTGTCTTGGCTAACTCTCCTGCCCGACCCTTTCCATTTTTAAACAGGTCAAAGGGTGACTGTTGCTGTGCCAACCATCCCTCAATCTTACCACTTGCTCGCCGCGAGGGTTAAACAAATGGCTGCTGAAGAGCCAACTAGGAAGAGGCAAGACCCGCCTTTGTCACTCATGCGCCTTCGGGCCGGAGAAGAGCCAGGCGCTCGTCCTCGCCCGCGAGCATCCACTGCTCGTTCCAAAGGGGCCTCTAAGACAGCTTCTTCTTCACAGGCTATGGAGAAGGACAAGGCGAGAAAGAAAGCTCCGCGGGGCGATTCGCGTGAGGAAGGGGAGGGAGTCGAGCGAACAACAAAGCGCTCTAAGGTTGTCACAGAAGCGAGCAACCGTGCTCCTCGCTCCCCTGCCTCCAAACATACTTCTCTCGAAGTCGTGAGCGAGCAACAAACCGTTGCCGCTATTTTAAACAAAAAGGCACGATCCTCCAGTGATCGCTCATATCTGGGGTATGACCCCGTAAAACTGAGGGAGTAAGTTTTCAAATCTTTACTTCTGATGATCGCTACTCCGCTATATACTGTACTTATGTTTGTTATTTATTTATTTTTTAGGTATAAGCCTGAGGAGCATCCTGGGCGAGCAGAAGTGCTCCATCAGCTCAGTTGTGTAAAGACTCCTCCTTCTTATTTAGATATTGCAGATTCCCACGTCCGGCGAGCAACTGAGATGGTCCCTCGTTCTTGGACCAAAACCTGTGAGGAGATCGTTCAGGGGCAAACGCCAAGCGACAATGCTCGCTTGCTCGCGTACAACGCTAGTCACCAGGCTGTGATGACTCAGAGGCTCCTGGATCAAATTATACTTCTAGAGAGGACAAATCGTAGCCTTGGTCGCAAGATTGAAGGCTTTGAGGTGGAGAAGGCTGCCGCTTTAAAGAAGAAAGATGAGGAACTTGCGCAAGAGAGAGCTGAGCATTCCAAAGCAGTGGCAAATCTGGAACAGATGTATGACGCTTCTGTGGCTAGCGAACAGTTTGCACTGAACCAGTCAGAGAAACTCTCTCTTGAACTGGGGGTGGCCGACGAGCGAGCAAGGGCTTTAGAGGTTGAAAAGACGGCCCTGGTCGCCCAGATGGAGGAGCTACAGGCCGAGGTTGCTCGCCTCAAAGAAGAAAAGGTCGGGATGGTCGCCTACGACCTTTATGCTCAGGATGTGGCCGATAACACCAACTTAGGATATGTCTGCGCTTATGCTGAGAGTCTAAGATCAGTGAAGTTCGCTTTGGACCACAACTTAGACGTGTTGGCCACTGCAAGGAAGGACTTCATTGACTATGTTAAAGATAATCCTCTTGGTGAAGGGTTTGTGCTTCCATTGGCTGATCTTGGGGAAATGGGAGTCCCCATGGATATTTTTGGGGAAGGTGTTGAAATTGTTCCTCCCCAATCTTCCGGCGAGCAGCCGAGCAAGGAGGCAGACATCTTCGACGGCCTTCATTCTCTCCCCTTGACTCCCATTGATGGGGCGAGCACTTCCGCCGCGGCGACCACTGCTGCAGCTGCCACTATTGAAGAAGCATCTCCAGCTCAGGCGACCACGGATGCGCCTCCAGTTCCTCCAGCCTGAAGATCTTGTATTTTTTGTTTCCTTATATTTTGGACTTTTGTTAGGGCTTGGTTGTACTTTTGTTCTCCTTTTGCTTGTAACAGATTGCTCTTTTTATGAACGAAAAAGGTTGAACGAAAACACTCTCTCCTTTGCATCAATTTCTAATTCTTTTGTTACTTGCCATATACATTGTTGTTCGCACATTTTTCTTTTTTCTTTTTAGAATAAGTACCTTTGTGCCCTAATGCTCGCCTGCTCGGCTTAAATGGGCTATTATTGTCTTTTTAAAAAGACTTAGCCTTAAAAAATTGGGCCTTGTGGTCTCTTCGTGGACTTGGCCTGGCATTTCGTTTGCATTCAGTCTTTCCTTGAGCTTTTAACGACGATATCGTCCATATACACTTCCATTGTCTTCCCGATGTGGTCGTCAAACATCTTGTTGACCAGTCTCTGGTAGGTGGCTCCGGCGTTGATTAACCCAAATGGCATCCTCTTCCAACACAACAAATTTTTGTTGGTGTAAAACGCTGTGTGCTCCTGGTCGTCTGGGTGCATTGCGATCTGGTGATACCCTGCAAATGCATCCATGAACGTAAGGAGCTCATGTCCAGCTGTGCCATCAACCAATTGGTCGATATGTGGCAATGGGAAGTTGTCCTTTGGGCAAGCGGCGTTCAAGTCGGTAAAATCGATGTACAGTCTCCACGCCCCGCTTGCTTTCTTGACCAACACCGGGTTCGCTACCCATTGCGGGCATAAGGCATGTCTGATCAAGTCGTTATCTAAAAGCTTTTTAACTTCCACATCGAGCGCTTCATACTTATCGGGCCCAAATTTTCTCCTCTTCTGATGGATTGGCTTTTTCATTGGGTCGATGTTGAGCTTATGGCAGGCATGCTCGGGGCTGATACCTACCATATCTGCATGTGACCACGCGAACACATCGAGATTTGCTTTAAGAAACTTCATCATTTCGGATCTGTATGGCTCCGGGAGCTCAGATCCTATGAAGAGTTCTAAGCTCTCTTGGTTCTGGTCAACTTTTATTGCCTCTAATTCTTCAACCGGAGTGGCTCTTCGCTTCTGGCTTTTCCAACGAGGGTCAATAATGGGCCCTTCCATACTCAATTCATCTTCGACTTCCATTGATTCCGCGCCCAATCGTGGTTCAATATCCTCTATCTCCATGCTAGCCGTTGTTGTATGCTCTGTTCTGTTGCTGGTTGTCGCAGCTTCTTCATTTCCCATATGGCTTGGTTGCTCGTTTTTGTCCACCTGCTTGTCACTACTTTGCTGTTCGTCATCGCGTTTCTGCTTGTTATTACTTTCCTGTTCGCCATTGCACTGTTGCTCGTCTACCTCCATCATTTCAGTGTCGACGGACCCCATAATCTCTTCTAGGATGGAGGGTTCACCTTCGTCTCTGCTGCTCGGCTGCTCGTCCATCATGAATATCTGGTTGTCTTTAGGCCGCATCTGTAAGAGGCATTCACGAGCTCTTTTTTGATCGCCTTTAACTGTACCTGACCCCTTTGATGTTGGAAACTTAACACAATAGTAGTACGTTGAAACAGCCGCTTTGAATTCATTGATAAAAGGTCGACCGAGAAATCCGTTATAGGAAGACTGCTGATCTACTACTAAGAACTCTAGCATTCTAGCCATCCTCCTGTCAGGATTCTCGGTTGATACAAGCTCGACTGATAACGTGACTACTCCTAGGGGATCGGTTACAGCATCACTGAATCCCACTATCTTATGATTACATTGTTTTACATATTCCTCACAATCCCCTATCTGATCTAATGTACTCTTGAACAGAATGTTGGTGTATGATCCAGTGTCCACAAGCAGTCGGTGGACTCGGGTCCCCATGATGTTAGCACATATGATTAGCGAGTCATTGTGCGGAGTGAGCACGCCGTCTAAATCTTTTTCTGAAAATACTAGGTCCCCCGTCTTCTTGGTGGCCTGGTTGGCTCCTACCTCTTTCACTTGGGCTACCGCCCTCAGCTCCGCTTTCCTCTTCCTTTTTGACGTCAAAGGTCTTCCATCTGAACATCCCCCAATGTGTCCACTTGATTCAAGCATGAGAACTTCCCGCATCGGCTCTGCTGGTGTTGTTGAGACTCTCTTTCCCTTCTTGGTTGCTTTGGTTGGTTGGTCGTCACTGTCCTCGTCATCAGAACTAGGCAGATTGACCTCCCTAGGTCTCTTTCCGGGTTCTCTCTTCACGAATTCGGACAGTTTACCTTCCTCATAAAATCTCCACAATTGTTTCAACAGATCACGACATTCACTAGTGAAATGTCCGATGTTCTGGTGATAAGCACAGTATTTGTTCGGATACAACTTTCCGCGTTCTTGTCGTATTTTCCTTGGTTCCGACAACATGTCTCTGTCTTTGACATTGTTGTACACAGCCTCTATTGATGTAGCCAGCACCTGATTTAACCTGTCTTTCATCTCCGCTCCCTCGTTGAAAACTTTCATGTTTTTCGGGGCCTTGTAATCACTCCCCATGGGTTTCTTTCCAGCTTTCTTGGGATCATCCTTATCACCCAGCTCTTTCTGCAATGCCTCTTGCATCGATACATGAATCCCGGCCTTGTGTCGGAATTCCATGTACGTTTTTGGACACGTCAAGTGCATTTCTTTCCACAATTCGGTTCCTTTTTTCAGCCCTGCCATTACTGCAACTATTTTTGTGTCTTCACTTACCATCTCGCCTTCCAACAGAACTTTATCGAATCTTTCCAAAAATTGCTTGTCTGACTCTTCGTCTCCTTGCTTAATATCTGCCAGCCGGTGCCTGTGGGTTAAGTAAGACCCAGCTGTTGAGAAATGAGACAAGAACTCCTTGCTCAACTGGGCAAATGAGGTAATAGAACCAGGAGCCATTGCTGAAAACCATCTATGTGGACCATCCCCGAGGGTGAGTGGGAAATTTCGACATTGAGTTGCGTCTGTTGCCCCCACTGAGATCATGAAGTCTGAATATTTTGTCACGTGGATTCGCGGGTCCGACTTCCCTTCATATAAGCTGATGGCGGGGAACTGTATCTTCTTCTGAATTGGTGCATTGAGGATTAATGGAGATAACGGCGAAGACGGGAGAATAGTTGGCCCGACTCCTCTCTGAGACTCTAATTGTTTATGCAATTCTTCAATTGCTTTCTTCATCTCTTGCAACTCACTTGGGGGAGTTCTCCCATCGGAAGGTTGTTCATCATGATTAGGTATAACCTCCTCATGATGCAGTCCCTCCCCGATGGGGCGTTTCTCTTGAGTTGTCTTCCTTGCAATGTTGCTGGCTCCATTTGGCCCTAGTCGGCCGAAAGCTGATCTCCTGACTCGATCATGCACTGATGGGCGAGCAGCAGGGCATGGTCGTGCATCATTTCTCCCAGATTGTTCTCTCATGGTTGCATGCCTTGTGCCCAGCCTTTCCAACGCACTAGTCCGAGAAGTGCTTTTACTCGACTCACTTGCAGGACTCGGTGATAACTCCTCTTGATTTCCCAAACGCTCACCTACGGGAGCCTTTCCTTTGTTTCTACGGACTTCCGCACTGTCAGCCTCATTACGGCGCGCATCTTCTCTCAACTTGCTTCTCTGTTCGCCTGCTCGCCCCTGCTCGCCGTTGCTCTTGATGGCCCAGCTGTTTGCCGATTTTGTAAAGATTGGAGGACAGCAATCGTTTTTGCTAGTTCTTCGGGGTTTTGAGCAAGAGCTTCTACTTCCGGTGGAATTGTATCGATGGTGACTTGAACATTCCTTTGCGAGGTTGCCCTCACCGTCCGGGCATGTCCTTCGGTGGAAGAAACCCTAGTTCTTGACCTAGGGTTCGGGGATACGCTCGAATGTCGTTCTTCTTGTGACCTAATCATCTTAGTTGCCGAAATGTATGGGATAAATAGAGGATTGATGTGGTCTTGCTTCTAAACACCTTTTTTCAAGAGTCACTAGCCTTGTATGTATGAATATGATGGTTTGAAAACCCTAGTTCATACATGCATGCATTCAAACCCTTAAAATGACGTATTTATGGACAACTTTGTTCCAAACGGTATGCACACTTGATTTCCGGTGATTTCTTCCCGGATTCCGGCCAATTTTTGCAGATTCCGGCGAAAATCTTCAAGCTTTCTTCGATTTTTGGAAATCGAAGGTTCGACCCCCCTTCCTCTAGCGCTAATTGTTGATGACCTTTTCTAATCGATGTTGATTAGTGGCTTTTTTTGCTAAGTAAGATCATCAAACAAATACTAAGATCATGAAATTTAGCTAAATATAGAACAAGAAATAAATTGACAAGAGTTTGGCTAATATTTTGAATTATGGGAAAAACCTCCTTTTCTTCATGCAAATGAAGAAGTATTTATAGATGTACAAGGTGACTATGTGTCACTATTTTAATGGCTTAACCATTGGATCTTTGCCAAGTGTCAGGACACTTGTACAACATCTAGGCTATTGCTCAATGGATGAGTGCCAAGTGTTAGGACACTTGGACCATATCTAAGTATGGTGACCTTTGGAATTCCCAATGTTGTACTTGGTCTTCATAATCACTCAGCTGCTTTCTTTGGTGACCAATTGCTCGCTAGTACATCTTCGTTGGGCCCTATGGACCTCTTGCTCGCCTCGTGTTTGGGCTTGATGCACGCTTGCTCGCGTGGTTGCAAGGTTGTCCGCCTTTCGCCTTTATCTTTTGCTTTGGCTATGTATTTCTTTTGTTCTTTACTTTCCTGCTCGCGTGCAATATACTTGATTGCTCTCCTGGTCGCCGGTGAAGTTGATTCCCTTAATACTCTGATGGTCGCCTGCTTCTTCGTCTTAGTTCATTAACTTCTTAATCTTCGATCACTGTTGCTCGCCTGGTCGCCTATCAACAGCGATTAAGGGACAAGCGTTAGCCGACTTTATAGTCGAGTTAACCTTCCCACAAAATCCAACGAGAGGGCTGGATCACCAATGGCATCTTTATGTGGATGGTTCGTCAACGAATCTAGCCTCGGGGGCAGGAATAGTGCTCATCAGTCCCGACCGACAAGTATTCACTTCAGCAGTCAGATTTGAATTCATGACCACCAATAATGAAGCTGAGTATGAGGCCTTCATTGCAGGTCTTCACTTGTCACTAGCTGTTGGAGTAAGACAACTCCAGATTTTCAGAGACTCTCAACTCATTGTAAGCCAAGTACGAGGTGAATATGAGGCCAGAGACGAGCAAATGATCAAGTATCAACGAATAGTTGCTCACTTGGTATCTCTGTTAGACCAAGTATTTATCCAGCAGATACCACGAACGAGCAACACACAAGCTGACGCCCTAGCAAGGTTAGCAACAAGCGATGTGCCAGTAGATCTGACGGACATTGTCATTACCAGAAAAGTACAACCATCAACAATGGACTACGAAGTAAACCAAGTAGTCGAACACAACAATAATGATGATTGGAGAACTCCTATAGCCAAATACTTGAAAGTCGGGGAGTTACCAAGCAACTCGTTTGAAGCTGAAAGAATCAAGAAACAAGCAACCAGATATACTCTGGTAGATGAACAGCTTTACAAAAGAGGCTTTTCACTCCCGCTACTCAAGTGTTTGACTAGGGGGCAAGGAAGGACAGTCCTGGAGGATATACATTCTGGAGTTTGTGGAAATCACACTGGGGGGCAAGCTTTGGCCTACAAAACTGTAAGGCAAGGTTATTATTGACCAACCTTACGGAAAGATGCAATCCAGTTAGCCAAGGCTTGCCACCAGTGTCAGGTTTTTTCTCCAAGTATTCATGCCCCGGCCCAGGAGCTTGTATCGGTTTATAGTCCATGGCCATTTGCAAGATGGGGAATTGACATTATTGGTCCTTTCCCGGCAGGAGTGGGAAATGTTCGATTTACCGTCATAGCAGTCGATTATTATACAAAGTGGGCAGAAGCGAAGGCCATGGTAAAGATTATGTTAGGATAAAAGTTGTTAGTTTTGATGAGTTAAAACAAACCAGAAGATGTAATAGGACCATCTGGACCTGTTAGCCAGATGATGATCTAGATTAGGACTTAGTCTAGGGGGAACTGCCAGACCAGAAGACTTCACCAGAAGAGTCACCAGAAGACCCCACCAGAGGACTTCACCAGAGGACTCCACCAGAAGACTTCACCAGATGAGATCTGACCAGAGGCAGAGGACCTTCCCCAGACCAGACGAGTCCGGACCAGACGAGTCTAGTAGAACAAAAGATGCTCAGTTTGATCCCCTGATTCTACTGAGTATTCGGGTTGTTAACCAGATGAGGACCAGAAGACACTGAGGTTGCCTGGTATCTGGTCTTGCCTTCTCTGGAGAGAATCAGAGTTAGGCAGAGGAAGCTATTGACCGTTGGTGATTCAAATCAAGTCAACAAGATCAGGATTGGAAAGTATTTGAAGATAATCAATCCAAGGATCCCACCAACCCAATCAATCAATTAGGGAATTGATTGATTGAGGCTTTCTTATATAGAGGATCTGATTGGATTAGCCCTCCAACGGCTAGCCCTAATCCCCTCTATAAATATAAGAGTGCAGTTCAAGAAAAAGTGCTGGAGAGACCATATACGCGCATAAGTCTATCCAAGCTTTTGAGATTCATTCCAAGCACTCTTACTGTTCATAATATTTATCTACTCTTAAGGAGTTCGTGAACCTCAACCTGTTCATCTACCAGATAAGGTTGTAGGTTGTTTGATCTTTAGATTGAAGTCAAATCTAAAGAGGTTGTAAGAAGGAACTGGTACTTCACAATTCCAGTGAGTAAGTAAGTAAGTTGGTTGATAGTGAGACCCCTTGGATATAAGGGAGAGTGGACGTAGGATATTCAAATCCGAACCACTATATATCTTGTGTTCTTTATTGCTTTCAATTTACTTAGTCTCTTATTGGTTGTTATTCTCTTGTAAAAAGACTTTGAAAGACATTTAACTTAAGCTTCCGCAATTAATCTAACTAGTGGGACCAACAAGTGGTATCAGAGCAGTGTGTCCAATGACCACTGCTTTGAAAAGCTTTTGGTGGTCACCGGGCAGATCCATTGCTCTTTAGTGCTTTTGTTCAAGTTCTTGTTATTTCCCTTAATCTTATCAAAATGTCTGCAAAATCTTCTTACAAGAGCCGTAAGCTCCCAAAATTCTCTTTTGAGGATTACAGCCACTGGAGCTTCATGATGAGCAATCATCTTGGAGCTATTCACCACTGCATGTTAGATGTGGTTGAAAGTTGCCCCATTCAATTTTACTGGACTCCTATTGATAGTGGCAGGTCTGAGTCCAGGGAAGAAAGTAGTGAAGCTGCCCAAAAAGCTGCAGAGGATAGAGTCCCCAGGCAACGAATCCTCAAAAAGAAAGATGAGCTTGACAATGATGAAAGAAAGCTCTACAACTTGGACCAGGTGGCAAGAACAGAGATCATCAACACACTTACTAAAGAGGTGATTGAAAAGGTCAGAACATGTGCCACTGCCAAGGAGATGTGGGACAAACTGGCACTTCTCTGTGAGGGAACAGAGAAGATCAAAGACAACAAGCTCCAAGCTGTTCAACATTCGTTTGACACTTTCAAGATGAAACAAGACGAGACCATTGACCAGCTGGACATGCGTCTCACAAACCTCCTGAACAAGGCTAGTGCCTTAGGTAAGACCTACTCTGAAAAAGAAATTAATAGTAAAATCTTGCGTTCACTAACCAGCAGGTGGAGAATTAAAGTCACTGTGATCAAGGACAACAAGGATCTCAATACTTTGGATCATTATCTTCTGTTGTCTGATCTCAAAGCCTATGAGTATGATCTTCAAGAGGAGGATCAAACAGAAGAGGTTTCCTCTTCTGGTTAGAAAGGTGTTGCATTCTCTTCAACTATCAAGTCTGATGTCAAGCCAAAGGAGTCTACTGCAGATGACTTGAGCCTCAAGGAGCAGGTAGCACTTCTAACTCGTAAATTAGATAAAATGAGTTCAAAATATGGCAGGTACAAAAGGCATTGGAAGGAATCTACCAGAGACAGAAAGAGTTCCTTCAAGTCTGCAGAGAAGGAGAAGACATCTGGAGACTCAAGGGAGACCAGATTCAGAACTCCAGAGAGGAGGAGAGATGACAACCCTGGCAACTCTGGGAGATCAGATTATCAGAGGAGGGATGGTAGCTCTGGCAGACCTGACTACCAGAGAAGAGAGAGTAGTCCAGCCAGATCAGACTACAACCAGAGGAGGAGAGAGCCAAGTCCTAGTCTCAGAGGAGACAATGCCTGCTACACATGCAACAAGACCGGTCACTACAGTTATGATTGTCCTCAGCTTACACCTAGGGAAAGAGAAGAGAAAAGAATCAAGAGAGATAGGAGATATGCAGATAAGAGAGCATTGCTGGCAGAAGCAGAGGAGGAGGATACTAGTTCCAGTTCTTCTTCTTCTGATTTCGGATCAGATGATGATGTGTGTCTTATGGCAGATATCAATGAGGTACAAGAAACTACCTTAGTCTTATCTGATTCCAAATACACTGAATCCTCTAATTCATCTGGTAACTCCAGAGAGTCTGATATGCAGCAAATGCTATCAGATCTCCAAAATTGTGTTCAACTTTGTCAAAAACTTGAGAAAGAGAATGGTAGGCTCAGAACTGAAGTTCAATCCTTATCTCATGAACAAAAATCCACCAGAGAACTCATTAAAGATCATTCCAAAGAAGTCTCTGAACTTCAGGATAAGATCAAAGAAAGAGATACTCTGGTAGATCAAATCATGAAGGAAAAGAATTCTCAGGAGGATGAGCTCAATGAGCTTAGAGCCAAATACCAGACTCTTATCAAGGGAAAACAAGTTGAGCAAACCATTGAGTCACCTGTGCCCAGAGAAGATTCCTTGAAACCAGATGTCCTATCTATTATTTCAGGATCTTCTCAACGCATAAATGATAAGAGTGGTTTAGGATATCCTGGAATTATTAAAAGATCTCATACATATTGCTTTACTAAAGACAAGTCTATAAGATCTGGTGAACTTGTGGAACTCCGGAATGAAGAGGATCCTTATGATCGCATGGTGGTTCACAGACCTGGTTGGAAATGGGACCCCCCTGCTGATGATCCAAAACATAATCCAAAAGAGGTTAATGTTCTGGAAAAAAAGATTCTAGAGCATACAAATCAAAAAAGAGAACCTATGAAGATTGATGGTTCTGTTCATATACCTAATCTGATTAGAGAACCTCAGAGGAATCCTAACAGAGTAGAACCTAAGCAGATTAGGGGACCTCAAAAAGGAGACTCTAAGAGGAAATCTAATCAGAATAGGAGATACCGGAGGAGGTACACTGAACCAGAGAACCTCAATCAGAATCAGGGATCTCAAAGGTGGAATGCTCCAAGAAGATTCCAGAACAGGAAACCTCAGAAGGAATTTGATTATCAGAAGAGATCTAACTTTTAGAACCAGAGACCCATCTATAGAAAACCAACTGATCTGGGTAGTTATGACACCAGAGATGGTTCTTCTAGGATGTACCCTTACAACCAGACCTTTAAGACCATGTCTTTGAGGCAGGCCATTCCAAAGGCCAGATTTGAGAAAAGGTACACCAGACCTGTTTATAGGAAAGGTGTCCTTATCAGACCAGTAGCTCAATATGTCATTGTAAGAGGACATGTACTGGTAGATAGATTTGGAAGGAAGATAAGATCTCCTCATCCAGCAAGGGATGATCTTTATCTTTGGATTCCTACACAACCTGCAACTAACCAATCAGGACCCAGCACTAGTAGGGGACCTAATTGATTTCTCTGCAGGTAGATAAGAGTCCATTGGAGAAAGGATTTTCAAGCAACCATGTCTGGTACATTGATAGTGGATGTTCCAAGCACATGACCTTCCAGAAGGATAATCTCCAAGATTTCAAGCCAATAAATGGACCAAGAGTGATGTTTGGTGACAACAACTATGGAGTCACCAGAGGAGTTGGAAAGTTGACCTTCAATGGAGTTTCTGTAGATGAAGTTTACTATGTTGAAGGACTCAAGCATAATCTGCTTTCAGTATCCCAATTCTGTGACAAGGGATACTCAGTGAAGTTTTCTAGTGATTCATGCACTGTTTTCTCTTCTGATTATAATGATATCTTGCTAATAGGCTTGAGGAAGGGTAATATTTATCTTGCAGATTTTAGCAATTGCCCAAGAAATGCTTGCCTGGTTGCTAAAGGATCTGCAGAGAATAGCTGGATTTGGCACAAGAGATTGTGTCATCTTAACTTCAAAACACTGAACAAGATTGCCAGAAAAGGTCTCATTCGAGGTCTTCCTAATGAAGTGTTTAAGAAGAATCAGGTTTGTGGTTCATGCCAGAAGGGTAAACAACCCAAGACTTCCTTTAAGGATGTCCAGAGCACAACCACAACCAGAGTACTTCAACTACTTCACATGGACCTGTTTCTCCTCTTAGTTTCAGTGGAAGGAAGTACACCTTAGTGATAGTAGATGACTTTTCAAGATACACTTGGGTAGTGTTCTTGTTTAAGAAAAAATGAAACTATGACTAAGCTGCCAGAATTCTTCAATCAGATTCAGAATGAGCAGAACCAGAGCATAGTCAGAATCAGAAGTGATAAAGGGATAGAGTTTTTGAATTCACACATTGCAGATTACTGCAAGGACCATGGGATTTTTCATGAGACATCTGCTGCCAGAACACCCCAACAAAATGGAGTAGCAGAAAGGAGGAATAGAACTCTTAAAGAAGCTGCAAGAACACTTCTGGCAGAGTACAACACTCCACAGAGATTTTGGGCAGAGGCCATCAATACAGCCTGCTACACTCAAAATAGGTGCCTAATTGCCCAGAGACATAATAAGACCCCATATGAGGTATGGAAAGGTAAAACCCCATCTGTTTCATATTTTCATGTTTTTGGATGTAAGTGTTTCATCCATGACAATGGGAAATCTAAATTAAGAACCTTTGATGCTAAAGTGGCTGATGGAATATTTTTAGGATATTCCAGCACCAGTAAAGCTTTTAGAGTTTTTAATAAGAATTCACTTTGTGTGGAGGAAACACCTCATGTTGTTTTTGATGAATCTGCTTTTGAGTGCAAGATGGATTCTAAGTCTTCAGATGAGACCCAGAATCAGACTACACCCAGAGTTATCAAAGTCAATCCACCTATTCTTGATTCAGATTCAGATTCAGATGATGACCCATCTCCTGGTTCTCTGAAGCAGAAGCCTTCACAAGGAGCAGAACCAGAAGAGGTTGGAACTCCTGTAGGGGGAAGCTCTTCTGCAGGTGGTGATAATCACCAAGGAACTGCAGAAAATGATCATCCAGGCAAGACCACGGGAAGGAGGACCCTGGTTGATCACCTCAATGATCTAATCCTTGGAGATCCAACTAAGGGTGTCCAGACTAGGAGAACTCTTAACTTAGCTGCCTTATTCAGTTGCTATGTGTCCTTGATTGAGCCCAAGAACATCAAGGAGGCACTGAAAGATTCAAATTGGATTGTTGCTATGCAGGAGGAGTTGAATCAATTCACCAGACAGAATGTTTGGGAGCTGGTAGACAGACCAAGACATCAAAAGGTGATAGGCACTAAGTGGGTTTTCAAGAATAAGAAAGATGAGAATGATGTCATTACTAGGAACAAGGCAAGGCTAGTGGCCCAGGGCTATTCTCAGTCTGAAGGAATAGACTATGATGAGACATTTGCACCTGTTGCCAGACTAGAAGCCATCAGATTGTTCTTAGCATATGCTGCTCACATGAAGTTCAAAGTATACCAGATGGATGTGAAATCTGCCTTTCTTAATGGGATTCTCATTGAGGAAGTGTATGTGGAACAACCTCCTAGTTTTGAACAAGGTGACACGGTGTTTAAGCTTAAGAAAGCTCTTTATGGGCTGAAGCAGGCACCCAGAGCATGGTATGACACTCTATCTCAGTTTCTTCTGGACAATGGTTTTTCTAAGGGTAAGATTGATAGAACCTTGTTTAGGAAAGAAGAAGGAAAGGACATCCTTCTGGTCCAAATATATGTTGATGACATTATATTTGGATCCCCTAACAAGAAGCTGTGTGAGAAGTTTGGTGAGCTCATGCAGGGACAATTTGAGATGTCCATGATGGGAGAAATGAATTACTTTTTAGGTTTGCAGGTAAAGCAATCAGAGAAGGGAATTTTTATTAATCAAGCTAAGTAAACCAGAAACATGTTAGAGAAATTTGGAGTAGGATCTAGCAAAGCAGCCAAGATCCCTATGATGATAAATTTCAACATGGACCCAGATGAGTCTGGAGAGAGTGTGGACCAGACTCAGTACAGAGCCCTTATTGGTTCTCTTCTGTACCTGACTGCAAGCAGACCAGATATTACTTTTGTTGTGGGAGTATGTGCCAGATTTCAAGCTAATCCCAAGAAGAGTCACTTGGAAGCAGCAAGGAAAATATTGAAATATCTTAAGGGAACATTGAATTTAGGATTGTGGTATCCTGCAGATGACAACCTAGAATTGAGTGGTTATTCAGATTCAGACTATGGTGGATGCAGAATAGATAGGAAGTCTACTAGTGGAACATGCCAATTTTTAGGGAATAAATTGGTATCCTGGTTTTCTAAGAAGCAGACTTCAGTTGCTACATCTACTACAGAATCAGAGTACATGGCTGCAGGGAGCTGTTGTTCACAACTACTCTGGATTAGCCAACAACTTAGGGACTACCAGATTAGAGCTAAGGATATTCCTATATTCTGTGATAGTAATAGTGCAATTGCAACCACCCAGAATCCAGTTCTTCATACCAGATGTAAACATGTTGATATAAGGCATCATTTTATCAGAGATCATGTTGAGAAGGGAGATATAAGGATGGAAAAGATTGCAACAGAGAAGCAGAGAGCAGATATCTTAACTAAGCCTTTGGCTGAGACCAGATTCAGAGAGTTAGCTTTTGAGTTAGGATTGTTGGATCCAGAGACAAATTTATGTTAGGGGGAACAACAGAGAAGTATCCTTTGTTTCATTACCTTACTTCATACATTTATTTTCTTAAACTAACATACCTGCAGATTAGACATATCAGAGAAGGTATATCTCCAGATGAGGTATACACCAGGTGACACTTGTTCCAGATGAGGTGCTGAGTCAGATTCCATAATATCCAAAGTCTTCTCTGACCAGAACCAGATGAGCTCCATCAGAGGAGATGTGGCACCAGACTGGCTGTGGTATCAACTGGTTACAATATCAGGTGACAGGTATGTCTTTACTTCTCTGGCCTCTGATCATTGGGATACACTTTTCAAATTCGTAAGTACACTCAAAACGTTTCAACTTCGGAGTGTATTTAAGACTAGGGTATAGGGTCTAGGCAATCATTTCGCTTTTTCTCTTTACTGCCACAAAACCCCTTTATGCCCAGTCCCAATGACTATGCCAACGCACCAGATTAAATCTGTATCTTGCCTTTCATCGTGGCCATCGGATTTAATCACTGTGCAAAATGTCAATCAATGCTAAAATTGATTTTGTTTCCTCAATTAAATTTGAAATTACACGCGTTCACACTTCATTTATTAATCAAGCCACGCGTAATACCCTATTTAAATCAAACCTTCTTTCAATCTGTCCTTTCACGTATCCATACTTTCGAACCCTAAATTCTCTCTGCAAAGTATTTCTTTTCTCTCTCTCTCTCTCTTTCACAGATATGGCTCCCCTGTGCAACTTTGATCATGTTCTTATGATGAGAAAGCTAAAGACAGAGATGGTGGTGGACTTTTATACCACCAAGAACCCTGTTGTGCTGTCGATTCTGGAGATGCTCCAGAGAGCAGGGGTGGAGAAGTTGATCTCCACATTTCCCAAGGATTTTCGTACCCTTGACGGATATGCGGCCCAGTTATTGGTTCATATGAAGATTCACGAGGATCACATTTCCTCCAAGGTTGATGAAGATGATTTGGTGTTTTCTAAGCACGATTTCTGCGCTTTATTCGAGAACATTTCTGCGGTGGGAGTGGATCCTTTGATGTACAAGGAGGATGATATCATTGGTTCCTTCAAGATTTTTGCTCGATCTTCCTGCCAGAATATCACAAAGGGTTTCTTGGACAAGCATCTGAGGCAAAGGTACAAGGTACTTTTTGATATTGTGGTGAAGGTGCTTATGTGTGAAAATCACAGCACAGATGCCATTTTCAACGGCAGGATGTGTGTGATGAGAGCTTTATATGATGGTGTTCAATGCAATTGGGCGGAGTTTTTCTGGGATGTGTTGAGGAAGAACAGACTGAAGGTGAAGAAGGAGCCTTGTCCTTCCAAACCAGGGGAGTTGCAGTTCTGCTTCACTGCAAATGTCTCTTTGGGGACTAAGTTGACTCTGATTTTGGATTCAATCCTTCCAGAGAAGAAGTGGAAAGCATCTTGGTGCCATAGTTATCACAAATCCAAGATCCTCTTATCCAAGGATGGCCCTCTCCATGGCCATGCCGACTCTGATGGAGAGCAAGCCATCCCTGCCCCTCCTATTCAATCTATTCCCTCACCTGCCAAGGGGCAGAAGAAGCAGCAGCTGCAGAAGGCCCAGAAGAAAGCTGCTGAAGCAACTGGTTCCTCAACCATTGCTTTCTCTGGTTCCTCAGAGGAGGACCAGATCCCCCTTCTTGAAGTGCTTAAGAAGAAGGGTGATGATGATATAGCTGTTAAGAAGGCTGGAGCAGCCAAGAGGAAGAGGCCAGAGGAGGCCAGAAAGAAATCTGCCAAGAAGCCAAAGAGAGGCAGAAGAGTTCCCAAGTCCCTTCTGGTGGATGAGCCATCAGAGGACGAAGAGGAAGAAGAGGTTGAGCCTCTTGTGAGGAAATCCAAGGCCAAGAGAGCCATTCTTCAAGATCCTGACTCTGGATCTGATCTTGGAGAGGCCTTGGAAAAGGCAATTGAGGATGCTTCCCAGATGATGGAGGATGCTCCAGAGCCTGCTGTACCTGCTGGTGTTGACCCAGCAGAGGTAAACCCCTCCATTCCATCTTCTACCCCCATTAATCTTGTCTCCCCCTCTACCTCTCCCCCAGATAATATTCCCCAAACCCCATCTGCTTCTGGTAACCCTATTTTTCCACCAGAGCAGATTCTCCCAGATACCCCAGTATATACTCCCTCCACCATTCCTATTCAAACACCTTCTCCCCCAAATTCCCAAACACATCTTCCCACAAACTCCTCTCCCCCATCTTCTGTACCAGAGGTACCCTCAACCTCTTCTGGTGCAGAAATCCCCCCTCCAAACACTTCCACCTCCCAGATACCTCCTACACCTTCTGTACCAGATATCCCATCTTCTTCTGGTGCAGAGCAACTCATCCCCTCCACCTCTACCTCACAAAATCCTAACCCTCCCCAAACCCATACAGACCAGGACCCATCCATTTCTATGGCTCTGGGATTCCCTGCCCCTCCCCCTTCTCCCACCTGTTTAACCAGCGATGATAGTGAAGATGAGGAAGCTTCACTTGAGCCTGCTAACTTAGCACCTTCCTCCTCTGCCTCTGGGCCCAAGCCCTTTATTTTCTCTTCTGATGAGATGGGTCCCATTAGGCAGAGTATGAGTGTGAGTGCTCAGCTCTGGCTAAGAGAGCAATTTCCAATTTTGTTGGAGCACTCACCCCTCCTGGCAGATCTGACGGATGCCAAGGTTTGGAGTACGGCCAGACTCCAGGATGTAGAAGACCTTATGCTTCTGCTGGAGGAGATGTCTCCCTCTGCCTTCACTGCGTGGGAGATTGAGCTGAAGAAGAAATTGAATATTCAAAACCCAGCAGAGTTGGAGACTCCAGAAGCGGCCAAGATCCTCATCAGAACTCTTCTAATCCAGAGAGGAGTTATGCTCACTCCAGAGGGGTTCTCTTACAACTTCGGTCCTCATTTCTCATTTCCTCCAAAGCTATATTCAGACGAGGAGGACTTTGAGATGACTCCTGCTGTGCTCCAGAAGATGAAAGCCTTCTTCAATGAGCAAATCATGCAGATAGGGCGCTTTTCAAAAGCTATTCAACATATGGCCCCTGCCATGATAGAGCATCAGATAAGGAATGAGAGGAGAATCTTCCTAAAGCAAATCAAGTCTACTCTGGCAGAGGTGAAAGCTTCCTTCAAGGCTAATGGCCTATTTTTCAAGCTGGATGTCATGCACAGCCAGAAGCAGCTCCAGGAGCACGTGCTGGAGCAGATGAGGCCAGTCTCTGTGCTCAAAGTTGAGATGGCCAGCCAGATGATCCAAACTGCCAAGCTGAAGGACTCCCTCCAGGAGATGTTAGAAAAGCAAGAAAGGCTTGTTGCAGAGTCTAAAGCCTACCTGGAGGAGGCCAGGCAGTTGCGTGATCTTCACTCTTCCTCCAACACTGCCTTGCCTGATCTTATAAGGCAGGTAGTGGAGCCCCTCCTTGATGAAGTTAAAAAGGGGGAAGAGAAGGCCAGAACTGATCTGGCGAAGACCACAAATGAAACACTTTTTAGCCATGGAGCGCGCCTGGATCTGCTAGAGAACACACTGGCTCAAGCAGAGTTGCAGAAGAAGAAGAAAGAGGAGTTCAAATCTCTTTCAATGGCTAAGCAGCTTGCTGCAGAAGAGGAATCAGAAGTTGAGCAGGATCCAATTTCCATCTCTGGACCTGCAAAGAAAAAGATAAGGAGAGTCAAGAAAAGCTTCCTTGAGACTGTTGTTGAAGAAGCTCAGAAAAGATACAAGGAAGAAACTCCAGAGGAGAAGCAAGCAAGAATCAGGAAGAACATAGATGAAGAGCAGAGGCTCAGATATGTTAAGAGGCAAAACAAGAAGAGCAGAGAAGCAGGTGCTTCTTCTGGTGCAGGTGGCTCGAGCCAGAGAAGAAAAGCTCCCATTGAAGTGATGAACATTTTGCCTCTCAGGACAGAAGGGTCTTTTGACTCTACTGTGCCTGTGCCCCTGATTGAGAAATGGAAAGAGGCAAAGACTCTCTGGTTCATCCAACATTATATCCAGAGGCCAGCACCAGAGGATGGTGAGCTAATCAACAAGACCTTTCACACCTAGATGAAAGCTTATGATGCAGAGTTGTACAAGCAGTTGATGGACTCTACCATAGAGTTCAACCTGGAAGTGACTGCCCCTGAATTCACTTATCTTAACACTCTCATGGCAGGAGACCAGGTTGATTGGGCTGAGCTGAAGAGACTGTACAAGACCAAGGTGTTGGTGAACTTCACTCCAACATCTTCTGCAGAGTTGAAGGCCGTCCAGGATAGGTTTCTGGATTGGTTTCTGGTGCCTAAAGATAACAGAAGATATGCCTAGATTAGGACCAGACTTGTCTTGTAATCTGTAATCATTCTATCTTTATCATTAATGAAATTCATATCCTCTCTGTTCAAAAGACAACCTCTTGTTGTCTTAATTGTTTGCCTGATAAGATCTATTCTAAGGTCTTATCCTTTATCTGTTTTCTTGTTTAAGTCTTCTTTGTGATCAGTTCTGGTAATGTTTTAACTCCATCAAAAAGGGGGAAATTGTTAGGATAAAAGTTGTTAGTTTTGATGAGTTAAAACAAACTAGAAGATGTAATAGGACCATCTGGACTTGTTAGCCAGATGATGATCTAGATTAGGACTTAGTCTAGGGGGAACTGCCAGACCAGAAGACTTCACCAGAAGAGTCACCAGAAGACCCCACCAGAGGACTCCACCAGAAGACTTCACCAGATGAGATCTGACCAGAGGCAGAGGACCTTCCCCAGACCAGACGAGTCTGGTAGAACAAAAGATGCTCAGTTTGATCCCCTGATTCTACTGAGTATTCTGGTTGTTGACCAGATGAGGACCAGAAGACACTGAGGTTGCCTGGTATCTGGTCTTGCCTTCTCTGGAGAGAATCGGAGTTAGGCAGGGGAAGCTATTGACCGTTGGTGATTCAAATCAAGTCAACAAGATCAGGATTGGAAAGTATTTGAAGATAATCAATCCAAGGATCCCACCAACCCAATCAATCAATTAGGGAATTGATTGATTGAGGCTTCCTTATATAGAGGATCTGATTGGATTAGCCCTCCAACGGCTAGCCCTAATCCCCTCTATAAATATAAGAGTGCAGTTCAAGAAAAAAATGTTGGAGAGACCATATACGCGCATAAGTCTATCCAAGCTTTTGAATTTTATTCCAAGCACTCTTACTGTTCATAATATTTATCTACTCTTAAGGAGTTCGTGAACCTCAACCTGTTCATCTACCAGATAAGGTTGTAGGCTGTTTGATCTTTAGATTGAAGTCAAATCTAAAGAGGTTGTAAGAAGGAACTGGTACTTCACAGTTCCAGTGAGTAAGTAAGTTGGTTGATAGTGAGACCCCTTGGATATAAGGGAGAGTGGACGTAGGATATTCAAATCCGAACCACTATATATCTTGTGTTCTTTATTGCTTTCAATTTACTTAGTCTCTTATTGGTTGTTATTCTCTTGTAAAAAGACTTTGAAAGACATTTAACTTAAGCTTCCGCAATTAATCTAACTAGTGGGACCAACAGATTACACAGCAGAACATGATCAACTTCATATGGCAGAACATCATCTGTCGCTTTGGAATTCCACGAACAATTGTGACAGATAATGGCCCGCAGTTTGACGGAAAGGAGTTGAGAGACTTCTGTACAAAGTGGGGAATCAGGAAACACTATTCGACTCCCTATCATCCCCAGTCAAACGGGCAAGTTGAAGCTGTAAATAAGATCATCAAGCATACATTGAAAATACGCCTGGCAGAAAGCAAAAGTAGCTGGTCAGAAAAACTCCCGGAAGTCCTGTGGGCATATAGGGTTTCTCCCAGGTCAAGCACCGGAGAAACACCTTTTGCAATGGCCTTCGGAACAGAGGCGGTGATACCAATTGAATTAAAGACCAACACAGTCAGGACGACCAGCTTTGATGAACAAGCAAATCATTCTACTTTGGCCACAGAAACAGATTTACTCGAAGAAAGGAGACTACATGCTGAGCTAAAGAATGCTACGTACAAGCAAAGAGCAGAGCGTTATTATAATTCCCAAGTCAAGATAAGAAAGTTCGAAGTTGGTGATCTCGTTTTAAGGAAAAAGCTTGCCCCACCTCCAGGCATATTTGGCCCGACTTAGGAGGGCCCATACAGGGTAACAGACATGTTACCCAATGGAGCATATGACATAGAAGACTTAGATGGCAACTCGGCCCAATATTCTTGGAATGCAGCTAACCTAAGAAAATACTTTCAGTAGGCGACCAATTTTGCCTCATGAAAGAGTGAAGTTGAGTTGGGCGAGCTACTAAGTCCATTGGGCGAACTGGAATGGCAGAGATACAACATGGATCCAAAAAACTTGCCTAATTTTTTGAAATTTTCACCAAGTATAAGTGGTCGAACAGAGTTGAATTGAGTCAAGTTTGGTCGCGATCTAGTATGCCAGTATCTTGTATGGTTTTATTTCCTCTTAAGAAGTCTAAGGGTGCCTTGACAAATTGTATAGTGGTCGAGCAACTTTGACTTCTGATGTAAATTATGTTTTTTAATGGTTGGAGGCTTAAACATTGTCTTTGTCGAGCAGATCCAACCTAGCTAGTACAGGATTACATTTTTTGTCGCTTTCAACACTTGTAATTTTTCAAGATCTTTTCAATGTTAAGTTGTTCGTTCAAACAGAAATGCAAGCTCAAGGCGCAAGTTGATTATACAACCAAGCCCATTAAAGGTTGTTCGTTTTTAAATGAACATAGCCTAAGGCCAAAAGCCCATTAAATCCTAAGGCCAAAAAAGTTCTTAAGGAACAAGGCCCAACTACATTAAGATTGTTGAAGCACAGATAAAGATGCAAAGAACAATTAATGTAAGATAAAAGACGAGCAATTGAGAAAAATATATTCATTGAAGATAAGGCTTGATCGCCCAAAAATTACAATGAAGACGAACAACTACAACAACAAAAAGAAAGGAAAAATACAAAGTCCTATCTAATCCTGTCCGCTAGTTTCCTTGCCCGGCAGGTGGAGGAATGTTGTCATCTTTGGGATCCTCCAGAGGAGATCCGTCGAGAGCAGGATCGATTGGAACCTCTTGAGATAGCTCGGCGATTAATCCCTCGGTGTCAGCTTGCTCTTTGAGAGCTCTTTCATTTTGACCGGCCGGCAGGATTTGCTCGCCCTCGGCAGCATCGCCCTCCTCATCCTCCTCGTCCTCTGAAGGACTTGTGATAATTATCTCCGGACCGATGAAGTCAAGCTTGACCCCATATTCAGGCAGGTCGCCAATCTGGAGAGTTGTGCCCGGGGCAGGAGGGTTCGATTCGACAAAGTTGCACAACTCCTTGCCGATCTCTTCAACGACTGCATCAGCTTTAAACTCATGTGCGATACGGATGCTCTCCGCATAGCCAGTCACATAACCCAGAATCGAGCTCACCTCCATCTTAGGAATAAGTTCCTCTTGGGTAATGGAGTTGGCGAGCTGGGATTCAAGGTCCGCAATTTTGGCCGTCGCCTCAGTCGCGAATTTCTCTGCGACCTCTTTCTGCTGCTGAGCGCGAGCAAGTTCTGCCCGCATCTGCTCGACCTCGGCCATCTTGACCTTCAGCTCTTCGGAGACTTTGACGTGCAGGTCCAGAGCACGCTGCTCGCTTATTTGATGAGCTTTGGCTTTGTTCTCGAGGTCGGCGACAATCTTCTTCGCTTCTGCCTTAGCATCATCACGCTCTTTGGCAATGCGGCTGACAGTGGCCGCATGCTGACGAGAATCCTTCTCGAGATCCTCAACCTGGTCGACCAGACGCTGCACGGCCGCCAGGGTATTGCCCGCCTCAACGAGACACAGACGGCCATTATCGCGAGGCGCATGTGTCTTGACAGTCTCGTTCAGCTCCTTAGTCCAGCTGCGAGCAACGACCTCAGAAGCGCGGTGGACAAAGGAATCCGGGATCTCGCGAAGGTTGGTCGGCACTTTTGAGCAGACAAAACGATGCACCAAGTTAGATCGCCCTGGGTACTGCTCGGGCGAGTAACTGAAAAGAAATATTCAGTTAGTAAAAATAAAAAATAAAAATGATGAAAAAGAAAATGCTAAGTGTCCTGGGCGAGCAGAGTTGTACCTGTCAAGACGACCCTTGTCCCAGCCAAGGTAGGTGGGGTCGGATGAAGGACCAGATCCTTCACGAGCAGTGGCGACCAGAGCTTGCTCGCCGGGACGCTCCAAAGAAGGAGTTTGCTCGTTGTCGCCTTCGGATGGTCGGACAGCCACGGTCACTTTGTCTTGAGCAGTCTTTGCTCGCTTGGCCGCTTTTTCAGTATCGGAGATGGGAGTGCCGTCTCCACGAAGAAGCCTCTTCGTCCTCGGGACCAGTGTCTTGGGTGGACTCGCCACTGGGGCAGGTGGCTGTGCCGAGCTCGACCCTCCGGCTTGCCTTGGGCCGTCTTTTCCACCCTTAGCCGCAAGGACGATGATCTTCGAGAGGGGATCCGACTTCTTGCGTCCTTTTTTAGTCGGCATCTCCCAAACACGGTTATCGAGCTCAAAGAAGGAAGGGTGAAGAGCAACTATGGCGAGCTGATCTGTAAAGGACATAAAAAAACAAGTTAGCACTAAGTATAATGCCGATCAGATCTGTTCGCCCAACGGGAAAAAATACTTACCCTCTGGGATACGAGCTAGAGCCTCAAGATGGTGAGGATAAGTAGTGAGATGAGCAACTCGCAGTGTATCCTCGGAGAAAAGATGGCCAATACTTCAATCTTCTCGGCGACGAAGGGCGATCAAACACGCAACGAATAGGAATTGATCGCTGATGCTGTTCTTTACAGTTCGCCACCCCAAATTTTTGGGACCTGAAACAAAGGAAAAAGAGAATTAAAATTAGTCTAACCACTTCAAAGTTATAGAAGAGGTAAGACTCACGCTTTAATTCCCTAAACTCCGCCGGGGTCTCAATTCGTTCAGGACCCCCTGAAGAGCGAGCAGAAGCACGCCAGTCGCCTCCGACCCAGAACCAGTCATGCTTCCAGTCTCGCACCTTCCCAGGGATGTCCTCAACCAGTTTCTGGCCTGTCGCGCCTTTAGATAGTACCAGCCCGCCTCTTCCCCAGTGCAGCCGGTCATCGTCATCAGGTAGCCAACCTCTTCGGCGGACAGTCTATTGGGGTATCCCTCTAGGGCGAACATCACCATCAGAGCCATCAAATTTATCCACCCAACGGGAGTAAGTTGGGTGATAGCCAAGTTCACGTCTTGAAGGAATTGGCCGACCAAAGGATGCAACGGTAGAGAAACTCCAGCATTTAAGGTGGCAAGGTTGATCGCCGTCAATCCGCGTGGTGGGCGATCAGCTCTGTCGTCCACCAAAGGAGCATACATCGGGATGTCAAAGGGAATCTTGTAATCCCTCCGAATCCCGGCCAAGTCCTCCTCGGTAATGGCGGACACGATACAGCTCGCTGCGAACTCGGTCGCTTTAAGCTTCCGTACCCCGCGAGCAGGAGTAACGAATCGGTTTGAATGCTCCTTTTCGTACTCGTCCCAGTCTACACGGTGAGCAACCACGACTGGAACCCGGTGCTCGATCAGTCTGGGCGCTGGAAAGTTGATGTCTTTTAGATAAGCCCAGGTTAGTTCGTCGAGGTTCACCGGCTGAAGTACCTCGACCTCGTCGTCCTCGTCCTCGTGGAGGTCCGAGCTCGTTTCCTCCAAGAGCTGGCGAGCAGGATTTGCTCGCTCCTCCCTTTCCCCGGAGGGACGAGCTCCAGAATTAACAGAGCGTGCAACCGAAGCCGCCTCGGGATCGGATTCCAGATTGACTATGAGAGGATTCTCTTCGACGGGCCATTTTTCAGGGTTCCGGGGAGGGAAAGAACTGGTCTCAGAGTGCGACGACATCCAATAAGTTAAGGGAAAAAAGTTTTGAATGTATCAGATTCCGGCAAGGGAAGACACGGTGGTTTAGAACTTTCCACGGCGGAGTAGGGACTTTGGTAAATTTTGAACGCACGCAATGCAAGAAAAGAAGAAAGAGAAGAAGAAAGCAAAGAAAAAACTACCTTGAAGTCGTTTGAAGGTCGCCGGAAACTGGAAACAATCGCCGGAAGTTTGAAAAGGGAAGAAGAAGAGATTCGCGCTCAATAAACAGTAAAAATGACAAAATTCGCGATTTTTTTCTTTATATACTCTGGGAAAAACGGGGTTCCGGGCGAGCAAGTTAAAGAATCAAAGGACTAAAATGCAATTTCTGGGCGCGTGCAGCACCTGCCCGACAAAGCGGGAAGGCGCGTCACCTCGAGATCATGTGCGCATGGGCGGCAGCAATCATTCCGCCCACGTCACACCTCGAGCCGTACCCAGACCTTGGGATCCCAACCGTCCCCGGCCCAAGTCTGCTCGACCAATGTTGTCCGCCCGTGAAAAGTTGCTCGCCCCCGTGACATTCTTGCTCGCACCAGTAACATTTAAAAGTTGCCAACCCAAAAAGTGCTCATTCACCATCTTCACAATTTATTGATCGGCAAGGGGGCAATTGTTGATAGGCGAGCAGAAACAACATTTGGGCGACCAGGATTAGCGCAAAACACTTAAAGATTAAAGTGGAATTAACTCAAGATTCACCCAAGATATCTGGCGAACAGAACCTGCATGCGATCAAGACGTATAGGCGAACAAGATCAGATTAAAAGCTACCTGAAGAGCTCAATTAGCATCTCGCCGACCAGATCCAACCATAATACCAAAAGAGTAACTGAGGCAAGAGACCAACAGAATCAGACTAAAGACTCCTCCAGGACAAGTCCAATATGACGAGCAGCTCTTGACTGCGAGCAAGTCCAACAAGATAAGGATAGAACTTAGTCTAGATAAGGTCAACTTAGTCAAAGGCCAGGTGTCGTGCATGCAGGCCTGGTAGGCCAAAAGTCACGACACCTCCTGCTAGGCAATTGTCTATAAATACTTAGATTTTTTCAGCTAATAAAACAAGCAAAAATTATTATACACGTCCAAACTTCGATTACGAATCTAAAGCAGCTCGATTAACTTACAATCGAACTTAAACACGTAAGCATTCATACGATTCTAATCCACCTAAACCCGAAAATCCGTATTCACTAATTACGTTAGTGATCAATCACACGTAATTGTTTGATGATCAATTAACCATCTAAAACAGTCATTAATCTTCAAGATTAGAACTGATCGTCAACAAAAGTAAAATCACACTTTCACGTATAACTCCAACAAAATCTACATTATTCTTTTAGTGGTTTTATTAAAGAAAAGAGAGTAAAACATTTTGCAATATGTATTTGAATGTGCATTGCTTGGTTATTATGAAAAACAAAAAACGCCAAAGTACTGAGGAATGATGAGATATCAATAAGTAAGTTGATAAAGTAAAAATTAAACTTCGGAGTTGGTTGCAATAAAAAAGATGAGGTGTCGGAACTACAACTTTCAGAGATCGGTTGCGAATCATAAATTTGTGCTAGGAATATAGTTTTGTTAACTTTTTTGTGTTGTAAAAACCCCCGAATTTAATTTGTACTCTTATTTTTGAGGTATTTTTCTTGCCTCGAGTTTAATAGAAACTTCACTGATTAAAAACAAAAGTTAATGTACGAGACAATATCATCTTATAATAGGTCTTTTAACTTTCACAATCATTTTCATTTGGCATTCAACAAGTGGAATATGAAGTCTCAAACTGATTGTGACATGCACTATTTAAACTTGATTGACTTGAAAATAATTATACTTAACATTCCTTTCAAGAAAAAAATACTAAGTGTTATTATGTTTATTTATTAAGTATGTATCCATTGAGGAGTTGGTGAAATCATAACTTCAAAGATAATGAAAATTCTTGGTAGACCCTTTGGACTGGATTCAAGCCAATTTCATGCCCCCTCGTGGTAATTAATATCCCTTTCCCCTGCAACCACTTTCTAAATTGGGCTGGTTTTTAATTTAAAAAAGAAAAACAATGGGTTGATATTTATGACATTTTTTTAATTTAATTTCAGTATAAAAAAAATCAATAGCTGCGAATACAATTTATCAATATTTTCCACACCCCTAATCATAAACATGTGGTTCGGATACCACCAATACTAGTATATAATGTATAAGCAACTTTTTCAGCGATTGCTATTTAATGACAAATTAATTTATAATTATTGTAAAATAACAATATAGATATAGTATTGGGGATGTGGTATTGTGGTAAGATAATCATAATGAAATTTCAAAATTGATGAGACAAATGAGTAATAAAAAGGGTACAAACCTATAGGGCCATATATTGCAAAGGTCCAGTTGTGTAGGCCCACCCACTTCTGACTTTTGACCCCATTGCAGATTCTTTTTTTCAGTATCAGCAACCTCATTTTGCTCATCGTAGTCCATGCTTTTATCATTACAAAAAACCTTTTTATATAAACGCATATTTGTATCCCTCAACAATACTATTAACCTCCACAAAAATATAGGTTTGTTGTTTTTTTTTTTTTACCATTATTAAAAAAATAGATATAATATGTGAATATTAAAAATATTGTGTCAAAATTCAAATACAAATAAATTGTTTTAATAATGTTATGTGTGTATGTTAAAGAATATAAATAAAATTTATTATTTTCGTGTTAGGAAATATGACTATTTTTTGTGGATGGACAAATAAGACAATCAAGACCATTTTTGTGTGGACGGAGGAGTACCAACTACAAAAATATTTTTTTACTCACAACTACAAAAATTCTGCATTCGTGCAAAAATTAACTATGCATTCATACACAAATCTGCATTTGTGCACGAAGATTTTGTAGATGTGAATCATATTTTTTTATTTTTTCATAATAGTAAAAGATACTAATAGTGCATACTTTGGTAGCTATGGATAATTAATTTATATTAATATACCAGGTACTTAATTCCACAATAAATTGTCCACTTACAAAAAAATATTCATCCCACAATAAATTGCACTTATCTTAAATATCCATAACAATTACTTTTCCTTGCCTTTTTTTTTATCAGAATGCTATTAGAAACTTGGTTTTATTCTGCATCCTTTATTTACCGCGATGTCACTATAAAATATATTTATTACATATAATAATACTCTCTTCGTCCCCTAAAAGTGTGTTCTTTCTGTTTTTCGCAACTATTTTATTTTCTTTATTACAATCATCACTTAATTACTTCATATGTCATTGATTTTACACTCACAAACAACCACTTAACTCATAAGCGAACCACACAATACTCAATATGCAGTTACTTTACCTATTTTATTTACGTTTTTTTAAAAACTGTCAAAAATAAAATGACACAATTTCCGTGGACAGAGAGAGTAGTAAATAACTCCCATATAAGACATGTGTCGAAGTCAATGACTAGGTAATTATGGGCGTGGATGTTAGAAAATTAAATAAATTAATTGATTTCACAATTTTTTATAACTTTTATTTTTTAAATTAGAATTAGAATTATTTCATAGTATCAAAGTCATAAGATTCACTCCACATTCCTTGAATTAACTTCCCCCGAAATATAATTATAGTGTAATAGTTTTATGCACTCAAGTTAAAATGGTCTATTTCGTTTTACTTTTTTTTTTTTTTTCATCTTATTTCATTTATCTATATCATGTATTAAATTGATGGTGATTGATGATCATTTAATATTACCTTAATGCATTAAAAGCAAAGAAACGTCAAATCTGATACTCTCTTTTTTTTCAAAAAAAACTTTGCGTAAGAATTAAGATTCATTCAATAAATTAAAAACCTTAAAAGGAAGAGGTAAAATCAGAATTGAAATTATGTTCTAATCCGGTTTTAACACTAGCCAAATGTTTTCATCATAAAAACGATTTTTGTTAACGTTGTAGCAGAATTCCCAGGATGCATTTTTTTTGGAGAGCCTCAGTGATATTTCATATACTTTCACATAACATACATGTACATGTATAACGTTATGTATATGTGTGTATTTGCATTTCATTTTCATATATAATATGGGATATGATTTGATATTCGATCTAAAAATTGACTAGTTCAAGTGACTAATTTCACCATCTATTAGTTGGAGGTCCAATTGAAATCAAAACAAAGCTCTATATAAACCGACATATCTAAAAAATTGATCATACTTTATAAGTTTCGATCATGTAATTTAAAAACGTGTACATTCATAAGTCTTAAATGTGCGGAGTACCACTAGGTCAACCATAGTATTGGTAATAATATATGGATATGTAAAGCAGTAGAGAAATCCAACTTTATTGTATGATGTCAAATGATGCTCCTTTTGCTGGATAGTCATTGGACTTATTTACGTGGGATAAAATTCGGGTGAAAAGAAATGAGTGGATTCAATTGGGATAAGATGAACATGAACATGAACAAGTGGCTGCTTCCCAAAAATGGCTTTCATTGGATTTTGATTACACAAACAAATCAAGTTGTACCGCCGGCTGCTCTGTTTAGGACTTACTTTTTTTTTTTTTTCTTTCATTATCTAAATTCTCTTAAAAAAGAAAAAAGAATGGAATCAGTCTCAATACATCCTTCAGTTAAAATAATTACGTTCATTCAATAATATCATTATATTTATAAATTAATACCTTAACATTTATCCACACAGTTTAAAAGAGTAATGATATTACTGAATGAATATAATATACAGTGAACAAATTTCATAAGAGAGTTTGCCAAAAATTTGTATGAGGCGTTTTTATGTAATAGTGACAATTCGTGTTTCGTGTTAGTACGACATGATAAAAAAAATTAAAATTAGAATCTATATTATAATATTACACAATAATATCAATACTAATACTAATATGGTAACAAAATCTTATACTAAAAATAGAAAGAAATTTTTTACACAAAAAAATTACTACTATTTTTATCATGATATTTAATAAATTACTTATTAATTAATATAATAAATATCATTTAATACATACTAGAAAAACAAATTTGATGATTTTTAAAGACTTTTCTTTTGGAAATGTAAAACTTTTAATCTTCTATTTATTGTTTTATTAAAAAAATTAATCTACTAATTCTAATTATTTACTTTCTCAAAATATTTAAGAAAAATAAGTTAAAAAACCTTCAAAAAATGTGTATTCTTAAAATTTGAGTTATTGAGTTATTCACGTGGATGATGTATATATTAAACAAATGTACACATATATAATTAACTCTATCTATAGTAAATTCTAGAGTTCAATGATCTTTATTTTAATTGGTATTTATATATATATATGAGATGTTCAATTTTATTAAACCGATTCTGATAGCCTGGAATTATTAAAATGAACATAATAAAACAATGTGATACTCTCTTACGAGAATTTCTATCATGGGCAGAATAAGATTCATACACAAATCAAAAAGAAAAAATAAATAAATGTATAAATCATATTTAATTTTAATACAACCCAAAATTGCTAATATACTTATCACACGAAACTTTGTCTTAGAAAATCAGGAGGTTAACTTTTTTTTCATGGTTAATTACATGTTACGACATACATCCACAAAACCAAGAGAAAATATTTGAAAATTTTGATATTTGATGAAGAAGACGATATCAAAAAACAACTATCAATATGATTATAACAAAAGTATTTTAAAATTTGTAAGTAAGCATAATATCTTTTCAAATTTAGTTTACTTAACAATATAGGTGTTTTCTACATTTTAAGCGCAAAATATTTTATAAATTTGACTTGAAAAGAAAAAAAAAATCAAATATTGAGCATCACATCAAAAGAGAAAAAATAATAATAGTGATATATATACAAAATTTTTAAAAATAAAAAATAATCAATACACATAGTGTAATAGTTCTTTGTACTTTATTTAATACAAAAAACAAACATATAATTTTCTCAATTGATATAATTATAAACAAAAATATCATTATATTTATTTTATATATACAAACCGTGCAAATGCACGGGGTAATATAGTAGTAAGTTAAACGACAAAACATGATAGTAGAGAATGAAACTTCCATTAAATTATAAAATATCAAGTCATATATATAATGGAAAAAAAAAATCAACTTTAACGAATGGGCACGAAGATTAAAAAAAAAAAAATTGTGTCCTTACATCGTCAAGATAACTCTAAACAATAATTCACAATCCTTGTATCATTTTGGTGTTGTATCTGAAATTCCAATCCTTAATTTTATGTTCGAGTAGTCATGATATTTTTATACTCCCTCCGTCTCTAAGTAAAAATTTCACTTCTTTTTGTTAAATGATTTAAAAAAGTGTATTTGTTTATTAATATATGGTGGGTCAGATGTTGACTTTTGGGATAAAGTAATGAATAGTATTAAAAAGTGAATTGAATGAGTGACACTTTGATAATATTGTATGAATTTTAAGGTTAAAATTTATATGTAGTAAAGTGTTGTTTTTGCCATTATGGAATGAGATGCTTACTGAGGAACGACTCGAAAAAGAAAGTTGAAAGTTTACTTAGGGACGGAGGCAGTAATACTTAAATTTTAAAAGAGTTATTAAAATATATATAAAGAGTATAAGACAAACCCCATATAAATAAATTTTAAATAATAATAATATTTTGTCCAATTTTATTAGACTTAAGGGATGCTTGGTATATAAAAAGGAATATGAATGGGTATACGTAGGGTTGTAAACGAATCAAACAATTTTGGTTCGATTTGATATTTGTATTCGAAATTCGGTATTCGTATTCTAAATTTTATAATTCGAATTCGAGTACAAATTTTTTTTATTCGATTAGTTATTCAATACAAATATAAAAACTATGATATTCAATTCGATATTCGTAAATATTCGGTTAAATATATAATTACATAATTATATAATAATAGTAATAATAAATATAATTATTTATAAATTTAAGTCCATTAGAATTATTTTAAGGATATTAACCTTTATAATTTCATCCAAAAAAGTGGGCTTTTGAGAATTTTTTAATTAAATATTTTAATTAAAAAATATTTAATTATTAAAAAATTTAACAAATTAAAAAAGAATTGCAGGTCAACACTCTTAATTTGATTTTAAAGTATTTTTTCATGAATTTGATAATTAATTTTTTATTTATTTACTTACTTGATTATGTTATGCAAATTTTTTATTTTATAACTTGTTTGTGAATTCAAACACTGACAATTTTGAAATGAATATTTGAATATTAACAAAGTATTATGTGAATAATACTTACAGTAACTATTACCGTGAACAACAAATTACTAATATCTGACGAAGTGGTATAACTCAAGTGGTTAAAATCTCACTACCTATGATACAAAGATCATGGGTTCGAGTGCAATTCACTGATACTTTTAATTTAATTTACTAATACCCTTCAAACAAGTTTCATTGTGAATATTGTTCACATAATACATTTTCTTGAATTTTATTTGTTAGGAACATGCTTGAGAAAAAAAAAATCGATTCCAATATTTGACTAAAGTATTCGTATATTTTCTAGTTATTCGATATGAATTTCAAATCAAATATAAATCACATTTACTATTCGAAAAATATTCAATTCGAATTCGGTATTCAAAATAATTTCACAAATACAAATTCAAACACAGTGGTATTCGACTCGATTCGTTTACATCCCTAGGTATACGTATCATAGAGATTGGAAGCAAAATGATTCCTCACATATTTGGGAGGTTTAGTGATTCCTCAAAAGTGAGGAATTAAAAACATTGTAGCACTATTAAACCTTACAACCAAACAACTTTATTCATTCTATTCTCATTCCTCTTCTTTTAAATCATCTAACCAAGCCCACCCTTATTTGTTTTTTCACATGTATTAAGAAAGTGAGTATAATGTGTGTAAAAATAGAATGAATTATAAATTGAGAGTGTAATTTTTTTCTTCAAATAAATATGACTAATTTTATTGAAAATATTAAAATAAAAACTAGGGTCGATAAAATTGGACGAGGTGACTAATAACAATCAATGAGGAATTTTACTTATTATTTTTACCATGAACAGTAAATCACTATTTGTTTAAAAGTATACTTTTAATTACTGTTTGTTGGGCCCCAATCCCAGACCCGGATCAGATCATATATATTTTTGGCAGTGTCGACTTTATTTTTCTTTTTTCCAAATAAAGCCTAGTAAAAAGGAAATTGGATCCTCCACGTAGACTTTATTTTACAAGCATTAAATTCGATTTAATCAAATCAAATAGGTGAAAATGTGCATTGGAGGATCTTGTAAGTAACTAAGGAGATCCGATTCCGACTTTTTGTTAAAAGATGGAGCAAGACTCCTGCAAACACGAATTCACATTTTTTTCTTTTAAATACAACTTATTTTTAAAATAACTTGCACACGTACTTTTTTTTTTCGTTTCACAGTAAATTGCATATTTCAATTAAAAAAAAATTGATTTGCATACACACTCACAAAAATATAAATATATTTACTCATATATCATTACTTTACTAAAAAAATAACTTCTTTTTTTTTCATTTGTGCCCACAACCATATGTGCAAGATTCTTCGGGAGGGAGAGAGTATCAATGTTATTTATATCAATTTTTTTTTAGATATGCTTGATTTTTTAATAATAATATTGTGTATGTACCGTAATATAAAATATACATAATAATAATAATGTTTATATATAATAATTATATTTTAAAAAGTTGAGTATTCGAATTAAGATTTTCCAGCTCATTATCAATTCCGCATCAGGTTTCATTTAACAAGACATGCCATATGTACAAGTATAATAGTATCAAATAAGTATTGTACAATGTCACAAATACGTGTTGAGTGATAAAACGAAAAACAATGTCAATAAGAATATAAGACATCTGTCCTTAACATGTCCATTGCAGGCTGCAGCCTATTCCTTAACCAAGTATTAAGTTAAATAGTCTAATGTCTAAAAAAATTACTTCACTCGCTACTCAAATTTATTCCCATTTAAAAAAACATACATTTAATAAAAATGAGATAAAATAAATAAAGTAGAAATACCGTGGAATTATTGTGGAGTGAATTAAGAAATAATATAATTCTTTGGGAATGTGATAATGAAAAGGGTACGAGAATATATTTTAAAGACGAACTAAAAAGACAAGTGAGAATAAATTTTGGAGACGGAAAGAGTATTATATAATTTAAACAAAATTAGAATTAATATAAATATATTAATTACATTCGGACCTTTAACGAGATTTTTTTATGGTATTAGAGTCAAATGGTCCCCACTAATAACGCAAATTCTTGTATGCATCCAAGTGCATAACATGCACTTCAATTTTGAGTTATTTTCAAATCAATTTTGACTTTTCAAAGTTCATTAAGTAAATTGAGTTTTGAAAAATCAAAATTGATAAAAAAATTGAACTCAAAATCCAAGTGTATATTATACTCTTGAGTACACACAAAAATCACTCCACTTAAAAAAAAATAACTTCACCCATATAGAATTGTAAATTTCGGACTACCATCAGTAGAACCTGGAGAGACTGGATAGTAGCAATGAAAATCAGAATATATCAAAAGGTGTTGCAACTTGAAATAATAATGATAATAATAGTAATAATAAATTACTAAGGTTTAATCTATATCTATATATATATAAAAGTAGAAGTGAAGAGAGGTAAAAAATTGTATTTATTGGAGCAAGTGAAATACACTTGCTTTCTCACTCTCCATTAAAGAGAGTGAATTAATTTTACCAATTTCTTTTCTTTTTATATTTGCACCAATAATTTTAAAATTCTTTAAGTTTTTAATTTTAAATCTATTTTCAACACACTATATATCAAATTAAATTATCTTTCAAACATTTTTAATTTAACATATATACTGCACATATAAAGAGAAAATTCAAATTTAAAATATTTATTTTATTATTAAGTGTTTTCTATTGACTTTAACTATATGATTGATCGAATTTAAATAATATTTTTAGACTATATAAGTGTTTTAAATATTAAAATAATTTTATGAATTTTAATATTTGTTATAAATTTAGTATACCATTAAATAATTATAACACTCACATATATACAATATAATTTTATATCTTAATTGATTTATGGATAAAATAAATTTAATTTAAATTCTCTTTTTTATAATTCGTTCATTATACAATCTCGCATTTAAAATTTATGATATTCAATCTGTGCATCGCACGGGAGAAATACTAGTAGTAATAATAATAGTAGAACCTGATGTGTTGACAGCTGTGTAAGCAGGCAAATTGGTAATGTTATTTTGCGACTAAAAAACTTTTTGAATAGCTTGCATTTGGATCGACGGTTTTGATTTGAAGATAGATTTTAAATCCACTAAAATATAGTTGGAAATGAGGCTCATAGAGTTCAAATCCGTCCCTCCAAATGCAAACTTTATAGAGTAAATTCAATAACTTCTCCAGAATTGTAATGCCATGTATGTATTTCTATGTAATACAAGAAGATGACAACATCCAACACATGTACAACTTATATATGACGACAAGTAACTTATCTATTGCACGCGAAAACAACGCCAAGGTCCTTCTGTCAAAAGAATATGTCAGTTTGCTTAGACTGTGCTTTGATGTCTTTCAGCTTCTTCAAAATGTTTGAGAAATAATCCTGCAAGTATTTTTCGAGTGAGCTAACTTCCTTGGCGTCCACTCCAAGAAGACTGTAGGTCTCCGCCATTGGGACAGAGAAAACAGTATCACTGGAAAGAACCTACAAGAAATGTATTTAATTTAGCAAAGAATGACACCTTCAAATTTAACTCATGATAAAATGCCAGAGTGGGAATGCTTCAATTTGTATCAAAAGGGGTGCCCAACAACGCGTAATCAGTGATGATCTTAACATGAACAAAGTCCCGGAGAGATTTTTGAGGAAGATGTTATGTGGTCGTAATATACAAAGATGCATAGCTCAGGTATCATCAAAGTGGATCAAAGTAGCCTACCTTCCCATAAAAAATTCACTGGTCATTATGTACGGGTTTAACTATGATAGTTTGACAAAAGAAATAGATCATACCTCTGAAAATGCTAACCTATCAGCAACATCACTGGTCCATTCGAATAAACGAGTCAGCTGACGAGTAAATCTCAGAACTGATACTGGAACAGTGGTAACGTTTGCATCCTGACCAGCAAGCCTCTCACACAACGTTATCACCTGAAACCAACACAAGTCAACAGTTTATATCCTAATTCTGATTGTAGAGTTAAGACATAGACAGCTGATGGACTAACGCAGCTTAAAACAGTTGTGAGAAATTAAACTTGTTTATGCGCTTTATGAATTGAGAGTACTAGCCTTGCCACATCAGATCATTGGCAGGATATAAATCTGCCAGGGCAGGTGTAAGTAGTTTATATTTTGGTTCTTTGATAATCTAAATGATTTGTGTACTTAAATGCATTCAGTTCAACCAAACTTAACTCCACGCAAACGAGAAAAGGCAGAGTTGGAGGGGGAAGCTTGCTTCCATATCACATTTTTATGAATGGCTAACTGATCTGAAACTAATTGCCAACACTCTATCCTCCATTCGTCAAACATCCATCTCATCCAAAACCCCCTTTCCGAACCCTTCATAATCAGACACCTTACACCAGGAAGAAAGAACGGATTTTACATATTTAAGCCAGGATTATTTATTTGTTAAAAATTCCACACATCTAAGACTACCTCTGTATATTTATTTGTAATCCACACAATTAGGACATTCTTTATTACCTCTTGGGTAGTCCATGCACGAGGCCCAGCAAATGTAAGAATTTTGCCGTTGATTTTCTCATTGCGTAGAGCTATAAATGTTAACCGAGCAATATCCTGGTGACATTGAAGAATAGTTGGAACTGCAATTATCTATATAAACATACACAAGCATTAAACTACAATATAACCTGTGTGTCCATGTACGCTATTCGTGTAGGAGCATCTGTGCCCCAAACAGATTTTTCTTCCAGTATGGGTACTGCATACTGTCCAATCAAGCCCTGACAGAGTGGGAACCACCATTTACACCATAATACAGATTAGCAAACGATAATCTGATGCCAAAAGTGTCGCAACTAAATGGACAAATAAAAGATTCAGCATAGGTACAGAAATGTTGAACAACGGGTATCAAGAAAAATATCTGACTTTCAATTGTTAAGACATTGATTTCATAGAGATATATTAGCTTTTGAGTTTTCTGATTTAGCTGGCAAACCTGGAGATTCATTTCCTTTAACTCAGTCAAGCCACAATGTTTAACGGGTGCATTAACTCAGCAATGAATATGCAGGAGAACCAAATAAAAACTGAAGCATCTAGACATAAGAAAAGGGATACTGAGAATTCATCAAAGAGATGGCATTCACCTGCATGAAACCACAAAGTCGGATAGTTATGTGGTTAATGCCTGAATCGCGAAGGAACTTCTCGGTGCAGTACTTGATCTCCATAAGTGGAACCTCGGGATGTGTATCACAGTTGTGGATGGAAAAGAAGACAAACTTTTGGATTCCCATGGCCTTTGCACATTGTATAAGAGCAACTTTTCCTTCCCAATCTACCTAAAGGGGAAAAGTGTAACTAAATCTAGGAAACTTAAGTGAAAAAATAGTAGGAAATGTTTTGCCATTGATCACATTATGATATAGTTGGCAAGTATTCTCACAGTTTTTATGGGCTCCTCCGGACGTCCTGTAGCACAGTCAATTATCGTATGCACACCAACCAATGTTGCTGGAATCGTCTCAGGTTTGCTCAAGTCTGCCTGCTCATAAAACTCCCCGTTAAAATGTTTCCTTCAACACTCAATTAAACTTTCATTCTATTAACATTTTTTCCTGGTCAAAAAGCCTAATCCACATGATAAAAACATGAGTTCTTCCTACCACCAAAATTAGCACACAGAACAACTTCCAGTTCCAGTCCATAGTATGTAATCAAAACATTATGGAGCAACACAAACCTCAACAGCATGACAAGTAATTTCGGCATAACAAGCAAATGACAAGAAGCATCATACACATATTTGCCCTCTTAATTCGATTATGGCAGGACACAGAAATATGCATAATTCATGCAAGTCAAATAATTACAGAGGCAAACTATTGTATTCTACCAAATGAAGGAGCTTAAACTTGCAAAAATTCACTGCGAAAGTTGTTAGGTTTACATTGACAACAGTTGCACCCCAGTCGCGTAGAAAATCAGCAGGGGCAGGGCGAGGCCTGACGAGGCACCTGACGTCATATCCCTCGTCCAGCGCTCTCCGCACAATCTGTCTGCCCAATGTGCCCGTGGCGCCCACCACCAGTATGCTCGTCGGCCTCACCGGCGTTCCCGGCGCCAAATTTACCGAAGCTGGTGTCGCCTGCGCGTTACACGTTAATACTGCCGCATTACCCCTGCCTATTACAGCATTCGTTGTCGCCAACAGTAAAGATCGAATTAGGGATTTCTGGTGAGAATTGAGGATTCCGACGCGGATTTTGAAAATGAATTTCAATAGCTTCGAATAATTTACCTTTAGCAATAGAAGTAGAAGAGGAGGGGACTCGAGAGGCGGCAATGGCGTCGGGTGCTAAAGTGCGCCGCCAGGAAAGCGAGGCATGGGAGCGAAGGTTGAGCTTGAGAGGGGTGGATAACTGAGCATGCAGTGTGGCGGCCATTAAAGCCTGTCTTCTCTCTCTTGACTGTGTGAGTGAGTGTGTAACCGTCTGTGCTTTGATTGTATGATCCAGAGAGAGAGAGAGAAAGGAACAACAGATGCGAAAGATGCCACGTCGGCAGCTTTGGATTACGGTTCAGCTTGCGTCCAACTCAGCTGTCACTAAGTTGTTTTTAATATTTTATTATTATATATTATATGTACATTTAAAAAAAATTGTAAATCAAATTTATATTTCACATTTTCCATCGTCCAAAACTCAAGCATATTCGATAATTTAGTAAAATTAAGTAACATAACGTCAATTCAAGTTTCAATCTAAAATATTTGTCATATTGTCAATTTTAATTATATTACATAATAAAATTAAATTAAAATAACATATTTAATTTTTAACACGTTAGATTCGAACAGCAAATTCAAGAAGTCGTTGAATTCGTCAAGTGGCAGTCAAAATTTGCCACATGACGAATTAGATTCGAAAAAATAAAATTCGCACCTCACACTCTTTTTAGGAGGTGGGTGTGAATCTAATATTGTATCGTGATATTTTTTTAGAAGAACTCATGTATTATTCTTGGTCAAGGTTTTATACAATCCTATCTTTTGTTAATACACTCCACCCAAAAAATGTTTGAGAAAAAAAATCCAAAAAAGGCAACAATTTTGGAAAAAATAAATCAAAAATGCAAAAAAAAAACACACTAAATATTTGCATTTTCAAAAATTATTTCAGAAAATCATTACGTTTTTTCGAAAAAAAAAAACGAATATTTTTTGGATGGAGTGTAGTATTTACAAAATATAGGACCATATATTATCTGGGCCTTATTCATTACTTGAGTAAGTTCGAATTACGGGGCTCAACAGGTGACATTCGACATGGTCTTTCTAAATGGGCAGCAAAAGATATGACCCAACATAGACCATATAACATAGAGGGTGCGGTTATTTGCACTACCTCTTTGGTGAAGACACCTGTTGTTCGGAAAAAAGAAAATTGAAATTGTTTCAGTTTTGGAATCCATAATATTTTGAAAAAAAAACAATCAATTTTTATGATTTTTTTTAAAAAAATAATTTCAATAATCCGATTCATTTTTTATTATTCGTATTACCATAAAATGAAGGGTTTTTTTTTCCATTTACCCAAAATAGCAAAAGGCAAACACTATCCCTTTTAACTTACCCCTTAAAAACATCATCTATTTACATTCATGTCACTACTTTATCAACTTTATACCCACAAATACTAAAAAACAACTCTTACCCCTTTTAAAAATCTACTTTATACAAGGATGGAAATATCGCTATCGCAAGTAATATCGCAACCTTAAATTTACGGATATATCGATGGATATATCGATATCGCATATCGATATCGCAATTTTTTTGAAAAAAGGACGGAAACTTTATTAAAATTTTGGAAATTTAACATGAAATTTTAGGGAGTATTATAATATGATATTATGCATATGTTCCATTTAAAATCACTATAAAATTACATGTTTAAAGTAGACATATAGATAATAAACTATATAAACACTGTTCAACGTAAAAAAATGAAAATATAATACTTAATACTATACAATACAAGATATAAATACATAATATAATATAATACAATATAATATATAATGCATAATACAGTACAAGATTATGAATATTACATGATACAATACACTTAGTACCAAAATGATGACCTATGAGGTTTAAATACAGAGTATGTAATGTCATCTTTGTCCAAATAATATTGACACCAACTCATTACATTGGAGTAATCCTAGATAAAGGGTATTAGTTGATGACCTATTAGTTGTTTTTACTAAATGATATTAGTTTTGGAGGGTATTAGTTGTATTCACTGAAGGGTACGAAGAACATTATTTATTTAACTAAAGTGTATCAGTTGGTTACATTAAAGAATATTAACTGATTACACTAAAAAGTATTGTAAAGTAATTTATATATGAATTAATTTCACTCTATACATGCTCACTTTAATGCTAAGTCAACTTAGAAAAATAATAAACATATAAACACATAAAAAATAAACATAAAAATAATAAACACAAAAAAATAGCGATATTTTTATATATCCGCGATATTTTGCGATATATCTGCGATATTTTCCGATACTCATTCATTTTTGTACTACAAGTGAACCGATATCGATATCGATATCGATATCGATATCGATAACTTGCGATATATCGCGATATATCCGCGATACGCTGTAAAAAATACATTGCACCCCAATATCCGTATCCCAATCTCAAAACTTGCGATATATCCGCGATATATCCGCGATATATCGCGATATTTTCATCCTTGACTTTATACCACAAATATTAATAAAAAACTCTTTTTATTAAAACCCGTATCATTTTCTTATGGACAATCAAAATCGAATCGAAGAGAGTATAATTTTTCGGAACAATAAGTAGTGTATTCATGGATAATATCTTTTGCTCAGTGCAAATAACAGTAAAGACTATTTCATTTCTTTCTCCTGGTCCGTCGACATTTTTTATTCGAACACAAATGTACAATTCCACTTGAAATATGGAGAAAATTGTAAGTGAATAATTATTTTTTATACATAAAATCCATCTCCAAGACAACTTTTAGTTGTTCAGATAACCATTAAGGTGAAGTAGGGTAAAAAAAAAAACGACTCTCTTTATGAATAAGACAAAATATGGAGTAAAAATAGTTCATACGCGAATCATTTAAAGGGTATTAGATATTTCCATCGGGAGGTATTAATTAAAACATACAAAGAGTATTAATTGTTTAACTAAAATATATTAATTGTTATATTAAAAATCATTGCAAAGTGGTACATGTATGAACTAATCTCAATCTACCCATACTATTATATGATAAGCAAATCCATTTTGCAAGTTCAATCTTTTATTTGAAGAACGTCTCTGGGGAGTTTGCATGCAACTCACAATTTAAAAACACTTCTAAAAAACTAAAAGTTGTGATATAAAAACTTTAAATATAAGCTTTTCCGGTTGCAAACACCCCCTAAATCCAACAATAGTTCTTTATTTTAAGCATTAAAGTTTGAGAAATTACCCTCACCCCAACGTACTCCTCCACTTTCCTAGCACTTGTACATATGAAAGAAGTCGTGTGACCGAAAGATTATTATGAATTATGAAAGATCTAAAAACCACCTAAAAATAGGTTGACAAACATTGACCACAATGGCTAAAAACATTGAGGAAAAAAATAAAAAATAAAAAGCATTCCGTTCAGAGCTGAGCAACAGCGTGAAATAATTGGACTCAAAATTTTATTTTTACATGATGTTTTGAAACTCTACTGCTGGTGCTTATTATCCAACCGTTTCTCATAAAGGCAAAAAAAAAAAAAATCTTCTGTGAAGACGGCCTACTTGTGTGAATTTCTCACCCCGTGTTTTTTAAACGGATTTGACAAACAATGCAGCCTCAAAGCTAAAAAGCAAGTAAAGAACAAAACCCTCATCTCTGCCAGGATTAAAACCGAAAAAAGTGGGGTAAAGGATCAAATGAGTGCACGAACGCCTAATTGCTGGACTTCTCTAAGCTTCCAAATGGAGTAAGGCACACCCTCTCCAGATTCTTCTGGATCCAGCTGCTGCATTGCCCAAGCATAATAAATGGTGTGGATTGTATCCTGAGAAACACCAACTGATTTTAATGATTTTGTTTTTGGCTGGTATGACACTAAAATTACTAAAGAAGATCCCTTTTTGTGTCAAATTCCAGATTTGGTATCCTTGATCATTTTGACCATTTTATACAAAAGATGAAGTGGGTAAATAAAGATAATCTTGAGAGAGAGAGAAGGGGGGGGGGGGGGGGGAGCCTAAAATATACCTGGCCACCTTCTTTTACTGCACCAAGTCTATCACGAACACAGTAGACTTGCTGTGTCTGGAACTGTGACAATGTTCAAACAACGTTAATCAGCATCATGTCTGTTTCACAGAGCTTACGCATGTAATGATTATCCAACAATGGTTCTACACGAGTTACAGACATAAAGGTGTACTAGGAAAGACGAGCAGAAAACTCCTTAAATTTAAGAAAAATGTATTCTTACTGCAACAATAATTATGGGAGTGTCTCCCATCATTTTGGTCTCTCGAACTTCAACATCTGATATATGCAAAATCTGCATGCAGAGATAATTTTTATGATATAAGCAAGCAAATAAAAGGGACTGTCTAATCAAGTGAACCAAGCAAATCATAATTCTCGGACCAGAGGAAAAAGAAACCATAATTAAGATCAAGAATGTGACGTCACCTTGTTATCGAAAAACATTCCCTGGCTTTCAAAAGCTTTGTGCTCTGCTTTACACCGCTCAACTACATGAGAGGTACAATACTTTAGTAACACCTCTGTATCCCCCTGAAGATGACAAGATACAAAAAATTTATCATCACAGCAACATATATCCCATATGTGAAGGCAACAAAATACTGCACACTTTCAGTAAGTATCTAAACCATGGGCAAACCATGTAATAACTCCACTGTAGTGCAAAGAACTTCAACACTTACTTTGAAATAAGCATTGAGAACTGGTCTCACCACCTCTTGAACCTCAGCCACAAACTCTGGTAAAGAGAAAGCCCTAGCAAAACCATATTTAATTTAGAAAGAGAGTTTCTTCCAGAAACAATAGATGAAATAAGGACTGTACTCTTACGGATCCCTGCGCCGAATCTCTTTAAAAGACATGGCAGCATCCGACTCCCCAAGAACAGTTTCACTAATACTGAAATATGGCAACAAGTGTTGTCAGTTTTTCAATGGGCGCTTCATTAAAAAGAAAAAAGAAATTATTGCAATGGATCCCAGTAATCTCATTTTCCAGTATAACCCAGGTAAAAACAGGATTGCTACATACTCTTGGATCTTGTGAACAACTGGATGGTCACTAGTCTCCCATCTCTCCCGCATATCTTCAGCAATCTGCAAACTTAGCAATGAGACTTCACAGTTGGAGGATACAAAGGAGAATTAACTTATAATAATATTTTTTAAAAATGTCCACCTTAAAAGCTGTGCTAGGCACCCAAGAATATGGTTGCATATTTTACTTAAGTTGGCTATAAATACAAGGTTCGACCACTTTGGTTTCTTAAATATTAGTCTAAACTAAAATAGAAGACAGCATAACAGTTATCAAAAGTGAATAAATCAAAGACATGCCTTGGGCAGCTTAGGCAAGATTTAAGTATCAGACCAGAAGTGTTCTCCTCAACATAAACAGTCAGCTCTCTACCTCTCCTAACTCATCCCTCATGAATCATGCTCTATTATCTTCTTCTTTTTTTTCTTGGGCAACTTTTACTTCTTTCTAACAATTACGCTAAGTATATTTTTAAATTTAATGGATAATATTATCTTAGATTTAAAGAATGTAATGATGCCTAGGATGTGATTTTAATATTTTTATCATAAAGAGTCGTAAATGTATAATATAATTTCAGTTTTTCGATAAGGAATGTGACTGCACCTCAGTTACAGGAGTGCGTTGGGCCTTGTTGCACCTTTAATAACTATAGGTAAACCTCAAGAATTAATAGAACAAAAGCTTAGTATCAAGGAATTTTGTTTTGAAAACTCCACAGAATAATACATCACAATGCAGTCAGTTAACTAGACCTCCCAATCTTATTCTTGGTCTTCAAGGATAAGACTAAAGAAGATTCGGCGCACTCGTGAACACATATTTTGTGGTGGATCAGGTGCATGTAGTTAACATAACAGAAAAATGATAAATTTCAAGCATGTCAGGGAAAATGAAAACACAGAAGTGCAACAGAAGTTGGATATAGAAAATTGGCACTCCAAGTGGCAAAATTACCTCCTGGCTCTTTTCAATTACAGGTTCGCTAATTCCACTAACACGCTTGAATACAGGATTGCCTCGCATCTGAAACATGAGTACACAATAAGGAAAACCATGAGCAACTCAAGTTAGTACTTAAGTATTAAAGGATGAGCAGGGTCAAATAACCTTATTCTTAAATTCCTCCCATTTCTTACTCCATGCGGACTGCGTTGAAGGTAACACAACAACATCCCTCCTTGTACTTCTTTCGATGTTTGGCGAGGTAGCAGCCGAAGAAGCATCATACTCCAGGCGCTTTCTCCTTCTTGGAGTACCTTTCAGTTCATCCTTCACAATGTCATAGCCCTTCTTCACCATGTCAATAGGTTTTGCTTCTTTTAATTTGTGAAATCCAGATGAAATACCAACTTTGACCTTGCCAAATAGTGTTCCGGGACTATCACTAGATTCAGATTTCTGTTGCTGCTCCTGTTGCTTTTCTTCACCAAAGGCACGCTTGCTTCCATCTTTGTCATTTGTGTCGTGACCAGCTGCAGTTCCACTGTTTCCTGTAGGTTCTTGCTTTCCAATGCCAAAACTTTCTTTAACCTGAATCGAAAAGACTACGTATCATGTTCTGTCACTCAAGATTTGGTCACCCCACCCACCAAAAAAAAAAATGCAAGTTCCATAAAAAACCTCTTCTTTAGCAGTTGAGATTTTCCCTTCTACATCAGCATAAACCTCCACGATACAAAAGAATAAAGGAGTTAATCGTCAGCAAAACATGCAAATAAAGAAACAGTAAATTCTCATACAATCAAAGTAAAGTAAAGTAAAGTAAAGTAAACAACAATTTATCATTCTACTTAGCAAACTTCATTTAGATAACTAATATAATGTCATGAATAGTATTCCCTATTCACCACCACTTAACTGCTTTATTGAATGAAGAAAATGTAAAGAAGCTTTCCTAATGCAGTAGGTCGAATTCAAAACATAAACAAAAAGCTGCAAAAAACACCCTACATGTACGTCCTTCCGTCAAGAGTGATAAAATCCGAAAAAGTGGAATTTTTCAAGCTTCCCTGCACCAAAACTTATTTGGTAGAAACAAAAAGGAATGATATTCGCTCAGACCAATAATAGTGCAAAGAAATCAATATACATGTCTACCATAGCAAAGTTTTGAAGTAATGCTGAACAACCAAAGAGGTATTTCATACCTTTTTTGTTTTTGTTTCTGCCTCCGTCCAGACACCGTCCACGCGCTTGTACAGCTGCTCAGTAGTCTGCTTTGTTCTGCATTTCGCCATTTCACCATCTCAGGCTCCCAGTGGAAGTTTCTGCCAGCCTTGACATACAAAAGTATGTCTCAGCCCCTCTTTAGTAAAATAAAACACTAGAAGCAATGTAAATATGTAGCAACACTACCTCATTTTCAGATCCTCTTTAACCACTTTTAGTTCTTCAGCTTTTTCTTTCATTTCCTTAATCGATCTTTGAAGGTCCGGATTACTGGAGTCAATCAACCAGGATGATTACATAAGTATTCTGATAAAAGTAGGAAGGCCCACAAAAGTGTTGAAGGCACTGAGAGTTGGTCAGTTCAACTCACAAACAAAGAGCATAGACAACTTTTATGAGAAATAAATGGCTATACTCATCAGATAGGGCTGCCGGTTAAACATTTGACGCGAGTAACATTACTTCTAAGAACATTGAATTTCACCCATTATACTAAAGCCTGCAACTTATCACAACAACCTCCAAAAAATTGAGACACGATATGCTGCGAGTTCAGGAAAAGAGCATCAAAATAATTAATCACAATATGCAAAGGCATGCAGCCATACTTAGGGTAACCGCTACAACAACCACGATAGCAGAACCCCCAAACAGAGATTACTCTATCGCACCGCTACTGGCGACAGGCTAAGCAAAATAGGGCAAACACATTGGCCGAACAAATCAATTCAAGACAGAAGATAAGAATTCCAAGATTACCTTTCAACTTCCTCTTTAATCTTCTTGGAGAACTCATTAAACACACCGAACTCACGTCTAATCAAATATCGATTGGGAGGCACTAAGGGTGACGTCGACCATCTACTCGATGCCTACACGGATTATCACAACACTTGAGAAATTATTATCACGATGAAAAGAAAAGCCATCCACACCCAGAGAAGGACACGCACCTGTTGAGATACGAATAATTGTTGACGGAGAAGAAGATTTTTGGACAAGAAAAAATCTCTAGCGAGTTTCCTGGAGGCCATGAGAATCTGTGAGGAAGGAAAGGATGATGTACCGGTCTTAGGGTTTTATAGTGTTGTATGTGTTGCGCAGATGAAACTTGGAAAAGGGGAACTCTTTTCTTGCCCTAATGGGATTAATCTGATTTATCAGGCTCTATGGCTCACGGCTCAAAAAGAAAAAACTTTTTTCGGTGAACCGTTTTGTATTTATTTTATGTAAATATATTATAATTATTGATATTACTCGTATAATAAGATATTTTAAGGGTTAAGATGTTCAATGAATTTTTAGGTTACATAATATCTTTAATTATTTTATTATTGTACATAGTGATTGCTTGGAAATATAATGAAACCCTTCTAACTTGGTAGTTATCGACAACATATTCGTGTAAAAATACGAATTCAGTTGGGGTCAAAAGCATTTTGATTTGGATGAAATAGAAAGAAGCATACATGATAGAGCTAGACTCGCTAAACTAAGCAAACTATTTGGTATTATCGTACGTACACCTAAAATAGTCAAGTGGAATGTGGTATATCTTTGTAGCAAAATGCGAAACCCTCGCCCCCAGGGCCCTCCACCTCCTGGCCCAACAGGAGGAATGTGGTATATCTGACTAAGTGAGTTCCTCCTGAAGAATGAATATATAAACAATGAAGCATTTCCTTAAGTGTTTATAGAAAAATTATTGTATGAATCTTGTATCGTCTCAATTTTGTTTGAATGGGTAAGGAAATTGAAGAAGGTTGGTTTAATCCATACTTATATATAGAGGAAGCATTCTATGTCTATGTGACAATATTAGTTTTCCTCAATTTCAAAATCCTTCTTCTCTCATTTAGTCAATTGTCTACTTTTCATCTAAGCCGTTCATTTCGTGTTTTTAATCTTAACCATTTATTTCATCCAAACATTTCTATAAAATTCCAAAAGTATTGCATTGATCTCACTCATCCTCTTCTTTTTTCCTTTTTCTCTTTTTATGGTTCTCAAACTTCTAAAATTTTGTTTAGAAATGGATATTTCTTATTTGTATTGTTATGGTGTTTTTTGCAATTGTAAATCTTCAATGTGTATCGAGATTTTTCATTTAGTGTTCGTATGAGTTTAGATTGTGTTTTGTTTTTATATACTCTTTTTAGTGGATGTAGGTTGAAGACATTCATAAGATGTTTGGAGATTTTCCAAGACCTTCATGAGAGTTTGATTATTTTTCAAGGAGAAGATTCATAGAGATTTGAAGATTTATTTTAGATTAAGAAGATATCCAGCAGAGGAATATATATTTGAAAAAGTTACGTACATGGCGTTTAAATCTTGGCCCAAGTGAAATGATGCCGTATAAGTTGTATTTCTCTCCTTGATCTTTTTTTTTTCTCTTAAATATTAATATCAGTAAATTAGAATATTATTTCGCATAGTAAATTGTAATTGAAATGATGAAGGCTTGATTTGCATAAAGTCAACACTATGAGATGATAGTGTATACATTTTTTTTTTATCTTTATTGTATATAAAAGATTAAATTAGTCTTTCTTTTCTTTTAGTTTGATGCATATGGCTTAATTGTACAAAATACGGAAAATAATTAATTTACAATTAACTTAATAGCCAAGTCAAAGATGTGATTCCTATAAATCTGTAAGAAATATTCAACATTATTTCTTTCTATTAGGAATTACTATAAATAAGTTTTGGTATGATTAAAATTCAATTAATTAATTTAATTGAAATACAATGATCATCATATTAAATAATTCAACATTACATTTAAGAGCATACAATTTTGATATTTATTAGTACACATATTATATATGCCGGTAATAAATAAGTTAATAATGTGTAAGGTGTAATCACTACAATAAGCCGAATTGGGTATTTTAATGTAATTACATATTTTCCAAATTTTAGTGTCTCAATGATCTTTTGTCAATTTTAAATTCCATTAAGCACAAGAGTAATTTAAGCAATTATATTAATAAAAAGTCTATGAATTTGCATCTCTTAACTCTCTTACTTTATTTCCTATTAAAAAATGTATTTTAATTTACTCTTAATTTTATGGGATGTTGTATATTTTTATGACTTACCTTTATTTTCATGAGTGTGGACATCTTATGTATATTACAACAAGATCAAAGAATCCTAGAATAATTGAATATTTTGCAATAGATTTACTTTTTTTTTGTTTGTAATTTTTTCTTTTAATTTACTTTTTTCAGACCGGTTTATTAACAATCAAGTACGTACATACTATTATTATTATTATTATTAAATTAATGAATTAAATACTCTTTGTTATTTTTCATTGTAATCCTTAAATTGATCATCACAATTATTAATTTAATTATGTCATCTGCCATTTTTGTTCATAATTTTAATTAAAGTCAAAGTGATCTTAATATTCAGTATATGAAAATAAAATTTGTTTATTTTATTTTTATTATAAGTGCGTAAAAAAAATCAAGAAACAAGAAACTTTTATTAGGTGTGAATTATAATTATTAGTGTGATAATTTATATATGATATACTTAGACTAATTTTTTTTATATAATTAAAATTGTTAATTGACTGTGAAGACTAAAAGTATGCACTTTATGTTGATAAAATATATTTAAAATTTTGAAACAGGATTAATTGTATTGAATATACTAGTAATTTACCTACCCGTGCTTCGCACGGAAAACATTTTTTACAATTTTTTTTAATATATGAGTAAGTTTTATATAAAAATGGTTCATAATAAGTTTATTATTAAGCTGTTTGAAAATATCGAATATTTGACCTGGAATATTGATAATCCCATCATGAGTATCATAAATTCGGGTTCAAGAAAATTTACAGCAATTACAATATAATACCACCGACCCAGATTAATGATACTCGTGGTGAGATTATGGATACTCCTGCTCAAATATTCGATACTTTAATATAGATTCATGATAAATTTATCATGAACTATTTTTATATAAAGACTTTACATAGTTTAAGTTTTACAAATGTCATAATAACCTTTGTTAACATTTTACAATTTATTCGGTCACAAATTAAGTCCATTAATATATATATATACATATATATATATATACATTTATTTATATTAATAAAGAGTTTTGTTTGTTGACGTGTCAAACTATAATTAATTATGTTGATGTGTCATTTATAGGTTGATAATAGTCCTATGTGTTATAATTTTGTTGACTGATACTTTTTTTTTTTTGGAATTTGTTATTATATCAGTGGTTGAGAGAATAAATACAATATTTAACTTCTGCGTCATGCTCCATATGTCGAGCATAAATTAGTTTTAATTTAAAAATAAAGTTTTACTCTCTCTGTTTCAACTGTTTTTTCACACCCTTAAAAAAAATTCACACTCACCAAAGTCAATAAATCACATTTTTTTATTTTATCATTTAACTTCACACTCACATATACCATTTTTCTTTAAAAAAATTGTCATGTACCTCTATGAAGAAAATTTTGGGACGGAGGGAGTACTTTCTAGTTATACTGCAATTCTTTTTTTACCTACTTCGAAAGAAAAATATTTTCTAAACTCACTTTCACATTTTTACAATTTTGACACCAAAATTTCATCAGAAGCGGATATAAGGAAAATTAATAAAGTTGGTTTTGGTGGGTCATCTGTCGTGTGGGTAAAAAAGAAATATGGTAGAAAATGGGTACTTTTTTATGTGTTATGTTAGTTTTTTATTTAATTTTAGTTTAGATTATTTTATTATGCATGTTCTTTTATATTTTAAAAAATTGAAATTAATTTTCTCTTTAAATATATTCATATTTTAATTGATTTGTGTATATTTTTTAAGGTTTTCAGTCTATAAACATACAACTGCAAGTTTTTCATTATCTGTGACATTTAGCGTTGATTATATGTATGTATAAATAATATATGATTTTTTCTTTGAGTTGATGGGTGAAACAAAATCATCAAATATTTAATCAACCTAAAAAAACATGTATTATATAAATATTTTTTCACACTAACAATAATATTTTTATATATTTTTTAAACGATACAATTTCTTCGCATAATGGTTTATAACAAAAATTGAATACAACCTTTTCTAATTATATGTAAGTGTAAGGTGAATTCCAGTTTTAAAATCATATAAATCATGGGTTGTCTGATATAAATCGTATATAATCCAAACCTATAAAATTTTAAGTTACTTATATAATATTGGATAACCACCGAAGGCATTAGAACACATCTCATTATATAATGAATAAAAAATCAATAAAATAAATTAGAAGATAGTTACTAATAAAGTTACTATAATGACATAACACTCTCAGACATATACTTATTTAAATTTTTTTTTTTAAATATAGTAAATAAAAAAAATAAAATAATTTACATAAAATAAATAGCAATCAAATTTTGAATAATTAATAATAATGTATTGTAATTATTTTGATATAATACATGTATAGTATTTCATATCATCGTGTATTAATTTAATTATTTAAAAATATTTCAAAAAATAAATATATCTATATATACATATTATAAAATTAAATAGGTATAACAACATCATGTTAAAAGATTTAACCACATAAATAAATTAATAAAAATGCAAAACACTATCTTTATTGTAAAAAAAAATTAAAACAATGAATGACATTTTATAAACTCCAATTTTATTAAACATAACTATTATTATAAGTTTTATTAAACATAACATTTAGATCTTACATAATCTTTTTTTAAATTATATCAAAATACTTTATATAAATTTTTATTTTCTGATTTTGAATAAAAAAAATAGTTTTTTATTTGACAAAACAGGTTTAATTTTAAATAACCTTTTTATCTCAATTTTTTTAAAATAAAAATGGCACTGATGTACAAAAAATAGTTGAAGAGAATATTATATGTTCATCGATAAGATCATGAGCTTATTTGATTATTTTCTCAATGATAAATGATTTAAGGCAAATATAAAAAAAAAAAAAAAAAAAAGTACTTCAGGCCATAATGAAAATTACCAAACTCAAATTTCCATAATCAGATAATGAATTATTCTAAAACATCAACTTTCATATAAAATAATTAATTTTGATACAATAATAACAAATATAATATCGTCAGTGAAATTGAGCACTACATATAACTGAGTCAATATTAAGTACACGAATAATATTTTTAAGGACAATAATTTGGAGGTGGCAAAATGAGAGTTATAATACTTTAAGCTGGCAAAATGAAGATTATAACTCTCTGAGTTGGTAATTTAAAGACAATAACTTTTAAAATTAGTAAATTTAGGTCATATCAGCCCTAATCAACCCAAATCGGGATCAAATTCAACCAGAATACAGGTTAAATCACTCAAATAAGCTTGAATTTTAGGCCAACCCGGTCTACTTAGCCCGATTTGGTTTAGGCTGATTTGGCTTCAATAAAAGTTATTGTCCTTAAATTGTACGTCCTGAAATGTAAAGTACTAATTTGTCATTACACCTAAATTATGGTTCTTAAAAAACTATTCATTTACAACGAAAATCATTCTTTTCCCCGACATCGATAACATTAACATTTTTAAGAAAATATTAGCCAATTTACGCTATGCAACAATTATAACAAATTTAAATCAAGTTTTAGTGAAACAAAGCACGTGGCGATCAGTGTCACCAATAAACTTATATTCACAAAGAAAAAAAAGATGAAAAATATATTAAATTATACAGTTTCAATAAACATTATTGCATTTCACATAAAGTTCAATGACTTCACCGAACATTCACCGATTCTAATTTTACTTCAATATAATGAGATTAAAGTTTTGTGCATCCCATAACTTAACACCAAATTGATTTTAGTGCCGATCACCCTTTTTTATATTGGTCCGGTGAGTTTGAAAATACTTTGTCTATCCTTTTTTTCCCATTTTTTTGTTTTTGTTTTTGTTTTTGTTTTTTTGTAATATGTGATATTATGTTTTTTAACTAATAAAAAGGTCGGTTGAATTCTTCTCTCGCAATTATTATTATTATTATTCCATATTCTATTCACTGATTACTGTTCATCATCTTTTTCTTCGTCCAAATCATTCAAACTCTCTCAAAAACTCATAATTCATTTTTATTTTCAAATTAAAATCGAACCCAACCATGAACAATCTTGAAGAATGTTGTCACATTCATACAATAAACCTAATCTTGGAAAAAATAGGAATACAATTCATTTTCATTAAAAATGACGAATTAAGACACTCAAAAGTTCATCATTTTGTAGAGAAATTGGACCCTAATTGTGAAGATCCAAATTTTCTAACAAAATCCAAACGACGACGATGCTTTAGCTGTGAGATCCATATTTTAACTTTCATATTAAAATTTTGAGATAAACGAAAACATAATTCCATTTGTCACACATTTGTACATTCACTAAAATAAAAATATAATAATATGTTAATTTGAGAAATTAGGTTAGTAATCCCAAATCCAATTTCCCTCTCTCAACTTGATGAATGATTTATTGAACCTCAAATTCTAACATACAAAAACATTAATCACATATCTTCATGACGTGACGCAACCACCATTAGAGGAGAACCCCGTCGTAAGGGAATGTCCTCATTGCAGGGCAAACTTTATCTTCTCCTGCACTTCTCTGTGCGCTATCATTGTCGATAACCCATTTTATTTGCACTACAAATTGAATTTGGGCGAGAGTTTCTGTATGAGATTGCAATCTTTGAAATTGGACTTGGGATCAATAAATTTGATTTTAGGCGTTATAGTTTGGTCTAATTCAATTTGGGCGTGAATTTTCAATATTTGTTTTGAATTAATTTTTTTTAAAAGATTTTATATAATTATAACAATATCTTAAATATGTGCTTGTATTTTTTATTGTTACATAAATATTTTTATGATTTATATAATAATATATAAATTCATATCCATGTTTTAAAAACTCAACCTAATGCCCACAATCCAATTCATGTACTTAAATTTAATGATAGAAATGAACACAAAAGTAAAATATCACATATTACAAAATATAAAAAGAAAAAATGTTCACGTGGAGGGTTGTTGGATAGACAACCTACTAATGTCGGTAAAATTATTGATTTCAATATATTTTCAAACTTATAGAATCAAAATCAAACAGGATAATTGATCGAGAGAAAATGTAATATTGGTGTCATGTTGTGGTACATAGAGAATTTAATCGTCGTGATAAGTTTCAAAATGATCAATTTGACTTTCAGCTGAAACACTTGGAAGAACACTAAAATTATCTATACATGGTCCAATAACGTTTTTCATCCATGTTCAAATATAATGCAACGAAAAAAAATATTATTACATTAACATTAGAAAAAAAAAATACATATGGACAATGAGCAAGTTTTGTGTGAGACCATCTTATGCTATGAGACAAATTAGATGGGGTATAAATTGGGCATTGACAATGTTAAATTTACTGTCTCATGCAAGTTTTTGCCATGGACAAATTCATGGACAAATTTTATAGCTTTGTTGGTTTCAGTCACACCCAATTTTTAAGTCTCTCAGTATAATAGACGTTATTGTACAAAGATGCTAATCAAGTCTTTTAGCACTGGAGTAAAAAGCTAGGGAAGTGGGTTTGTTTGGTGGTTGTACTGAAATTGAATGAAATTAGTGTGTGAGGATATTTAGGGATGCGTATGCAAGTACTATATGTTGGGTAAAAATTAAAACTTTAAAAGTGGATATTTAGTTAGGGAAAAACTTGTGTGAGACTACCTCATGACATGAGACAATATAAATTAACATTCACCCCTACCAAAGTGTTAATATGTCTTTGCCCAATTTATATCTCACCCAGTGTATCACGGCATGAGATGTTCTCACACAAAACCTACTCATTATATTGAAAATATGAAAATATTTTAATTTATATTATATAGTGTATCACGGCATGAGATGGTCTCACACAAGACCTACTAATTATATTGAAAATATTAAAATATTTTAATTTATATTATATTAAAGATAATATAATTAGCAAAACCAATTTTTTTATTGTTCGATTAGTAAAAATACTCTGAATTCATAAATATTAATTAAAATATAGTTAAACTTATATAAGTAAAATCTAATTAAATAATTAGTTTCAATAATTTCGTTTATAATATTCATACTATCCATAGAAATAATTGATACAATTTATAAAGAAACGCAAATCAATCATATTGAAGTCAAAATAAGGGTTAATTTCATATAAATTCACGACCTTTATGCTTAGTATCAATTTAATCACGAACTTTTAGATTTTTGTAAAAAAATCCAACCTTTGATATTTGTTGCAATTTGATACACGCTTTTTTTTCTTCCGGACGGCAACCGATGACGTGGCTCGCCCAAGCGTTTGTCATCTTGCCACGTAGGATTACACATGCTTATTTTTTTTTATTTTTTAAATTCACATCATAAATAATATTTATCATTTAAATAACATATTTCTACTTATAATTAAAATAGCAACTAAATAAATTAAACAACAACCAAATGAATCTCAAAACTAAGAATGTAAAGAGAAATATTATATATAATTTATGTTGGTTTTTTAATTTATTTGGTTGCTATTTAAATTTTAAGTAGAAATGTGTTATTTAAATTGTAAGTGTTACTTGTGATGTGAATTTAAAAAATAAATAAAATAAATATTTATAATCATACGTGGCAAGATGACACACGCTCCGGCGAGCCACATCATCAGTTGCCGGCCGAAAAAAAAAACGTGTATCAAATTGCAACAAATATCAAAGGTTGAGTTTTTTTACAAAAATATAAAAGTTTGTGATTAAATTGACACTAAGTATAAAAGTCGTGAATTTATATGAAATTAACCCTCAAAATAATGACAATTATAAAATAAAAAGTATTCTATCAATGATCAAATATGGATCATGATCTAAAGGTGGATTAGGGTTCGAAAATCTCGTAAATGGTGTTGAACGTGACTGACTATGTCTCCATTTCCAATATATTAGGGGTTTGATAATTACCATGATTAATTCTTCATTTATTTTTTGGGTTAATTCCATATAAATTCACGACCTTTATACTTAGTATCAATTTAATCACGAACTTTTAGATTTTTGTAAAAAAACCCAACATTTGATATTTGTTGCAATTTGATACACACTTTTTTTTTCCGGCCGGCAACCGATGATGTGGCTCGCCGGAGCTTGTGTCATCTTGCCACGTAGGATTACACATGTTTATTTTATTTATTTTTTAAATCCACATTATAAATAACACTTACCATTTAAATAACATATTTCTACTTATAATTAAAATAGCAACCAAATAAATTAAACAACAACAAAATGAATTTCAAAACTAAGAACGTAAAGAGAAATATTATATATAATTTATGTTGGTTGTTTAATTTATTTGGTTGCTATTTAAATTTTAAGTAGAAGGTGTTATTTAAATTATAAGTGTTGCTTGTGTTGTGAATTTAAAAAATAAATAAAATAAACATGTATAATCTTACGTGGCAAGATGACACACGCTCCGGCAAGCCACATCATCGGTTGCCGGCCGGAAAAAAAAACGTGTATCAAATTGCAATAAATATCAAAGGTTGGGTTTTTTTACAAAAATCTAAAAGTTCGTGATTAAATTGATACTAAGTATGAAGATCGTGAATTTATATGAAATTAACCCTTATTTTTTTGCCCTGATTTTACATTGAGCTGCTGTGATTTCATAAAGAGAAGATTGCTAATAATTAATAATATTTACTTGGGATATTTTGAAAAAAAAAATATTGGGAGATAGATGGATTTATTATTTTAAACTATATTATTAATTATTCCTAATATAAATGTATTATTGGCTATACTTATGCATATATATACATGATAAAGTGTGTTTAAGAAATTAAGACCATTTATATGCTATATTATTTTATTTATTGAGTTTAATAATAATTATAAAATAAGAAAGAAATAAAACTGAATTAGAACATAAATATTCCATATTATTAAACTAAAATTGTGTTCTTATTGTCGCACACTTGAAACCTTCCATCAATATTTTGATGATTTTACCTTTGTAGGATAGGAATTATGAAACGGTCGGTTGATAAAAGTATTCAAACTTAGGAATTTCAAAAGCACATCTGTGGAATTGAAATACTATTTTAGGAACTACAATAAATCAAAAGTAATATGATGTACATAAATGTTTTCATATGAAATCTAACTGCCGATCTCAATTGAAAAATGCATATGAAATCTAACTGCCGATCTCAAGTTTTTCTTTCATTTGACAAAACATTATTTTTATAGATCTTTGATTCTGGCATATTCAATACTAATTATAGATTCGTGCAAAATAAAATATACCGTTTATGCATAAGAACGATGAAGATTCCCTGCGAATTTGGTAAGGCAAAATGATGATTAGATCTGTAATGAATATCTTGAGCAATCTTCAAATAAATATCTTCTTTTTGGCAAATATCTTCAAAATCTCTAGAAAATCCTCCGATCAAAATTTACATATGAAATTTACAAATTCAATAAAAAAAAATCTACATAAGTTCATCAAAAAAATTAAATACATAACTTTATAGTTCATAAACAGAAAAACAACGAAAAAAGTTCTATAATTGTGGTTAAGAGCTTAGAGTATAAATAGGAGAGAAAATCAACCATTCCTAGTTTGTAGCTAATGATGGATAAATGAGTTCCTAATTTTTAGCAAATTATGAATAAATTAATTATAATTAATTTTAATGAATTGAACGGTGATGATGAAAAATGAAAATTTGATCGACGGTCAAAATTGCTTCCCGCCAAAACTATTTTAGGTAAAATAGGATGTATTATATATTATTATAGATAGATATTGTATATTAGACCAATTTATTAAATATATCATGATAGATTGATAATTTATAGTTAATGCATAACGGATGCAGAGGAATTAATATTAGTGCTTCTTATAATTATATGATATGATGTTATATATGGCATGGTTGACAAATGGACAATTTATATATTGGTATAATAGACTAATTTATTTAGTATAATTAAAATTGGTAATCAATTGTGAAAGCTAAATGGATGCACGTTATAGATAGTATGGTTGACAATAAATTGCATGTACATAGCCTCTGATTAATTGAGGGGACGTGTATTTACATTTAGAAAACTAATAAATGTTGCGGTCTTTGTAACAGACATTAATACAATTATTACAATTAATAAAAATAATGGATTTTAGAATAGAGAAAGGTATTATATATTATTTGTAACTGAAACAAAACCAATTATTATAATTAATTTATAATATTTAGAACTATTGCAGGTTAATTTATAATAAAGTATTCTAATTGTATCACATTATATCCTATTAGCCCTCATAAATATATTAATATTTATATATGGGATTGTTAATTATATTCACTAATGAGTTATATATTAATGAGTATTATTATTAATCACATTATATCTGTGTAACACCCACAAAAATACTTTGTTCACCCACTATTAAGTTAACCCGCCATATATTTTACTTATTTTTTTATTTTGCTTAATGTACCTCTTAAAATTTACAACTATAATCTTAATATAATAATAGATCATTCACTAAATATACACACCCACCAATTTAAAATTAAAAAAATAGTACACCAACACTTTTTTTTTTACAGTGCCGATCCACAAACCACCATCACCAACCTCATTTTCTTTCTTTATTTCTTCCTTTCATTTTCAAGGTGTACCAATTTAAAGAAAATAATAACAATTTAATTTCATTAAATTGTGTCTCTATGGTATATACTTTCATGACCATACCCTTTTTTTCCCATTTTTTTTTTCTTTAATGGTGTAATTGTGTGTGTGAAAAAATAAAAATAAAAATGCGTGAATTCTGAAATTTTGGACAGAGTGTTGAAAGCGTGAACGTTTAATAAATTTAATGTTTATTTTTTTTTTTTATAAAAAAGTATATTAGTAATTTTTATTAAATATATTCTTATTAAAAAAAAGTGGGTGAACAGAGTATGTGCATGTGGGTGAATAATATTTCCCATCTTTTATTTTTTTAATATATAGCTATATGTTTATTTGTATTTATTAAGTGTATATAGTGTATATAAATATAAATTCTGAGGATTTGATTTACACAATCGTCTCTAATTTCATTGTTTCTTGATCGCACTTATAATTATTCTAAAATTAATTAATTGTTCACTATCAATAAAAATTATCACACTACCATAAACCCGATCCAATGTTAGTACATTTATTTTCTCACTTTACTACTGATATATCTCATCTTCTTCTTTTTTGGAAGATTTTTTTATGGCTATGGTTGGATTATTCTGATATTAGGGTTTTCATGTACCATATTGCATGTGATTGGAACTTTATTATTAATCGATGGTATTTATTTGCATGTTGAATCTTTATTGGTGAATACCGTTTTTTAAAATAAATATGTTCAATTTGTTAGTTATTTTAATATATTCAAAATTCTAAGTAAAAGTTTAGTTATAAACAAAGTTTATAATTAGTTGGACTATGTAGTTTAATTAGGTTTGATCTTTATAACATAGTGCATGAATGGATATGTTGATATTTAAATTTTTATTCTATTCTCATGTTACAAATAATTTTTATAATATCAAATATGTTATTTCATTTACACGATTTCTAATCATCTACATATTTTTTTTTTTGAACGAATTGTAAATATCTGCAGAATAATATTGTGGAATTTACCTTTAAATTTCTTTTTTTCATCAGGATTTTTTTTTTTTACCAAACTTGTCGTACAAGCACTGATTTATTTTATAATTAATTGTCAAATACATGTAATATATTTTTAATTTATTTTTTGGTATATGTAAACATATTACTTTTAATCACAATTTTAACATGGCAAAAATGTTTGAATATTTAATAAGTTTATATAATTGTTTTTGAAAATTGATATTATTCATAATATTTTGTAGATTATGCATGATATCTCTATTCTAATACACAGAACTGGACAATCAAAGTAAAAATTGCAAAATCTCGGTTTGTATTCTATAAAGATTCAACCAACGAAATGATAATTTTCGAATTATTTCTTATAGATGAAGAGGTACTATGTGCTTATATATTTTGTGTCTTTCGATTACAATGCATGTAAATAGTAAAATAATTACTCTCATATATCATTAAAAAAAAACACTACGCTACATCATCATGAATTAACATTAAGTTAAATATTTTAACTGTCCCTCCACCCCTTTTAATTTTCAGAGGTGAGTGGGCACACTTTTTAAGAAAAACTGTGTTATTGACTTTTTGTACCAATGAATGAAGCATATTTTGAAATAAATTAGTTATTGTGTGAGTAAGTTATTTTCTTATTTGGTGTGTGACAATTATTCTTGGACATCCCAACTAGAAAGTGTGAAAATTAAGAGGGAACTGAGGGAGTATTATTTTTAGTGTGACATATTTCTGTTTAGTGTCTAATTTTTTAACCCCTTTCTAATGCTTAATGTTATTAGAGAGGTAAACGGAAGTGGATAAGTAGATGTTTATTTATAGTTTTGTCCTGTAAATTTTCGAATTGCTATAAAAAATATCGAGAGACAAATATTAAATGTTTTGGAGTATTAGTTAGTTTTACTTTACTGGAGGGAGTTTAGTTCAAAAATTGCTAAATGATATATTGAAAAAATTAGTGCAGTGAGAGATAAATAAGAGATGTTTGGAAATGATTAGTTTAAGAGAGTAAAACTATTTTTCCATAGTTTGGAATAATCTAAATTGTAACGGATGAGTATCAAATAATATTTTAATTTTATCATGTATTATGTAAATTTTTTTGTAAAATATTTAAAAAAAACCACAAAAATATATTTAAATCATCATTTTTATACATATAATTTTTTTTCAGCTCGCGAAATTCGCGAGGTCTTTTTCTAGTATGAAATACATAATTTGAAATAAAAGTCTTGGTGAAAACCAAGTATTGTCTCGGTCTGCAGATCGAGCATTTTCCTAAAGAAAAGATGATTAGTTTTCTTATGTGAGCACCAGTTGTGAGTTATATGAATGCTAGTTATGTGTATGATTTCATATTGTTATATTTTTGTTTGCACTAGTGTTACAATATCATAGAGGTTTGTTAATTAATATATGGTTATCAGCTCCTCAAACTATTCCGTGATTATTGCTTTGTATGACTTTTCGGTAAATAACCTTACGAACTCCTCAAACTATTGAGTGATTATTATTTTATATAACGTTTCACCAGAATGTGTTTGGTTAAAGTCATTGGTAAAACACATTTGTGATTCATATGATATTAAGAGAAGTAATGACAAAACACACATCCCAAAATTCTTTTATTCACACAAACTCCAAAAGAGTTGTGAGGTCATTATATAAAATGTGTGTTCTAGTGATAATTTGACAAATTTGTTTACTAAATCTCTTCCTACATCTCCTTTTAAAAATATATTCATGGTATTGAAATGCATATGCTTGGAAGACTGTAGTCTTTAGAGGAAGTGAAAATTCAAAATAATTATGAGGATTGGCTCTTGAAAATCACAATAATTGTATTGTTTTCCCCTTTTTTTGTCTAAAATTTCCTCTTTATTCTATCAAGGTTTAATGAGACATGAACATCATGTTGTAATGTCAAAGGGAGAGTGTTGTAAATATATTATAATAATGTACATTACTTATAGGTAAAATACTTAAGAGTTAAGATGTCTAATGGCTTTTAGAGTTACATCTCTATCACTACTATAATACATTCTTGATTATTGTATTATTGTACATAGAGAATGCACAGAAATACAGTGAAACTCTCATGTCTTGTTACGCCCTCAAATATAGTCATTATTGACAAATTTGCGTTCTTTCACCTTTTTATTTTACAACACTTAATATCATAGTTTAACCTGATTTAAGAATAAAAATTGGGCCTTATTTGATGATGTATCTTGAGTAAAATTTGTTCTCGAATAATAATTTATGAGCGAATTTTGGATGATACCATCTTATATTAGATTGATACATTTGAAATTTGAATATCATAAAAATAGATTAAATTATTACATATCAATATATGAGACCATTTTATATAAAAAAAAAAAAAATCAATAATTTATAAAATAGGTGAAAAATAAGATGGCAACCTACACTAGGACATTAAGATGAGCAAATCATATTTGTCAATAAGACAAAGTATATTTTAAATTTGTTTTACCAGGGCTAGTTGTTTGTTTTCTATGTGTATTTTTTAGCAGTTTTAATTATTTTATGAGAAGACGTTAGTTTTAATGTAATAATGTATAATGAAAACAACTAAAACTATATTGTATTGCATAATACGAGAGTTTATATTGGTAATTTAATTTTGTGGGACGAGCATAGATATAATCGAACCAAAGTGAGTCGAATTTTAAGGTATCTGAGCTTTGATTCATTTATTATCGAGTCAATTTTGAATTTATTTATCAAATATATTGTGTTCACGAGGTATTTTGAGCTTGATTGAAACCTAAATAAGTCGGGTTAATAATATTAATCATAAATTTAAGAGTATGTGTTGAATGGGTGATTTGTCTTGTAATTGCATTCAATTATCTGTCATTTGTAGTAGTTTTTGTGCATGTTTGAGCTTGATTTGAGTATATTTAGTGTCTCGTTTCTCGATATTATGTTGTGCTCGAGTACTCACCTTTTTTATACAGGAAAATTGATTTAAAATGGTATAAAATAAAAGAGTTGGTGAAAATTAAAGTCGAGAAGGTTAAAAGCCAGGCAAAGGGGGATGAAAGAGAAGTCAATTGGCCTAGCCAGGGAGCCACTCGGCCGAGTGAAGGGTTTTTGAAGGCCGAGTGGTGTCTATGATATTTTTCACTCAGCCAAGCTTGAAAAGGTCACTCAACGAGTGAAAGTTTTGAAGAGGCAAAGTGACACCTACGGCAGAATCACTCAGCTAAGGAAGGGGAAGCCTCACTCGGCCAAGTGAAGAAGCTACTCGGCCGAGTGACATTATTTTGGCCGAGTGAGAATGTTGTCTTGTGCCAACAACGGAATATTCAAGATCTTCAAGGACTTAATTGCAAAATTTGGGCATTTTTCAAGACGTATAAAAGGGTAATTCAAAGCATTTGGGCTCATTCTCTCATCACATTAGATCCCCAAATTCAGCAGATAGATTTCCTTATAATTTCCATAGCAATTTCCATTCAATTACTTTAGATAGCTTCAATTCCAGTCATAAATTGTTTCAGTTCAAGTTGTTGCTCAAATACACTATCAATTGTAGCTGAAGTTTCTTTCAATTCAAGCATGGAACCAAGTGGAGACGTATAGATTCAAGCGTTTTCCTGTAAATTCCTACAATTAGGTGTTTTCTTACCTTAAATTTGTTAAATTCATTTGCTCAATTCTACTTTCATAGCTATTTATTTTATTTCAATGGTTGATTTGCTTAGTATGATGATGTCTAGCTAAACTCCTTGTGTTTTTAGGTGCTTAGAATTGCATGGGTAATTGAGTGTTGGCTTTGATTTGTGATATCTATTCTAGATGAAGATCAATCGATTAGGATTATGAACGTTGAATGTTTGATTTTATGAATTACTCTTTTAATTTGCCTTAGACGACGTGTTAATTGCAACGAGAGTTAAATCGATGCATGATCTAATGCAAGTGTGGGCAATTAATGTGATTTGAGTTAATATTGAAGTATTGCAACGAGAGTTGAATATTTTCATTAGAATCTCCATTAATCCTACATTTATTGCTTGATATCTTAGGTTATTGAGTAGTAAGTGAGAAGATAGGTTCATCCTAACAATCCATTGATTGAATCGATGTGTCTACCTAGGCTTATCTAATACTGTAAACATGTAATGTTTAATGATTGTTTCTATAGATGATTGGAAACTAGAATAGATATTACTCATTGAAGTCTCATGTGAGGAAAAACACCCGAACACCTCTCTTTTGATTGTTTGAAAAATTCAGAAAATCGTTGTTTGCTTTTGTTGAAGTACTTGTTTACCATTGTTTAGTTGTCTTGATTGAACTTAAATTTTGATACAAACACATTTCAAAACAATGCCTAACATTACAAATGCGTGTCAACGCACATTCCTAGGGCTACACTTGTCCTTAATCCTTTGGTACAATAATTAAACCAGACACTTACGTATTATTACACGATCCTCTTATACTTGAGAGGTAAGCGTGTAAAGCACGTGGCAGTGGAATCGTCTCATGGCATAAGACGATGAGAGTGAGTAAAAATTGTGTGTGGCTGTTGGGACATTATCGGTTTTGATTAAGATCCCAAAGCCCCTGAAAAGATGAGTTGCCTTAGTTTGTCTTAGTCAGGCTAGTCTTGGTTAGGTTTTGTACTTAGTCATTTTACACTTCACAGGTACTCAGTGAGAGGAGAACTCACTGATGACAATCAAGACTAAGAGCCTGAAGACGAAGAACACCATTCTGAACTTATGACAGTCTTCTAAGCTGGCTGAGTAAGTGTCAGTGATGAAGAGTATGACCCTGAGGTCACTACTAACTCAGTCCTGAAGGGAACAGAATGATACTGAGTTTATGGGAAAGACTTGGAGTAGAGCCAAACAATGCAAAAAGAATGTCACTGTCAGGACAAGACCGTTGTGCTCGAGACAAAAAGAACTTAATAAGACAAGCCTGAAGCCTAGGAATAAGTTCTGACATTCTCACCAACCCGATGACGTGGACCAATCCGGGAAGGACACGCACGTACGGAACCTGACATGAAGACTGACTTCAGACTGCATATTCAACGGGCAAGCATTAAATGCAAGTTACCAAATCCATGCAAGGACGCTTGCTGCATGGGAAATATGTCCGTTTGAGCCACTCTACATAGTTGACTAGAAGACTATCTCTTCCAACGGATAGTTTTCAAAATCACCTATAAATACAGAAGGCCTTGAACCCATTCAAGGTTACGGAAAATTTCCAAGCCAGAAATTACTCAAACTCTCAAGCATTCAAAGCATTCAGTCTTTAGAAGAAGCACTTGAAACCAGTTAAATTTCCCAAGTGTTTCTTAGTCACTGAGAGTTATTCTGTATTCTAAAGAGCGTATTAGCATTATCTTAAGCTTAGAGTGATTATCCAATCCTTAGTAAAGCTTTGTCTTGTAAGGATAATCACAACCTAGTTGGAATCCAAACTGAAACCAAAACCCTAAGTTAGGCTTGTTGGAAGTAAGTTCAGTTAGTGAGTTAGTAAGGAGTTTGTATAGGCCAGTAAGGAGTAGCTGATCTTGGTGCACCTTGGCACGTTAAAAACAAGATCCCTTGAGTGGATTTCCTGTTAAATCAGGCCGTGGACGTAGGAGCTTGAGTCTCTGAACCACGTTAAACTCCCTGTGTTCTTACTGCTTTGATATTGTGCTTACTTGTCATATTATTTGTTCATTCATAGCATTTGTTTTTATCAAGCTGAATCAATCAGCCTGATCATCAAACAGTGCACTGCCCTACTAATCACTACTTCAGATTTGAGTAAACAAGTTTTTCAGAAAGCAAACTAAACAAGACTTTAAACTATCAGGGCTCACGCATTTTCGCACTGAACTTGAATTGATAGTTATCCAACTGACCCGCACTAAGTGTAGTCAGTGGGTATATTATCAGCTCTTAGTTCTTTATCACTCTGAGTAAAGGGGACTCAGTAAGGTTTAAGTTGAAAAATTGGTATACGTGTATTCCCCCCCCCCCCTCCCCCCCCCCCCCCCCCACATACACGTATACATCAGTCTTGTACCGGGACCAACAGTGGCGCATTAACACTTTAATTGGGGTAAATGTTAATTTATGTTGTCTTATGTTATGAGACGGTTTCATATAAGTTTTTATATATTATTTAATTATTTATCAATTAATTACAAAAAATAAATATTTCTAAAAGTCGTACATATCTACTAAATTTACAATCTTATTCAATTAAATATATTTAATTACATAATTGTATCTATTATAAACATGAAATGTGAAATTAGGCGACGAGCTTAATCACTAGCATGCGAACTATCAATGAATTTGAGAGTATTTATGTTATTGTCATGCGCAATAATCTTAAACGAGCACTCCCTCCATTCCAAATTTTTTTTTTATTTGACTGTGCGCGGAGTTTAATGCGAGAGTTGAATTTTAATATTTAAATGAATAAAATAGTATAAGAAATGATGAATGATGAATAAAGTAGTTTTTAAATGAATAAAATAGTATTGTGAATGATGAATTGTGAATAAAATATTATTTAAATGAATAAAGTAGTTTTCATTTTAAGGATGGGGAAACAAAACTGGAACGGAGGGAGTATTTTTTAAGTCGAAGCTTTAATTTGAAAAAAAAATTAATTTAATTATATTTATAGAAACTAGTATATAATTTAATTTCAATATCTCGTTGAAGGCAAAGTTTAAGGGGCAATTTTATACAAGAGAAAATCTTTATAAACGCGTTCTTTTAATATCACTGTTATACATATATACTGTTATATATATATACTATTACTATTATGCACATGTATTATAACTGTTTAAAGTTAAAACATATTTTTAATAATGATAGTTTGTATACTCAACAGTTATACTTGAAAAAAAGAGTTCACGTGAAGTCGGGTTCACATAACAAATGCATATAAGTGAATCACCACGAAACTAATTTACAATATTAATTACGTTTAAAAATACACTTGAGTTTCACGATAAAACCCGTGTACAATATACTTACTCTTTTATAAACCTATTAACACTAACACACCCCAGTTTTAATGTACGCCCAGTTTTGAACAAATAAACAACAATATTTCAATCAAGATTTGATCAAACAGTATTTAGTGGGGTGCAAGGTTGCAACGAAGAGGTCAGAATCCAGAAAAGGGCAAGGATTATCATTATTATGTCTAAAGAGAAAAGGAGAATTTGCCTTGGGCAAAGTCTTGTATTATTTACACAGTTCTCCCTAACAAACAAAACAACCTTGAAACATCACCTCCTACTTAGTTGGAAAAAGATTGTATGTACAGCTGCTATCTAGTCATGTGTCTCAAACACACAGTAAAGCATCATCAGTAGATATATGCTTCACCTCTTTGATGTTAAATCAATTCAAAATCCCAAAAACCTTATTGATAAATAGGCTTGGATCACCAGATTTTAGCACCATTTACCAATGTTACTCCTAACTTAATCTAAATCTGAAAAGAATTCTTCAACCTCTGGTAAACCAAAATCTCTTCTATTATGCAACCCTTCATATTCTGTTTCAGACAATTCCTGCTCATCTTCTGAGAACTCTTCATCATTTGCATCACCATTTCTTTCTACATCATTTCTAGCTTTGGTAGTATAAGTCGAATCCAAAACAGGTCTTGATTCGTTTTTCTCACATATGCATGACAATGGGTGTTCGTGGAACTCGCCCCGCCCTGGCTTCACCTCATTTGGCTCTCCCATGAAACCAATCTGGAATGTCCGTACACGTGAGGCGAATTCTTCCCACGTCATGTTATGACGATTATGGAACAATTGATAGAGCTTTTTAGCATTTGGTCTGATTGTTGGTTTGTGACCAAAGTATCTCCTGCAATACATGTCTAAACTCAGTCTACAATCAAGAACATAAGCCTAAGTAAAGAGACAGAAACATACCGTTTTCCTGCAAGTATTTTTGCCATGTTCCCATTATTGTTTGCAACAAAAACATCACTTTCATCACACACAATGAAGTCCAATGCAGCCATCCTAGACGAATAGGACGAAAATTGGGCAAGTTCTTCCTGGCTAGCAAGAGTCTCTTTTGAATGAAAGTTAGGAAAAAGAGCTTTTAGAGGGGCTAGTGTTTCTTCGCCTCCGTATACTTCACCAGACGCAACATATATATGTACGTCTTTCCCAAAACCGAGCGCTCTCAACATCAGCCCAACTTCCTCAGGACTCAGGGGGCATTTTCCATGCCTTCGTTCCTTTTCAGGATTCTTCTTCTGCAAAACATGTCAATATTGTTAGTCATACATCAACAAGACTTCATGTAATAAGTGATATCAGCTCAGACTCACGTGTAAAGTCTTCCACCTTCTTCGTATTGTGCCTAGTTCTTTCGTCTCTTTCTCCCCACCTCCATAGTAGCATCCAGAGAAAGCTAGCATATCAGGTTCAAATCTGGAAAGTTGAAAATGATCAGAGCAAGAAATTGGTATGAGTTCTCATAATTGCCAAAGAAATCTCCAAGCTAGGATGATCGTACCTCAAGTGCAATGCAACATAATGTTCGCTTTTCATTCTCATCCTTTGAACTAATTTCATACCCATTTGAAGAATGGGGTCAGTGAATCTTAAAGCATGGTAGTTAACTCTGCATCTCAGTTTCTGCAAATCCACAGCAAGCCGATTTGACAACCTATAATCGAACTTTGTAAGCTGAACAGCCTGCACCTGAGGGTATACAAGCCAAAAGAAAGAAAATATTGGAGCTTCAGTTTTAATTCTCTCATCATAAACAGGATCACCAGAAAAAAAGAAATCTTTAAAGCTCCAAGAACACACACAAATGTCTCATTCGAAAGAATTAAGGAATACATACGCGCTTCCTCTGATATATGGGCAGGATACGGGTCTCATAGCATTTCGTATTGCATTTCCTTGGAGCACGGGTAGTTATTACTTTTCCTGCCTTTTCTGGGAGCTGATTTATAATTCTAAGATCTTCGGATAGGTACTTTATAAACCAACCCACATCAAAGATCTCCGAGAAGTTGCTGGAAGCAACACATTTGAGTTAGTGTAAATTCATAATGTAACATGATTAATTTCCTTAAAATATTAGAGTAGTTGTACTGAACAAACCTGGCATCCTTCCAGAAAGATTTCTGGTCCAGTTTAGGAACAACGAGCGTTGCGTTCAAGATATAGGCTGCAACAACAGCATCTACTATCTGTTACCATAAGACAGCAACAATAGTTTGATCGTAAGAGACGCAGAAAGTAAGGCAACAAAACTCAGATCAGTGTTTGCTAACTTCAGTTTCACATAATCACATTATTTACTCCCTCATCATCATAATTAAAAAAATCATATAATAAAGTAATAAGGTCTTACATTATACATCAATATCACAATTAGGTGGATGATCCAACCTAGAGGGAGATGTTCAAACTAAACTGTTGAGTAGTTTCAAATTCACAAGGGCTAGTTTCTGGTGGGACATCATCTCAATAACATCCTACATAATTCTGTATAAAGTCGATTCGAAGATCCTTGTAAATATCGCGATTTTTTCATATATCATCTAATTTTCACTATGGCTCTTAAGAGTTTAAGGCAGTTTTTTTTTTGTATCAATTCAACCAAAAACTAAACGTAATTACAGAAACTCACCCCTGTTCTTTGTTGATTTAAGCCTCCGCTAGTTGCAATCAATAAGTATCTATTAGGCTGCGTTTTCATTTGCGTAGCTGCAATCAATAAGAACAATCAATCATCAATTAAAACCAGAAAAACTAAAATAGATGCTCTACAAAACCAACTATTGAAAAACAGATCATTTATGACACCTAAAAAATCGGAAAGTCAACAATTATTTTCTGCAAATTCATAGGTATGAACATTTTGATGATAAAAGGATGGGGCAGTACTTAAAAAGTTTTTGCTGGCATTGCTACATCCGTGAAATAAATTTGATTGAATTGAAGTCCATAAGTCGCGGCCCATCATTCCTCCATTCATCTACAGTTTCATCAAAACCAACGGCTATTCATCAAAAACATATTATTTTCAAAAAATGAAATAATACATACATACATACATATATAATTATATATATATATATATATATATATATATATATATATATATATAAATCATATATATGTAACAAACTTACAGGCACGCGAAACACCTGCTCTCGCTCAACATTAATGCGGATACCCACTCTGTTATTGAACTTCATTAAAAAAAAAAAACAATTCAGATAAAACAGAATCGAAAAGGAAAAAAATCGATTAACAAGCAAAATAGTAAAAATCATACCGAGGTATTAACGGCGATGAGACGGCGGTGGCCGCTGTGGTCGGAGATAGGTGGGGAAAGAAACAAAAGGATGGTAAAAATAACGAGCGAGCAGCCGGAGACAGCTGAGAATAACGGAAGGAGGCGGTGGAGGCGGCGCCGGCGGTGATGCCGGAATATAATCCCTTGCAGAATCTGAACTCCGATCAATTCCGGCGTTTTCTTCTTCGTGATGCTCATAATTAAGAGAGAGAAAGGAGAAATGTTTTAGAGAGAGAAACAGGAGACGGAAATGGCCTATAAATGAAAAAGAATCCGCGATTTCTGATTAACGCAACAACTTCTTCAAAACAGGAAGGAGAGGTTTTATGATGCAGTGATGTGTGTTTGTTAACCTGCAACGACAATGTTTTCAGATGCCAAACAATTTTATAAGTTTTGGCATTTTGGGTGGGGCCCGCACTAAATTTAAATGAATTTAATTGGCAAGAAAAAACTCCTCCCTATTTGGTCGAGGATGGATTGCTTCAATATCTTAGTTGGGATTTTGGAAAGATTTATGCAGAATTTTTTATACTACGATGTAGGGGGTTTGAGGACATAATTTGTTGCAACTAATTGCGACATGTATAGGCAGATTTATATTTAGGCAGTTGGGGTATTTGTGACCTAATATTACAAGTAAAATGTGAATGCCAAAGTTTTGATTTGAAAATACTTTATGATAAGTTTAAAGAGTATCAATAAATGGAGTACTCTGATGAGATTTTTGATATTCCTAACTGAATATTCGGTACTTTAAAAATAATTTTATAATAAACTTATTATAAATTATTTTTGTATAAAATTTACTCGATGTGAATTATATGGCAGGAGTTCATATGTACTCATTTTATCGTGAAATTAATATCACTTTTCAATAGAGTTAATATTACTTTTAAAAACGAATGGAATCACATTTTCCATTTTTGTCTTTTCAAAAAATGATACACTTTAATTTAATGCAAATGTACCACTTTTGACATATTTGTTTTAAAATGATTGACTTTATATATTTAAAAAAATGATATATGTACATTTTATTTTAAATTTAATTTGAATTGCGAGTGATTAGAGAATTGTGCAAGAAATGAGAATCATGAAACATTTTTCTATTCCAATTTAAAAGTATTTGAATTTGTGAGGGAAAAAAAATGATTATCTTGTAAAATTATATCATGAGTTTTTTTAGTGTAGCTTGACTTTTTCTACAACTTAATACTTGTAGTCTTTATGAATAGTATTGGATTACCAATTATTAAAAGGGGTAGTGTATTAAATTGGTATTTTTAAAGTATTGAATACGAATTAGTCAAGCAAAGAAATATGGCAATTCATTATTTTTTGGTCACTTTCTCTATTTTAATTATTAGGTATTTTACTTTTTTTTTTTCCATCTATCCACCTTTCAATCCCAAAATGATTTCATGATTTTGAACTCACTTTAATTAATGAGTAAATCAACAGTAAATTTGTCATTATTCATTCATCCTTAATTTTACTAACAAAATCTAAAATATTAAAAAATGTAGGGAGTATAAAAAAATCTATAAACATTCAATCTTACATTCTTACTCTTTCATCCTTTCATTTAAGTGAATTTGCCATTTTGCCAATTTTTTTAATTGTTTCTGAAATCTGGCAATCTAATCCGAAAAATAAACTTAATTTGATTTGAATGGAGTATTGAAAATAAGATACTTGATATGAAAAAAATGAAAAATTGAATAGTTACTACAATATTATGATAGTTTACTTATTATATGACAAAATTTAAATTCCATGATTGTATATACTTTCGGAAAAATTTAGAGGAAAATTTATCTGATGATTCCAGTATCTATTGAGCACTTCCTTCACGTGGTTCTCTGGTTGTTATGCTAATATATAACATCAAAACTTCGTCTTAATCTCCACTAAACATACTTAGAATAATATTATTTACAGTGCTTGGGATTCAACGATGTATTATCTTAATTAAATATAACAATTTGCATATTTGTCTGTTACCACAAAACAAGTACAAATTTTATTTTCATACTTCGATTTAATTCTTTTTCCTTTTGGAAAGATAAATAGGAAACCGAAAATAATTACCGCCCATCCAATACATGACAAAACCCAAATCTTATCTACTATTAATTTATATACTTATCCCAAACATTTTTTTTTTATTTGGAGTAAAAGAGTGAATAAATTGACAAAATATGAATGACATTGTATATTTTGAATTAGAATCACAGTGAAATCTGTTTGAATTTTTTTAATAACATTAATTAAAGTATACTATTTATTTGATAGTAATGTAGTATAAAGATAATTAATAGCTTACAAAGGTGTGAAATTACTTGTTTGAACTCAGGAGAGGTTATAATATTTTTTTAATTTAATTTTCTAACACTCTCCCTCACTTATGATGGTCTTTCAACGGGAATCGAACTCAAGACGTGTAGGTGTAAATTTTTTTACTCTAATATCATGAAATAATTTCATCTCATCCAAAAGTGCGAATTTAAAGATAGATGTGAAATCAATTTCTAACAATGCCGTTTTAAATTGCATTGTGAAACGAGTTTACAAGTACTCTTAATAAAATTGAATTTACTCCATTTTAATTTTTGTTTTCCTTTTTCTGTTTTGGAAAAATATATAAAAAGGTGGAAATTAAAGGATGGGTTGATAATCAGGTAGTAGATTAGTGTCCCCAGATGTTACCTGCAATTTGATAAGTTAGGTTTTGTTGACTGCTAATGTTTGATAACCTGTCAAATAGGTCGATGTAGTTAAGGATAAAAATATCCAGATATATTTTCGATATATCTTCAATATATCCATTTTTCGTGGTTATCGATATCGATATTGGGGGTAACGATATTTCCACAATATTCGATTTTTTTTTTTATAATATCAATAAATAACAGTATGCAATATCAATTTCAATTGTTATTTTATATAATTTGAGCATAATATTAGTAAAATATCAAGAAAATGTCGAAAATATCGGGAAGTATCGAAAAAATATCTAGAAATATAGAAAAAATATCGAGAAATATCGAAAAAATATCGGTAATTTCGATAAATATCGATTAATATCACAAATATAAAATTTGCTCTATTTTTACTGATGAATTTATGCATTAAAAGTTTGTTATTAAATTTTTATAATTTTTCAAATTTACCGATCGATATCGAAATATCCATCGATATTTCCACAAATTCAAGGTCTCGATATTTCTACCGATAACAATATTTTCAACCTTCATGTAGTCAAAATTAATATATGGTTTATGTTTCTAAATTTCAAATTAAATGGATCAGTTGTTTGAGATGGAGGCAATTAAAATAAATTAGTTTTAATTTTATCAATTACTATGTCAGAAATCTCAACCTTAATTAAATGAAATGTCTCGTGTTCAACGTTCAAAGTGGCGGTTAGTTGAATCCATATGATCCGATCACACTTTTTTTTTTTTTTTTTATATTAAACATTTACTTAATGATAATTAAATCATTATTGTCAAATAAAAGGATAGTTCTTAAGTATTTGTTTAAAATTGAATAAGTTGTAGGCTCACACTCATATGCATCTAGTGCACGGTGCACTCACTCAACAGTTTAGATTGGTTATACTGAAAAATGTAGACTGATTACACTGAAAAGTGTGGTTAGATCACACTGAAAAGTTTACACTGAAAATCCTCTAACTACATTTTCAGTGTAATCAAATTATATTTTTCAATATAAATAGTTTTAATTATTGAGTGTGTACGCCATACACTGAGTGACCTCTAAATTTTATCTTTAATCTTTACTTTCTTTCTTTCTTTTAAACGAAAAAGAACTCTATTGATCAATAAATTATACTCTTCCAATAATAATAAATAAGATTCTTTTTCATGTAGATTAAAAATATACAAAACTCATGATTGATTACTTAATTCATAATAAATTTTTATTTTACCTTTGTTCATATTAAACAATGAAATTAAATGGAGACATTTTATATATGGAATTAAATAGGGATACTTTAAAAAAATTAATACTCATTGAAATGTAGAATAAGTCTATGCAGTGTGATATTTTAAAATGACAATGTTGTCTAACCCTTCGAATTGGTCTAATAGTAAAATTTTGAGATTTAAAAATGTGTTCCTTTAAAAAAATTATTTTTTATCTATTTATTATCTTTGGAAGTAGCAAACAAAGGTAAAATGACAATATTATTTATTGTCGTTGGAAGTAGGGAGTATTAGAGAGCAATGCTTCCTAATCAACCGGAAAAATTCTAGAAAACTCACACGCGAGAATACGAAGAAATAAAAACACACAATTTTGGGTTTGGGTTTTATCAAGTTCCAATAAATATAATACAATGAATTCGTGTCCTTACCCTAAACATATGTTATTACACACAATTTTTTTTATATATTCAAGTGCATGGACAAAAATTTATATGAAACCGTCTCATAGTATGAGACAATATAAATTAACACTTATATCTACTAAAATGTAAATAAGACAATGTCTTAATTATATCAATTCTCATTGTTTTATGTCATGAGATGATCTCATACAAGACTTACTCCAAGTGAATAACATGTGCTTGAATTTTAAGTTATTTTTTACTTAAATTTTATTTTTTTAATTAGAAATGTATAATAAAAAAGAGTTAGGGTAATATTGATTATTTCTTAGAGTATTACTGATTTCTATTTATGATATTATTGTCAAAACACATAATACACACCAAATTATGTGTTTTATATTTACAATTATGATATTATTAATTACTTTTTGAGGTTACACTAATATAAATATACAGTACATGCCAAATTGTGTATTTTTTGTAATTGATTTTTAAAATTCAAGTGCATATTATGCACTTAAACGCACATAACAACCACTCGTGGAAAATGAACAATCAAAATTCTAAAACATTACTGTACTTAGTGTACTATAGGTTAGGTCCTTAATTTATTATTACTAGTCGAATAGACTCTTAAATTATATTTGTGAATAAGCACATCCTGAAAAACTTATTTTAAATTATAATTTAATTACTTTTTAATATAGTTTATATGATTTAGAGCGTGCTTGACTAAGTTTATAAACTCTTTAAAACAATTTATAAATTGATTAAGAGTTTATAAGTAATATCAATATGTTTAGTTAAATAAAATGCTTAACAATTTATAATTAAGATCATAAACTAAACTCATAACAGCTTATAAGTTATAAAAAAAATAAGTTGAGATTCTTCAACTTATTTTCATAACCACCTCCACCCCCGACCACCACACTGGAATCACCCTACCTCCACCCACTTCTATCACAACATAAAAAAATAAAAATATATCATTTTATATTAAATTTTAAATTTAAAAAATATTTATTATAAATTCTAAAAAATCTTATAAATTGTATTAGTCAAACACTTTAACAACTTATAAGGTACTTAAAAATTATACATCTTATAAGAGTTTATAAGATGTTTCAAATAAACTTAGTCAAACGAACTCTTAATATATAACATTTTTATGTATGTATAGACTGCTATTATCTTTATTTGCTTCATTTGAGTATATCTAATAACTAGATGATATCCCGCGTATTACACTGAATTTTCGTTATATTCAATTTTACACTATAATATATTACAATACACACACACATATATATATAGATTAAAATTTTCATCAAGTACAATAATATAATTATTTAATAAAAATATTAAAATAGTTTTACTATGTTTACATATTGATTGAATCAACTATTCATTTTTACTAATTTTACTTTACTTAATCTATTAATACAATTCTATAGGAGACTAATTAGATTAGGTCATCCGTGAAACTTGTTCATAGTATGAAATTGATATCATTACATGCAATCATTGATATCATTTTATTCATTCACTATATCATAACGTTTTGTATTGTGATTAGACCTTGTAAGTCTAATGATATAAATAAATGTATGTAATGATATCAGTAAGTACATGTAATAATATAAATTTTATACTATGAAACTTCTCACATGAGATTTTGTGGACTAATTATATATTGACACATTATCATACTAATATATCAAAACCTTTGCAAACTTAACACCTGGTCTCACATATATTTCTATCTTTCCATTAACGGCATATCATCAAAACTCACAAAAAATTGATGCATTAATATAAATTCTCTATTAAGTACATGGGGTACGATTTTATCTTTCCAATTAACGGCACATGATTGTTTGAATGTCCATAAGTTATGATTTTGTAACTAAAAAATTAAAAAATATTGTGAGACAATAAAATAAATCAAGTAAGTGTTTAAATTTTATTTCAGTAGAATTTGTATGTTCCATTTGTTCAAAAAAAAAAAAAATTGCATACTTTCTATTTTGATTTGTCCCACAAAAAATCAGCATGCAAAATGAAAAATATTCATTAAATTTTATACTCGCAACACTCATATAATATACATAAAAGTATATTTATTACACTTTTTTTAATCTGTATGCCAAAAAAAGTACCAATGTTTTCCCGAAGAGGGAGGGGGGGGGGGGGGGTTAATTTAATTAATTAATTCAGTCATAGTAGACTAATAAATATATTAAATTTAATTGTTTAAATTACTAACAAATTAATTTTTTCTTAATATAAGATATCCACAAATATAGTTGGATAAAATTTAAATTGGTATAATTACAACAAAATTTATAATGGTAATTTTATAAACTCAAGTTAAATATAATATGTATTTTAAAGTTTTGAAGATTCATAATACGACTTAATTGATAAAACATCATGAATGTTAGTCATAGGTGCAAGGTTCAAATCCTATATATATTCATATTTTTGGAAAAATTGCAAAAATAATACTTGTCTTTGCCACTTATTGCATTTCGAGGATCGAATTTTCGACTTTTGTATGGTAGGTACTGAATTATCAAATTGTTGCAAAAAAAAAAAAAAAAAGGACATCAGACAATTTTATGGATAAAATAGGGATTTTTTTTTGTCCCAAAACTTATCTAGTATTCTATTTTCGTCCCAAAAAAATAGTAACAATTATACTTACATTCTCATATTATTTTATTGTCCAATTTTTGACCTATTTTTACTAGAAAAATAAAAACAACGTTGTTCTGAATCACATGAAAGTCACACACTAGTCGTGGCTTTCCAACGAGTTGCTGACATGGAGTACAAGTATACATTTTTTTTTTGTTAATTTTCCTTTAGTTTAACTATTAAAAAAATCTACATTAGTTTGAATTTTATAAAAGGAAATTTAAAAAAGAAAACTGAAATTTTATTTTAAAAAATTAAAATTAAAATTTAAATAAGCAAATATTAGAAAAATATTTAATAATAATTAAAATATGAAATCAAACAAATTTCCTAGAAAAAAAACACAAATCGCAAGGAAGAGGTTGCCGATACATGACTTTTATGTGATTTAAAATGATGACGTTTTCATTATTGTTGTTGGTCCCAAAAGGTGTATCAAGGTCTAGAGGGCGGGGGGGGGGGGGGGGGGGGGGGTGAATAGACCTTGATTTTTAAAAACGGATTTTAAATTTTTTAAACTATACAGTTTAAACTCTGCAGCTGTAGAGTTGGAAAACTAAAGTTTGCAGCTGCAGACTTGTTAAAAATAAAGTCTGTAAGTTTCAAACACTTATCAAAGTTAGTGTTGTAATACTTTTGAGTATTTTGACACTTTAAGCAGCGGAAATAAGTAAAGTGTGTGAAGTGAAAAATCAAACAACCAGATTATGAAATATATGAATGATGCACTAAGCAATAAATAAATAAGTATGAAGATGTAGGAATTTGAATAGTAGGTAGTAGAGAGAGTTTATAGTGGTTTAGGGGTGTTGTAATCCTCCCACGTCCACTGTTACACCACGAAGGTGCCAAATTCACTAAGAATAATCACTTAGACACAAAGTTGTTCCCCCTAAGACTTATGATCTTCACTCAGAATACTCTAATCTAGGTTGAAACACAAAACTCACTCAGAACTACTCTCAATCTCACTTAGAACAACACACTCACTAAGAATGATATCCACACTAAGTGGAATACAAATGTAAATGTATAGTGAGGGAACAACAACGAAAGATACAACACAAATTCCTAGCCTCTAAGTCCTAAACCTTCTAATTCTTGAAGAACTGTAGACTTTTTGAGAACTGTAGACTTTGTGTAGGTTTGCTTGAGAGCTTGGGGTGGTTGTTGTTCGTCCTCTGAGGTCTCCTATCCTATTTATAGGAGTCTTGAGGGGTTCTCTAGCCGTTGGAGGGATTAAAAAATTTGAAATATTTTCTCCTCCAGCTTTGACTTCAGCTAATAAAAGCTTCTTGTCATGTAGCTCTGTCCTCAAAGTAGTATAAGTTGTCTTTTAGTGATGACTGCTCAAAAAGCTTTTAATCACTGAGGCACTCGTTTCTACTGACTAGTAATTAGCTCTGATAAACACTGAGACATTTCAAACTAGGTGAGATTGATTTTGCAATTTGCCTTTTTTTTTAATTAGACCATTTATTAAAAGGCCAAATAAGATATATGAGAATTCAATACAATTTTGATACATGGACAAAGGTAACATTTTAGAGTATGTATAGAGTGAAATTGATTCATACATGAATTATTGAAGAGTATTGGTTATTTTTATTAAAAAGTATTAGTTATTTTCACCGAAGGGTATTAATTGTCTTCACTGGAAAGTTTTAGTTGTTTGCTAAAAATAATCTAAGACTCTTTAATAAATATAAGTAATATTCTTCAGTGAAAGTAACTAATACTCTTTAATGAAAATAACTAATATCTTTCAACGATTCGTATATAAACCATTTTCACTCTATACTTTGTCAACAATTTATCGACACGTAAGCAAAATCATCCCGAAGACGATACATAAGCAAAATCTAATTCCCTATTAATATTATAGGTAGGGTGAAAATAGGCCTAGCCGAGCTAGGCTTTTTGTTGGACGGACTGTGCCTGCTATTTAATTTTTGGGCCTAAGCCCAGCCTATTAACTGTCTCAGGCTTTTTTCAGAGCCTTGACCTGATCTTTTTAATAAATAGGCCTGGCCTGAAAGCCTTTTAGGGGCCTTTTTAATCATGTTTACAAAATTATATTCAATAATTATATTATTATTAAATCATAACAATTAACTCTTTAAATCTTAGAATAAAGAATAAGAGCAATTTACCAAAGGATTATCAAATAATAGCATAATAACTAATTCAAATAATATATTAATTTATATTTAGCAATATTCTTACATATATATATATATATTAAATATTTATTATATTATATTATATATGTATTGTATTGTATTATTACATATTATATCATATATATATATATATATATATATATATATATATATATATATATATATAGTTAAATAAGTTGGCCTGTTGGGCTTAAAAAACTTACAAAAAAGCTCAAGTCTGGTCTATTTAAATAAATAGGCTTTTGAAAAAGTCTAACCCTGACTCGTTTATTAAACAAGCCGAACCGAGATGAACTTTAGATAGGTCGAGTCGTAGGCCCCTGTCGGGTAGTTTGGTCTATTCTCACCCCTAATTATAGGGGGTGGAATGGAGTGAATCATAATACATATTAAATGTAGAGATTGTGTAAGCTCATTAATGGAGAATGCTCTTGGGAGTTAACTTACTTGCAAGCTTGAAAAAAATTCTTTTCTTTTTTCATATTTTACTTTGTCCAACTTTTTTCACATTTTATTTTGTCCATCAAAGTTGATTGCTTACTTTTTTTTATACACCAAAAACTATATTTACTAGTGGTTTGAGTAGCATGTAGTATAAAAATTCTTTTAGTTGTTAGGCAAAGTTTAGAGGAAAATAGATTGTTACATAACCATTTCTAGAGTATGAGTTGTTTTATAAAGGGTATTAGTTGTTTTCACTAAATTGTATTAATTTTTTAGTGTACAAATTGTTTTCACAAATTAAAAAGTATGAACTGAAGGTAATAATTATTTCAATAAAGGATATTATTTATCTAACTAAAGAATATGAGTTGTTATATTAAAAAGTACTGCAAAATGATTTATATATATATACAAGTTTCACACGCAAATTAGTTATTTAAATACTATTATTAGCTTGGAGCATTCTATGACATGATTCAATCATTTGAAAATAAATAATTAAGTAATGAGTAGGTTTTATATGAAAATAGTTCATGATAAACTTATTGTAAAACCTGTTTTAAAGTATCGAATATTTGATTATAAATATTGAAAATTTTATTAGAAGTATCAAAAAATGGGGTAAAAAAAAATCTACAATATTTACAATATAATACAACTGACCCCAATTATTAATACCTCTGATGCGATTTTCGATACTTTTGATAAAATATTTAATACTTTAATTTTTTTTATAATAAACTTATCATAACTTACTTTCATATAAAAGTTTGCCTTAAAGTTATATGATTATTCCTAGAATACAATAAATCTTAATACACAATATTAATCTCTGCATATTAGAAGAAATTTTAAATTTTAGGTCTTACTTACTAATAAAATTGTATTAATTTTTTAAAATTTTTAAAAGATGTGCATATTTTTCAACATTGATTTTATTGTACATTATATTAATGCTATTCATTTTCTTTATTCTTTAATATTTGGATGAAAGTTATTACCGACGAATGAGCCCATGACCTTTTAGTCATAGATAGTGGAGTTTTAACCACTTGAGAAGTACAACTTTTTCCAATTGTAGTCCATTAACCACTATAAACATACAATGTAGTCCATTAATGTATTATAAAAAGCGCAGTATAATATTTTTTTCAATTAAAAATATAATAAATGTTGAATTAACACGATAAACAATTGGAGATATATTATATTTAAAAATATGAATCAATTATAAGATTGAAAATTACTTTTAAATATCTAATTTAGAATCAATATATATATTATACATCAATAGATGGATTTTGCAGTAGTTACCATAATTAAGGTTGGAATTCATTCTCTTATTAGGATTAGTTAGGTTATTTAAGGAATATAAATTAATTTGTTTAAATTTAAATCAAATTCCTTCCAATTATATTACTCTTTTTAATATAGGGTGTGTTTATCCCAAAAAAATATAGTTTAAGGGTCTATTTAAATTAAAAAAAAAAAAAGGTTTCTGGTTGTACATTTTTTTTATAAACAACGTATATTTTGAATAAGTGAATCAGTTTTATTGTAAATTAATTTACATTTTTATTAATTAATTTAATAGTAATAGTGCATAGTTAATTAAAATAATTAATAGTATTTTAAATTGTATAGTAAAACTTATTTTATCACAGGAAACTTGCTTCGTACTACCACAATTTTTTTTTTTTTTTTTTGTGATTTATGTATAATCCCTTTTTTCAGGATTATTCATCTGAAATCGATAGCTCGTGCAATCTCTCATAAGCCATTAATGACAACCCTGTCATTCAAATATTTTTTTATTCGAATCTACCGTTGGATGTTATTATTTGTTAATACGATTTCGGTCAGATACTCATAGGAAATATTGCATATTAATATTATTATTGGTTTCTGATAATATTTTATAAACTTTTTGAATTTTCAAACTTCTCGAAGCTTAACTGGACAAGATAATTATTACAACAAAACGATTATGTGATGTACTTAGATAGTACATTATACTTTTGTGGATTTTTTTTTAAAGAAAAACACACACATTATATAATGCAATAATAAAGTAATTAAACAACAAACCCCTAACACAAACGTGAATAAAAAATAAGTCCCCATTAATTGAAGAGAGAGTTTTGTGTGAGACAATCCCATGTATAAAATGGAGTTCCATTTTGAAATTTAAATATTACTTTGCTTTAAAATATAATTTGGGTAAGATCATAAACTGTTGAATTATATTTTATGTATGTGATGGAACCCGTCGCATATAATTATAGTGTTGTCTTGTACAAATTCTTGTCACAATTAATTCCATTGTGTAAGTGGTGGCCAATTCCTTCATTTAATTAATGGGTTTTCTTTTAGGAGAGTAAGCAAAATTAATTAATCTAAGAGAAGAATTAATTAGAAATTTAATATCGCTAATTGTAGTGTCCCGCGTAATATCTAACTGAATGAGTTTTTATTGCGATAAAATTGATTATAGTTAGTCGTTGATAGTAACAGGTAACAACCATATTTTTTAATTATTAATTTATTATTTAGATTTTTTAAATAAAAATTTAAATGATTAAAGTACATATGCATGTATCTTTTATTGACATAATATTATATAAAAACAGTTCATGATAAACTAATCATGAAACAATTTTAAAATTTTAAATATTTAATCAGAAGTATCATTAATTTGGTCTGTAATATTATATTGTAATTGTTGTGAATTTTTTAAAACCCAAATTAATGATAATTTTTATAATTTTTTTTATATTTCTAGTCAAATATTCGATATTTTAAAACAGTTTCATGATAAACTTATCAAGAACCATTTTTATATAAATCTAGTCATTGTTATTTTGGATACTTTTATTTAATTAGGGGTCTGAAAATGAACCCTAATAATTAGTAATCACAATATTAAAACTCGTAAGAATAACCAAATAAAAGTAATAAGAATTAATAGTCCTTAACCAAATATATACCTCAACGGTGTTTTTATGTTAGCCCATGATCAAACCATGCAACTTTGCTATTTGTTAAAAGTACAATCAGTGTACTTTGTATAAAATATCATATGCATTTTCAACGATTACTGGAAATATAAAAAAAAAAAAAAGTAGTATGTTTTATATGAAAACGTTTTATAATAAGTTTGGGCCTTTCTACGGTCAGTAGGGCTTTCGCTCTTCCTGACGTCAGTAACCCCTTTAATTACCGTTAGATCGAAGATCCAACGTATAATATATTTTTTAATGAATTGCACTTTGCATTAAAGCGTTTTCACTCTGCATATTGCAATCGCACTGTATCACTCTATAAATAAATTAGATTAATAAATATAAAATTACAAAAATATCCTTTTTAGTTTAAAGTAATTTATAATATTAATTAATTAACTTTTAATATTTCAATAAAACTCTTTTACATATTATTTAAATTAAAATTACAAATAACGTAATAAAAACATCTCAAATTTCTAATTCCAAATTTACCGTCTCATATTCTCGATACACGGCTTCCTCCGTCGTCCGCTGTACACGCATCACCGTCCGCCGTCCATGAATAGGAGCTAACATTTTTGCAACCCGCCGGTGTTATCGCGACCTCACTTCAGCATCGTTTGCTGGTAAGAGTATTTTTCTGGTTTTGTTGCCCTTTGCATAATTGTTTAATATTTTTTGGTGTTATTCCATGGCTATCAAATGATTTAGGCATAAGGGTTTCCCCCTTTGTTTCTCTCTCTCTCTATTTGTCTATATGCTTGTGAAGAATTCTCCAAATAAAAGGGGTTTAGGGGATATGAAACTCAAGAGACCTTTGTTTTCTTTAAATTCGCTTCAGTTGCGATAATCCAGGATATTCTTACTTGTTGGAGGAACAAAATTGATATTAAAGAATTGCGGTTAGAAATGGGACATGGTGTAGTCTTATTTTCTGGGCAACCTTGTTATGTTGTTGTTCTAGTGAAATGACAATCTACTAGGAAGGATATTAGCACTGTTTCAGGAACTATTAAAACCCTATCCTTGATTTTGGTTTGGTCTGATGATTAATTTGTTGTTGTGTTAGGTCTCAAGAGTTAAAATCCTAAATATAGTTGTAATGAAGTCATCTACTTGTTGTTTTGCTAATCTTGATTTTCTAAAATGAATTTCAATATGCACTTCTTGTGACCATTCATCATGCTATTTTCTTGTTTAAAGTTAACTTATTTTTTGGTTTCCCTTTCCATTAAAATTTGCACTTTACCTAACTTGTTGGTTTCTTTTGTTTCTCGTATATTTAGCTGTCAATTTTAAAGGAAAGAGAAAAAATGTGTGGAAGAGACAGTTACAGGCCATGCAGTTCCATGTAATAACAATACAGAAGTAGAAAAGAGTGGTACCTCTACAACTGAAGCTTCAAATACAAGAGATTACTAAAAAATTGAGGAGTATTGATATCTTTTATACTACAAAAACTATTGGTTTGGTCTCATGGTATTGAAGCTAGGCTGATGGTGTTGTATCTATGGTTGTTTGCATGCCTATTCCCTTTTAATCATGTTTTTTTTTTCCTAAAACTTTCTTTCTATTCAGGTGATTTACAACTATATTTGTGTAGAGCTATATATTGATTCTCGTGGATCACCGTCTATGTCTGAAATATATATCTTTCATGCTTCATGTATACATACCCTATGCTCTTAAGTTAAGGTTATGTTCCATTATGTTTTTTGTAATTTTATTATCTTCCATTACCAGCCTTCTTGAAAAGGTTATACGAACAGTTGGAGGATCTGCTGATGACATTGGGTGGCTACAAAAAGCTACGGACATGCCACCAGTCGATGATGGAACAGAGAGATTCACAGAAATACTTGATGACATAAAGTATTTATTATGTATAGTTCTCCACTTCAACTGACCAGTTATCCCTTCCTGTGTCAGACATGGTTCGCACAAGTTGCCAAACACCATGATTTACTTGTTAGTCCCAGGTAACAATAGCTTTATGTTGTTTTTGCTCATTTGTCTTGATTTGGTAATTAGAGTTGCCTCTCACCGTGCCTTCATATGAGGCTACTGAGAGAAACCCTTATTACACGTTATTTTAATTAGTTGGTTATATAAGTGGAGTATTTAAGACTAAATCCGGATTAAGTTTGCTAGTGTATGCAATTACTAATTTGCAGCTTTGGTAGCTTCTTTTTTACTGTTTTATCAGATTAATTTTGTTTATCACTAGTTGATAAGTTTTCCCTATATGTAGGTCTTTTAAACAGTGTTGTTTTAGGTTTAGTGGAATCCTCCTCTAAATGTTTAAAGGCAGCCAATATTCAAGGATATTTGTAAAATCTATTTGTTTATGTGTATGCTTATTGACTGAAGTTAAATGAATCACAGATGCAAGAAATGGAAAGTTTTTCTCGTGTAAGTATATGATAAAAAATGCATAGCAAGAACGCTCAACACATGCTCGTAATAGTAAATCCAAGTCTTATATGCAAGAAAGCATTTATTCTTTTATCCCACTTCACTTATTCACTCCAAGGAAGTAAATAGTAGGTGTCAATTTACATGTAAGAGTTGCTTGTAATTTACGGACTTTTTGATAGTTTCGTTATAAAGATTCCGGTGTGATGGTGCTGAGGTAGAATTCATAATCAAATTCACTTGCAGAGCATGACAAGATTGCCAAGCCATACGTATTTAAGCAGTAATCATATTCATGAGCGTTTGTTATGGTAAATTATGGCTGTCTTTAAGTAAAGAGTGTCTTATATTTGGAGTATTGCAATTCACATACCAAAAGGCATCAAAATAATGAGTTAGGAGCTGACAACACATGTATTCACTCACTTCTGTTATGTAGAATGGTATTGATGGTTACCACCCTTCTTGCTCTGTAGACCGTCATAATGTGGAGTCACTATCTTGGTTGATATATGGAACCAATCATAAAGAAAATTATTACTCCATTTTTATCGGGCAATCATGTACAATTACACGAAGGCAAATACTTCTATGCACCAAATGTTGCTCTTGCACAAAAACCAATGTTTTCATTTTTGTGCTTGCAGCAATGTGTTAAGAGAGTTGACGGTGATGATTCTGGGCAAAAGCAAAGAGAAAGGCCTGTGAAGGCCATGCTAAAAGGAAGGTCCAACACAAAAAACTAATGTAAATTTGAGTTCACGTGAACTCAATTTTTTAAAATATTATTATTATTTATATCCACTATTACCACTATATAATATGCACTATTATTGTTTAAAAATTAAATAGTATATTTTATAAAAAAAATATTTATAACAGTGCTATTTAAAAAAAAATAGTTCACGTGAACTCGGAATTTCAGAGACCTACTCAAGGTCACAGTTGAAAACTTGGGCAAGTATATGTATATTCGTTTAATTCAAGAATATATTGGTAATGGTATTCTTCCTGATTATTATATTGACAATTTTAATGGGAATTATATGGTGGGAGATAAATTCTAACAATACAATTTTAAATTCAATAAAAGAATACTTCAAATCACAATCTCGTATTTTCTTTAAATTTAAATTTTATTTTTATACGTGTAATATGGATTTCATATTGCAATATTGCAATATCAGGAGAGGAAGTGTGATAATTGACCAAGTAAACTATTCTCTTATGAATTTGTGTTTGTTAATTTTTTATTCTGTTTCTTTTCTCCGGAAAATAGAAGGATGAAATAAATTCAGAGATCGTGAATGCAAAGAGGCATAAAAAAGTTAAGCTGCTTAATTATTTATGTTTGTAATATGCTAATAACTAGAACTGAAATGTGCTGTAATTGAAACGTGCAAGTAAAAATAATGTAACATGCATGTTAAAATAATTGTAATGTGTGGAATAGATACACTAAATGTATATGAGACTTGGTGTTTATGTAAAACTGTTGGAAAAGATTTTGAAATAGAGAATGTCAATCTCTACTTTGGAGAGTTGAAAAAAAAGTTAGAGAAGATTGGTTATGATTGTCAAACTCAATTGGAGAGGATTTTAAGTTACAAATAGACCGGATCGGTACGGAACGGAGCGAAGAAACAGATGTTTTACCTTTTTTAATCATTTAAAAAAAATTGATGCATGCACATTCACACGAATGCTACACAACTTCAACTACAATCAACATATATCATTACAAGCTCGAATATAACACATTATATGATAATGAATGGTTAAAAAATTCACGTAAATCACCACCAATAGAGTATTTAAACTACAGTATATAAAAAAAGATCTTGTGAATGGAAAGTGCAATATTAAAATTACGTTAATCGACATAGGGTACACTATATCCAAATTTTTTTGTAAGAAATGAATACACATGAACAATCTATATATATATATATAAAATAGAAGTGAGGAGAGAGAAAATATTGTATTTATTGGAGCAAGTGAAGTACACTTGCTTTATGGTGTAATAGTGAATCTCACTCTCCACCAAAGAGAGTGGATTAATCTTAGCAATTTCTTTTCATTTTTACTTTGCACCAATAATTTCAAAATTCTTTAACTTTTTAATTTTAAATCTATTTTCAATACACTATATATCAAATTAAATTGTCATTTGAACATTTCTAATTTAACATATATATTGCACAAATAAAAAGAAAAATCATATTTAAAATATTTATTTTATTATTAAATATTTTCTATTGACTTTAACTATATGATTTATTGATTTTAAATAATTTTTATTTTGAATATAAGTTTTTTAAATATTGAAATAATTTTATGAATTTTAGTATTTCTTGTGAATTTAGTATACAATTAAATAATTATAATACTCACATATATATACAATATAATCTTTACATATTAACTGATTTATGAATAAAATAAATTTAATTTAAGCTTTTTTTTTTATAATCGTTCATTGTACACTCTAGAGTTTAAAATTTATAATATTTTATTCGTGCATCGCACGGGAGAAATACTAGTATATATAAAAGTAGAAATGAGGAGAGAGAAAAAATTGTATTTGTTGGAGCAAGTGAAGTGCACTTGCTTTATGGTGCAATAGTGAATCTCACTCTCCACTAAAGAGAGTGAATTAATTTTACCAATTTCTTTTCTTTTTTACTATGCACCAATAATTTCAAAATTATTGAACTTTTTAATTTTAAATCTATTTTCAACACACTATATATCAAATCAAATTGTCTTTTAATTTAACATATATATTGCACAAATAAAAAGAAAAATTATATAAAAAATATTTATTTTATTATTAAGTATTTTCTATTGACTTTAATTATATGATTGATTGAATTTAAATAATTTGTATTTAGACTACATACGTTTTTTAAATATTATAATAATTTTATGAATTTTAGTATTTGTTGTGAATTTAGCATACAATTAAATAATTATAATACTCACATATATATAATATAATTCTTACATATTAATTGATTTATGGATAAAATAAATTTAATTTAAACTTTTCCTTTATAATCGTTCTTTATACAATCTCGCGTTTAAGATTTATAATATTCTATCCGTGCATCGCACGGGAGAAATACTAGTGAAATTAAAAGAATAAGAAATTAAATTTAAATAATTTTGATATACAACTAAACATATGTTAATGTTTTAAGAACTTAATAAGACAAATAATATTGTGTTTGTATTCTGAAAATAAGAAAAAATCATTATATTGTTTACTTGTACTTGAATTCAATAACATTATTATAATGTTTGATAAATAATAATTAAAATTTAATACATATTTAATTCGGTTCGGTACGATACAGTTCAATTCAGTTACATTCGACTTTTCGGTACGGTTAGTTTGATAATATCTAGATTCGTACCAAAAAAATATTCGGTTTGGTTTCAATACGGTTAAAATAAAAAAATCCACGATTTTTTCGGTACAATTCTTTTTCGGTGCAGATTTCAGTAAGAATTCGATAATTTACGATTTCCGTGAACAACCCTATCCAGTAGTACTAGGAGAATATGAAATCCGGGTAAGAGAAACCTTGTTCAAATTAAAATATGCACCCTCCACAAAGTTGGGTTAATAAGTCTATTTACGCTATATATTTAAGAGATGGAAACTCCTTCTATTTTGGTTGCGAAGTTTAGTTACTTTTCCAATCCAATTAATTGAAATATAATATATTTTGTCATTCAAATTATTGACTAACTAATGTTTACTCAAGTTGGGCCACCTACCACTTATATTTAGTGGGAGACACTTCCCTTAAGCTAAAATCGAGTAGGTAGCTTAACCCGTCTGGCCATTAGGTTTCTCACTAGGGAGTAACCCAAATTCAATTTTCTTTTAGAACGAATTAAGGGAGTTATAAGATGACTTGAAAAATTCTTGGAGTATTTGGGTTCTTGGTGAACTAACTTCTAACTACTAACAACTACTCCCTCCACTTCAAATTTGTTTGCTAGGTTACTGTTTGCACGGGTTATAAAATATAATTGTTTATTAATATTTAAAGTGATAAAGTAGATAATTTTGGTTATTAGTGTATGAAAAATATAATATTAAAAAATATTGTTACTTTGTTGCTAAAAATGAATGTAGCAAACAAATATGAAACATGTCTTTTTGACGATATAGCAAACAAGTATGGGACAGAAGGAGGGAGTAACATTTACCCATGAAAAGAAAACCCCCCTTTTAAGCTAAGAAATCAATTACTCAAATCTCAAGATGAGGGATGCTACAATTATAATCAAATCAACCAAAATGATTGAGGATGTATTTTCAAACTCAAATTAAAATAAGTCTTAAATTCTAAAATTTAAATCCAAAATATAACATAATGTTATGAATAAATCTGTATTTTTAATATTTTTCTGTATTTTTTTTGGAACAAGAAGGGAGTGGGAAGATAGAGAGAGAATTTAGGAGAGAGAAATTGAGACTAATTTCTGATAATATTCCAAAAGCCTAAACGGCATTTTGTAGTAGGGAGACTTGAGACAACTATAATTAAAACTAGATAGAGGACCACATTGCAAAAAAAGAAATTAACTAAAACTCAATTGCAAAAATAGAAAACAACTCTCATGTTTTGTTAATTGCTAACACTTGTCCGCACCTCCCCATGAGGTTAAATACGTAGTCCCTTGATGCTATTCGGACCAACCTTCTCAAAAGTACCATTAGTTCCAATTTGTGGCTCTCCAAATTCAAACCTACTTTCTCTTTCTTCATCTCTTTCTTCTTTCCCCAAATCACCATTGTTAAATTCTTCGATCACTCCCGAATTCGCCATTCTCGTAACACATTACCTAAAAGTTACAAACACACTCTGAATCTTATTTGAACAACGTCACAATCCTTTTGTACTTTATTTTATCTTTTTGGAGGTCGAGGTGGTTTTCAAGTTGGGGACCGTGCATCAAAAGATACAAGCACGGTTTCTAAGAGAGAACCTTACTCAACACAACAACACTTCATCGAAATATGTACAGTATTTTAATAAGTTCAATTGTTTCTTGGTAAAAATCAAATCCCATGACCCCCAATTATATTACTCCTATATTTTACTTTTACCCACAATTGAAAAGTGTACATGGTTGTTCTATAATTTCTCTGATCTTGAGGCATGATAAAGTTTAAAAAAGGTTAAGGATGAGTAAACTAAACTCTCTCTTATGCTTATTGTAACTTATTTCACGATTCCAGTTCAACATCTTAGGTACTATCCCTCACGTTTAGGGTCTTTCTCTCTCTAAGTCTTAGAGTCTTTCTTCTCTTTCATTGAGATAAAACGCGTCCCTTCATCTTCCTTAGGGTTTTTCAATCAAATTATCTAGTCTTTTCAAATTTTCTCCAATCTTTCCCCAAGTTGTGCTCTGTTTTGGTGTGCATCCCCTGTGCGTTACCTTTGGATTTTGGTGTGTTATCGTGTGGTTTCTGGCAGGTCCTGTGACGTGGTGCATCTCAAAATGGCATCAAGCAGTAAAGGGAAAGGGGTGCTATGGAAAGAAGAAGAGAGCATTACGATTGACATGGAGGAGAATGAACAGGTCCAGCTACAATCTCTTTGTCTTATTGGTAAAGTCCTTACTGATAAGCCGTTTAACGCATATGGTTTCCTTGAAACAATGAAAAGGGCAATGAAAACATCTCGTGGCTTCGTGGCAAAGGAAATAGGTAATAATCTGTTTTCATTTCAGTTTCGATCAAGAAGCGATTTAGATGATATTTTAAAGCGTGAACCATGGCATTTTGAACGAAATCTTGTTATGCTAAAAGAACTAGACCCAGGTGAGCAACCATCATCTGTCTGTTTTAAAACAACTGGGTTTTGGATGCGATTGTATGATCTACCCCTGGCTGCCAGAACAGAAAGAAATATCAGAGTTATAGCTAGTTGTTGTGGAGAGGTCATTGAGGTGGACTTACAATCGATGGAGGGGCTGGGTCGAAGTGTCCGAGTACGAATTATATTGGATATATCTAAACCTCTGAAATCTGGAATGCGAGTTGATGTAAAAAAATAACGCTTCAGTCTGGGTCCCTTTCAAATATGAGAGGCTCCCATCCTTTTGTTACGTGTGCGGCATGATGGGGCATATGAGACGGGAGTGTGATCTTACAGATGAGTCCTTGGATATTATGTAGCTGCCGGACGAAAAGCTTCCATATGGGGAGTGGCTCAGAGCATCTCCATTGAGAAAGGCTTCAGTGAATGTTGAGGTGAAGAAGAAAGAGAGGGGTGATCTATCTGTAAGACATCGTCTTTTCGATTCTTTTAAAAAGTATCTTTTGGAAGGAAAAACAGATGAAACTGAAGATAATGAGGCCACATTCGCATCTCATGATTTGGCTCTCATACAAGGAGTCGATAATATTAGCAAAGAACTTGAGAAAGTGATAGTTAGTGGGAGAGCAGAGACAACTATTGGCTATGATAGAGAGAATAAAATTGAGAAGTGCAAGGGCGACAATTCAGATACTCCAAACATCTTTTCAAAAACAATAGATTCCCCCATAAACCAACCAACATCACTCGATAAATCATCCACTCACCAATTACCCACACCAAATGGCCAAAACAAACAAAAACAAAAGCCGTCCTCCAATCTGCTGGCACATGATCCCCTTATCCCAACATCAGACCTTTTCAAAATTTGCCAAAACAGTTTAAATCCTTCATCAGTTATCATACCAGAAATCCTACACAACACCCCTTGCAAATCTGAACCTTTGTTCCCTACAAAAAAAGAACCACTCACAACCTCTCAGAACACCTACCCAGTCAACTTGAAGTCCATTACAAACAATGAACCAAACTCTAAATCCATCCTTAGTATTGGCTCTCAGGTGCCAGGAAAAATCATCAACAATAAGCCATCAGTCTTCGATAGAGAAAGAGGGGGTAAGAAGGAAAATCCAAAAATAAGGCTATCACAGCTCGCTAGGAAAAGAAAAGTTGAAGGAAGTGAGTCAGACGGAAGCGGGGATAAACGAGGCAGGGCTAATGAGGAAGGGACTACCACAGAAGCTTTAACGGCGGAGGTTGCTCAGCAACCCCGCCGATCACCATGATTGCCTTAAGTTGGAACTGTCGCGGGCTTGGGAACCGGGCGACAGTTCGAGCTTTGAAAAGGTTCCTACATGAGGAAGATCCGAGTATAGTCTTCCTCATGGAAACAAAGTTATTATATACTCAAATGGTTAAATTGAACTCACGAACCCTCCACTTTAAAGGTTGTTTCCCGGTGGATTGTGAAGGTTCGGGGAATGCAAGGAAGTGGGGCTTATGCATTCTCTGGAAGGAGGAGGTATCGTTCTCCCTTACTTCATTTTCTAGAAATCATATCTCGGGTGATGTAAGGATAGATGTGAGTGGAGGACAGTGGCACCTTACCGGTATTTATGGATGGCCGGAACAACAAAGGCGTAGTAAAACTTGGCAACTTCTAAGGAGAATCAGTCCTGGTTTGGGGATCCCATGGCTGTGCGTGGGAGATTATAATGAAATTTTGTGGTCAACCGAAAAGCTGGGGGGGAATAGTAGAAGAACGTCGAGCATGGAAGAGTTTCGGTCTACCATCTCTGATCTCAACCTTCAAGACTTGGGATATCATGGATATCAATTCACTTGGTCTAATGTGAGAACTGGAGAAGATAATGTACAGGTTCGTTTGGATAGAGCCTTGGGGAATTCTTATTGGAGAATGGTCTTTCCAATCCACAAGGTCCGACACCTGGTACGGCTCTGTTCCAATCACGCTCCTATCTTGGTGGATTTTGTAACTTCAAATTATGATCCTTCGGTTAGGCAAAAAAGGAAAGGAAAACCTTTTCGGTTCGAAAAGATGTGGATAAATCATGCTCAGTGTGAGGAAATTATTCAGAAGGGATGGGATAAGGAAAATTAGGTAATAAAGTTTGAAGAGAGAATTAAAAGCTGTAGTGAGAAGTTGCGAGCTTGGGATGTTGTGGTCTTCGGCAACACTGGTAAAAAGATTAGAGAAACCAAAGAAAGAATGGCAAGACTCCAGTTACTTCCACCTGATGAGATAAGAGTACAAGAGATGAGTAACTTGAGGACTGAATTGGATGATCTATTGAAAAGAGAGGAGACTCTTTGGTGCCAAAGGTCTCGGGCTTTGTGGTTGAAGGAAGGGGATCGCAATACCCCATTTTTCCATAAACGAGCCTCAAATAGAAAAGAAAAGAACACGATTAGAAGACTCCGAAAGGCAGACGGGGAATGGGCAAAAGGAGATAAAGAGGTGGGGAAAGTGTTGTTGGACTTTTATAGGGAGTTGTTCACATCTGTTCAACATGATCAGATACACCAGATTGTGGATGCAGTAGAGCCACGAGTGACCGAGGACATGAACGAAAACCTCAACCGCCCCTACACTGTGGAAGAGATCAAGAGAGCACTAAAACAAATGCACCCCACAAATTCGCCCGGACCCGATGGTATGCCTCCACTTTTTTATCAAAAATTCTGGCACATTGTTGAGTCCTCCTTTGTTACTACTTGTTTAGATATATTGAATAATGAAGCTGATCCCTCTACCCTGAATCTCACTTATATTGTTCTGATTCCAAAAATTAAAAATCCTGATTGTGCTAAAGATTTTAGACCCATAAGCTTATGTAATGTCATCATGCGCGTCATATCTAAGGTTATTGCTAATCGTCTTAAATTTGTGCTCGACCATGTGATTTCTCCTTTTCAAAGTGCATTCATACCTAATAGAATGATTTTGGATAATGCAATGATTGCTTTTGAAGTGTTCCACTATCTCAAAAAGAAGAAAAAAGGGAGAAAAGGTTATCTTGCTATGAAATTGGTTATGTCAAAAGCATATGACCGTGTGGAGTGGGACTTTTTGCAGTGTATGTGTAAAAAATTAGGTTTTAATGATAAGTGGGTGGCCTTGATTATGCGATGTGTTATGACAGTCTCGTATTCTATTCTTGTAAATGGGGAACCATCTGATATTTTTATCCCTCAGCGGGGGCTCCGTCAAGGGGACCCCCTATCCCCTTACTTGTTTCTCATATGTGCAGAAGGACTGTCGTCTCTGTTGAGACGGGCTGAATTTAGGGGCGAGCTTACAGGTGTTAAAGTTGCTAGACAAGCCCCTCCGATTTCCCACTTATTCTTTCCTGACGACTCAATTCTTTTCTTTTGATCTACCCAACATGAAGTTAACAAGGTGAAAGAGATAATTGGGCTTTATGAGGTAGCTTCGGGACAACGAGTGAATTTAGATAAATCAGAACTTATGGCGAGCGGAAACATTTCCACAAGTGAAAGGGACAATCTGGGATCTCAACTTGGTGCAAGAACGGTGGAGGTATATGCTAAATATCTGGGGCTTCCAACACTTTTTGGACGTTCCAAAAAGCAAATTTTCCAGACTATTGTTGATCGTGTGTTAAGCAGGATGAAAGATTGGAAAGAGCAATCTCTTACTAAAGCAGGGCGTGAGATTATGATAAAGAGTGTTATTCAAGCAATTCCCACCTATGCAATGGGATGTTTTCTTTTTCCGCGTGAAACGTGCAAGGATATTGAGCGAGCAATTGCAAGATTTTACTGGGGATCAAATGGGGAAGAACGAAAAATGCATTGGGTCAAATGGAGAAAGCTAACCCAATCTAAAGAATATGGCGGTTTGGGATTCAGAGAGATATTTTTGTTCAATTTGGCTATGGTAGCTCGACAATTTTGGAGACTAAGACAGAATCCTCAGTCCATGGTCGCAAAATTTTTCAAAGCCCGCTACTTTCCTAGGGGTGAAATTGATACAGCAGGGATTGGCTTCCAACCGAGCTATATCTGGCGCAGCCTAATTAAATCCAGAAGTTTGATTTCTGAAGGTTCGGCGTGGAGAGTTGGTAATGGGGAGAGTATTTCAAGCTACAAGGACAGATGGATTGGTGTACAAGCTCTCCGACGCCCGTCTCCATGTACTTCTCGTCCCGACGCTTTTCATAAAGTCTCGGATTTCATTGATTCTCAGCAGGGCTCGTGGATTGTGGAGCGTGTAAGGGGATGTTTTAGTCCTGAAGATGCAGAGGACATACTTGCAATGCCTATCAGCAGACGACTTCCCCCAGACAGAGTTATTTGGAATTATACAAAAAATGGAAACTATACGGTAAAATCCGCTTACCATCTCGCGGTATCTAAATTTTCTGAATATGTCATGGATCTTCCATCCTCGAGTGGTAAGAATCCGGTGTGGAAGAAATTGTGGGAGTTGAAAGTCCCTCCTAAAATTTGCCACTTTTTGTGGAGGGCATGCGTGGACGCCCTTCCAACAAAGGAAAACCTGGGGAAAAGGGGTGTGTTGCTGGATGCTGCTTGTGGTTTATGTGGGGAGGCAGCAGAATATGGTTCTCACGTTTTGCTTAAATGTCAAATGGCCATACATACATGGGGCCAGGCTCCTCTTCGAATTAATAACTTTCACCACCCGATGGCAGATTTCAAACAGATTTGCGGGCAAGTGTTAGATCAACTCCCTTACAGGGGTAGAAACCTTTTTGCATTAATTGCGTGGAATCTATGGCGAGCTAGGAATGCATTTTTTTTAGGATTGCTGGCCCGATCCAAAGGAGATAATAAAAAACTCTTTGTGGCAACTCGAAGAGATTGAAGAGGTAGTAAATCCACAAACCCAGCTGGTGTATACAAGAAACGATATCACTTGGTGGGTGCCACCTTCACAGGGTACTTTGAAGCTTAACTCAGATGCCGCTGTCTACGGGGATGGTAGGGTGGGTTTTGGTTTTGCTGTCAGGGACACAAATGGCGAAGTTTTAATTACTGGTGCAAAAAGACTAAAGGCAAGAGGTAGTAGTACCCTTATTGAGGCTCTGGCACTCAGATTTGCTTTGAAGAGCACTATGGAAGCGGGCCTCGGATGGTTGGCTGTTGAGACTGACTCGGAAAGTCTTGTTAAGGCAATTAAGGGTGAGATTGAAAGTGAGTTTTACATGATGCTCGTGGTGGATGATATCAAGGAAATGGCAAAAGAAATGAACTGTTCAAAGATCTCCTATATCAAAAGAGGAGCTAACAAGCTTGCACATGCCTTGGCTCACTTTGGCGAGGGTGATAAGTTTGAATATATTTGGAATGATGAAATTCCTTTTTCTTGTAAGGCCTTTCTAAACAATGATGTAAGGCATATGCCTATTAACTTTTGAGTAATGAAATATCCGTTTCCCTGTCAAAAAAAAAAAAAAAGAATAAATAAATACGCTTTTCCGTTAAAAAAAAAAAAAAGGAAAGAGGTACCCATTCTCTGCCATTATATAATTTAGGGAAGGTATATGATCTCTTCCTTTTTCTTTTATATATAGTTTGGGAAATATATTTTTAATTATAAATTGTATGGAAAGAAATAGTAAGTACAATAAAATGTTTATTACATAACATAAATTATAAATTGAGGTTTTATTTGCAACAAGTCAAAAAAAAAAAAAAAAAGTTCAACATCTTAGGTTTCATACTCCTCACTTTGATAATTTCTACATAATGATACATTCAACTAAATAATCCTTTCAAACTGCATTATATTGGACAGCCTACAAGAAAAAAAATCAAGGATAGCACATTTAACAAATATCCATAATCCCACTTCAAAACAATGAGTAGGCAAAGGAAGCTAAACTGCAATAGTCTGCAAAGGAGGACTCCTCTGTGCTTTTTCTGATGCAAGAGAATACTGTGAAGAAAATAAAATTAAAAAAAGTCGAGGCTCTAGTATTGAACAGCCCCTTGTTTGTTCTGGAATTTTTTTGTCAGTTTCCAGTTTCTGTTGGTTCCGAAATATTATCTTTCAATTCTTTGGTCCCCGACCCTACTCCCTTCGCACTCTATCTCTAATTGAATAGTTTATAATAGCACAATCACATCCACTTTTCCAAACATGATTTGATATCCATTGCAAAATTCAACTCCTCCAGTTACATAAATAAACACAAAGTCTTACTATTATCCAATACTCCCAAAAATTCCAATTCCCAGGTAGTGAAGTTCTTAAAAGCTGCAGTCCATGCAGGGCTATATACATGTCAAATAATATGAATTACAAGTCAAAACTGTTTTCCTAAATTACAATTAACAAACAACTCGCAATAACAGCAATAGGGAAACCTCCGGTGCATCTTCTGAGGGAACAAATGCTGAGAATGAGGTAAATTCCCATGACTAAAACTTATAGAAAGAAGGGAGCTGGAGTTTTGAGGATACAGTTTGATAATATAATTCCAAATCATTGCCTTTATATATGGTTTTAAAAGTTTCACAGTTTAAAACATTATGCAGGAAGAGCTAGGCAGAAAAACTGAGATGAAATCATGAAAGCCATGAAACCTATAACCCATCCTCTGGTAAAAAAAACTCCCAGAGGAAAAACAAATTCTTACACTGACAACTCAAATGTCATAATACCACGCAAGCTTTTATATTCGAAGAATTTACACATTCAAAACTTAAGAATATTGTAATCCAAATTTAATCATAGGGTACGAAAATAGAGCCAACTGGATAAAACCTCAGGCACATCTTCGCTAGAGAATCGAGTTGGTGAGATATAAATAATCATAATGACAACTCAAAACAATTAACAAGACCACCATTAGTCTTCATCCAACTAATTAAATGTGAGACGGAGAAGCGGATTTGCTTCTCGAAATTAATTACAACACATTAATAATGTAGGTCAAAAAATCGAAAATCAAACAACGAATGACATGAAAAATGCTGCCGAATTGGCAATCACACAGGCCATTTAAGAACAGAGAGAAAAGATGTCAATTCAAATCTGAACACATTGAGACACCAAGATCAGCAAACACCTTTGAGGAATTCAACTAATGCAAAACAAATTGAAAAACCCAAATTCATTACAACCAATAATGGAATCAATTGCCCATCATAATTGAAAACAATATTCACAGGAAGAAATTGAAACAACCAACCTACAAGAGAGGGCGGTGGGAGGGGCAGCGTCGGAACCTTGAAATCCAGAATATGAGAGGGCGGTGATGGCTGCGCGAAGAGGCGACAACGGCGCGAGGAGGAGCCGGCGATGGGAGGGAGCAGCGGCGAGAGGCGAAGGATGAGATGAAACTTTAATGGGAAGAACTGAAAAAAAAACGATTAAGAAAAAAAATTAAAGGAATTAGAATGAAAATTGTGTTTTGATTTAATTTCAAAAATTAAATAATTTTTAAAAAACTCTAATTTTTTTAATTATTATAAAAAGATAAAAGATTAAAATAATTATTTTTAAAATAAAAACACTATAAGGATATTTTTGTAATTTTATAATTTTTTCTATTAAAAAATATATTTTTTCTTTGGGCGAAGGTAGATCGCAAAAGGCGAAATTAAATGACGTGTCAAGTTCTTATTGGTTTACTGACGTCAGAAAGGGCGAAAACCCTACTGACCATAGAAAAACCCAATAAGCTTAACATGAAATAGTTTTAAAGTATCATTAATCTCATCAGGAGTATCATTAATTTGAGTTCAAGAAAATCTAAAATAATTTTCTTGAACTCAGACTAATGATACCCCTGATGAAATTAATGATACTCCCGATAAGATTGATGATACTTTAAAATTGTTTCATGATAAACTTATCATGAACTATTTTCATATAATACTTTGCCTAAAAATAAATAGTAAAGTTTAAACATCTTGAATAATTCGCAATACTTATATAAATATATGGTAAAATGAATTCAGTTCAATTTATTTAATAAATACGCACAAATGACGTGAAATCTTCTCACCTAATGTTTCATGTGTATATTGTAATGGTGAAGAAGTAGTACTTTTCAAATAATTTTTTTAAAAACTAAAAGTGATACTTAAATTTTCTTACTATTTTTATTTTCAATACCAATATCATTTTATTTATTAGAGAAGTACTATTTTTTTTTTCATTGCACATAATACACCCGCTATCACGCAAAATTTGTTCGTTATAAAAAAGGAATATATTTTTATGAGGAAAAACAAAATTGACCGAGTAAGCCGATATCAGCCAAATTCTTTGCTTAAAATGCGAATCAAATAACCAATTCATGGGTCTAAATAATAATAAAAATAATAAATAATATTAACAATTCCTAATCTAACCAATCGAACTTGTTCTGTTCCAAAAGCGTTGCTCCCTAGTCCCTAGCATCAAGAAAAGCAAGATACTTAAATGAAATAATAGAAACATAACTAAAATCATTATTTACCTAATACTTATAACTATCAACAACCCAATTTTTTTTTTTTTGCTAAAGTGTTTCCGAAACTCTATAACGTCAAAAACTATATTTCATCCCCGATTCCCACATATATCAGATGTAATTGGTATTTGACAGTGATACACCAAAATATCAAGTTAAATTCATGATTTTTTTTAAAATGTTATTAGTTGTTAGTAGTTAGAAGTTAAATTCATGACTTATAAGTAATTTTTATAACAAACTCTTGCGTGAGACCGAGATATATGAGACAGGTTATCCATTGTCCTTAAAATATGATAATTTACTCGTTAAAGTAATGCATATTAGTCACTAACGTACGTTAAAGTTTAATTTAATCAAATAATTGACTAATTGAGGTAATATAGTACTATGATATTTCAAAAATTACTTGTGTCTAATTAAACTATTACAAATTAATATTGGTTGCAGTAATATGTTATGAAACATTAATACTATTGCATATTACTTATTAAAGTATTACTTATTGCAAGTTATAGTAGCATAATCTTTATTCAAGAACCTGCGGGCCTTTCAGAATTTTATCAAGCACCTTTTCATCAGTTTCTAAACATCTTGTACGTTTGTGCAAGGAAGAGGGGAGAGAAAACATGAATTTTGAGAGAAATAAAAAAAAAATGCAAAACCATCCTAATAAGATCAATAAGAAACGAACAAAATTTTGATATATGAAGATAATGTAAAAAAATTGAACACATGTCTAAAACAATCTTTTTCCTGGTCAAAATACCATCCTAGTATTTGAAATATTCTTCATGAAAAAGGGAAGAAATTGTTTATTTTGTTATGGATCATAGTAAGTCCAGGTTAAGAGTTTGCCACCTCGACATTATAAATTTGTAGTCCAAAAGAAAATACCCAAAGGAGAAAGACTACAGATTAATTAACTGAATAAATAGCTTAGGTTAACTAATTGAAGCGATCTTCTTAAAAAAAAAAAAAAAAAAAAAAAACCTAACTGAAGCGATCTAAAGCTGAATCAACAAGAAAGGCCCAAATGCATACGACCCAAATATTATTAGGGCCCTGAAGTCGTATTGGGCTTTTATGTGTGCGCTCTTTGTCGAGAGCTTCTAACAGATTATTAAGGGGATGGATAAATACCCTCCATAAATAGAAAATACACCTATATTTATTGTAAAAAATCCATTATGCCCTTGTTTGAAAAAACCTAAATTATTTCCTTTTTTTTTTTTCTCTTCTACGGTCTCTCAGAATGGGCTTTTCTTTCAAAGTGTTGCCCTGCTGCCGCCCCAAATAACGCCGCCACCACCGCCGGTGCATCTCTCTCTACGCTCAGATTTTAGAATTGAAGAAAATCTGTACATAAATAAGGTGGATGAGTTATTCTTTATTTTCTTCTTCCTCATTTTTTTTATATTCCTTCCAAAAAATTTACGCTGGAGAAGAATTATAGTTTTCTGAATCAAATCGTTTGCCCCTTTTCTCTATCAATTCTAAATGAAAACATTAGAATTGATCTTTTGTTCTTTGATTTTTTTGCGTTAAATTAGGGCATAAAGGGAAAGAAACTCACTATTAAATTGGGGTCGGACAGGGGTGGTCGGCCCCGATGGACGGTGGACGCCGCCGGTCGGCGGCGATGGGCAGCGAATGCTGCGGTGGGCAGTGGTGGACGGACAAGGTGTATTCTTCCAAATTAAAATGAAGGGTAGTTCAGAATTTTAATAAAAAAAAATTACTTTGGAGGTGTATCTTCTTATAATGGTGGTGTATTTAGCTGGGCCCGATTATTAATTGATTATAAATCACATGTGGACAGATTTTGAGAAGGATTAAGGTGAAATAGATGAAAAATGATTCAAGCAATAAATAAAATTGCAGAGTAACTTTCTCGCTTTTTTTTAGGGTCGTTTAAAAAAAAAAATTATTTTCATAAATGACTAAAAACAAAACTTCATGTATTATTAAATAAATATTTTTTTAAGCAATTTTTCCTTTACTTTTTTTACAGCTACCCATTTTTTTTAGTCAATATGTTGATTCACCGTGTATATTTTATAAATAATTTTTTTAAATAAAATAACAAAAAAGAAAAAAGGAAAACTTACTTCGAAGGGAGTATATTTTAAGAATTTGACTAAAAGTACATCATTTTCAAATTTATTAACTTTTTTTACTTCATATAAATCAATTTGAATTTTTTAAAAGACACTACTTGCAATGAGTCCTGACCCTAACAATGGATTCCACTCAACCTTTTGTATTTTGGGGTTATTATATGCACATTAATTTTCATGCAATATGTGTTTTATTTCTTTTGGCATTACGGTATATTTTAATGTTTCAATACAAACACATACAATGATATTTGTTAAAACATGATAATAATAAGGGTGTTTGGTTTAAAATTTTCAAATGATAATGAAGTTTGTTTTTTTTTTTTTATATATATATCTATTCTCTCTTATTAAATATAATATTATTGAGGAAAGAGTTGTTCAGATGATGGCTGCATTGTTCATGTTATACCCATATTTTAAAATAGAAATGAACAACAGATGGTTGTTGGTAAGAAAATATGAGAATGATCGTAGAAAATGAAAAGGATAATCAAAATATGATAGTGATTATCTTATTTAGGAGTGGAAATAATAAGTTTTTTACTCTCATGAATCATCATAATTCTAACCGACCCCCCCCCCCCCCCAAAAAAAAAAAAATTTAAAAAGTAATATGAACTGCTTCAACAATATGCAAGTTGTTGCATTATTGTTTCTTCATTATTTCATTAGTAGGTCTCCAGTAAAATTTGTTTGTAATATGAAATTGATACAATTATATATATTCATTGGGGCCATTAAAAACATTTATTGGTGCCATTATAAGTAACACTGTAATTTCAGTTTATAAGTTTAATGATATCATACATGTAATAATATCAATGTTGTAGAAATTGAAAATCGCCAGTCGGGCGGTTACTGGCCGACTAGCGCATAGGAATTCTTTTTTTTTTTTTTTTGAGTTTTTTTGAATCAGAAAAGAAAACCAACCAACATTACCAAGACTTCCAATTTAAAACAACAATTTGTGATTCACCCATAACAACATTCAAAAATAGAGAAGCAAAATTGGGGAATAACTTGTACCTGAGAATGTAAGCGGTGGCGGAGGCGACGCGGGCGGGGACGCGGTGGGCGGTGACGAGCAGTGCGCCGTCATCTCTTGGTCCTTGAAGGGTTTGGGTTTGCTGGAAACGAATGTATTGCTGGCCGATTTGGGACTTTGAGATTTGAGTTTGTTGCCCTAACTTAATTTTTTTTTTCAAAATGTTGGCCGCTCAGGATTGTCTAGGACCGCCGAGGGAGCCTAGGCGGGGAAAAGTCGACCGAAGCCTAATACAACCGATTTGGCGGAAATCGCGGCAGGCTGGGGCCGCCAAGCGCCTAGGCGTTCGCTTAACCCGATTTTTGCAACACTGAATAATACTCTCTCCGTCACAATTTTGTTTTCTCATTTGCTAAAAATGTCTGTCCCAATTTTGTTTTCCCATCCCTAAAATGGAAACTACTTTATTTATATTACTTTATTCACCATTCCCAATACTACTTTATTAATTTAAATACTACTTTATTCACCATTCATCATTCTCAATACTACTTTATTCATTTAAATACTAAAATTCAATTCTCGCATTAAACTCCGCGCATAATCAAAAGGGAAAACAAAATTGGGATGAAGGGAGTATTAACTAATACATCTAATGATACTAATCTTATACTCCCTCCGTCCCATAATTGTTTGCACACTTTCCTTATTCGTCCGTCCCACAATTGTTTGCACACCCATAAAATGAAACATTTTTATAAACTTCACCCTCACAATATTTACATATTTACAGAAATTGTCATTACTTTTTACTTTTTGGGCCCAATACACTCAATTCAACCACTTTCTTTACTTTACACCCCACAAAACACTACTTATTATACTTTTGTTTTAAAAACTGTGCCCAAACTATGGTGCAAACACTTGTGGGACGGAGAGAGTATTATGGTACTTGTTTATCGGAGAATTTTACTTTATTTCATTATGGTTATTTTCCCGATTCATTAGATACGCAAATGATTTCATGGCATTGTTGGGACAATAATTAGAACTTTTAATTGAAAAGCTGAAAAGACAGGAAAGAGGTCATAATCACACACACATATATATTATATGCACTAACTAGTCAAATATAACAAATTAACAAGGACAATAATGTGGATTTTTTTTTTTTCTTTTTTTAACTTTATAAGTAACATATTGCATTTTTATAGCTTAATATATATGGTTATCCTTACTGGAAACCCCAACAAGAAAGTACGTAATTATCGCGAAATACTAACTTGTCCATACTTGCAGTGTGATGATCGAGAAAACTTGTCTAACGTATTAGTAATTAGTAACGTATCCTAAGTTTAATGTATTGCATCTACTTTTTTACTATAAATTGTGCACAGTCGCTTGCACCCATGCACTTATTTATACACACAACTATATATATGTGTACATATACTTAAAAATCAATTCTCATATGCATAATATATATATATATATATATATATATATATATATATATATATATATATATATTTTAATCAGTAAATGTTATTCCCTCCATCCCACTATTTTGTTTCCGTTACACTATTCACCTCCCTTCAAACTTGTTTAAATTACATCTCATTCCACTAATGATTACATAGAAAAACATATTCAGTTTGTTTCGTTTACTTAAAATGAATAATATGTCATTTAAAAAAAAAATATATTCATTTAAATACAACAAATCAAGTCTCACATTAAAAGTAAAAAAAAAAGTCAAACGGGAACATAATATATAGCGGGACAGAGGTAGTAGTTGTTTAGTAGTTAGAAGTTAGTTCACCAAGCTCCCCAATACTCCAAGAAATCTCTAAGCCACCTTATAACTCCCTCAATTCGTTTCAAAGATAATCGAACTTGAGTCACTCACTAGATCTATGTATAATGTATATGGTGTATGAATATTAGATCTATGTACTCATCATGTTTCAATTATTTATTAACATATATATTTCATTTTATATTTTCATTTAATAATGTTTTAATTGTATTTGACTACATATACATTTCAATTATATTAATTTACATGTTTCACCTCATACCTAATTGTGCATAGAATAAAGTATCGAATGCACATAAAAAAAACCTTACATTCTCTAGCACCACAATGTATGGCGTTGTCGTTTCTCATGTTCTTTAATTATAAATTAGAAAAGTTATTTCTATCATAATATCTCAATTTTTGGGAGGATTGCTCTTTTTTTTTTTTTTTGAATGATAATTTTTTTTTTAACATTAGTCAATCTCAATTTTTGGGAGGATTGCTCTTTTTTTTTTTTTGAATGATAATTTTTTTTTAACATTAGTCAATCAAGTATAAGGAGTACTCAATCCATGTAATTATACAAACAAGAATACTTCTCTCTACTCCACTTCTCCCTATTTCATTACAACAAATACACTATAGGTCATTTCACCCATGTTGTGACACCCTTTTCTTGATTCACTAAGACTAGCTATGTTCTTTTTTTTATTTTAAAAGATCTTTAAAAATTGATTTTTGAAAATCGTAGTTTTTGAAATTCCATGAAATTTTAAAATCTGAGTTTTTTTTTTTGGGTTTTGAGTAGGTTAGATTTTAACTTTATGATGTAAAAGTAAAAAATTATTTTATAGATTATTTATTGGGTTATAAGATTATAATTTCAAAAAATATATTTTAAAGCCCAAACTAAAATGAATTTTAAATGGTCAAGTGTTGGTAGCTCAAGTGGTTGAGGCCACCACCTAAGACCCAGAGGTCTTGGGTTCGAGACACGGAGAGGGAATTTATTTCCCTCTTGTAGTGGGGTGGTTGTTCCCCTATTGTGGTGGGGTGGTGTTCCCCTCTTGTGGTGGTTGCGGTTCCGGCTGCAGTGCGGTTGTGGTTCGGAGTTGCGGGTTCGGGTGGTCCCCCTCTTGTGGTGATTGCGGTTCCGGTCTACAGCGAGATGAAAAGATGTTGCCATGTACCCGGTGGTCGAAGGAACTATTGTAATTGATTATGTTAGGAAACTATTGTAATTGATTACCTTTCAAAAAAAATGAATTTTAAATGCAAAATTCAAATTCAGATTTTTAAAACCTAAACAAAAAAAAAGGGACCACGACCACATTCTTATTATCATTTTTACTCTTTCCATAATTTTCACACTATTCCCATCCAAATAGAGAAACCGCCATTTTCCCCTTCTCTTTAACATCATGGTTCCGATTTGCTCATATTATTTGTGATCGAGTCACCTATTGAATGTGTTTTCCCTAAATCAAAATGTTTAAAACTTAGCTAGAAGATAGCATCAACATTTTTCTTAAAGGGAAGTTATTTTAATTAAACGAATTATTTTGTACACCGTGTTGATTTATTATTATATATATATATATATATATATATATATATATATATATTGTTATTATTCAGATTTTTTTACCTACATTACGTCTAAAGTATGCTAAAATCGATGGTAAGAGAAATAATTAAATTAATTATTTTCACACCTATCTATAAGTTCGAAGTGAAATTTTTTCATGTTATTAGAACTAAGTGACTCGAATTCTTATGTTCACATTTATTGTTGTTGTGTTTTGTGCCCGGTAAAACATTACCTATAAATTAATTTTAAAATCAAAATCTTTATAAAATTAATATACATAATCTGAAGTGGAAAACAATTTTCCACATTTATTTTTAGTGTGGTTCCACACTTCTTCCATGGATGGAATAGTGTCATAGCTAGTCACAATCATTGTTTAATGCATACATGCTTTCTACAATACTTATTATTCAACCTACACTATTCGTGGAAAAGCAGCCAAATTGGAACGTTCAACATTATAGCTGTTGTAATTACTAATTATTTAACATTAACAAATTATTCAAATATTTAATTTGGCCTTTGAAATTTCACTATCTAATGTGAAATGAAAACCACAAGTATATGTATATATTATACTCCCTATGCTCCATATTAGATGGCTCCTACAAAACAGTGCAAATTTTAATAAAAAAATTATTTATTAATATTGAAATATACAAAACCCAGGATGTATTAGTTATTTCTAATTTATTTAAAGGAGTTTAGTTTATTATCTAAGGGTATATTGGAAAATATAGTGACATGAATCATAAATAAGAGATGTTTGTAAATAGTTAGTTTTAGAGGATAAAACTATTTTTTTGTAGTTTTGAAGAATCTAAAAAGAAACGGGAGAGTATTATTTATATATTATATTACAGCTTGGCTTGATTTGTTTTTAAATATATAAGTGAAATGGGTATCGTGATGCTAATACTATTCCACAAAATTGCTAAGGCTGGTAGAGACTATTTTAGCCATCTTTTTTTAGTCGAGTATTCCTCATTTGTGGATGACTTCATGATATAATTTGTTTGTGTTAATTTTTTGGAACTTTCGTCTATAAAAAAATAAATAATAAAGACGAATTAAAACATGAGACTTTATTCCAATTGAAATCACAAATATGCACCTATAACAAAATTTGTGTAATTAAATTAAATGAAGGAAAGTTGAAGAGATCAAGATTGCAGCCGTTGAAATTATTAACTGTATCACATTAACTATTGAGTTTGCAGTTTCACTATCATAGTTGAATTGAAACGAATATCAATATAATTTATGCATTGACTTGAAATTTATGATATGTAAACATGAACAATTACGATACGTTACATACTTATAAATGTGTTGATATAATATCATAAGCTTAACTTAAAAAAAAGCCATACTTGATATTTTTTATTCTCAATTATAACATATATTTATATTTTGGGCAACATATACTTTAACTTCCTTTTTTTCCCCTCCAAATTTAGCTTCTGGTCAATTTCAGGCATTCTATATCCTATTTTGACAATTGGGAATGAATGTGGCACTTAGACATCAATTTTATTGGCCAAATTTTAAAAGACGGCATATACTTTTTCAAAGCACACACATTTTATGACTTAACGCTTACCTACATGAATCCCAATAGCCCCCGTACTCTCATTCATTCGTAGGATATATCGATAAAAAATTAAATATAAAGCAATTAAGTTGAAAGTTTGAAAACAATTATGAATTAAAAGTGAAAAGTGTGCATAAGTCATAATTGGAAAATAAAAAGTATTTTAATTAAGGCCTTTTTTTTTTGTTATACTCTCTCCGATTCAATTTTGATTGTCCATAAGAAAATGACACGAGTTTTAATAGAAAGAGTTACTATTTATTAGTATTTGTGGGTATAAAATAGTTTTTGAAAAGGGGTAAGAGTTGTTTATTACTCCCCCCGTCCCATAATTGTTTGCACACCCATAAAAGGAAATATTTTTATAAACTCCACCCTTACAATATTCACATATTTAACGAAATTACCATTACTTTTTTTTTACCTTTTGGACCCACAATACACCTATTTCAACCAATTTCTTCACTTTATACCCTACAAAACACTATTCATTACACTTTTGTCTTAAAAATTGTACCCAAACTATGGTGCAAACGCTTATGGGATGGAGGAAGTAGTATTTTTTGGTATAAAATTGATAAAGTAGTGGCATGAGTGTTAATAAATAATATTTTTAAGGGGTAAGTTAAAAGGAGTAGTAATTATTTTTTGCTATTTTGGGTAAAAAAAAATCTTCATTTATTATAATACGAATAATAAAAAATGAATCGGAGGGAGTAATACGCCGCACTCGAAGTCAATGAATAAAAAAGCAAATTATTCGTAATATTTTATTGTATTAAAATATAGATGGGAATATAAGCTGAATGAATTAAATAAGGTGGTGGGAAAATAACTAACACCATACCTGGCAAACAGGTCACGGCGTGGAAACACGGAAGAGAGTAGTACTATGTTTTCCCAAGTTCCAAGTAAAGTCTTAACTTGCAATAACTTGGATTGACCATGCATCCCTCTTTCTTGGGGATTTTCATTTTTGCCCCAAAATCTCATGGTTATATGATGTTCAAGTGTTAAACGTTTTGAGCTTTCATATTTCATGTCACAGCTTTAAAATTTTAATACAAATAAACAAGTTAATCTCCAATGCATCAGTGATCACTGATCAGGTGTATTTTACTTCGTTCGTTTCAGGATAATTTCGTAGTTGAAGATGCACGGGTATTAAGAAAATAATGAGTACTAAGTATACACCCAAAAATTATATTCCATCCCACTTCAAATAAATAACGTTTTGACCTTTCATTTTATTTGCAAATTAGATGATGTTTTATATATTTTTTAATTTAAATTAATTGTGTTTATTCCAAATTTACCTCTACAATTATTAAAATATTTGGATGAATGTATTCTTTTAATAAAAAAATCAAACATGTATTAAGGGTATGATAAAATAATCAATTATTTTCTAAATATGTGTGCATTCATCAAAATAACATGTATTTTAAATAGGAGCGGTATCATTTTGTGCAGGTTTGAGGATATTAGATGAAATTTATTAAAGGTTTTCTTATTTATAGTGTGAAGATGACCTCCCAATTGTCATCTTTGTCCAATTTTTTTTTTTTTCGTCCTAAAACTACTTTGTCTCCTTAAAATTACTACGTCTGTTCTACAATAAATTTTAAATATTTTTTTTCCTTTCATTCCACAATATTCTTTTTACCCCTAAAATGTAATTAACATTCAATTATAAAACCCCCTACTACAATTTTATATTTAAATAACACCCTTAAAAAATTATTATTTAGCAACTTCTTTATTCCCGCCAATTCCTCATCTCAACATTTTCTACCCCTATTTAAAATCTATTTTATACTTAAATAACCCCTTTGTCCACCAAAGGAAAAATTAAATTTTTAGGACACTATCTTATAGCAATTTGCAAAATGAGGACACCTTCTTTACGGTCTGGCAATTTTAGGACACTTTCTTTTAAATTTTGCAATTTCAGGACACTTTCTTTACGGGCTGGCAATTTCAGAACTCTTTCTTTTAAGTTTTGCAAATTTAGGCCAACTGATACTAATTACGGGCCAAACGGGCTTGATCCTCCAGCTTGATTGCTTCGTAGACGCTATATCACTAAAATCCTTCCACGTTATTAAAATATTTGACGAATTTAAAATCTAAAAAAATCTGGACAATTAAAAATCTTGTAGCAAAAGGCGAAGCCCTCGCCCCCAGGGCCTCCACCCCCTGGCCCGACAGAATTGGGTGGATGATGTAAATCATGGTGACTCAGCGGCCCATTAGGTGGGAGGACTAATGTCTGGTGCCCACAAGGAGCTATCCCCCACATTGGAGGGATAAAACTCCCACACTGCGGCTGTCAGGGCTCGATCCTGCGTCTTTGTAGCAATCTGCCACCCATGAACCAACTGAGCTACGCCCATGCGGGCGGACAATTAAAAATCTGTTTATCATACTTTGCGCTCTGAGATTAGGATTCAAGCAAATAAAAAAAATATAATTGCATTTTCCATTCCAATAGAACTTCCGTCTCACCTTTTTTTTTTAATAATTTTGATCCCATGGGAATTTTTCAACCAAAATTAGTGAAATTGGAATTTTGCAAAATTGATTTTTTTTTTATTTGCGGGAAGAGTTGGGATTAGGGCTCCAAATTTCCGTTTGACCCTAAATTAGTATCAATTGGCCTAAATTTGCAAAATTTAAAAAAAAGTGTCCTGAAATTGCAAAATTTAAAAGAAAGTGTCATAAAATTGCCAGCTCGTAAAGAAAGTGTCCTAAAAATTTAATTTTCCCGTCCACCAAAAGTAGATATAACAGATAAAATAAGGATAAATTATGAAAATAAAAATTATTTGTGAGTACAAAGTTAAAGTGATTGTTGATAAATAAAGAAAAAACAAATTTTTTTATGGACAAACAAATAAGGAAAGTAGACACATTTTTTGTGGATTAAGAAAATACTAATAAACAACTTCTATATTAAAACTTGTGCCGGAGCAAATGAGAAAAAAAAAAAAAAGAGTGAGGTAATATCACATTTCAGCTATAATAACTTTATATTAGTATACACATCTCAATTAAAATTAGTGTCACACGTTTAACTACTTTGCCTACTCAGTAAACACGGTGCACAGAAAACTGAATCATATTACCATGGAAGATGTAGGATGAAAATTATTGGAGAGATTGTGTTTAATCTAAAAATGGTGTTGCTAAAGTGGTATTTGGCATAAACAGCTGACCCAAGTCGAAATAGTTGACTCAAAACGGAATTTTCCCACACAGGCTCCCCCGTGGACCCCACCCTGCACTCCCATCTCTATCTCACCATAATCTTAATCCCCCATTTCCCACGGCGGAGCAAAACCTCCCTCCCTTATATAAATAATCTGGTCGGAGAAATTGCAATAGCAACTCAAAATGGGCCGTTCGTTTCTGTCAGCTCTACTCCTTTTACTCGCCATTAACTTGGCCTCCGCGAAGCCCTTCACCTGCACGACGGGCGGCCGCCCCTGCGACGCCCTGATCGACTACTTCTCACCGAACGCCACCACCATCGCCGCCGTGGAGCGGCTCTTCAACATCAAGAACCTCCGCACCATCCTTGGCGCCAACAACCTCCCCCTGTCGACCCCGCGCAACTTCTCCATTCCCGCCAATTCGACCATCAAGATCCCCTTCCCCTGCCTCTGCACCAACGGCACCGGCATCTCCAACCGCCACCCCAACTACACCGTCGTCAAGGACGACATCCTCTACCACATCGCGGCGGAGGTCTTCTCTGGCCTCGTCACTTACCAGGAAATCCAGGCCGTCAACAATATAAGCGACCCCAACCTGATCGAAGTCGGGCAGAGTTTGTGGATCCCGCTGCCCTGTAGCTGCGACAGAGTGGACGGGCAGGCGGTGTTGCACTACGGGCACAGGGTGGCGGACGGCAGCTCCGTGGAGGCGATTGCCACTCAGTATAATGTTTCTCGGGATACGTTGGCCAAGCTCAATAATTTACCCAATCCTCCAACCCTAATGGCCGGAGATGTTATTGATGTTCCCCTCAGAGGTCACTACTATTTTTCACACCTCATACACTACAAGTTTGTTGAAAATGACTACGTTATCTACTAATTTACAATGAATCCGAAGTTTATTAATGTCCAAACTATAAGCCTATCGAATTGTTTGATTGATAGATAGATTACAAGTTGTAGCTACTTTTTACCTAAAATTGAATGCTTTGTTGCACGCGCAGGATTTTGCTCTCTATACAATAAAGGTCTAGATAAGTTTTTTCTTACAAATTATATTAAACATACTTGCCTTTTGAAAAATTGATGATATTATGTTTTGTATAATCGAGGATAGAGGGATATTTCATTTTACAGATTGCTTTAAACATATGAGTTGTGACCGATTGATGCTAACATGAATCTTTCTTCTCATTAAAGATGTTGGGTTATGAAACTTGATTGACTACATATCATCCCGTTGCCTTAAAAGCAGTATAAGAGTTTTGATGGGCTTTTACGGTCATGATCCAGTTTTTTTGGGTATGAATAACCCTCCGATTCATTGTACTATCTCGTATCACACAAAGTAGTAGATTTCCTGGCTTGGTAGTCATTTTTTACGAACTGAGTCAACAAATTGTTTTTTTTTTTTTTTCCGTTTCTATTACTTCTCCATATTTACGGATTAATTTCTAATGGAAGCATAGCTTCAATGTCAGCTTTGCATGTAAATGAGTCTACTGCTTGATCTTGTGACTGACGGATATTTTGATTTGTCCAAATTTGGAACAGCTTGTTCTTCAAGGGTAGGCAATACCTCGGCGGACTATCCTTTACTCGCTGCAAACAGTACCTACATCTTCACAGCTAATAATTGTGTAAGGTGCAGGTGCGATGCTGCATTAAACTGGATGTAAGTGGAGGAGGAGGAGGACATCTCTTGCTAATTTTTTTTTTTTTTTCTAACTGTTGGTCGTGTCTCGATTCTCACTTTTGGCGTCTTCGTTTAGGTTACAATGCGAACCTTTCGGATTGAATTCATCATGCCCCACAATGCGTTGCGAGGGTTCAGAAAATCTAGCTCTTGGAAACACCAGTTTCTCAGGCTGTAATCGCACCTCGTGTGCCTATGCTGGTTACACCACTAGACCTGCAACCATTCTAACAACCATTGATACGGACTCAATTTGCCCTGGTGAGTGTTATCACGTCTTTACGTGTCTTTTACTAAGTATTTGAAACCTTCAAAATGGAAGGGTGTTAAAATTGTTTCTTGGTTTATGAGAAATTGGTTGAATGTTATGGTGCATAGCTGTTGCTTTCGTTAGACGTTCGTTGATGGAACTGTTTATAGAAAAGAAGCGTATAATTGTGACTTATTTTATCCTGATGCTTTCTAACGCCATTTCCTTATTAACAACAGCTCCTGGATCGTCTGCAACGAAGTTGCAAGGCTGGAGATGGAATGGAATTGTAATTTTAATGCATATTATGGTGCTTTGTATTTCCTTTGTCAAGTGAGATGAAAGGTTAGAAGAGCATTGCTGGTAAATGTAAGGGATTGGGACAGTGATGTTAATAACTTGCTCAGTTTTGTATATTTGTTATTGGAATGATCTTTGGACAATCTATATATTTATAAGGAATTTGTGGTTTCTTTTCTTGTAATGTGAGGTGATTTTTGCAGTAGTTGCTGCTCCTTTCTCTTGTCATTGTTAGGCAGGGCTTTATCATTGTAATATCGATATCTCTAGACGTATTATAGTTCCATTATTTTTTACTAATATTTATGAAAAGTTGCTTTTATTTCTGATCTGTCTCGTGTCCCATGTTTGTTGTTTAAAAAGTGAAATAGAAAGATATTAAATTATGTAATATAAGATTTCGTGCAATTTCAATATATTTTTAAAAAAAATGTGCACTTTCATATGCACCAAGTGTACAATACATTCACTTAATATTTAGGTTGTTTATATCGAAAAGTGTATGTTAATTACATTGAAAGTGGTGGTTAGATTACTCTGAAGAGTTTACGCTAAAAATCGATTTTCAATGTAAATTTTTTAGTGTAGTCTAACCACACTTTTCAGTGTAATCAAATTATATTTTTCAGTATAAACAATTTCAACTGTTGAGTGGTGCACCGTGCACCAATTTTACAAGTGAATTACACTTTTAAGAAATTATTCATATTATTATAAAAAAGTTGCGCCTGTATTTACTTAAGAAATAATTCATATCATAATTTAACAAGAGATAATTTTTTAATAAAAATAAAAGTGACTTTTTAATAACAAACCGTAAACTGGTGCCCCATTATCGCCTCTGTCGGAACTAAAACTTGTAAGAGCTCGGATAAGTTATTCTTCCCTTAATTCATCTAATAATTCAGCTGAAATTGCTCAAAACTTTTCGGCAGAGAATAGAGTATGAAGTCGACCTGGGTAGGAAGGTCGAATTCGGCACCAAGTATCTCCAACTTGTTAAGGTGTGCCATCATCTCGAGAACGAATCCCTTACAGGCGTTCCCTCCACCATTTTCTGCGAAAGCATTTTTCGCATGGTGGTTTGCCTAACAGTGTGGTTCTGATGTTGAAACATCGCCTTAAGATTGAACATAATCTCCGAGGCAGTCTGCATGTTCTGGTGTTGGTGTTGCAACACATCTGACATAGAAGCCAAGATGGTACACCTAGCCTTTTCATCAGAGTGCACCCCAGCCTTTAAACTCTTTCTTAACCGACCTACTTGCACCTTCGGCAGGCTCATCGTGTCTTGGGTATCAAGTACCCACTTGTGGTGTTGAGCAGTTGGGACAATATCTAAGTGATGTTTCCAGTCAACGTAGTTCTCACCAGTAAGTTTGTTATCTTTAAGTATGCTAAACAGTAGATTAAAAGGTTACGACATGATGAACTGAAAATAAAACATACATCTGTATCAATATCCAAATAAATACAAAATTATCACACAAGTTGATCATATAGGTTATATTGAAACTTTAAAACAATACAATCATGCATCAGTCAACATCTCAAAACAATTTAAATATGTCACGTTGACTGTAGTCCGTTATTTAAACACATTTAAGCAGGTTATAAACAAAGAGAGTTACAAACCTTTAGTTCACAATTAATAGTTGGCTCAAAACTTTGACCATATAAAATTGACAGTGATTATGTTGAGGATTAAGTTAATATCAATTTTTATACCTAAGTAATAACCATAATTAATACAAGATTATTATTTCGCTTTAAGCAATGCACTTGTTGGGAGGGTTAGTACCGCCACTAGTAATAATGCATAATCATCCTTTCAGAATTTATTCATGTGAAATCCGTCTTTTGACCGATCTGTTAGTGGAAATGTATTCCAAAAGACTTCACAGATAAATAAATTATGGAGGTAAAAAACTAATCCAATTTTATTACCCGGAATAAGATTATCGATTAATTATATAAAAACATACTTATTAATTTTTTAAAGTAAGATTTTTCTTAGGACAATTAAATAATCATGCAAATACATCTTATCAAATAATAAATACATGAAAATAAAACATCCATCAAAACAAAAATTAACCAGGCACATATATCCAATTGTCATGGTTTAATTTTCTCATGTCTTGGAGCCGAAAAATCGCCCTTATAGCTTTTATCGTTCGTCTCGAAAAGCTCCCACTCAAACAACAACAATTCTTCAAAAACGTCATTCGATTAGGGTCGGGACGACGTCTGGTGGCCTACGCCTATGCCCAGAGGTTCCGGGCGTCGACCACCTGCCGTCTTGCACTAGGGTGGCCGAGAGATCTCGGGATGACGCGCATTAGCACGCACCAAGGTGCACGCATGCGGCGTCCCCGTTCAGCGCCGAAGCACCCGAAGCCGTCGGCCAGGCCCGCACCAATGTGCGATTCGACCTTTGCCGACTGGGGCGCTGCCCTTGCCCCCTTCGTCCGACGTCCATGCATGCATACGTCGTTGATTAGGCGTGAAATTGTCATGATTCGTAGCTTGAAATACCCCAATCTTGGTCGAGTTTATCGAGTATTTAGAGTCAATTGAGCATGATGGTCCCGTTTTCGAAGGGCAAAATAGGAATTCAGGAGCAAATTTTTTTTTAAAACCTTACAACGCAACATGAATGAGCTCAGTGACGAAATACTCAAGTCACTGCGTTGCTGAGAGTTAGAGCTATCAAGTCAGTGATGAGACTTGAAAGCTCAGGCTTTCAACAAGGCAGTGACTCTAGAGACTGAGCTCTAGAGTGCGTGCTGAGTTCAGTGCGAAAAGCCTCAAGTCACTGCGTTGCTACGAGTCAGAGTGGTCAAGTCAGTGTGGTGACTTGAAAACTCAGTCTCGTAACAAGGCAGTGACTCGAGAGACTGAACTCTCGAGTGTTTGCTTAAGTTTGTCAGTGAGATAGATTCTCCCTGACTTAAATACTTGGCTAACTTCTTTCTTTCGAACTACACTCAGTGAGTGGAAATAACAAAACCTTTAGCAAGTACATAATGATAAATAACATTTGGTTTAACGTGGTTCGGAGACTCAAGCTCTTACACCCACGGCCTGATTTAACAGGAAATCCACTCCTTTGGATTCTTGTTTTTAACGTGCCAAGGTGCACTTACAACTGGACTCACGCCACTCCCTGGGCTGCCCTTCTCCTTCTAACAACTTACTCCCAACAAGCCTATCTTAGGGTTTTGGTTTCGGTTAGGGTTTTCTCCAACTAGGTGAGGTTTTCCCTTTACAATGTGTTAGCCAATAGCTAAGATAGGGAAAACCTCTCTAAGCCTAGAGTTACAAGCTGAGCACTCTTATGTATATATTTGCGAACTCTCAGGATCAGTGTATAAGATGTGAGTAGAACCTCCTTATATCTCCCCTGCACGTATACTACTACTCACACTTTCTCAGCTCGTAGGTGTTTGTTTTCTTTTGATTTTCTTACAATAATCTACCAACACAACACACAACACACTCTAACAACAAGCTATGAGCTTGTATTTATAATGGGGATTCAAATGTATCCGTTGGAGAGGAAAATACATTTGAATCCAACATTAAATGGTTTCAACCACTTTTCTTGGAATGCGGCCTTGTCAGTGTCAGATTTACCGCCTTGTGCTGATTGGTCCACGTGTACTGATTCCAACGAATCTTTGACTCAGTGGGTTGACCAAGATCCCACTGACTTTAGGTAGCTTCCTCTTTCACTGACTGATGATCTTCAGTTGGACTGACTCGTCCTCAGTGTAGTTGTCCTTCAGGGACTCTTTGAAGATCTTTCCAAGAAGTTTGTCATAAGGCTGAATGACAAACTTCCCTGACCACAGTAGCCTGACTCCTTCAGGGCCTACTTGGTGCAGCACTGATCCACCTGATCAGGCTCTTCACTGAGTGGTCCACCAGACTTGGCTTAGATCAGCCTGACTTACACTCAGTGGGACTTCCTTCAGGCTTCTCTTCTGGTTCAGGTCTCTGGCATGGCTTCAGTCAGTTCTTCTTGATATCATCTTGATGTTCTCAGGCTGTGTTGCTGAGTTCCCCCTCGCTGAGTTCCCCCTCAACTGAGTATTCTCTCAGCTAAGTTCTTCTCAACTGACAGCCTATTCTACTGAGAACTAACCTAACCTGACTAGAAACAAAAGAGACAATCCTGACTGCTTTCAAACCTATTACATGTTGTTTTGGAAAATCATCAAAACTAAACATATCCCAACAGAGCATTATTTCTACACATTGATGAATTTGTCTCTTTGATGCTCATAGGTGAATAGAGGACGAAAAACGGAGTTCGTAGGACTTTGAATCGACTCAAACGGATGCCCGGATGAGAAGATAGTGAAGAAATACGATTGATATTAGTGCGGACGAGGAAAAGTATTAGTTGGGATGAGTTGGAAGTCACTCGAGTGACTAGGTCGAGCGCCACCGCTCGAGCGCATTGCTCGAGCGCCTAAGCTTACAGAACTTTTCTTGTGCTCGAGCAGCTCGAGCGCCACCGCTCGAGCGAATTGCTCGAGCGCCCAAAACATACAGTGCAATTTCAGCGCACGACCGGCTCGAGCGGAACCGCTCGAGCGATTGTGTCATTCGAGCTACACTACTCGAGCGGGACCGCTCGAGCGTTTTGCTCGAGCAACTTCGGATTTTTGCCTCCGGATGCGTATTTTCGGCCCATTAACTCCCGTTTCGACCCGTGCCTATATATACCTCTTCCAAACACGTTTTGAAGGATTCCCGAACTTTAGAAATCACTTTTAGACTTAGTTTTTAGAGAGAGGAAGAGGAGAAGAACGAGCAAGCTTTACTTTTACGTTGTTGAGGTTTTTCGTACGAATTCTTAGTTTAATTTCGTTTCTCAGTTTCTTTTCCTTAGCTTGATTACTCTAAACGTTCTAAACTTTGTTTTCATCAATTCAAATTCAGTTCTTAGTATTTATTTCTTTAAACCCTAGTTCATGTTTCTTATTTTCTTCGTTCAATTCATTATGTTTATGTTCGTTGTTTCTTCTATTGCTTTTATGTTTGTTAACGTCATGTCTAGCTAAAACCCTTGCATGCTTAGGGTAGGATGAACTCGTAGAAGTAGGTTGTGGGTACGTAATTAGGGTAATTCGTGACGTTAGTTTTAATTCTCTTAATTAATGAATTCTTATAATTAATCTTAACTTTACCTTTGAATTTCGTATGAAAGTGTTAGAGAGAGGACGACCGCATCACTCTTTAACAACGAGTAGACTTAACGAGAGGGTTTAGGAAGGGTTAATTCATCTACCAGTTTAGCGAAGGAGGACGACCGCATCACCTTAGTTAAATTAGGGTCTCATTAATTAAGCACAATCTAGTAATTCGTTAGTAGATTAGTGAAGTCGAGTGTTAGGGTAAAGTATTAGGGTTTAGAATCTTGAGCTTTCACCTTGCATTCTTAGACTTAGGTTAATTCTTGTTTGTCACGATTACTTTGATTATGTACCTGCTCCGTTAGTATACGTAGGGATTCCTATCCTGAGCATCACCATCTCATACTTGCATACACACCTTAGATACTTAGTTTAATTTTCCTTTTGCATTCGTAGAGTAATTTAGTCTAGACTTAATTCTTTTAATTTTCAAATCCAAAAACATACACTCATATTAACTACAACGCGTAGATCTTCAGGGATCTATTCGCATATACACCATCCCTTGGGTTCGATACTACTTGGTCATTATACGTACTTATACTACAGTGAACCCGTCCGCTTGCGGGTGAGCGACTAGTAGAAGTTAGTAAAATCGCTTCAAGTCAGTCGTCCGAGTACGCCGTCTTTAATTCATTGTCTTTGTATTTATTTTGGTCCGGTTACAATTTATTTACAAAATAAATAAACCTAGATCTAGACTAGTCTATTACATTGAACAAATCAAACAAAAAACAACTAATCTACTCGTGGATTTTCTAAAGAGAAAAACAAATCCAAAAGAATCGAAATAAAAACCAAAACAATTTATACACATGAAAAAATAACATTAAAATATCATGACAATTGGATACCTGCAAAAAAGATCTAGCAATTCTACTATCCAATATCAATTTAATGTTAAACAATTTAAATTCCAACTTAAAGATCAGAGCCCGAAACTGAGGCTCTGATACCAGTTGTTGGGAAAATCCTTGCACGGATCTCTTCAGAATGAAATTTAAATGCAAACCGAGCCACATTCGCACTAAGTTCGGACCGAGTTTGGGCGAGTTTTCACTGAGTTAACCGAGATGGGGACAAATTGCACTGAAATTTACTGAGTTTGACCGAGTCAACCCGAGTTGACTCGGCAGAGTGGGTTAAATGCGAATTTTCAGGAATTTTGATGGATTTAAAATGCAATTTCATCCCAATCCCCCATCCCACACTATATAAACATCATTTCATCAGATAGAGGCACCACAAAGAGCTTTTAGAACCCTAATCCCCTAGAATAGTTTTCTTCCATTTTTTTTATTTTCTTTTGCATTTCTTTCAATTTCTAGTATAGACTAGATTAGATTAAGTTTTCATTTAGTAGCTATTTACAATTCAAGCAAGGATTTTCAAGTATTGTAGCTAAATCAACTCCATTGAGGTGACTTCTTTCCTTGATTTCATTTCCTTTTGGTTTAATTTCAATGTTCATGAATTATTTTTCTTTATTTCATATGAGTTTGTTTGATATGATGCTTAATTAATTTCCTTGTGTTTGAGTGTTTGGATTTACATGGGTAATTGAGTATTTGATTTGATTTGTGATATATATTCTAGTTGAAAGTCAATCTATTAGGATTATGGACTTTGATTGTTCGATTTCATGATTTGCTCTTTTAATTCGTATTAGATTGTGTATTTATCGTAACGAGAGTTGGGTCGGTGCATGATCTCGTATGTGTGTGAGTGAATTATGCGATTTGAGTGGATATTGAAGTATCGCAACGAGAGTTGGGTATTTTTATTAGAACCCCATATTTCCTACACTTGTTGCTTAATTGAGAAATTTGTTATAAGTGAGATGATTAACAATCCGATGTTTTCATTTAACGTGTTTACCTAGGCTTATCCAGTACGGTGAATACGTGATGCTTAGTGACTGCTTCTATAGTTGATCGGAAACTTGAATAGTAATTACTTATCGAACGTGTACTTGATTCTCATGTGATGATGAACACCCAAACACGTCTCTTTTGATTGTTAGAAAATCCCTAAAATTGCTTATTACTTTCATTTAGTTAATTGCTTTAATTTGTTTAGTTGCTTTAATTTCGAGAAAAACCTTGTTCAAATACATTGATTCGCACTACAATTACGCGCCGACACATAGTATTAGGGCTACACTAACCACTAGTCTCATGGTTCAATAATTTAACTTAGTCACTTGCCAAAGTACGACAACACACGTACACTTGCGTGGTGTTTAATTTTGTGCATAACGAAATTAACAATCAATTTCATTCTTACAATTTTTGTGATAGCATTAATCATATTTTGCATATCTAATTTGATTACAAAGAATTTGCTTGCTAAATTTGGGGGTTGTCAATAAAATTAACTAATTTTTGCAATCCGCCAAATAATTTAATAAGTACTGTAATTTATCTGCAATTTAATTTTCATTCATGTAATTCGTTTAACATTGTGAAATTACATTTTTTTTTAGCCCGAAAAGTCATTCTCATGTAACACTTGTTTATAGTAAACTGATATCATCAATGTATTTATTGATATTATTACATGCATTTTAATTTAATTAGTCTATAAAATCAGTGTATCAATTTTATTCACGAATAAGTTTCACTAAAGGGCTTTGGTAGAATTAAATTTTATTTTGCCCATATTCTTCTTATACATCTATATGAGAGTTTAAACAAAAATCTAAATATATAACCTCATCAAATTTAATGAGATATAAAATAAGTTGGCACAATCAACCAACTTTCCAACACATTTTTAAGGGTTAAAACTAATTATAAATATTAGTGTAACTTATTATTGACGAGGAATAGATTTAAAACCAATAATTATTCAAATAAATAACTATTACAATATTCTTAATTAATTAGCAATAGAAGTCAGCTGATCGTCTTAAAATGAAAATAAAATTGGAGATTAACAATGCTTCATTACTTCATAGCAAAGTCGGCAATAACGCCAAACCTTGAACGCACCGAAAACTAACGACAAAGCAGCAACGTCTAACAATTTATGAAATTTTCTCCTCCAGTTATATCTTCTTCCTGCTTCTCCCCTTTCTTGATCAAACCCTTTTACTCTACTATAGATTTCAAAGGTTAGAAAACACTTTACTTTTTGTCGCTTTTCATAAATTCATCTTTCACAATTATCCAAACCAGCCGTAAAAGAATTGTTTTATAATATGCTGTTTTCCCTTCTCTTTTGTTGGCACTGCAGCAATACATTAGAGAGGATATGGTGGCCGCCCAACTCACCGGTACTGCCGCGGTTTCTTGCGGCTTATGGAATGGCAGGGATTTTCCGGCGACGAATTCAAAAGGGTTTCGTCGTTTTCACGGAAGCCGACGAAATTTCGATGGCGGCGGCGGCGGCGCACGTCGTCTGTCCTTGAACAGGGCTAAAATGGTGGTGCCTTTCCCGGTTATTCGTCAGAGGAAACAGAGTTTTTCAAGATTAAATAAACAGTTGATTTCTAGTTGTGGGGCACAGCCCGATTATGTGGAGGATAGTGCTGCGACTCAAGAAGAATATCATCCCTCTGATTCAAGTGGAGAGCTTAAGTATGATGTCTTTTATAATGTTACACTCTAACCCTTGATAATTTAGTGCATCATTGAATGGTTGATTATGTTATGCATTTTGAGCTAAAAACTTAACGGGAGCACAATGAGTGATTTTTAGTCCTAAAATTAATGTAAAGTAGAAAAATTGAGTGCATGATGTCGTTTGGAAGGGCTCAAGTATGTTCTTTTATAATATTGTACAAAACTTATAGAAACTGCATGCTTCATTGAATGGTTGATTATGTTATGATTGTGCGATTGTATATCTGTTTTAAGCTAAAGATTTAATGGGAGCACAATGAGTGGTTTCTAGTTACTACTCAATGTAAAGTAGTAATATGTGTATAAGGAATGCTTTCCTCGAGTTCTTTGCTGTGGTAGTATCAGATAAAGAATATTTTTTGCCCTTAGTTAGCAATGGGGGACTTTTTATTGCGAAATTGAAATCTTTGACTATTACCTGTGATTGTACATTATGTTATGAGTTTGTTGACCCATGTCATGTTTGTTGAAACGGAAAGCATAATCTTTTTATGCCCGTGGTGAATTCTGGTAATGAATGATATCAAATTAATTCTATTTTATGTTTTCAGCGAATTGAATGGGCCGATTTCTTCTCAGATCAATGGAACTAGTGATAACTTAAGTGAAACTCCTGCTAATGCATCTAAAGTAAAAGATGTTAGGCGTGAGCTTATAATGCTGTCTTTACCAGCAGTTGGTGGACAGGTGATTGACCCAATGGTCCAATTGATGGAGACAGCATATATCGGTCGCTTGGGTAAGATTGACTAGTTCATTTTAAAATTAATTCTGCACTTAATTTACAACATTAGTAATTTGCAGAAGTGGAGCAATATATTTTTGGTACAACTGGAGGCATTGCATTTAATTGCTTAGAAGGTTGATTCGGAATCTCCTCATAAATAAGCTACCAATGCTTTTATGGACGATTTTATAAGCATTCTAATCCACTTTCTCAATGTCCTTATCGTTGATGTGGTTCAATGATTTTGTGCTATCTCTGTGGTTTCTTAAGGGTGTATTCATTAGTTTCTGATAGTATTTCCAGAAGAATATAGCTGCCTTCACGATACTTAAAAGTTGAAGCTTTCTTGAATCAGTTTCGTTGTAATGAATTTCTGTGCTATTGCAGTAGCTAGTTATAAAATTAAAAATCAGGCTCCTTGACTTTTCTTATAAAAAAAAGAGATCCCCTCCGCCAATACAAAAGTGAAATTGCTCATTTCTTAATTTCTCTTATTCACCCCTAAACGTGTTTTGTATCTAGGTTCTGTTGAGTTGGCTTCTGCTGGCGTTTCCATATCACTCTTCAACATAATCTCGAAGCTATTTAATATTCCCCTCCTCAGTGTTGCTACTTCTTTTGTGGCTGAAGACATTTCAAAGAATGCCAGCAGATTTTCCACATCAGGTATGTGTGTTATATCCAAGTCTAGCCTAATTATTTGATGCACGTTATTTCAGTTTATAAAGTCATGTAAGTTCATATTATTCCATGACTTCAAATACTTACGGAGTGCAATCATTATGTTGAGTCGACTTACCAATGGTGGATCTCTTAATAATGCTGCAGAAAAGCTGCAGCTATCTTCAGTGTCGACAGCTTTGTTCTTAGCTGTTTGTATCGGCATCTTTGAAGCTACGGCACTGGCTTTTGGTTCTGGGCCTCTTCTCAGTCTGATGGGAATATCACCGGTATGGAATATAAAAGCAGCAAGTATCTAGACTTATCTTAATTCTGGTTTTTTGACACGTACGATTTCATTAATCTGGGCAACACGGCAAATAATTGTATTTTGTATAAACAATTTTATCAGAAACTTGATTACAATTAGTTAAAGGAGCCTTTTGTTTTGGGATGCACTCGTGCTTTTAGAATTAAAAAATGAAAAAAAATACTAAGCAAGCATTGTCAAATTGTGTTGATTTTAGTTGCTGACTAGCATAGAGATTGGGATAATATTTATGTGTTGCTATTTATGTATTCAACTATTATTACATGGAATTTTCCTCAAATGACATTATGTTTGTTTCAGGCCTCTTCAATGCGTGCTCCTGCCCAGCGATTTCTTATTCTGAGGGCTATTGGGGCTCCTGCTTTTGTTGTTTCTTTGGCACTTCAAGGCGTTTTCCGTGGTTTTAAGGATACAAAGACCCCTGTATTCTGTTTAGGTAACTTTCCAGGTTTTCAATTGTACTAAACTGAAGGGAACCTGAACTTTGTTGAGAGGGGAAATAAGAAATCTATTTATGTATTTCTCTCTTTCAAGAACTGATGCAATTTTTGCTTGCAGGTTTTGGAAATTTTACTGCTATATTGCTCTTTCCTTTATTTATGTATTATTGTCGGTTGGGTGTTAATGGAGCTGCCATTTCGACCGTTGCCTCTCAGTATGTATTCGTGCAGGCTTCCAATTGGCTTTTGTTTCCCTTGGTAACTTTGAACCTGAGTTATAGTTTTTGTTTTAGTTGATTGGTTTGTTCTGATGACATTTTGCCTGTATCAGGTATATTGTCACCTTCTCAATGATTTGGTATCTTAATAAGAGAGCTGTATTATTGCCTCCAAAACTTGGAGAACTGGAGTTCGGTGATTATCTGAAATCGGGTAAGCACGCTTGTTGTTTCTTAGGTTGCTTTAATATTAGGAAGTCTAGGAAGCTTCATTTCTAGACTGTGTACCTTTTGTCTGGGGTTATAGATGGGGAGAATACATGCTTAGTAAATTATGGCTTACTTTGTAAAGGCTTAAAGTATTACTACATTGAATTAGCTCCAAAACTTTAGTTTTTTTCCGTAGTGAGTGCCATTGACCCAGTGTATCTTGAAGTCTTTTGATGTATATGTCATCTAATAACTTTGGGGTTGTTAGGTGGTTTCCTCATTGGGAGAACTCTTGCCGTTCTTTTTACTATGACACTCGGGACATCCATGGCTGCTCGTCAGGGAACTGTAGCAATGGCTGCTCATCAAATATGCTTACAAGTCTGGCTTGCTGTATCACTTCTTACTGATGCACTAGGGGCCGCTACTCAGGTGGTTTTTAAGGCTTTAACCTCTCTCTCTCTCTAAAAATCCTTGGCTTAATTATATGGTGGCTATCGGTTTGATGATTTATAGAATAGAATATATGCTCAAAATGTTGAAGGTTTATGGGCTTGTTTGATGCTGTTTTATGGCTAACCAATGGCATTTCTTGGGTCCTTTTGGGCTCAAAATTTGGATTTTACAGGCCTTGATTGCCAGTTATGTATCAAAAGAGGATTATACCTCTGTGAGGGATCTTACTTACTTCGCGTTAAAGGTGCTTCTCACTATCATTAGTGATTCGTTTTGTTTGACTATCTTTTATTCAAAAGTCAGTCCTCATTCTTTCTGTTTGATGTTTTCTTGATATTTATTTTTTTACTTGCAGATAAGTGTCATTACTGGTGTTTCCTTAGCCGCAATACTAGGTGTTTCATTTAACTCTTTGGCTCCACTATTCACCAAGGACGTAGAAGTCCTCAGGGTTCTTAAAACTGGTGTTTTGGTAAGTAAAATGAATCTGACTGTTCAAGTTAGGTTTGGAAACCGTTAATACCTGATAATTTTCCGACTTCACTGGTGCAGTTTGTAAGTGCCAGCCAACCTCTCAATGCTTTAGCTTTTATTGTGGATGGTCTCTATTATGGTGTTTCAGACTTTCGTTATGCTGCAATTTCGATGGTAAGATTTATATACTATGTTCAATTACGCCATCGATCATCTTACATAAGATAAGCCTTTGGTCGACTTAGTTTTTTGGTATTAATGTAGATAGTATCTGGGGCAATATCTTCTGCGGTTTTGATATATGCTCCTACGGTCATCGGTCTTCCCGGTGTTTGGCTTGGCCTCACTCTCTTAATGGGGCTCAGAGCTGCCGCTGGATTTATCAGGTAAATTGATTTTCCCAAATTGATATTCATTAATTTGTAGAAGTAGGAATTATAAGTTAGAAAGTGATATTAGTTTCTCAGGACCGCACTCGCAAATTTAATTTGTGTGTATTTTTTCAGATTAATGCAACGGAACGGTCCCTGGTGGTTCCTGCATGGGGATGTTGAGAAACTCAAGGTTGGAATTTAATTGTTGAATTATATAGAAAGTCTGTTGATTTGTTCTCAAGTCTTCAATTCATTCAAAAAGATAGTTTTATAATCTGGGTTTCAGTTTGTGGTTGTAAATTGTGAAATATAATTTTCAGGTTGTTGGGTGAGATGTGAAGGATGGAGAGGAGTTTAGAGAACTCTACAACAGAATAGCCCCATTGAATGCCCATTAGGCACTGTAGACTTTAATTCATGTGGGACGGGCTTTCGTTGATCGGGTTTCTCTTTCAGAAATGATAAGTCTGCCACCCATATTTCCGGTGGTTATGTTGAACTAGGGATTGCCTTCAAATTTACAAATGTTTTGCTGTTTATAGTTGCTACTTCAGTTTTGATCTTCATCTGCATTTGTTTCTGGAAAATGTACAGTTTCTGCATCTTCTTATGAACCTGTACTGACACTCTTGAATTTGGAAATATATAGAAAGCCCCATTAGAAAAGAGTGTGTAGAAGATAATTAAGCATGGTCCATTGGTGTGTATGGCTCAAACAATTCTCCAAGGAAATATACATTACCAAATGTGGATTGATATAATGCGGAAAGCAATGGTTCGCCCGTAAACTCTTACAAACGAAAAATGCATTACTAAACAGCGCTTTGGTTGAACGAACGTGTTAGATTTTAGCAAAGATTAGCCTGCACATTTTGTTTTCCCAGTGCTAAAAACAAGATATCCTCAGCTTCTTTTCGTGTACTGTACTCTTTAGTGAGAAATTGTTAAATTGCTCAATTTTGGCTAGTGGGATGTTCAAATTAAATAACCTATCCATTATGAAAATAAATGGAATAGCTCAACATTTTGCAAGGATAACTACGAAAAATCTGATACCTGATGTAAGTGGAACCATACGCATGCAACAGATGTGAGATGAATAAGCTAAACAGATTGTTGCTCAAAGAATATAAATCACAACAGCATTGGCAAAACAAGTATTAATACACAGATTTAAACAGCACTAAGAAAACCTTCCCAGTATATTCAAGTTAAAATCACTTTTAAGTACTCTCTTTGGGCACTACAGAGCACCAAGGTCAGCACCCTCGACAAGAAGCAAGATCAAGATTCGTCCCACTTCAACACCTAAAATGCATCTTCAAGTATACAAACTATATATCCAAATATAGCAGCAACTCAGATCACATCTACTTAGTTGGACCCGTGGTATGACTGCTTCCTAAACCCATTTTCTGACCCAGAAGTGCAAGTTGTTCCACAAACTCACCCCCTGATAGAATCTCAGTGGTTCCATATATGACATGCTTGGGAGGTTGTTGACGATGAACAAGCTCTTGCAAGCTCCCATACTCTACATAATTTCCACCACCGATCATGAATACAATAGCTTCTTTAAATGGTCCTTTCATGTGGCTTCCACTTGACCCCATGGATGACTTTGGCGCTCGGGGATCAAAAAACATATACGAGTCAATTTCAGGGTTTGGTTTTCCCTCCATTAGTGCATCAACTGTCCTCGTCAATGCCAATTGATGATCGCTGGACAGTAAATTTTTCACACCAGCAGTTACTGCACTGATTGACTGCCCATAGAGTTTTTCTGCCCAATCAACAATATTGCTCCTACTTGCAGAATTAGCTGATGCTAAAGAAACATTCAATGATTTCATCTTCTTCACATACTGAAATGCGCTGGTCTCAACTTCTGATTCCCTCAGAGCAGTTTCCACAGCTTCAATTTCTGAAGGAGGGATGGTCTCTATTGAAATAAGATACATGATAGCAAACCGCAATTTGTCTATCTTAGTACCTTGTCCCTTGAGCACCCCAAGGAGTTCACTGCGATCAATCCCACCTCTGACCATCATGTCACTCTCCTTTATAGCAAAAGAATCAAGAGATCTCTGCTTGATATCACCCAATAATACAGTAGCAATATTTGTATGCTTATCAATCACTTGCTTCCTCTCGGTCAATTCAGGGAGAGAATTCACTGCATTCATCAGATGCTTCGTGTTGCCAATCAAGTCTGTCCCATCAAATTGAGCCTCATCACCACCAGTTCGCCTATTTACCTCTTCAACATCTTTCTTATACTTAGTCAACTGTGTGTCGATTTCCTCAGCAACTTTTGGAAACTCCAGTGACCCGTTTGCTGTCCAAAATGGGTCGGAGTGATCCAGTTCAAATGTTTTTGTCCCACCTTTCTCTAATTTCACATTCACTCTATTCAATTTCAAGCCAAGCACATCATGAACAAGTGGCTTATACCTAAAGTCATGTTGTATAGCCACAGATAGCTCAAAATTCCTATCAAATAAACACAAAATTGGTCTCTGGAACGAGCTGGTGAAGTTCCCACCTTCAGTGAACAAATTGTTCTTTGCCAGCAAATGGTCACGCAATCTCTGATCCAGCAAAGAAGCAACCATCTCAGCCGGTCCTCCACGAGGACACCTGATAATGGGAACAACTGCAAGGGTCGCTAAAACACAGAACAACCCTCCAACAATCTTTTCGATTATTTCCTCTATCTCTTTATCTCCGCAAGAGGGATCATTTAACTGAACATAGCAATTCTTATTGGCAAGTGTGAATAAGTTATCTTCCAGGGTCACAAATTCCAAATACTGATCATGCACTTTGGAAATCCTCTGGATTGAATCAGAATTAATAGTTCCTAAACCACAAGAAGAGAGAACCATATATCAGGTTTTGCTAAGGTTCCAACTCAACTACTCAAGCAACATGAAATATGAACTACAAAACGTATAGAACCAATGAACTTAAGCTAACATTTTTTACATCCTACAGGGGTTCCATAATCATGTATAAGGGATAATATCAGCTGCTATAATTAAAATCTTGAAAGCGATTACCACCCACCCCAACTACACATCAAAAGGAATTAAACAAGTATGAATTATGATTCATTCACCTCCTAAGCCACAAAAACAGAGCAAACTAATAAGAGGTCTGGCTATGGTACCAACTCAAGCAATGTAAAATTTGAGAGACGATATAAGAAGCAAATAGTCATGCTCTATGACTTGCATCTACCAGGATCCCTTGATGATGTTAACAAATAACAAGTGGATTTAACAGCTCTAAATTTAAATCTAATAAGAGAATCTTGCTGCCCCACCCACCAAAAACAATCAAACGCAAAACCGGGATATAAAGATCCAAGATAAACCCTGCTTAATGAGATCAAATCAAGTACTTCCCAAAAGAACAACAAATCAATCTTTTAAATGTTTCTCAATTGCAAACAAATTGAAAAGTTCATAGAGAAGGGGGGAAATGTGAATGCATCATACCTGTGGCGAGGTCTTCCAGGAGCGGCCTGGGTATGGAAGAGGAGAAATTGAGATGGAAGGAGTCGTAAAGCCCTCTGGAAGCGTCGGAGATGATACGATGCACGTTGTGAGGCGTCGGCTGGAGGAAATACACGGCGGGGACGTCGTGCACAGGATTCCGATCCTTATCAAGGAGAAAGTAGAGGGTGATTCCATGCCTACGCAAGTCCTTAACGTGGATCAATGGAGACAGTATATCCTGGCAGAATCTATCGTAGATCAGGATCTTGTAGACCTCCTCGTTCGCCGTTCCGCCGGCGTTACCCACTGGCTGATTCAGATTCAGCATCTTAATAATGCACTCTGCAAATTCAGCATCCAAAATTAAACAATAGCACAATTGGAATCTGAAACAGTAGGAGAATTACATGGCATGGAGATTTACCCGTGTGCTTCTGACGGAGATTTAGCGCCATTTCGACGGAGCAAGTTTTGGGAATTTCGCAGCTTGGAAAGATGAGAGAGATCTGAAGAAGTGTTTCTTCGGAATTAAGACTTGTACCCTTAACTGCTGAGGTTGTACTATGCGTTTGGGTCAATACGGGTTTGGGCTCAACCAATTTATTTTGTCTAATGGGCCTATTTTGACCCAAACGAACTTTAACCGGCTCACAATTTCTTAGCAAATTATAAACGAGGTGTTTTGGAATACTAACAAATGCTTTTAGAAGCATTTTGAGAGTAACTTTTGAAAAAATAATAATTCTAAAACCAGTTTTTACTCGACATAATCAGGTTGAATTTCATTATAAAATAGATGGTGACAGTAATAATAATAATAGAATGTGACACTTGTGTCATTAGGGAATGAACAAAGAAAAATATATGACAAATTAAGATTAAAAAAAATAAGACAATGTATATAAATAAAGAGATGTGAAAATATTATGATGTTTTTGAATATTTGATAAAATTATCACATAATACATTATCATATATTCTTCTAAAAATATTATAATATAGTATCGGATTTATACTTATTCCGTAAAAAGGTGTAATTCTTGAATTCGTGAATCCACTGTCACTAGGCGAATCTAATTAACGGATCCTCGAATTCGCCTCATGAATCTTACTTGTTAAACATTAAATATGTTATTTCAATTGAACTTTATTATATCTTATAACTTAAATTGGAATATGACATTCATTTTAGATTGAACTCACTATTATGACATATGTATTGGACTAATGGAACTTGAATTGATATTTTGTTAATTAATTATATTAAATTATTGAATTTGTTTAAGTTTTGGGTTAGAGCAAATGTAAATTACATACATTTGATTTATAATTTTTTTTTAAATTTATATATATATATATACACATATGTAACAAAAACAGACATAGTCTATATATAAGTGTCATATGTAACAAAGACAGACATAATCTTAACGAGTTGCAACCTAAACTTTGAAAACTCATATCACCAAATCCGCATCGTATCGCATTCGCACTCACATTCACACTCCTGTACAGTGCAACATAGTCTTAATAAATTTATTTAGGTGAATAATTTATTATACATATGAAACCATTTCACACAAGTTCCCACTATTCAGTAAGACTTTATCATTTAACTTCTCGGTTACACTTACAACCGAAATGGAAACCTAACGTTTCATGGTTAAAAATGCCGAATCTCGTCTGAATCATCATTTGTCAGGACTCTTCGGCAAAATTCAATAAAAAATGGTGTGAAACAGTATTACAAACTAACTCAAACTATCCCTTATTCTTTATTTTAAAATTTTGTCCCTTGGTTTCTTTCAAAAAAAAAAAAAAAAATTATGTCCCTGGTGGAACAATCTCAACCAATACCCATTCCAAAAATTAATGAGACGATTCCTTAAAAGAAAAAAATATATATATATATATAAAAAACTTGCAAAAGTTTTGTATAAGATTTGCTCTAAATAGATGTTTTGCCATATTGGATATAATATAAATACCCGTAATAAATTCTCTTATTACCTCCGTATTGGTTCGTTTTGAAGGGAGCGAAGTATCCAGAAATGGGGAGTGGGTATCAATCTTTTATGAACAACACATATTGGATTCTCAGGCATGGAAGAAGCATTCCAAATGAAAAGGGTCTCGTCGTCTCCTCTCTGGTTTCTTTCACGATTCCCCCTTTTTTTTTTTTCCCATTTCCCGATTAACAATTAAAAACTGGCGAAGTGATCGATGAATTAGATTATGCTTTTCACAGGAAAATGGGATCCTTGAAGAGTATCAATTGGCTCCTCATGGGGTTCATCAGGCTCGTTTGGCTGGAGAATCTTTCCTCAAGGCAAGTTACCATTTATTGTTCAATAATTCTTTTCTTTTCCAACCTTCAATTTTATTTAAATTTATTTCTTTTGGGATTATAGTTAGGTGGGTGAAATCGATTCGTTGAATGCATAGCTGTCGAGTTTTGTTGCTCTGTTGTCACATTTATGGAAAAATCAGAGTTTCTCTAGCGATGATGTAACTTGATTGTTTTCTGGTATGCTGTAAAAGCGTTTTGTTCACCAACATAATCTTTCGTACTAGGGTTAATCAATGATGTAATTGTAAAGGTACATTTCTTGAATAAACAGATCTTCTCTCTCATTACTAGATTTTGAATTGTATCATGTTAATTATACTTGTATTTATGAACTTCTGGTCAGCCTTTATCTGCTTAATTTCAGCAAATATGTTCACTGACGTACGTGCATTGTCTGTACGATGAAGATGCCTTTAGTTTTTTGTGTTGTATGGTGAGAACATAATGTTTTGATATCTAATATCAATTCTCAAGAGAGATGTTCTTCTATCTGGTGTGAGTTTTAACCCACATTTGTCCCTGCAGGATCTGAAAGAGAACAAAATTGGTTTGGAGAATGTTCGAATCTGCTATTCACCATTCGCAAGGACCAGGCATACAGCAAAAGAGGTTGCTTCTGTTTTAGATATTCCATTTGATGGCCCACAGTGCAAGGTGAGTGTCAACAATTGAAGAAGACCTGAATCTGTGTTTGCTTGCCATTAAATTCCTGATTGGAATAACAAAGTAGAAAGTAATTCATGAAACTTAGAATAGCATCAGCATTAGAGTTTGGACATTGGAGATGCTTCTGTCAAATAGTTGGGTTGATTGATCATTCTCGACTTTTAGGCTGTGACTATGATATGATTTAAAGTTGTTTGTAGAAATTTACTGGTAATTCACTATAATGTTAGTTAAGCTCCTGTTCTCCAAAGTTAACAAAAGCAAACATTTTAGTTTGAATTCCAATATTACTTTTTGCTACAGAACTCTGCTTTGTACTTAGAACTAGAGCACTCATGAAGGCGATGGCTAGCCAAATATTATTGTCGCTATGGGCGATAGACTTAGTTATATATTTATATTTTATCTATTATTCCCACAATCAATCATCTTGCATCTTTTCTCTTCTGTATATATTCTCATGCCTCGAGGTCTTATCGTTAGATTTGTTTATTTTCTATATAGGCAATACCAGATATTCGAGAGCGCTTCTTTGGTCCTTCATATGAGCTGAAGTCACATGAAATAGTAAGCCCTTCTCGAATCGAACAAGGTTCTTAAATCAGCTTGATCAGTTGTAGACATGCCATCTTAGAGCCGATATGGTTACCTGTGTGTTTCTTGTGCATTTAAATTACAGTCAATTAAACCTACCATTTATAGTTCTACTTCTATCCTCAGTAACTCATGATCTTTTCTTTTCTTTTTTCCACTAAAGTATCCTGAGATTTGGGCGTTGGATGAGAAAGATCCGTTTATGCAGCCGGAAGGAGGAGAAAGTGTTGCAGATGTTGTCACGAGGCTCACAAAGGCTTTGGCAGTGATTGAATCAGAGTATAAAGGGTAATAAATTCTATTTGCATGGTGCCCAAACTTTCCAACAATGAAAAATTATTACTGTGTTTTTCTTCATCACTTATGAATGAACTGTGTTAAATATCCATGAAGAGATTGTATTATTAAAGCAAGAAAATGATTAATATCTGGATGTATGACGATACAAGAAATGTTTCAACAGAGGAATCGATGAGGCTTGATGTCCATGTCCATTTGTTCTCTCTCGCTTTCAATTAAGCAGTCTTTGTATAATTAACATAAATATGGTTTTCCACTGTTGCAGGTGCTCAGTGTTGATAGTAAGCCATGGTGATCCACTGCAGATTCTGCAGACAGTCGTGAGTGCAGCAAGGGAAGATGGAACCACACAGGAAAGTGACCTCATCTCAAGACTAGAGGCAGTCAAAGTCCACTCTATTCTCTCCCAGCACCGGAAGTTTGCTCTGGATACAGGAGAACTCCGTCGATTAATCTAGACTTACACTTGAATTTCGTATGCTGTTTCAGAACAATTTCTTCATGCTGAAGATCAAAATTGGCATGGCAATTATAATCATTTGCAAATATGCTGTGATCATATATTTATTTGGCATTGTTATCAACTAATTAGCTTGGCAATTAAAGAATAAGTAAGGTCTTTTTTGTTTCACTTTATATGCCCCCATTTCTGTATTTTGTTCATATCCTTTGCAAATATTTGTTTGTAAAAACTGTTGGGCAGATATTACATGTTTGGATTGAAAAGCAGACATGAAACCAGCAACAGATTCCGAGGAACAAAAGGTATGTGCTCACTCTTACTCATCAAGAGCAAAAGGGAATTCACTTCTCTCTGTTCTCTAGTTGTTCCACATTTCGATATCTCTAATAAATGGTCGTACAACCGTATTGCAGGGGCCCCAAGAGACAAGAGGAATTTGATCAGAACTCAAGTATAAGAGCCATAGCACATTCCTTGTTTATTGGAGTCCCATCTCGTACTATCTCAACCAGAGTTTGTACAAAAGATAATCTCTCAATTTCGTTTCTTCCTTCAGGATGTGATGCAATGAGTGTAAAGCCGAGAGGGCCTCATCAACCATATCCAAGCATATCTTCAAGCAGATGAACCAAAGGAGGTATTATACCAGCCTTGATTGCTCTTCATCTATTTCCTTGATTAAGTACCAAGCTAAACACTGTTGTATGCAGCATCCGTGTTCCCCCACTCGTCCATGTACATAAGAGAGCTAGGGGAGTTGGAATCCCATTGAAATTGTACTCAAAATCTAGCACATGTTATATATTTGGGTGCATATAAGGATTTGTGTTATATTATATATTAAGGGAAGAGAAAAGGAAAGGAGCCCATCAAATCATGCGTGCTATTTCTACCTACCCGTGCTTAGCCTGCTCTGAGATAATTATCTGAATTGCATACAAGTTTGTATGTATTATTTACCTTTTCCACCCTTAATTAAGGAGAAATTAAGTATTTACCTTTTTACAAACTCTAGCAATTAAGTACTTGATTGTGGCTGATCTTCGTGATCTATGTGCATTGATTTGCGACATGATTTTATTGGAAAAGTTGGTTAAGCCAGATTGTAGGCTTGTATTTTGAATTATGTTAAATAAAGATTGTAGGCAACGTGTAAACATGATTCAATCAACGCTCGAAATTAGAATATGTACTGCAATACTTGATATTTAAAATAAATTGGGATTCATTGAACATAAAGAAAAATGAGCAGTGAAAAAGATACACCTAGTACAAATTATTACTCATTAAACACAAAACAACTAATTTCTTGCATCAAAGTGACTCCTAATAGTATTACCAACAACAATTGTAGTTGTAGCTATCGCAACAATCCTATCAACAGTGAGATCACGAAGATCATCCATACTCAAATAATCTGCTGCCTAAACAAAATTATAAATAAATTTAGAGATAATAATTGTACACAGTGAATAAAAATAAGAAAATAAAATCAAACAAAAAATTAAATACCGTCAGCAAGTCGGCAATCTTGTTATTGAGAATTTGTTGAATAAAATAAGATCTCAATCGTGATTTGCCACATTACCTTCATGAACATTATGATAATGAGCAAATTCCAAAATAAAATTAAATATATTACGAGCGATGGGTAATTTCAATGGTGATTGGCCACCAAAGCATCACTAAACTGGCTTATAACCGCAACATTTACTTCAAATTGCTCTCGGCTATCATAGAGTATAATAGTGCGAGTAGTGTTGTTCATTTTAAATTGGAAAGAAATGGAGCAAGCAATGGTGACCAATAAGAATGAAATGGGCATATATATAGAAACAAATAGAATAAATACAATTCACTTTTATAAATATAAAAAATCAATTTTAATTAAAAAAACCCAAAATAGAAATAAAAATTGACAATTTTACACAATGTTCTTTTTTCCCGCCAAAAACAACATAATGACACATGTGACTATATCTTTTCTTTTAATCAAAACAATATAATATTGTCAAAGGAGCATCACAGGAGTACAATAATAGAAATTATATTTTTGGTTAAAAAGCTTAAAAACAGAAAATAATAATTGTCCTGGTCTAACTATTACATTGTCCTTCTTAACAAAACTAATAAGAGTAAGTTTATTGTGCATTTGGTGTATGATACACTCACTCAACAGTTGATATTGTATACACTAAAAAATTACTTTTAATTACACTGAAAAGTTAGTTTCAATTACACTAAAAAGTTTACACTGAAAATCAGTTTTCAATGTAAATTTTTCAGTGTAATTGAGACTAACTTTTCAGTGTAATTGAGAGCAACTTTTTAGTGTATACATTATCAACTGTTGAGTGAGTGCACCGTGCATTTGGTGCATATGAGACTTGGCCAACTAATAAATGTCCTTTAGTTTTCATTAATCAGTTTTTTACTTTGACCGTTTATTTTCATAAGCACAAGCAAAATAATTTTTGTTGCTTTGCTATTTCAATATCCAGTTACCCAATCAAATATTTTCATCTTTTAGTTCGAAACAACCTCTAGAGATGTAATTATTTGACTACGTCCTTCCTTTTAAATATTTGCAAAGAAAAAAAAGGCCATTAATTGATTTTTATTTATTAATTTTATCTTTTCAAAATAGGCTTTGTTTTTTTATTGACCTTTTTCGTTAAGTACAAAAACGGATCGACTTGCAAGTGTACAAGGTCGTTGTTGTAGTAGGCAATTGACCAAGTCAAACATCGAACACAAAGACAACGTGTTTAGTTCTTAGATATCTACTAAATTGAATGTTTGAAAATAAAATTGCAGACAATAAAAGGTTCGGGTTGTTATTATCTACTAGATGCTTTACAAGTGCAAGATCAAAACTAATCTAACTTCTTTCGAAGTGCAAGTGATGGAGGTATGCTTTGAACGAATCCAAATATGCAAGTGATAGAGAATAGCAAGAACAAACACTTATCTTAAGTTCCATATCATGATTAACCTAGATTATACAATCTCATCTAACCAACAAACTCTCATTTAGAAGGCTTCGATGCTCAATTCAAAGTGTTCTTCATGTTCTAGGTCTCTCTCGATAACCTAAAGCATCTAACAATAGGCTTTGATAGATAATCCTCTTCAAATTAGAACTCACTAAGGATAGCTCAACTCTCGCATGTTGCTACCTTTAATGAATTTCTAATTCTACCAAAGATAAGCTATCAAAGCTCAATTAATTCGAATTCAGAGAAATTAATCATTCTACTTCACAAAATCTAAGCATATACTCAAGCTAAACTCTAACTCTCACATATTCTTCATCATTCAAAGCATAGAGAGTTAGCCTAGCATGGCTAGGGCTGAGAAAGCTAAAATCATGAATAAAGCCATGGAAAAACTAAGAATTTAACAACAATGAGCAGAAATTAGAGTAATATCACCTAAGATGAAGGAAATTGGAAGAACATCTTCAAACACCACTTGTCTACAACCATGAAATCTGTCAAATTGACTACTCTTCAAGCTTTAATCCAAGTACAAGTTACTTCTCAATGAAGAAATTGAAGAAAAAAACTAATCTAGCACTATCTAAGGAAAATTGATGAAATTGTGGAATTGAGCTCTCCTTTCGTGTGAAATCTCTTAAAAATGAATGGTAACTCACTCAAAATTCAGTTAGAAACCATTTTATAGTCACAAGCTCAGGCCTAAGTTGGTTTTGACCATTTTAACCCTCGAATCTTCTAGAAATCGCGCTTCTCGAGCTTGCCAGCATTTTGCTCGCCCAAAACCAAGTTGCTCGCCCGAACATTGCTTCACTCGGCCGAGTGCTGACTCTGCTCGGCCGAGTGCTTATTTTCGTGGCCGAGTTCTTCAATTTTTGCCTCACTCGGCCAAAACGCCTTTGCTCGGCCGAGTGAAAATTCATTTTGGCCGAGTGGATCTTCCAGAGAATCCCACTCGGTCAAATTCACTTTGCTCGGTCGAGTGCGAATTCGTTTTGGCCGAGTGGATCTTCCAGAGAATCCCACTCGGTCAAATTCACTTTGCTCGGCCGAGTGCGAATTCGTTTTGGCCGAGTGAACCCTGTTTTGACTCCATCTTGGTCTTTCTTGTCCACTCTTCATTCCTTCTTCAATTCTTCAACTTTTAACACCTAAAACACTTTATTTCTTACACGAAGAGTGAGTCCACATGACAAAACTAAATGTAGAGATACAAAACACTATTTGCACATAAATCAAGCTCAATTAGTGCATAAAAGGGCTCATAAACACACAATTATGATGCAATTATACGACTAATCACCCCCCCAAACTTGAAATATTGCTTGTCCTCAAGCAATGAAAAGAAAATCACAAAGGCGGTGATTGCATCAAGTTGTGTGATCAAGAGCATGTCAAAGATGAATAATTCAACTCTATCCAAATGCACAAATTCTTGAGGAAGCATGTCCATCTTTTCAATTATCCATCAAAGATCCGTTTACTAAAAATGAAATTATTCACCATAATCCTCTCCAGGGAAGTGTGTATCACTCTTCACTCAAAGTGTATCAAGGTGTCGCTCACATGTCAATGCGTAGAAATGCATCCAATAGGCTTGCCAAGAGTCTAAGCAATCTTTCCTCAAACTTGAATTTGGTGCTAAATCAAAAAGGACTTTCATTTGGCTGTAATGTTGGCTCTTTGGTTAGGGAAGGGAATTTTTTAGGTAAAGTGACTCGTGACTAGTGACGCAAGAACTCAGATTTCTTTTTCGATTCCCCACAAAAATGTTATGAGTACATAATTCCCACCCGAGGTTCATTCTTCACTGATTCACTCATCACTTATTTTACAAGTGTTTTTCTTCATTCTCCTCGCACCATTTTTCCTTTTCATACCACCAACTTCCTTCACAAAGGAGAGTTTTTTTTTTAGCTCACTCCTTCACTATCACAACCTTCATTCACTTTTGGCTTCATCTTTTCCACTTTCTGCAAAAATCATCCCTTCTAAATCATTCACCCCATTCGTTCTTTCTCTTAATTCAACCACATCACCCTCATTCAAGCTTCACTAGTTTTATGGACCAATAGGCTAAAAAAAGGCAATTTGGTTAAATCATGGGTGCCAATAAACAGGTCACAAGGCTCAACTTGGCTCACTATGGAAATACAATGTCATTTGGTATGGATAGATTTTGGCAAAATGACTTTTCATTTCAAGGATGGCCTAATCTCATTTTTAGCACCTTATACAAGTAGAGTTCTAGAGCAAGACTAGAGACAAGTTCTCAAACACAATGACTACACATGACCACACTTCCAATTAAGAACCAAAGCAATTACAAAAAAATTGGTTCAAAGGCTCAAAAGCTCACAGGTTCATACTTGATTATGGCTCATTTTCTCATTTTAAGCTCACTTCACTTCAACTTCAAATTTACAAGTTTTCCAAACTTCTCAAGGCATTAGCATTCATAAAAAATCAAATCAATTCACCTCTGAAATACTCAAAATGCACACCCTTAACTTCATCACATCAAATTGTTCCATACAACACTACAACTCAAGCCATCTAATGCACCAACCATACTCATGTATGTTATTGCACGTTTCTTAAGCAAACGATTCACCTAATACTATTCAATTCAACCCAAAATACCAACATTGGTTCATTGCTATCTCAATTCATGAAACTGTTGGGAAAATAGGGTGCCCGGAATCTATTCGGGATGAAATTTAAATACGAATTTAAATACAATTATTACTAGCATGAATTAATCCTAATTAATTCAAATAATAATTCCAACAACAAAATTTACATCATGCATGTTGAATTAATTCACATATAATCTATGGCGGAAATAATCAAGATGATATGTGATTAACGTACCTCTCGTAGAACTTGGCCTTTGAATAAACGGGACTAACACGTACACGCTTTACCAACCCAAAAGTCTTCTCAAGTATTCCCTTTCGCCTTATTCGATCACCGGTGGGAGATGCTATCGAACAATTTAAATAACTAAGGAAAAAGAAAAATATCTATGCTCTTGATTTTTCCAACACATGGAATTATGTACTTAGGGATGAAATAATCACCCCCTATTTATAAGAGTAAGTGACCGAAAATTATAGGATTATTTGGGCTTGGAGAAAATCTTTTCTTAGACTCTAAGAAATCTTGAATATATCTCATATATTCTTTTCTCCACAATAAAATATTCCACAAAAATCTCACTCACCTTATTAATATGCAATTTTTGAAAATTTCAATAGAAGAAGCCAAGATTTGAATCTTTCTTGAATATATGAGATATTCTTGTATTCCAAGAATACATATCTTCCATAATATCTTTCCAAGAAAATCAACAAAATCTATTCTTCTCTTGATACTCAATTTTCGAAAAAATAAGGAGAAAATCAGCATAATATTATCTTTTTATTTTAATCACCTTATCATTATTGGACTACTTAATGGGCTACTTCAGGGGCCTTTAAGGAGAATTAAGATTGTACCTCCTAATGGACTTCTGAATTTCAATATTGAGCCCCAATATAATTCAATTCATTAATATTAATTATTACCACTAATAAATTAATATTGCACTATCCATCTTAATCCATATTACGATAATATGGGCTCCCGGTTATTATTTCCCGCGTTTAAGATTATCAAGTCCATTAATTAATTAAGCTTCTGAATAACTCTAAATTAATTAATATATTTCACCTTGGAGTAAAGACAGCTCAATATTATTATCCGTACCGAATAAACTGATTCTTCACTTGCATTATTTGGTACGATAAACTTCTGAGCCCACCAAGGGGACTAATCACACGAGCCGTACTCGCACGCATTTCTCCGTATTAAATCTTAGCAACCGTCGTATGATTAATATTATTGCCCAAGACACAAAATTCGAAGTCACAATGATTCTCACCCAACATGAATCAAAGCAGTAACCATTAAGAACACACGGTCTTATTTAAGTGACGGAGATTAAGAAATCAACAACCACTGAGGTCTAATTCTTCACATTTCAGAACAAAAGAATTTATCCTCGCTGTAGGTCCTCTTCAACACATACTAAATGTGCTAGTGCAATCTCTTAGTCAAGACAGACCAATCTGAGCCTTACACATCGACCTTTCACGGCGGATTGTTCAATTCCACCTGGGTCGTGAAAATGTACATTTAGTTACAAGTAAACAGTTAATGTTGTCTTCCGTGATCGGGTATCACCACATTAACTACAATATAACTAGTACCATATATTGAACGGTTTGCAATATAAATTCAACATTCAATCATAACTAAAGCAAATGTGATAAAAGAATTATTCTCATAAAACGAGTGTTTGATACACGAGTTATACAAAGTAAAAGCATACTTTCACGTATAACTCCAACAATCTCCCACTTATACTTAAAGTCTGCTTTTAGTATACATCACGCATGTCTTAGTGTAGTAGCTCTACGTGACATCTCATGTCAACCTACACTAACCTAATAATTCCTCCCACTTATACTTAAAGCAGATTGGCAATAGTCTTGACTCCCATTCCATCCACATGTCTCTCGAATGTACTCTGAGGCAGACCCTTTGTGAATGTATCCGCTAGGTTGTCACCCGACGCTATCTTTGCCACCTCTATATCTCCTCTCTTAACGATTTCTCGTATAAGATGGTATTTTCTTTCTATGTGTTTGCTGGCCTTGTGGGCTCTCGGTTCCTTTGAATTTGCAACTGCTCCGACATTGTCACAAAAGACAGTTATCTTGTCGGGCAAATTCGAAACAACGTCCAAGTCCACTAAGAAGTTCTTGAGCCAAACTGCCTCTTTCGCTGCTTCACAAGCAGCTACATACTCGGCTTCCATGGTCGAATCGGCGATGCATTTCTGCTTAACGCTTCTCCATGAAATGACTCCTCCTCCCATGCAAAACACACTACCCGAGGTTGACTTTCTTGAGTCTATGTCTGATTGGAAATCCGAGTCCGTGTATCCTACGGGAACAAGACTATCTGACTGGTAAATCAGCATCCGCTCACGAGTTCTTTTCAGATACCTCAAGATGCACTTTACGGCAGTCCAATGGTCTTTCCTGGGATTACTTTGATATCTTGCCACCATGCCCACGGCAAAGCAGATATCCGGTCTCGTACACAACATTGCATACATAAGGCTTCCTACGGCTGAAGCGTACGGAACACCTTTCATGTCATCTATCTCCGCTTACGTCTTAGGGCTCATTTCTTTCGATAGATGGATTCCGTGTCTAAAAGGTACAAAACCTTTCTTAGAATCTTGCATGCTGAAACGCTTCAAAATAGTGTCAATGTATGAAGCTTGCGATAAGCCCAACATCCTCTTCTTGCGATCGCGAGTGATCTTGATCCCAAGGACGTGGCCGGCTTCCCCTAAGTCCTTCATATCAAATTGTTTTGACAGCCATACCTTTACGTCTGACAATACCTTTACATTATTTCCAATGAGCAGAATATTATCTACGTATAATACTAAGAATACCACTGCAGTTCCGTCACGCTTCTTATACACACAACTTTCAAACTCGTTTTGATCAAACCCATAAGACTTAATCACTTGATCAAAACACTGGTTCCAAGTACACGATACTTGCTTAAGTCCATAAATGGATCTCTTAAGCTTGCATACGAGATTCTCTTGGCCTTTTTCAATGAAACCTTTGGGCTGTTGCATATAGATATCTATCCCGTCAAGACTTCCGTTAAGAAAAGCCGTCTTGACATCCATTTGCCAGATCTCGTAATCTAGGTGCGCAGTGATCGACAAAAGAATACGGATGGACTTAAGCATAGCTACATGCGAAAAGGTTTCCTCATAATCAATCCCTTCTTTCTGAGTATACCCTTTGGCCACAAGCCTCGCTTTGAAGGTCTCTACCCTTCCGTCCGGTCCTCTTTTCCTCTTGTACACCCACTTGCATCCAATGGGTTCTACCCCATTGGGTGGCTCGACCAACTCCCACACTTGATTATGATCCATCGAACCCATCTCGGCTTCCATTGTCATTTACCACGACTCCGCGTCTTTGTCTTGGATTGCCTCGTCGTCGTCCATGGGTCCAATTCAACACCGGGAACCAAATCCGAAGATTCTCCTATCCCCATGAATCTCTCGGGTTGCCTAGCAATCCTCCCACTACGACGGGGTTCCGATTGTGAAGATGTGACGTGTGGTACATCATCTTGTATACTTGGTATCGAGGTTTGACCTCTCAATTCTTCTAAGGTAATTTCACTTTTAGGCTTCCGATTGTTCATATAGTCTTCCTCCAAGAATTTAAAGTGTGTACTGATCACGGTCTTTTGATCCTTGGGACTATAGAACATACACCCTTTCGTTCCCGCAGGGTATCCTATAAACAGCCTTAATTCCGAACGTGGATCCAACTTACAGGCTTCCTTATCTAGCACGTATGCCGGACAACCCCAAATCCGCAAATGTCTTAGACTGGGCTTGCACCCGGTCCACAATTCCATTGGGGTTTTAGGAACCAATTTGGATGACACCAGTTTAGAATGTAAGCCGCCGTTTCCAAGGCATTACCCCAAAACGACTTGGGTAAATCCGAATAACTCATCATGGATCTGACCATCTCTAAAAGAGTCCGGTTCCTTCGTTCCGCCACACCGTTCTGTTGAGGGGTTCCCGGTGCGGTTAACTGGGATATGATCCCTTCGTCCGATAAGTAGTTCAAGAATTCATCGCTGAGGTATTCGCCTCCACGATCTGATCGTAGAAACTTGATACTCTTTTCCCTATGTTTCTCGGCTTCAGCCTTAAACTCTTTGAACTTATCAAAAGTTTCAGACTTATGCCTCATAAGGTATATGTACCCATATCTCGAGTAATCATCAATGAAGGTGACGAAATACTCATACCCCATTCTTGCTTTGATCGTCATTGGACCACACACATCGGTATGAACGAGTTCTAACACTTATGTGGCTCTATTCCACTTGGCTCCAAATGCCCTCTTGGTCATCTTACCCTCTAAACAGGATTCACAAGTTGGAAACGGCTCGACTTGGAATGATTCCAAGGATCCATCTTTCACCAATCTCTCTATCCGCTTTAGATTAATATGACCTAGTCTAAGATGCCATATAAGTGTTTCGTTCATCTCTGAAGAACACTTTCTTTTATTACTCGAAATGATCGACGTGTTATTAGATTCATTATTTGAGTGGTGTGCACACTTAATCGTATAGAGATTGTTTACCAACGTTCCATGACAGATAACATCATTCTTAAAAGAAACAGTGACAACTTTATTAAAAGTAACTGAATATCCATAAAAAACAACTTAGAAACTGAAATTAAATTCTTCCTAAAGTTCGGAACGTATAAAACATCTCTTAAAATTAAAACTCTATCTTCAAAAGATAGGTGCACGACTCCCACTGCTTCGGCCGCCACCCTCGTAGCATCGCCCAAAGTGATGGTGATCTCATTCTTGCTAAGTCGCCGGGTTAGCTGGAACCCCTGAAGAGTGAAACAAATATGATCAGTTGCCCCGGTATCTACTACCCAAACGTGGGCAGCATACGCCGCAACATATGTTTCAACGACTAAAGCATGAGACTTACCTTTCTTTCCCGCCTTCTCAGGCTTAGAACATGTCGCCCTCCAATGTCCCTTCTCACCACAATTGAAGCACTTACCCTTAGCAGCTTTCTTTCCACCTCCTTCTCCCTTTGCCTTGGGTTTCGCAACGGTTGGATTTGCTTGGGTCTGGCTTTTCGTCCTCTTCCTCTTCTTCCCTCCCTTGGGACCCGAAGAGGAAGATGGACCGTTTGCCACCATAGCAATAGTTTGGTGATCCATTAGAGTCTCCGCCGATACCAAAACTTGCAAGAGCTCGGGCAAACTATTTGTCCGGTCATTCATTTGATAGTTCAACTGAAACTGCTCAAAGCTCTTCGGCAGAGAATGGAGAACGAAATCGACCTTAGTAGGGAGGTCAAATTCCGCACCAAGTACTTCCAATTTATTGAGATAACCCATCATCTCGATAACGTGATCCCTTACGGGCGTACCTTCCACCATCTTCAACGAAAGCATCTTTCGCATGGTGATTTGCCTAGCTGTACGGTTCTGATGTTTAAACATCGCTTCAAGATTGAGCATTATCTTAGAGGTGGTCTCCATGTGTTGGTGTTGGTGTTGCAACACATCTGACATTGAAGCCAGAATAGTACACCTAGCCATCTCATCGGAGTCAAACCAACTCTTATGCTCTTTCTTGACCGTCTTGCTTGCATCTTCGGCAGGCTCTTGGGGCTTAGGAGTAGAAAGTACCCATTTGTGGTGTTGAGCGGTTAGGACAATATCAAGGTTACGTTTCCAATCAACATAGTTCTCACCAACAAGTTTGTTATCTTTAAGTATACTAAACAGTGGATTAAAAGGTTGCGACATGATGAACTGAGAATAAAACATACATTCATATCAATATCTAAAAAAAACGAAATTATCACATAATTCGATCATATCAATTATATTGAAACCTTAAAACAATATAATCACACATCAGCCAATATCTCGAAATAATTTAAATGCACCATGAGGGGTGGTCTATACATTTAAATACATTCAAGCGGATCACAAACTTAAAAGTTACAAATCCTTAATTCAAAATTAATAGTTGGCTCCCACTTTGACCACATAAAAATTGACAGGGACTCCGAGGGGAGTAAGTTAATATCAATTTCCTATGCCTAAGTAATAACCATAATTAAATACAGGATTATTATTTCGCTTTGAGCAAGCCACTCGGGGTGAGGGTCAATACCGCCACTAGTAATAATCCACAATCATCCTTTCGGAATTTATTCATGTGAAATCCGTTCTTTTGGCCGATCCGAGGGGGAAATGTATTCCAAAAGAACTTCACAAATAAATAAATTATGGAGGCCAAATTAATCCAATTTTAATATCCGGAATAAAATTGCGATTAAATAAACATACTTAGTAATTTTCGAAAGTAAGGTTTTTCTTGGACAATTAAATTCATGCAAACACATATTAACAAATAATAATAAGTGCACGAAATATAACATCCATCAAAACAAAATTAAACACATTGGAGCACTCAAATCCAATTGTCACGGTTTAATTTCTTCACGTCTTGATGCGAAAAATCGTCCTTGTTGCTTTCCATCATTCGTCTCGACACGCTCCCACTCGAACAACAACACTTCATAAAAAACAACATCATTTGGGGTTCGGGACGACATTTAAAATCACACGAAAGAAAAAGGAGAACCGAAAAAAAATTCCACGGTCCGAGATACGGCGCGCGTCGGGCCACGGAGTGGGCCCGCGCGCCTCTCGGCCAAGCAGCCGAGGCGCTGCACGCGAGGCGCCGAGGCGCTGCAGGCCGCGCCCGAGGCGCGCGCGCGCTTGCGTGCCGCCGGCCACCCGTCGCGCTTGGGTCGTGCGCGGTGCACCCCGTGTGCCGGGTTTCGACGTTCGTTCTCGTTTTCTTCACCCCATGCACGATTTTATGTCCATGCATGCGCTGCGCACGCATGCGTCGTCCAGGTACGCCGTCTTTAATTCTTCGTTCTTTCATCACGATCCGGTTACAATTTATTTTACAAAAAAATAAATACTAGATCTAGACTAGTCTATTACAATGATCGAATCAAAATAAAAACAACTAATCTACTCGTGGATTTTCTCACGAGAAAAATGAATTCGAACGAATCGAATTAAAAACAATTAATTCACACGCATGAAAAATAACAACATTAAAACCATGACAATTGGATACCTGCAAAAAAGATCTAGCAATTCTACTATCCAATTTTAATTTAATGTTTAACAATTTAAATTCCAATTTATAGATCAGAGCCCGAAACCGTGGCTCTGATACCAGTTGTTGGGAAAATAGGGTGCCCGGAATCTATTCGGGATGAAATTTAAATACGAATTTAAATACAATTATTACTAGCATGAATTAATCCTAATTAATTCAAATAATAATTCCAACAACAAAATTTACATCATGCATGTTGAATTAATTCACATATAATCTATGGCGGAAATAATCAAGATGATATGTGATTAACGTACCTCTCGTAGAACTTGGCCTTTGAATAAACGGGACTAACACGTACACGCTTTACCAACCCAAAAGCCTTCTCAAGTATTCCCTTTCGCCTTATTCGATCACCGGTGGGAGATGCTATCGAACAATTTAAATAACTAAGGAAATAGAAAAATATCTATGCTCTTGATTTTTCCAACACATGAAATTATGTACTTAGGGATGAAATAATCACCCCCTATTTATAAGAGTAAGTGACCGAAAATTATAGGATTATTTGGGCTTGGAGAAAATCTTTTCTTAGACTCTAAGAAATCTTGAATATATCTCATATATTCTTTTCTCCACAATAAAATATTCCACAAAAATCTCACTCACCTTATTAATATGCAATTTTCAAAAATTTCAATAGAAGAAGCCAAGATTTGGATCTTTCTTGAATATATGAGATATTCTTGTATTCCAAGAATACATATCTTCCATAATATCTTTCCAAGAAAATCAACAAAATCTATTCTTCTCTTGATACTCAATTTTCGAAAAAATAAGGAGAAAATCAGCATAATATTATCTTTTTATTTTAATCACCTTATCATTATTGGGCTACTTAATGGGCTACTTGAGGGGCCTTTAAGGAGAATTAAGATTGAACCTCCTAATGGACTTCTGAATTTCAATATTGAGCCCCAATATAATTCAATCCATTAATATTAATTATTACCACTAATAAATTAATATTGCACTATCCATCTTAATCCATATTACGATAATATGGGCTCCCGGTTATTATTTCTTGCGTTTAAGATTATCAAGTCCATTAATTAATTAAGCTTCTGAATAACTCTAAATTAATTAATATATTTCACCTTGGAGTAAAGACAACTCAACATTATTATCCGTACCGAAGAAACTGATTCTTCACTTGCAAGATTTGGTACGATAAACTTCTGAGCCCACCAAGGGGACTAATCACACGAGCCGTACTCGCACGCGTTTTTCCGTATTAAATCTTAGCAACCGTCGTATGATTAATATTACTGCCCAAGACACAAAGTTCGAAGTCACAATGATTCTCACCCAACATGAATCAAAGCAGTAACCATTAAGTACACACGGTCCTATTTAAGTGACGGAGATTAAGAAATCAACAACCACTGAGGTCTAATTCTTCACATTTCAGAACAAAAGAATTTATCCTCGCTGTAGGTCCTCTTCAACACATACTAAATGTGCTAGTGCAATCTCTTAGTCAAGACAGACCAATCTGAGCCTTACACATCGACCTTTCACGGCGGATTGTTCAATTCCACCTGGGTCGTGAAAATGTACGTTTAGTTACAAGTAAACAGTTAATGTTGTCTTCCATGATCGGGTATCACCACATTAACTACAATGTAACTAGTACCATATATTGAACGGTTTGCAATAGAAATTCAACATTCAATCATAACTAAAGCAAATGTGATAAAAGAATTATTCTCATAAAATGAGTGTTTGATACACGAGTTATACAAAGTAAAAGCATACTTTCACGTATAACTCCAACAGAAACAACCAACTCTCCTACATCAAAGCATATGTCGAAGCACGTTGATTTTTGGAATGACACACCCCCCCAAACTTAATCGTTGCAATGCAAAGAGAAAGTTTGACATAAGAGATAAAAATCGAACGTGCATGCAACGTGAATCTGGAAAGACCAACTCAAATGCAAGGAGATGACCAATAGAATTGTCAAACCAAACACAAATAGCACGATTCACACAACAATAAGACCAACTCAACCAAAGGCAACTCATATCCCGGCTTAATCAAGTAAACAACAAAAATATAGCCTCCCCAAACTTAGGAATTGCACGACAATCCTAAGTTTGAGCTCGAGGAAAATGATACCTCCCATTCTACAGGCTTACGAGGCGATCAACTGACGACCCCCGAACCATAGCCCTTGCACAAGAGTCCATAGAAAGCTTCCAAACCTAAAATAAAAAATGAACAAACATTATTAACATCTAAAGAAAATGAACAAACAGCAAAACAAGAGTTCAAAAAGAATGGGTTGCCTCCCATTAAGCGCTAGGTTTAACGTCCTATGCCGGACGGAACTCTCACGAGTTCAAACTTCCCATTTTTGCTTAATATTGGGCACTTCCTTTGGAACGGGAGGATCGGAATGCTTCTCTTCAAACTCATTGACCACGAGGAGTCCACCCTCCTTATCTTGCATCTCCAAACTTCCTACTTGAAACACTTTCTTCACCATCCAGATGTACCTCCTTTTGAACTTCACGTTTCCAAGAATGTTCTTAATTTTGGAATTCACCACTTCATCTCCAACTATAGAGTCATCTTCTTGTTTTAGCTTTCTTGAGCTCTTACTCTTTCCTTCTTTTAAACCAAGTAACTCTTCCATTTTCTTCTTCTCAACAAATCCCCCCAAACTTGCATTTTGCTCAAGTTTGGTTGGTCCTTTCAATGCTTCTTTTTTCAACTTCTCATTTTCTTGTTCAACTTCGGGATCTTTCAAAGGTTTGATTGGAGGAATTTCTTCTTTCGTCTCTTTACTCCCTTCTATATCACTCATGGTATAATTGATAGAATGACATTCCTTACCTTTCAGTGTACTCTTCAATGAATCATAAATAGAGAAAGTGAGTTCTTCATCATCCATGTTCAATGTGAGTTCACCCTTTTTCATGTTGATAGTGGCATCTCCCGTTGCAAGGAACGGTCTTCCAAGGATTAAGGGAATGTTCACATCTTCTTCCATATCGAGAACAACGAAATCGACCGGAAAAATGAACTTATCAATTTTTACTAACACATCTTCTATAATTCCCTTAGGACGAGTGCATGATCTATCCGCCAATTGGATACTCATTGAGGTAGGCTTCATTTCTCCAAGTCCCAATCGCTTGACAATAGAGAGTGGCATCAAATTGATGCTAGCACCCAAGTCACAAAGAGCATTCATTTTGGGACTCCCTTCAATTACACAAGGTATAGTAAAGCTACCCGGATCTTCAAGCTTTTTCGGGAGATTTCTTTGAAGAATTGCACTACACTCCATTGTAAGATTTACAGTCCCAGTGTCAACCATCTTCCTCTTCTACGAAATCAAATCTTTGAGAAATCTTGCATAATTCAGCATTTGTTCAAGTGCCTCATAGAAAGGAATTTCAATATGCAACTTCTTGAACACTTTAAGAAATTGAGCAAACTTCTCATCAAGCTTCTTCTTCATGAACCTTTGTGGGAATGGAACCGGCACTACGGTCTTAGGAACCCCCCATTCATCTACCTCAACTTTGTCTTTGCTCTCTCTAGTTTCCTTAACCTTCTTCCACTTAGGAACGAACTCATCTTTTGAGTCTTTATTCTCCTTTTGCTTTCCCTTCTCTACCCTCTTTTTCTCACGTTCTTCTCCCTCCTCTTCTTTCTTATCTTCAACTTCTTCTTCCCCATCTTCATCTTGGATTGGCATAGGCGGCCCATCATACTTTCTTCCACTTCTAAGTGTAATGGTATTACAATACTCACGTGGATTTATCTCGGTATTGGACGGAAATTTTCCTTTGTTTAATTGAGGTCCCAAAGCATTTGCTATTTGTCCAAGTTGATATTCAAGAGCTTTGAATTGAGTATCATGTTGAGCCAATTTGGTATCCTTCTTCTTATTTGACTCATCCAATCTTTGGCTAACCTCCTCAATCCTCCGGTTATTCTCATCCATCCTTCGGTTACTTTCTTCCATTCTCCGGTTAATTTCCTCCATATTTTTCAACATTAATTGAAGAGTCTCATCGGTATTCTCTTTCCTTTCATGATTAGGAGGTTTGGACACCGGGTCTACCCCCGTTGGTAATTGAAGAGCTCCTTGAGGGTTCCCATATGAAAAGTTCTCATGTTTCCTCCATGATTGATTTGAAGGTCCACCTTGTTGATAAGAGTTATTAGGAGGTGGAGCTCCTTGAAACCTTGCTTGAAATGGTGGGGCTTGGTACGGTTTTTGACCTTGCACATTGTTTTGGTACCCTCCTTGAAATTGTGGTCTCCCCATATAGTTCACTTCTTCACTTGATGGTTGAACATTAAGACTAGCTTCCACTTGTCCTACTTGTACATGAGGAGAAGGTAGATTGAGGTTCCCTAATTTGTCTATCAAAGCCATCATCACACTCTTCAACCCATCATTTTGTTCTTCCAAGGCTGCAATTCTATCTCTTTTTCCACTTCCACTTGGATTACAAAATGAATCATTCGCAGCGATGTTGTCAATGATCTCATTTACTTGTTTCACAGTTTTTTACCACACGGATCCTCCGGCACTAGAATTGAGATGATTTCTATCCCATTCATTAAGCCCTATGGTAAAGTAGAGGATAGTTTGAACCTCGGGTAGACCGTGTTGAGGACACGCCAATAGCAAACCTTGATACCTCTCCCAAGCATCCGTGATTGATTCCCCGTGGAATTGCTTAAACTTCGTAATTGCTTCTTGAGCTTTGAGGACCTTGGAAGGTGGGTAAAACTTCTTCAAAAACTGAGTACTCAACTCTTCCCAAGTACTAGCCACCGGGTTCATATTTTGTAGCCATTTCTTAGCCCTTCCTTTCAACGTGAATGAGAAGAGTCTTAACATCTTTGCATCATGTGAAACACCGGGATATTTGACTGTGTCACATACTTCCATGAAGTTGCCTAAATGTACATGAGGGTCCTCTCTCTCGTCGGTTCCTTCAAACTGTGTTTCTCTTAACATTCGAAGTAGTGCTGGGCTAACTTCAAACTTTTCAGCTACAATATGTGGTCTAGAAATCCCATCATAAAACTCTTTCACCCTTGGCTCATAGAAGTCTTTCAAAAGCGGCTCACGATCTTGAGGATTTTGCTCGGGATGATGTATGGGTTGGTGATTTGGATTTTGTTGTGGTAGATTTTGAACTTGAGGTGGAAAAATGTAAGGATAAGGGTATTGATATGGGTATTGTGGTTGTGGATATAAGTGAGGTTGAAATGGTGGATATTGGTTAGGTTGTGGAAGGTTTTGTGGATGAGGGTACGGGTATGGTACATATGGAACTCCAACACCTTGGCCATTAGGATTGTGATTTGCATGATTCCCCCCTTGTGCATTCGGTGGCACATTAGGGTGAACATCGTTCACTTCCTCTACATGCACATTATCTTCATTCTCATTCTCCATTTCCAATCTTCGCTGAATGTTTCTCTTTCGATTTCTTCTTCTAGCTGCGGCTTCAATTTCAAGGTTCAAAGGAACAAGTTGTCCTCCTCTTCCCCTTGTGTTCATACACCTATACAAGTCCACAAGAAGGGATTAAGCACAAACAACTAAAACACAAAGAAAGTAAGCATTCACCGTTGATAACTAGACTAGACACACGTCCCCGACAACGGCGCCAAAAACTTGATTGCCCTTTTTCGTTAAGTACAAAAACGGATCGACTTGCAAGTGTACAAGGTCGTTGTTGTAGTAGGCAATTGACCAAGTCAAATATCGAACACAAAGACAACGTGTTTAGTTCTTAGATATCTACTAAATTGAATGTTTGAAAATAAAATTGCAGAAAATAAAAGGTTCGGGTTGTTATTATCTACTAGATGCTTTACAAGTGCAAGATCAAAACTAATCTAACTTCTTTCGAAGTGCAAGTGATGGAGGTATGCTTTGAACGAATCCAAATATGCAAGTGATAGAGAATAGCAAGAGAAAACACTTATCTTAAGTTCCATATCATGATTAACCTAGATTATACAATCTCATCTAACCAACAAACTCTCATTTAGAAGGCTTTGATGCTCAATTCAAAGTGTTCTTCATGTTCTAGGTCTCTCTCGATAACCTAAAGCATCTAACAATAGGCTTTGATAGATAATCCTCTTCAAATTAGAACTCACTAAGGATAGCTCAACTCTCGCATGTTGCTACCTTTAATGAATTTCTAATTCTACCAAAGATAAGCTATCAAAGCTCAATTAATTCGAATTCAGAGAAATTAATCATTCTACTTCACAAAATCTAAGCATATACTCAAGCTAAACCCTAACTCTCACATATTCTTCATCATTCAAAGCATAGAGAGTTAGCCTAGCATGGCTAGGGCTGAGAAAGCTAAAATCATGAATAAAGCCATGGAAAAACTAAGAATTTAACAACAATGAGCAGAAATTAGAGTAATATCACCTAAGATGAAGGAAATTGGAAGAACATCTTCAAACACCACTTGTCTACAACCATGAAATCTGCCAAATTGACTACTCTTCAAGCTTTAATCCAAGTACAAGTTACTTCTCAATGAAGAAATTGAAGAAAAAAACTAATCTAGCACTATCTAAGGAAAATTGATGAAATTGTGGAATGGAGCTCTCCTCTCGTGTGAAATCTCTGAAAAATGAATGGTAACTCACTCAAAATTCAGTTAGAAACCCTTTTATAGTCACAAGTTCAGGCCTAAGTTGGTTTTGACCATTTTAACCCTCGAATCTTCTAGAAATCGCGCTCCTCGAGCTTGCCAGCATTTTGCTCGCCCAAAACCAAGTTGCTCGCCCGAACATTGCTTCACTCGGCCGAGTGCTGACTCTGCTCGGCCGAGTGCTTATTTTCGTGGCCGAGTTCTTCAATTTTTGCCTCACTCGGCCAAAACGCCTTTGCTCGGCCGAGTGAAAATTCATTTTGGCCTAGTGGATCTTCCAGAGAATCCCACTCGGTCAAATTCACTTTGCTCGGCCGAGTGCGAATTCGTTTTGGCCGAGTGGATCTTCCAGAGAATCCCACTCGGTCAAATTCACTTTGCTCGGCCGAGTGCGAATTCATTTTGGCCGAGTGAACCCTGTTTTGACTCCATCTTGGTCTTTCTTGTCCACTCTTCATTCCTTCTTCAATTCTTCAACTTTTAACACCTAAAACACTTCATTTCTTACACGAAGAGTGAGTCCACATGACAAAACTAAATGTAGAGATACAAAACACTATTTGCACATAAATCAAGCTCAATTAGTGCATAAAAGGGCTTATAAACACACAATTATGATGCAATTATACGACTAATCATTTTTCCAAGATAGACTTTAACTCATATATACTCCTGTGATGATCCTTTCACCACATTATATAGTTTTTGATAAAAAAAAAGTTAAATAAAAGATATAGTCACATGTGATATTATGCAGTTTTTAGAAAAAATAAAAAGAATAGAATTTGACAAATTCAATACAAATGAGAAGGACAATAATATAATTTCAACACGGCACAAGTTATAAAAATGAAAAAACATCACAATTCACTTTATTTATTTAATATATATATATATATATAGATATATATATTTTTTCATTTTAGTTTCACAAGCCCAAAATAAAAAATAAAAATTATCTTTTCGTTATATTACTTTAACTACGTTTTTCCACTTAATAATTTATATCTGTAACCCAAAACAACCTATACATAAATTACATATATCATTAGCATATCAACTCTTACCAAAAAAAAAATAGCATATCATCAACATAAATGAGCAAGGAAATTGGAACATAGCAAACTTTCATATCAAACAATTTGACAAATTAGTATAAGAGAAATGGGAAGGATAATAATATATATGATATAGACGATTTTTTGTCAATTTTTATTTTTCAAAATAGATTTTATTTTTCCAAGATAGACTTTAACTCATATATACTCCAGTGATGCTCCTTTCATCCCATTATATAGTTCTGGATAAAAAAAAGAAGAAAATGGTCAAAGAAAGGACATAGTCACATGTGATGTTATGCAGTTTTTAGAAAAAGTTAAAAAAGAGATTTTGACAAATCCAATACAACGGAAATGTGAAGGACAGTGATATAATTTCAACACGGCACAACTTATCAAAAATGAAAAAACATCACAATTCACTTAATTTATTTAAAAAAATATATATATTTCCATTTTAGTTTCAAAAGCCCAAAATTAAAAACAAAAATTATCTTTATGTTACATTACATTAACTACGTTTTTCCAATCAATAATTTACATCCGTAGCCCAAAATAACCTATACATAAATTACATATATTATTAGCATATCATCTCTTACCAAAAATAAAAAATAAAAAATTAGCATATCGTAAACATAAATGAGTGATGGTCCCGTTTTCGAAGGGCAAAATGAGAATTCAAGAGCACACATTTTTTCTTTTTAAACTTTTCCTCAGGGAGTTCAGCAATAGTGAGTAATACTCAAGTCACTGCTCTGCTCAGAAGCTGAGCTACCAAGTCAGTGAGAAGGCTTGGAGGCTCATGCTCTGAGCAAGGACAGTGGCTTGAGATGCTGAACTCTCGAGTGCGTTATAAAACACAGCTTGCACCCTGACTGAGTTCAATGACGGAATACTCAAGTCACTGCGTTGCTAAGAGTCAGAGCACTCAAGTCAGTCCAAACTGACTTGTGAGCTCAGGCTCTTAACAAGGCAGTGACTCGGGAGACTGAACTCTCGAGTGCTAGCCTAAGCTTGTCAGTGAGATTGGTTCTCCCTGACTAAAATACTTAGCTAATCTTCTTTTCAAACTTTCCAAGTACACTCAGAGAGCATACACTACAAATAATTAGCAAGTGCTTAGACAATAAACAACGCTCAGTTTAACGTGGTTCAGAGACTCAAGCTCTTACATCCACGGCCTGATTTAACAGGAAATCCACTAACTTGGATTCTTGTTTTTAACGTGCCAAGGTGCACTTACAACTGGACTCACGCCACTCCCTGGGCTGCCTCTCCTCACCTCACTACAAACCTAACAATCTTCTGAAATGGTTTAGTTTGGTTTGGTTTTCTCCAACTAGGTGAGGTTTTCCTTTACAATGTGTTAGCCTTAAAGCTAAGATTAGGAAAACCTCTCTAAGCTAAGAGTTACAAGCTTGACACTCAATAAATATAAGTGATAACCCTAAAGGTCAGTGTCGTGGGTGTGTAACACTTCCTTATGACTCCCTAACAACTAACACACCCTCATAGCTTGTAGGTGTTTATTTTCTTCTTTTTCACACACATCACAACGAAGCTATGAGCTTGTATTTATAGTGTGGATTCAAATGTAACCGTTGGAGGAAATTACATTTGAATCCATACAATTAATGGTTTCAACCACTTTTCTTGGAATGCGGCCTTTGTCAGTGTTAGAGTTGCTGCCTCGTGCTGATTGGTCCACGTGGCCTGGATTCACGGATCTTTGACTCAGTGGGTTGACCAAGACCCACTGACTTTAGGTAGCTTCCTCCTTCACTGACTGATGATCTTCAGTGGACTGAACGTCTTCAGTGTAGTTGTCCTTCAGAGACTGTTTGAAGATCATTCCAAGAACTTTGTCATAAGGCTGGATGACAAAGTTCCCTGACCACAGTAGCCTGACTCCTTCAGGGCCTACTTGGTACAGCACTGATCCTCCTGATCATGCTCTTCACTGAGTGGTCCACCTGACTTAGCTTAGATCAGCCTGGTTTACACTCAGTGGGACATCCTTCAGGTTTCTCTTCTGGTTCAGGTTGCAAGCATGGCTTCAGTCAGTTCTCCTTGGTGTCATCTTGATATCCTCAGGTTGTGTGGCTGAGTTCCCCCTCAACTGAGTGTTCCCTCAACTGAGTTCTTCTCAACTGACAGCCTATTCTCTAGGAGCTAACCTAACCTGACCTGAAATAAAAGATACTATACTGACTGCTTTCAAACCTATTACATGTTGTTTTGGAAAATCATCAAAACTAAAATACATATCCCAACAATGAGCAATGAAATTTGAATGTTCAAGCATACCAAACTTTCATATCAAACAATTTGACAAATTAATACTCCCTCCGTCTAGGGATGTAATCAAACCAAGCCGTTCGCAAGCTATTCGGGACTCGGCTCGAAAAATATTCGTTCGAGTTCGTTTGTTAAGTTTCACGAGCCGAGCTCGAGCCCAATTTCGAGCTCGAGCCTGACGGTATTCGGCTCGAAAGCTCGCGAATAGGCTCGTTTACTGAGCTCGCGAACAGGCTCGCGAGCAGGCTCGTGAACAGGCTCGTTTACTGAGCTCGTGAATAGGCTCGCGAATAGGCTCGTTTACTGAGCTCGCGAATAGGCTCGTGAGCAGGCTCGTTTAATTAATTTTTTCTTTTTATATAAATATTTTAAAAAATATATTCATAAGAATGTAATGTAGAGACAAATTTATTATGATATTAATATTATTATGTGTTATTAGGGATAAATTTATTATTATGGAGTATGGTCTATTATGTTTTTAAGTAGACATAGTTTAGATGTGTTATTTTTGTATATTTTTTTAAAATTTTAATTAGCTTTTCGAGCCGAGCCTTTCGAGCCGAGCTTTTTGAACCGAGCCTTTCGAGCCGAATTATTCGAACTCAAGCTCGAATTATGCTTGATTAATTTGAAAACGAGCTTTTTTCGAGCCGAGCTCGAGCCAAGCTCGTTTACTTGGTTAACGAATATTTCACGAGCCGAGCTCGAGCTATTCGCGAGCCTAAAAATTTGCAAACGAGTCGAGCTCGAGCTCAACTAATAGAGCTCAAGCCGAGCTCGAGCCGAGCTCGAGCCTATAAAAACCCAAACGAGCCGAGCTCGAGCTTGATGGTATTCGGCTCGGCTCGTTTACATCCCTACCTCCGTCCCACTCTAAGTGTCCCACTTTCCTTTTTTTGTTGTCCCACACTAAGTGTCTCATTCCATAAATGGAAAAAACAACACTCTACTACATATAAACTTTAACCTTCAAATTCACACAATATTACCAAAAATGCCACTAATTCAATCCACTTTTCAACACTATTCATTACTTTATTAAACACTATTAATTACTTTTCAACACTATTCATTACTTTTCCACCATATTTTAATAAACAAATACACTTTCTTAAATCATTCAACCAAAAGAAATGAGACGCTTAGACCGGGACGGAGGGAGTACAAGAGAAATGGGAAGGATAATAATATAATATGGACAATAGGGCAGGGCCCAAGTTGATATCAAATTGGAAAGCATCATAATTCAATTTATATAAAAAAAAATAAATGAACTTTATTTCCATTTCTATTTCAAAATCCAAAATGGAAAAAAATAATTGTCCTTGTGTTACAATTGATTTTTTTTTTTTTGTCAATTTTTATTTTTCAAAATAGGTTTTATTTTTCCAAGATAAACCTTAACTCATATATACTCCAGTGATGCTCCTTTCACCCCATTATATAGTTTTGAATAAAAAAAAAAAGAAAATGGTCAAAGAAATGACATAGTCACATGTGATGTTATGCAATTTTTAGAAAAAGTAAAAAGAGCAGAATTTGACAAATCCAATACAACGAAAATGGGAAGGACAATAATATAATTTCAACACGGCACAACTTATAAAAATGAAAAAACATCAAATTTCACTTTATTTATTTATTTATATTTCCAACACGGCACAACACGGCACAATAATATATATATATATATATATATATATATATATATATATATATATATATATATTTCCATTTTAATTCCAAAAGCCCAATATAAAAAATAAAAATTATCTTTATGTTACATTACTTTAACTACGTTTTTCCACTCAATTATTTACATTTGTTGCCCAAAACAACCTATACATAAATTACATATATCATTAGCATATCATCTCTTACCCAAAGAAAAAAAAAATTAGCATTATCGTCAACATAAATGAGCAAGAAACTTGGAACGTTCAAGCATACCAAACTTTCGTATCAAACAATTTGTCAAATTAAATATAAGAGAAATGGGAAGGATAATAATATGAGAAAAACGTTTTTTTAGTCCCATAACTTATTGAGTGTTCGATTTCGGTCCCAAAAATTGCGACTCTTTAATTTTGGTCCCATAACTCATAATGTTTGTCCAATTTTGGTCCTGTAACTTTAAATGATGTCCAATTTTCGTCCAATTTTCGCCGGAATCTTGAAACAATGCCATTTTTTGTCGTGTGCCACTCACGTGCCGGTCGATTTTGGGAATATCCGGCGCCCTCGTTGACGTGGACGCCAACTGAATTTTTTTAAAATTTTTTGCTTGGGCCTTCTTTCCACATCACTATATTAGTAATAAAAATAAAGTAAAATAAAATTAACTAAATTAAACACCAATATATCTGAAAAAGAAAATCTAGGTATTAAAAAAAACAATCACGCACATGAATATTCTTCTAAACTAATTAATCAAATTAAACAAAACTTAAAAAAAATGATCATGGTGTACTAAAAAACAAACACGCACAAGGGATTTTCTAAACTAATCAAACTAAACAAACTAAAAGAAAAAAAAAAACAAATAAACGTAGGCTTGAAGGAGGAATAAAACATAACTAGTGTTTCTAATTTTTTAGAGAGACGATTGATTTACGTAACCAAACTGTGAGAGACGGCAAAACCCAATTGAAGACCGACGATTTTCGTCAGAGATGGGCGATCTTCGCCATAGTAGCGAGGATTTGGTCGGAGACGCGGGGAATCACACATCGCGACCTTTGCTGCAGACGGGCGAGATGACATACTTGGAAAAGAAAGACACGATGGATTGGGATCGCCCTCAATATGGTAAGCTTCTTTTTTAATTGCACGTCTCTGTTTGAAATTGTGTGCACAGTGTGAGATTTTTATTTGTGAATATTATGTATTTATGTGGATAGTTGGTGTAGTTACCAAAATATTCTTCTACACATGGGTGTATGGGGTTTTCGTTTCTTTTTTAATGTATTTTAGTTCTTTGCATTTAGTGAGCGTAGTTGAGACTGTGAGGGTACCAGTGATATTGTAGGGTATGTGGGGTTTGCTTGTCTTTAAATGTGGGGTGGGATAAGTTATTTTCTTACTTTGTTTAAAGTGAGCATGTAGGGTTTTGTTTTTTTGTTTTTTAATTTGTGGATATGCCTAGTACACTCTATGTTTGGGGTAAAATATTGATATATGATTGGGTCAAAGTAGATGAGGTTAGCATAAGAGACCTAGATGAGTGGAGTAATAATGCAGGGGGTAAGGAACAGAAAAAGTTCTCTTTGAGAATGCCTGACTATTACTTTAAAATGTGTGTTGATGATAATGACCTTAGAAACTGGGCAAGTAAATTTGTTATGTTGGATAGGGAAATACATATATATGTGGAATTACTACCTGTGGAAGTGAGTGGTAGGGGTGAATTGAGGAATGAGGGTGAGGTGGGGGGTGAGAATGTAGTGGGGTGTGAGGGTGACTGATTAGGCGTGAAATTGTTATGATTTATAGCTTGATTTGCCCGTGTTTTGAGTGAATTTGATGAGTATTTAGAGTCAATTGAGTACTATTTTCATAAACTAATGAATTTGCCTCTTTGATGCTCATAAATGGATAGAGGACGAAAAATAGAGTTCGTAGGGCTTTGAATCAACTCAAACGGATGCCCGGATGAGAAGATATTGAAGAAATACGAAAAGTATTAGTTCGAGCAAGCAAAAGTGTCACTTGGAGGTGCTCAAGCATATGGACTCGAGCACCAAACGCTCAAGCACTCGAGTGGATTCAAGTCGAGCACCTAGTGCTCAAGCAAGAGGAGTCGAGCGCCAGGCGCTCGAGTAGCCCTGCTCGAGCGGTACAAACGTGCTGGAAGATTCAAGCGCTCGAATGAGCACCACTCGAGCACTAGGCGCTCGAGTAGTCGTGCAAATTTGAGCCCAATGCATTCCAACTCGGCCCATGCCTATATATATATCTTTCCAAGCATATTTTTAGACACCACCTGATACTTAGAGATAGATTTTGATAGAGAAGAGCTTGAGAAAGTTTGACAAGAGTTTGAACGTGTAATCGAGGTTTTTGATCTTACGAATTCATAGATTAGGATTTTATTTCATTATTTCTTTCTTCAACACTTGATATTCTTAAACCTAGTTTTCGTAATTTATTGAGATCTGTTTTGAGACTTTGATTCATTGTTAGCCCTAGTTTATGTTCTTGAGTTCTTTCTTCACATTCACCATGTTTATGTTGATCATTAATTTAACTGTTTTTATTATCGTAATCACCATGTTAGGCTAGAACCCTTGCATGCTTAGGGTAGGATGAACTCGTAGAAGTAGGATGTTGGTACGTAATTAGGATAACTAGTGATGTTTAGCTTTGATTCTCTTAATTGTTGAATTCTTAAAATAAACCCTAGAATTATCTTGGAATTGAGTACGAAAATTGTTAGAGAGAAGACGACTGTATCACTCTTTAATAACGAATAGGCTTAACGAGAGGGTTATAGAAGGGGTTTATCATCTACCGGTTTATCTAGGGAGGACGACCACATCACCTTAGTTAAATTAGGGTCTCAATAATTAAGCACGATCCATATAACTTGATTAGTGGATTAGTGAAGTAGGTTGATTTGACGAAGTATTAGATTTAATTCTTGAGCTTTTAGTCTTTCAATCTAGTGCTAGATTAGGGAAGTTGATTGCTTAGTTTTATTACACTTAGCATTAACACTTGCACATCACGATTATTTTAGTTATCGTACCAGCTCCGTTAGTATACGTAGGAATTTCTATCCTGAGCATCATCATCCATATTTGAATCTTAAAATCAAGTTATTAGTTTAGTTTAATTATTTGCATTAATAGTGGTAGAATATAGAGTAGTTTAAGACAATTTTCAATCCCAGAACATACACTCATATTAACTACGACGCGTAGATCTCCAGGGCTCTATTCGCATACATACCTTCCCCTGGGTTCGATACTACTTGGTCCCTATACTTGCCAATACTACAGGGATCCCATACTCTTATGGGGTAACTACTAGTATAGCTAGTATTTTGCGTTCAAGTCAATAGCGCCGTTGTCGGGGAAGGCGATGTATGTCCATTGAGTAGGACTTGGAGATAGTTTAGTAGTTAGTAGTGAGTGTTTTTTTATTGTGTATTAGTATTCATTAGACAATTGTGTTTTGATAGTTCTTTTGGTATTTCAGGTATATGAAAACACGCTCACAGGGAGAGTCGATCGAAGATAGAATAAAGTTAGACCCTGAGACAATCGCCAGAAGAAATAGAGCCTTCTATCGAAGGATGAACACTGCCGGAGGAGAAAATTCAAACATGGACTTAGGGAATAAGTTGGATGGAGATGCAGCTAATTACAATCAGGTAGTGGAACGGGTTGAGGGAATTGAAGGAAACGGCAGTCAGAAGCAAGTCCCTTCAAGGGAAAGCCAGAGCCAAAACCCGGTCCCACAACATCGAGACAACCAAGCTCAAAACCAAAACCCAAACCTTTTAAACATCCTTGTCTACCCATAAAATAACCCACCTTACCCATACCCGTATCCACCATTATCCTTATCCACCAAACTACCCTCCACAACCTAACTATAACCCACCTCCTATTCCACAAATACCTTTACCACCAGTATATCCCCAACATGTTCCTCAGAACGTTGACCCTGGTATGGCAATCAGAGAAAGGTTTGAGGCGCAGCCTCAATGGTACTATGATGGTGTAGCTATGCCACCAGTGGAAGCAAACAACTTTTTTATTTTCCCAGGGATCCTGAAGATGCTTGTCGAGAACCAATTTAAAGGGGAGGTCGGAAAGGATAATCCTCACACTCACTTGAGGATTTTTCTGATGATAGCCTCAACTTTCAACCATAATGGCATGTCTGAAGATGCCAAGAGGCCCAGGTTGTTCCAGTTCTCTCTAACTGGAATCGCGAAGGAGTGATATGATAACACGCTCCCAAGGGGAGGTATAACCACAAGGGCCGAGATCGAGCGTCTGTTCCTCGAGCGATTCTATCCTCCTTCTAGAACTATCAAAGCAAGTAAAGAGATCTCATCTTTCAAGCAGAAGCCAGTAGTGGAATTAAGTCAGGCTTGGGAGAGGTTCTCTAATATGCTCATTGAGTGCTCGCAACACGGGTACAATGAGGGTGACATAATGGCATATTTCTACTGTGGAGCCAGCAATGCAGCTCAAGACTACCTCGATGCATGTGCTAGTGGAGCATTTCTGAATAGTAGTGCAGCCCGGTGCAGAAAGATAGTTGAAAACATTGTAGAGAATGCGGGGCAATGGAATGAGAATCAAGAATTTCAGCGGGCTTATCAGATGGAAGAAAGTGAAGGGACTAGAAAGCAGCTGATGGCAATGATGGAGAAGATCAGCAATCTAGAGGTTGGGCAGAATTTGAGTGGAGGGAATACTGAAGTGAGTGAGAAAGTTAACCACCCAGCATGCCAGCAAGAGGAGGCCAACTACATGGGAAGGCCTAATTATAATCATAGTGGCTATCAAGGTGGAAATTATCAGGGGCGACCAACTTATGGTCAAGCATTAGTATCACCGGGTCCACAGCCTCCTCAGAATCAATGGAGGAATACTCAGGGGTATCAAGGAGGCCAACAGCCTCCTCAAAATCAATGGAGAAAGAATGAAAATTTCTCTTATAGTAATCCTAAGGCAGGAATAACTGTACCTCCTGGACTAGACCCTGGCTCAAAACTCCCCGGAGGAGAAGGAGGAGCGACCACTGATGAGATGTTACGTGCCATTCTTTAGAAGGTGGAAGAAGGTAGTAAGAGGTTGTCCTCTTTGGAGTATGATGTAAAAAAGTTGAACAAGAAGAGTGATCAAAGAGATCAAGAACTCCAAAGGAGAGACATTGATCTTAATAGAGCTCAGCAAGAGAACAATAGGCGGTTCACTTCTATAGAGTACCAGATCAGCCAGATTGCAAAGTCGCAAACTAGAGAACCGGGTAAATATCCATCTATGCCCGAGATAAACCCGAAGGAGCAATTGAAGGCTATCGAGTTGAGAAGTGGGACCAAATATGATGGTCCTCCAATGCCTGCTGATTTGGAAGAGATACATAAGGAGATTGAGATGGAGGGGGAAGAACATAAGAAAGATGGGGATGAGAAAGTTGAGAAGAAGGTTAAGATAAAAGACACTCAGAAGGGCAAAGACAAGGAGGAAGAGATAAAGACGAAGAATGAGTCCCAAAGTGAAAAAAGGCAAAAGAAGCAAGGAAGAACGTGAAGGAAACCGAGCGAGATGAATGAGGGATACTCAAATCTGTGATACCGGTCCCATATCTGCAACGATTCATGAAGAAGAAATTAGATGAAAAATTCGCTAAGTTTCTTGATGTCTTTAAAAAGTTGCATATTAACATTCCTTTTTATGATGCTTTGGAACAGATGCCTAATTACGCCAAGTTCCTGAAGGACTTGATAGCTAAAAGGCGGAGAGTAGATGGGCCCGAGCTTGTGCACTTGAGTGCACAAAGAGCTTCCTCCTAAGTTGAAGGATCCCGGTAGCTTTACTATCTTATGCGATATCGGGAACAAGATCAAGAAGGAGGCATTGTGTGATCTTGGGGCTAGTATTAATTTGATGCCTCTATCGTTGTTCAAGAAGTTGGATGGAGGTGAACTTCAACCCACGATGATGACACTTCAGCTTGCCGATAGGTCTATCACTAGACCTCAAGGAGTGGTGGAGGATGTTCTAGTGATGGTGGCGAATCACGTTTTTCCCGCTGACTTCGTGTACTCGCTATGGAGAAAGATGAGCATGTACCCCTTATTTTTGAAAGACCATTCTTAGTTACTGCCGGGATGGTACTAGATGTGGCTAATGGGAAGATCACGGTGAAAGTCGATGATCAAGAAGTGAAGATAGAGATCTACGAGGCAATGAAATATACAATGAGAGATGAAAGTTGTCACTTCATTGATATCTTGAATACTTGTGTTGATGACACACTTCTTGACCCTTGCTCTTTCTATGTTCATAATTATGATTATCTTATTTTCAATGAACTAACATATGATCTATATGACCTTGATTATTTTGACAGCCTAAAAGAGAACGAGGAAGTAAAGTTCATGGATGTGAAGAAAGTTGAGAATGAGGAAGAGTTGGATGTGGAGGAGTCTACTTTTGAGAAGATGTTCGATAAGGCGCCACCAATGGAGGTGAAGAAGGAGTTGAAACCACTCCCGGATCACCTCAAGTACGCTTACTTAGAGGATAATGAGAAGTACCCGGTAATTGTATCTTCACTTTTATTTGATGATCAATTAGAGAGACTATTAGTAGTGATTCATAAGCACAAATCTGCCATAGGTTGGTCAATTGTGGATATTAAGGGTATTAGTCCTTCTATTTGCATGCATAGGATTAGATTAGCGAAGGGTACAAAGGTCATAGTACAAAATCAGCGTAGAGTGAATCCGGTGATACAAGAGGTAATACATAAGGAGGTGTTGAAGCAGTTAGATAGTGATATGATTTTTGCTATTTTTGATAGTCCTTGGGTGAGTTCGTTACACGTAGTTGCTAAGAAGGGGGGTACCACGGTAATTAAAACTGAATCTAATGAATTGGTAGTCACTAAATTAGTGACGGGATGACATGTATGTGTTGATTATAGAGAGTTGAACAAGGCAACGTGCAAGGATCACTTTCCTTTGTCGTTCCTTGATCAAATGATTGATAGATTAGGTGGTTTTGAGTATTATTGTTTCCTAGACAGGTATTCGGGATATAATCAGATTATGATAGCGCCCGAGGATCAGGAGAAAATCACCTTCACCTGCTATTATGGGACTTTTGCCTTTAGGAAAATGCCGTTTGGGTTGTGTAATGCACCCGCCACCTTTCAAAGGTGTATGATGGCTATTTTCTATGGATTGATTGAGAAGATTATGGAGGTTTTCATGGACGACTTCTCCGTCTACGGGGAGCCGTTTGATAAGTGTCTAACCAATCTTGAAGTTGTGTTGAGCAGGTGTGAAGAGACGGACTTAGTGCTTAATTGGGAGAAATGTCACTTTATGGTGAAAGAGGGTATTGTTCTTGGACATCATGTGTCCTCGAAAGGTTTCCAGGTTGATAAAGCAAAAGTGATAGCTATTGAGAAACTTCCTCCACCTTCGACCGAGAAGGGGATTCAGTCATTTCTAGGCCATGTGGGGTTTTATAGACGCTTTATAAAAGACTTTTCACAAATTGCTAAACCCCTTTTGCGGCTTCTTGAAAAAGAAGTCGCCTTTGAGTTTACTAATTAGTGTTTTGTGGCTTTTAACAAGTTGAAAGAAGAATTGGTGAATGCCCCGATTCTCGTTACTCCGGATTGGTCGAGTCCTTTTGTACTCATGTGTGATGCTAGCGATTATGCTATGGGGGTTTCTTTGGGGCAAATACGAGACAAGCGATTTCATGCTATTTATTATGCCTCGAAGATGTTGAATTCGGCTCAAGTGAACTATACAGGAGCTGTTAGCGGTTGTGTATACTTTTGATAAATTTCGACCCTACCTAGTAGGCACGAAAACAATTGTATATACGGACCACACAGTGATTCGGTATCTTATGAGCAAGAAGGATGCAAAGCCCCGTCTCATTCGTTGGATCCTATTATTATAGGAATTTGATGTTGAGATTCGAGATAAGAAGGGGGTGAGATTGTGATAGCCGATCACCTCTCGAGGATGGAGCTTACCAAGAAGAATACGGTTGAAGAGCGAGAGGTGAATGATGAGTTTCCAGATGAGAAGCTGTTTGGTTTAGGAGATGTCCCGGTGTATAGAGTTGAAGGTAAAGCGTCGTAGTTTGCTGATTATGCTAACTATTTAGCAAGTAGAGAGCTGTCGGCGGATATGGATGCGTTGCACTGAAAGGCATTCTTGAAGAAAGTTTGGGAATTCATACGAGATGACCCATACTTGTTCAAGAGAGGGATATATCTAGTGCTTAGAAGGTGCGTGCCTGAGGAGGAGTGGAGTGATATCATAAGGCATTGTCACGCCTTACCATGTGGAGGACATTTGGGTGGAGAGAAAACCGGTAGGAAGGTGCTTCAAGCCAGTTTTTATTGGCCTACTATTTTGAAGGATTGCATAGAATGGGTGAAGAGATGTGACAGGTGTCAGCGTTTCAGCTCTATTACTAAGAGGGACGAGATGCAGCTGCACGTGTTTATGGAGGTAGAGGTATTTGACGTATGGGGGATTGATTTCATGGGTCCATTTCCTCCAAGTAATGGATTCTTATACATCCTCGTGTGTGTTGATTACGTCTCAAAGTGGATTGAAGCTGTCCCTACTTGAGTGAACAACTCCCGTGTTGTGATTGGCTTCTTGAGGAAGAATATTTTCTCTAGATATGGAGTCCCGAGAGCTTTGATTAGTGATGTGGGGAGTCATTTTGTGAACAAGTTGATGGAGAAGCTGCTGTCAAAGTATGAAGTTAATCATCGGGTCTCTACAGCCTATCAACCTCAATCGAATGGTCTCGCTGAGGTGTCTAATCGACAAATTAAGGAGATTCTTGAGAAGACGGTGAGTGTTAGTAGGAAGGATTGGGCTTTGAAGCTTGATGATGCACTTTGGGCGTATAGGATACCAACTAGTTTTTGGGAAGGCATGTCACTTGCCGGTTGAGTTTGAGCATAAGGTGTATTGGACAATCAAAAAGCTGAATTTTGATAGTGATATGGCGGGTGAAAAGAGACTACTTCAATTACATGAGTTGGAGGAGTTTCGAGATAGTGCATATGAGATGGCATGATGCATGATTGAGGAAGAAGGAGTTCCAAGTTGGTGATCAAGTCCTAGTGTTCAACTCTAGGATGAAGTTATTTGGTGCCAAACTCAAATCCAAATGGAATGGTCCTTATGTGGTGAGAAAAGTCTACAAGAGTGGATTTCTTGAAGTTGAGAAAGAGGATGGGAACGTATTCTTGGTGAACGGGCATCGAGTAAAGAAATTCTACAACTTCTCTTATGAGAATAAGGGAGGTAACTTAGAGTCTCATGACCCGTGAGCTCCTTCGAGCTCGGTCCGACATTAGGATCTAAAAAATAGTGCTGTGTGGGAGGCAACCCACTTTTACTTGCTTTTGAGTTTTTTGTTTTTCGTGTTTGTTTTTGTGTGAATCGTAAGTTTTAACCTCGTTTTTTAGTGATTTTGTGTAGGCTTGTCTTGTGGTGCAAGAGTTTCCAAAGTAGAGGCGTGAAGGGAGCAACTCAAGGAGGGAAGGTATGCCGCGTAAACGATCAATCGGAATTTGGTGTTGAGGTAGCCCCGAACCCCAAACGTAGACCGCTTCACAAAGTCGAAGTTTGGGGGTGGAGTTTTATATGCTTTACAAGTGATTTGAGTTCATTGTGAATTGAGTGCACGTACTCGTTCGTACACTTCTTTTCAAAAAATTTATTGCATAGCAAGAAAAAAGTTTGGGGGGTGTGTATTCATACTTCACATGTTGTGCACGAAATTCGTATGAAAAATTGGTCAAATTTTTTGAAAATATTGATGCATGGAGTGGGGTTGAATTGAATTGAGTGTAAGTATATCATTGTGTGGTGATTTGGAACAGAGAAAAGCATGTTGGAAGTGAATGAGCGATCTAGCTTAAATCGAGGGGTTTTCCAGGTTAGTACTCGCGTTGGTCGTTAATTTTCGAAATCGGGTGAAAAAGTTGAAATATCGAGTTTTGTTTGAGCACTCGAGCTCAAGAGGTCGAGCACTAGGCGCTCAAGACCTCTTGGCTCAAGCACTACGGTTATGCAGAGTGTTTGAGGCGCTCGAGGGCCTTCACTCGAGCACCAGGCGCTCGACCACTCGAGTGGTGCGCTCGAGTAGAATTGGGTCAAGCGCTAGGCACTCAAGTAGGCCTCGCTCGAGCGTGTTTTGGGCTCTATAAGTGCGGACGCTCGACTAGCACCCGCTCGAGTGCTAGGCGCTTGAGCATGGGTCCAGCTTGAGCGGTCCGGTTCGTTTTTTTCCTAGGCCGATTTTTACCCCTATAAATACTTAACCCCACACAAAACACACACTTCACACACACTCTAAGGTGCGAATTGCTGCAACCTTCTCCCCCTTTCCCTCAAATCTTTCATTTTCACACAAATTCACTTAAAAAGACTTGAATTCTTCATCTAAGGTATGTATTTCCTTACTCTCTTCTATCTTTTCTTAGTTTTAACTTCGATTAGGCATGAATTGAGATATAGGAATTAGGGTTCTTACTTGTTCTTGAGAAGAAATTGGGGATTTTCGCATTACTCATTGATTCTTGCTTCTTTGTTGATAAATGATGTCTATATGCTATGGGTTCACTAATTTGAGTTTCAATTTGAAGATTGCATGAGTAGAATTGGTGAATTTCTAGAGTGAGAAAGTATGAATGTTAGGAATTGATATGGGTATTTCTTGTTGAGTGAATATTTATGTGATTTGGAATGAATTGAGTGATTAGATGGACATTAATTAAGTCTAGAGCATGTAAATTGCAAATTTTTTTGTAATGTTACTTCATGATAGACTTATACTTGGAGCTTTATTGATGAATTATGAGAATAAGTAAGTTGAATGAATGTGCTTTGAGATAGGAATAAGACCTCTATGTGAGCTCTTATACACAATTGGATGAGTATGAAATTGATTGACTACTTGCGTTGATTTGTGTTGACTATATTATTCTCGTGTATTAATTTTTCTCTAAGTGTTTTGTTGAATTAGGCTCATGGCTCCTCCAAAAAAGCATGAAGACAGTTGGTTCTTGGCGATCCTTTGGAAGTCTTGACAGCCGAGTTGACGAGGAAGGGGTTGATGCCTTCTCGTTGGGACAACTTGACGTATGGATATAGATGGGATGCACATGCGTATAGATGGAGCCTTGTAGCTGGTAAGGTTGAGAAGACTCGACACCCGAGTGTCGAGTTTATGAAGCAGCTGGGGATAGAGGCAGAAGTAAAGAGGATTTTTTAAAAGAACAACATGAAAGAATTTTACGAGATCTTGCTCAATATGGAGACGCATGCTGACTTGGTTGAGCAGTTCTTAGCTTCTGTGGAGATGAACGGTGCCAATGCTTTCAAATTTATGATTAGGAACATGTGGTACTGCTATGATGTGGCGACAGTCAACGTAGCCTTGCACTTGCCTCAACCAGGGGCCGCCACCCACAAGTCAAGTTCATACGATGCTGAGACTTTTTGGCAGCCCATCACCAGAGGGGTAGCCAGAAAGTATAAGTCTCAGAATGCCCGAGCCTCAGCCATCCAGAATCCTGTCATCCGATATATAGAGAGAATTTTGGGAAATACGATTTATGCTCGGTCGGAGACGGGCACGGTGACTTCGAGGGAGTCGTACATGTTGTGGTGCTTGCTTCACCATCTGAAATATGATTTTGGTAGGGACTTCCTTGAGCTGCAGATAGAGGCCCCATACAAGTGTAGAACTAAGACATTAAGGATACGAGACGGGGGTCTCATATGTGTCATCTTAGAGAGTATGGAGATTGAACCGGTGGCGAGTCCAGCTGTTGGAAAGAATTTAGACTTCGATCATATGTATCACACTTGGATGTGTGAACATTGGCTTGATAAGTTGTTAGGATAAAAATTGTTAGTTTTGATGAGTTAAAACAAACCAGAGGATGTAATAGGACCATCTGGACCTGTTAGCCAGATGATGATCTAGATTAGGACTTAGTCTAAGGGGAACTGTCAGACCAGAAGACTTCACCAAAAGAGTCACCAGAAGACCCCACCAGAGGACTTTACCAGAGGACTCCACCAGAAGACTTCACCAGATGAGATCTGACCAGAGGCAGAGGACCTTCCCCAGACCAGACGAGTACGGACCAGACGAGTCTGGTGGAACAAAAGATGCTCAGTTTGATCTCCTGTTTCTACTGAGTATTCTGGTTGTTCACCAGATTAGGACCAGAAGACACCGAGGTTGCCTGGTGTCTGGTCTTGCCTTCTCTGGAGAGAATCAGAGTTAGGCAGAGGAAGCTATTGACCGTTGGTGATTCAAATCAAGTCAACAAGATCAGGATTGGAAAGTTTTGAAGATAATCAATCCAAGGATCCCACCAACCCAATCAATCAATTAGGGAATTGATTGATTGAGGCTTCCTTATATAGAGGATCTGATTGGATTAGCCCTCCAACGGCTAGCCCTAATCACCTCTATAAATACAAGAGTGCAGTTCAAGAAAAAGCTCTAGATAGACTACACACGTGCATAAGTTGATCCAAGCTTTTGATATTCATTCCAAGCACTCTTATTGTTCATAATATTTATCTACTCTTAAGGAGTTATTGAAACCACAACCTGTTCATCCATCAGACAAGGTTGTTGGTTGTTTGATCTTTAGATTGAAGTCAAATCTAAAGAGGTTGTAAGAAGGAACTGGTACTTCACAATTCCAGTGAGTAAGTAAGTGAGTTGGTTGATAGTGAGACCCCTTGGATATAAGGGAGAGTGGACGTAGGATATTCAAATACGAACCACTATATATCTTGTGTTCTTTATTGCTTTCATTTACTTATTGTTCTTTTGATTATTGTTCTCTTGTAAAAAGAATTTGAAAGACATTTAACTTAAGCTTCCGCAATCAATCTAACTAGTGGGACCAACAAGTGGTATCAGAGCAGTGTGTCCAACGACCACTGCTTTGAAAAGCTTTTGGTGGTCACCGGGCAGATCCATTGCTCTTTAGTGCTTTTGTTCAAGTTCTTGTTATTTCCCTTAATTTTATCAAAATGTCTGTAAAATCTTCTTACAAGAGCCGTAAGCTCCCTGAATTCTCTTTTGAGGATTACAGCCACTGGAGCTTCATGATGAGCAATCATCTTGGAGCTATTCACCACCGCATGCTAGATGTGGTTGAAAGTGGCCCCATTCAATTTTACTGGACTCCTATTGATAGTGGCAGGTCAGAGTCCAGAGAAGAAACTAGTGAAGCTGCCCAGAAAACTGCAGAGGATAGAGTCCCCAGGCAGAGAATCCTAAAAAAGAAAGATGAGCTTGATAATGATGAAAGAAAGCTCTACAACTTGGACCAGGTGGCAAGAACAGAGATCATCAACACACTTACCAAAGAGGTGATTGAAAAGGTCAGAACGTGTGCCACTGCCAAGGAGATGTGGGACAAACTGGCACTACTCTGTGAGGGAACAGAGAAGATCAAAGACAACAAACTCCAAGCTGTTCAACACTCGTTTGATACCTTCAAGATGAAACCAGACGAGACCATTGACCAGCTGGACATGCGTCTCACAAATCTCCTGAACAAGGCTAGTGCCTTAGGTAAGACCTACTCTGAAAAGGAAATTAATAGTAAAATCTTACGTTCACTAACCAGCAGGTGGAGAATTAAAGTCACTGTGATCAAGGACAACAAGGATCTCGATACTCTGGATCATCATCTTCTGTTGTCTGATCTCAAAGCCTATGAGTATGATCTTCAAGAGGAGGATCAAACAGAAGAGGTTTCCTCTTCTGGTCAGAAAGGTGTTGCATTCTCTTCAACCATCAAGCCTGATGTCAAGCCAAAGGAGTCTACTGCAGATGACTTGAGCCTCAAGGAGCAGGTAGCACTTCTAACTCGTAAATTAGATAAAATGAGTTCAAAATATGGCAGGTACAAAAGGCATTGGAAGGAATCTACCAGAGACAGAAAGAATTCCTTCAAGCCTGCAGAGAAGGAGAAGACATCTGGAGACTCAAGGGAGACCAGATTCAGAACTCCAGAAAGGAGGAGAGATGACAACCCTGGCAAATCTGGGAGATCAGATTATCAGAGGAGGGATGGTAGCTCTGGCAGACCTGACTACCAGAGGAGAGAGAGTAGTCCAGCCAGATCAGACTACAACCAGAGGAGGAGAGAGCCAAGTCCTAGTCCCAGAGGAGACAATGCCTACTACACATGCAACAAGACTGGTCACTATAGTTATGATTGTCCTCAACTCACTCCTAGGGAAAGAGAAGTGTTGGGAAATATCCTAGCAGTCTCCTGCCTTCCAGGCTTGAGCGCTCAAGTCCTGCCCGCTCGCTCGATTAAAGGCATGGTTGGGTGCCGCCCGTGGCGCTGTAGCTAGATATGGGTTAAAGGAAATAAAGTAGCACCTTACTACAAGTACGGGCTTTTAGTCTAGTGGCAAGCGCTTGATCCTACAAGTGGTATCAGAGCACAGGTCACGGGTTCGAGTCCCCCATGGCGCAAATAGTGGTATTTTTGGCGAAAAGTCAGGATACTGCTAGGGGGGGGGGGGATTGTTGGGAAATATCCTAGCAGTCTCCTGCCTTCCAGGCTTGAGCGCTCAAGTCCTGCCCGCTCGCTCGATTAAAGACATGGTTGGGTGCCGCCCGCGGCGCTGCAGCTAGATATGGGTTAAAGGAAATAAAGTAGCACCTTACTACAAGTCCGGGTAGTCTAGTGGCAAGCGCTTGATCCTACAAGAAGAGAAAAGAATCAAGAGAGATAGGAGATATGCAGACAAGAGAGCATTGCTGGCAGAAGCAGAGGAGGAGGATACTAGTTCCAGTTCTTCTTCTTCTGACTTTGGATCAGATGATGATGTGTGTCTTATGGCAGACATCACTGAGGTAAATGAAACTACTCTAGTCCTATCAAATTCCAAATGTACTGAATCCTCTAATTCATCTGGTAACTCCAGAGAGTCTGATATGCAACAAATGCTATCAGATCTCCAAAATTGTGTCCAACTCTGTCAAAAACTTGAGAAAGAGAATGGTAGGCTCAAAGCTGAAGTTCAATCTCTCTCTCATGAGCATAAATCCACCAGAGAACTCATGAAAGATCATTCCAAAGAAGTCTCTGAACTTCAGGATAAGATCACAGAAAGAGATACTCTGGTAGATCAACTCATGAAAGAAAAGAACTCTCAAGAAGATGAGATCAATGAACTCAGAGCCAAATACCAGACTCTTATCAAGGGAAAACAAGTTGCTCACAACACAGAGGAGATACCCATGCCTAGAGAAGTGATTAGGCGTGAAATTGTCATGATTCGTAGCTTGAAATACCCCAATCTTGGTCGAGTTTATAGAGTATTTAGAGTCAATTGAGCATTATTTCTATACATTGATGAATTTGTCTCTTTGATGCTCATAGGTAATAGAGGATGAAAAACGGAGTTCGTAGGACTTTGAATCGACTCAAACGGATGCCCGGATGAGAAGATATTGAAGAAATACGATTGGTATTAGTGCGGACGAGGAAAAGTATCACTTGGGAAGAGTTGGAGGTCACTCGAGTGACTAGGTCGAGCGCCCCCGCTCGAGCGCATTGCTCGACCGTTTAAACGTACAGAACTATTCTTGCGCTCGAGCAGCTCGAGCGCCACCGCTCGAGCGAATTGCTCGAGCGCCCAAAACATACAGTGAGATTTCATCGCTCGACCAGCTCGAGCGGAACCGCTCGAGCGATTGTGTCATTCGAGCTACACTGCTCGAGCGGGACCGCTCGAGCGTTTTGCTCGAGCGCCCATTGATTTTTACCTCCGGATGCGTATTTTCGGCCCATTAACTCCCGTTTCGACCCGGTGCCTATATATACCTCTTCCAAACATGTTTTGAAAAGAACATCATAACCCCGAATTTTAGAAATAATTTTAGACTTAGTTTTTGAAGAGGAGAAGAACGAGCAAGCTTTACTTACGTTTTGTTGAGGTTTTTCATACGAATTTTAGTTTCTTTTCAATTCGTAGTTTCTTTTCATTAGCTTGATTACTTTAAACGCTTTGAACGTTGTTTTGATTAATTCAATTTCAGTTCTTCGTATTTATTTTCTTTAAACCCTAGTTCATGTTTCGTATTTTCTTTCTTCAATTCATCATGTTTATGTTCGTCGTTTCTTCTATTGCTTTAATGTTTGTTACAACCATGTCCGGCTAAAACCCTTGCATGCTTAGGTTAGGATGAACTCGTAGAAGTAGGATGTGGGTACATAATTAGGGTAGTTTGTGACGTTAGTTTTAATTCTCTTAGTTAATGAATTCTTATAATTAATCTGAACTTTACCTTTGAATTTAGTACGAAAGTGTTAGAGAGAGGACGACCGCATCACTCAATAACAACTAGTAGTCTTAACGAGAAGGTTTAGGAAAGGTTAATTCATTTACCGGTTTAGCGAAGGAGGACGACCGCATCACCTTAGTTAAATTAGGGTCTCATTAATTAAGCGCTATCTATTAACTTGTTAGTGGATTAGTGAAGTCGATTGCTAGGATAAAGTATTAGGGTATAAAATCTTGAGCTTTCATTCTACGATCTTTTACTTAGGTTAATTCTTGGTTGTCACGATTACTTTGATTATGTACCTGCTCCGTTAGTATACGTAGGGATTCCTATCCTAAGCATCACCATCTCTCATTAGAACACAACCCTTAGTTAATTTAATTGCTTTAGTATTTTAGTTTACTTAGTTTATTTCAGTCTTTTAATTAATCTTTCAAAAACCCAAAAACATTACACTCATATTAACTACGACGCGTAGATCTTCAGGGATCTATTCGCATATACACCATCTCTTGGGTTTGATAATACTTGGTCCCTATACTTGCCCATACTACAGTGAACCCGTACTCTTGCGGGGTAGCTACTAGTAGAAAGCTAGTGTAGTTCGCTTCAAGTCAATGGCACCGTTGCCGGGGATGGCGTTGTATGCTTTTGAATAGGACTTGTAGATAGCTTAGTAGTTAGTAGTGGGTGATTTATTTTCTGTTTTTATTTTTTTATTTGTATTCAATCGGCAGTTGCGTTTTGATCCATCTGCTAGTGTGTCAGGTTTATGAAAACACGCTCACAAGGCAATACGAGCGAAGAGAGAATACCGTTGGACCCTGAGACAATAGCCAGAAAGAACCGAGCCTTTTTTAGAAGAATGAACGCTGCCGACTTAGGGAAGGAACCAATGGACATCAATAATGAGTTGGACGATGCTGCCAACGATTTCAATCAGGCAGTAGACCGAGTTGAAGGCACTGGAGTTAGTGGTAGCCAGAATCAAATTCCATTAGGGGATAGCCAGAGCCTAAACCCGGATACACGAAACGTAGGCAATCCAGCTCAGAACCTTGTCCATAATCCTCCTAACAACCCTGCTTACCCACAAAACCCAAATAATCCTTTTAATAACCCTGCTTACCCACAAAACCCAAATAACCCTCCTAACAACCCAGTATACCAACATTACCCATACCCACCTTATCCTTATCCACCATATCCATATCATCCACCCCCAGTCTACAACCAACCACCTGTTTACCAACCACCACCCCAACAAGTACCAGTACCAGCTGCTAATCCTCAACACGTTCCTCAGAACGTAGATCATAATATGGCGATTAGAGGGAGGTTTGCAGCGCAGCCACAGCGGTACTATGATGGAGTGGCTTTGCCTCCTGTTGAGGCAAACAACTTCTCGATATCACCAGGGATTTTAAAGCTGCTTACCGAGAATCAGTTCAAAGGGGTGATCGGGAAGGAGAATCCTCACACACATCTGAGGAGCTTTCTCATGATAGCCTCAACATTCAATTACAATGGCATGTCTGAAGATACCAAGAGGCTTAGGCTGTTCCCATTCTCATTGACGGGAATAGCCAAGGAGTGGTACGATAATACGCTCCCGCGGGGAGGTATTACCACTTGGGCCGAGCTCGAGCGTCTGTTCCTCGAGCGATTCTACCCTCCATCTAGGACGATCAAGGCTAGAATTGAGATCTCGTCCTTTCGCCAGAAGTCTGGAGAGGATTTACGCCAAGCGTGGGAGAGATACTCAAACATGCTGATTGAGTGCCCGCAGCACGGGTACAATGAGGGAGACATTATGGCGTTCTTCTATAGTGGTGCCAACAAGACGGGGCAAGACCATTTAGACGCTTGTGCGGGCGGAGCATTCCTCAACCAAGGCATAGAGAGGTGTAGAGAGATCGTTGACAACATTGTCACGAATGCCGGTGCTTGGAGTGGAGATGCAGATTTTCAGAAAGTGCATCAGGTTGAAGAGGGAGAAGGAACGAGAAGGCTATTGATGGCCATGATGGAGAAGATCAACAACCTCGAGTTGGGGAAGAATTTGGGTGGAGAGCATGCAGTAGAGAATGAGAGAGTAGACCAACCCAGTGGACAGCAAGAGGTAGCCAATTACATGGGAGGTCCGTATTACAATCAGAATGGCTACCAAGGTGGAAATCAGTATGGAAGGCCTTCTTATGGCCAACCATTTGTACCTCCAGGCCCTCAGCCACTTCAAAATCAATGGAGGAACACACAAGGAGTTCAAGGAGGCCAGCAGCCTCCTCAAAACACATGGAGGAAAAATGAGAACTTTTCTTATGCTAACCCAAAAGCTGGTGTTACTGTTCCTGCAGGTGTTGATCCGGGTTCAAAGCCTCCAGGTGGAGAAGGCGGTGCATCAACCGAGGAGATGTTGAGAGCAATCCTTCAGAAGGTGGAGGAAGGAAGCAAGCGGTTGTCATCCTTGGAGTATGATGTGAAGGAGTTGCATAAGAAGGGTGATCAACGTGATCAAGAGCTCTAGAAGATGAACGTTGAGTGGACTAGAACTCAACAAGAGAACAATCGAAGGTTCACCTCTTTAGAGCTCCAGATGAGCCAGATTGCAAAATCAGTGAATAGAATGCCGGAGGGGAACCCGAAAGAGCAGTGCAAGGCGATCCAGCTAAGAAGTGGAACCAACTACGAAGGTCCTCAGATGCCTGCTGATTCTGAGACGCCCCAAGAAGAGATTGAGCCTAAAGGAGATGAAGTTGAGAAGGGGATTGAAAGTGAAGGGATTGAGAAGCATAGAGATATGGATGAGTCCCAGAAGGGCAAGGAAAGTGAGAAGGGTGAGAGAGTTCCTAAGTGAAAAAAGGCAAAGGAAGCAAGGGAGAAAGTGAAAGAAACAGAAAGAGATGAATGGGGGGTACCCAAATCTGTGATACCCGTCCCATATCCACAACGCTTCATGAAAAAGAAGCTTGATGAAAAATTTGCTAAATTTCTTGATGTTTTTAAACAACTGCATATTAATATTCCCTTTTATGATGCTTTGGAACAGATGCCGCATTATGCGAAGTTTTTGAAGGACTTGATCGCGAAAAGACGGCGAGTGGATGAGCCGAAGTTGGTGCAGCTGAACCACGAGGTGAGTGCATTAGTGCACAAGGCGCTTCCACCGAAGCTGAAGGATCCCGGGAGCTTCACGATCCTATGTGATATTGGGAACGGGATCAAGAAGGGAGCGTTGTGCGACCTCGGGGCGAGCATTAATTTGATGCCGTTGTCGCTTTTCAAGAAGTTGGAAGGTGGTGAACTTCAACCCACAATGATGACGCTTCAACTAGCCGATCGGTCTATTACTAGACCTCAAGGTGTGGTTGAAGACGTCCTAGTGAGAGTTGGAGATCACATTTTTCCAGCAGACTTTGTAGTGCTAGAGATGGAGGAAGATGAGCACGTACCCCTGATCTTGGGAAGACCGTTCTTAGCTACGGCGGGGATGGTGCTAGACGTGTCGAATGGGAAGATCACGTTGAAGGTTGATGATCAAGAAGTGAAGATCTCCCTATATGAAGCCATGAAACACCCGAGGGAGGATGAGAGCTTGTATTGCATAGATGCAATTGATCCTCGTGTTGAAGACACGCCTTTTATCCCTAATCCCTCTCATATTCATGATTTTGTTAGTCCTTCACCTGTTGAGTTAACCCATGAATATTATGTTCTTGATTATTTTGATAGGGATAAAGTTAAGAAGTTGAAGGATGAAGAGGTGAAGAAAGTGGACGTGGTCCAGTTAGAAGGGAAAGGAGGAGTTAAGAAGAAGAAGTCAAAATTCAAGAAATTGTTTAGTAAGACTCCTCCAGATAGAGGGAAGAAGGAGTTGAGACCCATAACACTTGAGGATGAGAAGGGAGCAAAAGAGCTCATGATGGTGGGGCATCAAGGAAAGGAGTTCAAACACCACTCTTATGAGAGTGGGGGAGGTAAATTTGAGTATGATGTCCCATAAGCTCCTTTGAGCTTGGTCCGGCATGAGGACCTTAAAAATAGCGCTGAATGGGAGGCAACCCATTTTTATTTGCTTTCATTTATTTTTAGTGTTTTTTTTATATTATTAGGGAGTATTTTGAGTTGTATGTTTAACCTCGTATTTGAGTAAGTTGCTTGTAGGCTTGTCTCTAAAGGAGTAAAGGTATCAAAGAAGTGGAGATTGAAGGAACCAACTTGAGACAAGGAAGTGTGCAAAGCTATTGAGAGAAACGGAATTATTTGGTTGAGGTAACCCACAACCCCAAACTTAGACCTCTAGCAAGGTCGAAGTTTGGGGGGGTGGAGTTTTTTTTATGTTTCTTGTTACATTGCACATGCATGCACGCCCTTATCTTTGAGTTGAGTTTGATTGATTATTGATTGTTGAGATACTCCTTGGGGTGGTTTTGAGTTGACTCGCTATTGCATATTTTATGCCTATCAATCATCTTATGCTTGTTGATTGCTATCTTTGAGTATGATTTGATGAGTAGAGTGAGTTGTAAGGGTGAGTTAGAAATTCTTTTGTGTGAGTGTTTGCATTTGAGCTGATTTAGGGAGAGAACTTGTATGCTTATGAGTTTTCTTTTGAGTACTTATGTGATGAGAGTGAGAATGTACTAGGACTAGCATGGATGTGAAAGCCGTGAGAGTTGAGCCTTATGAGATTTTGATGCATGAATTAATCTCTTCGTTTGTGAGTGAATCGTCACCTTAGAGGATGCTAGAACTTGCATGTGCTCTTGCTTCTTGATTGTGTCTAGTTTGGAATGCCGAATGTGATCTTAGGCCATCTTTGATTTTATTGAGTCACTTAGCCAAAATTTTCCTTACCAATGACATTGATCCCTTGTTAGCCCCTTTGAGCCTAAAGCCTATTTTATTTGCTAGCACATATGAACACTATTCCAATTCCTAAGCCTTTTTGTCCAAATTTGAGTGGAGAATAGGAAAAGTGTGAATGTGAAGGGAGTGAATTGAGTTGAAAAAGGAAAATGTTGTTTGTTGAGTGAATATGAGAAGAAGGTGTGATGAAGTTTTGAGATGTGGGAAAAAGAGAAAGAAAATTGAGAATGAGCAAAAAGAAAAAAAAATGAGCTCATGTGTTTGTGAGAAAAAGAGAAAAAAAGTGAAGTGATTGAAAAAAAAGAGTGAGGAAGAAAAAAAAAATTTGAAGTGTTGAGAGAAGTGGAATTGAAAGAGTGTTGATTGAATATGTTTGAAGTAGTCTGTTCCTAATCTCGAAGTACCAAAGTTTGATTTTCTATTCTCCATTCACTTTAGTCACTTTACCTTATATTGTTATCCCACCTGTCCAAAGAGCCTACATTACAACCTTGAGAAAAGTCCTTTTTGATTCAGCATTGATTTCTAGAGTATGGTCGGAGTTAAGAGTGCTTACAAGCCTATGGCTGCCAATATGTGTGATTGATTGTTTGAGTGAGTCCCTTAATCATTGATATACACTTGTGAGGGAGTGAAACACATCGTTGAGTGCACATCCATGTTTGATCTCTGTGTTTCTTGTTGTTGTTGCATGAGTACGATAAAAGAAAGTGAGTGAGTATACGGGTGATTGACTTTTGAAGCTTGAGTTCATTTGCTTGCATGATTTGATTCGTTGACTCATTCCTAACAATTTCACTTGACTTATTATTTCGTTGCTTGAGGACAAGCAACATGGTAAGTTTGGGGGGGGTTGATTAGGCGTGAAATTGTCATGATTCGTAGCTTGAAATACCCCAATCTTGGTCGAGTTTATAGAGTATTTAGAGTCAATTGAGCATTATTTCTATACATTGATGAATTTGTCTCTTTGATGCTCATAGGTAATAGAGGACGAAAAACGGAGTTCGTAGGACTTTGAATCGACTCAAACGGATGCCCGGATGAGAAGATATTGAAGAAATACGATTGGTATTAGTGCGGACGAGGAAAAGTATCACTTGGGAAGAGTTGGAGGTCACTCGAGTGACTAGGTCGAGCGCCCCCGCTCGAGCGCATTGCTCGAGCGTTTAAACGTACAGAACTATTCTTGCGCTCGAGCAGCTCGAGCGCCACCGCTCGAGCGAATTGCTCGAGCGCCCAAAACATACAGTGAGATTTCATCGCTCGACCAGCTCGAGCGGAACCGCTCGAGCGATTGTGTCATTTGAGCTACACTGCTCGAGCGGGACCGCTCGAGCGTTTTGCTCGAGCGCCCATTGATTTTTACCTCCGGATGCGTATTTTCGGCCCATTAACTCCCGTTTCGACCCGGTGCCTATATATACCTCTTCCAAACATGTTTTGAAAAGAACATCATAACCCCGAATTTTAGAAATAATTTTAGACTTAGTTTTTGAAGAGGAGAAGAACGAGCAAGCTTTACTTACGTTTTGTTGAGGTTTTTCATACGAATTTTAGTTTCTTTTCAATTCGTAGTTTCTTTTCATTAGCTTGATTACTTTAAACGCTTTGAACGTTGTTTTGATTAATTCAATTTCAGTTCTTCGTATTTATTTTCTTTAAACCCTAGTTCATGTTTCGTATTTTCTTTCTTCAATTCATCATGTTTATGTTCGTCGTTTCTTCTATTGCTTTAATGTTTGTTACAACCATGTCCGGCTAAAACCCTTGCATGCTTAGGTTAGGATGAACTCGTAGAAGTAGGATGTGGGTACATAATTAGGGTAGTTTGTGACGTTAGTTTTAATTCTCTTAGTTAATGAATTCTTATAATTAATCTGAACTTTACCTTTGAATTTAGTACGAAAGTGTTAGAGAGAGGACGACCGCATCACTCAATAACAACTAGTAGTCTTAACGAGAAGGTTTAGGAAAGGTTAATTCATTTACCGGTTTAGCGAAGGAGGACGACCGCATCACCTTAGTTAAATTAGGGTCTCATTAATTAAGCGCTATCTATTAACTTGTTAGTGGATTAGTGAAGTCGATTGCTAGGATAAAGTATTAGGGTATAAAATCTTGAGCTTTCATTCTACGATCTTTTACTTAGGTTAATTCTTGGTTGTCACGATTACTTTGATTATGTACCTGCTCCGTTAGTATACGTAGGGATTCCTATCCTAAGCATCACCATCTCTCATTAGAACACAACCCTTAGTTAATTTAATTGCTTTAGTATTTTAGTTTACTTAGTTTATTTCAGTCTTTTAATTAATCTTTCAAAAACCCAAAAACATTACACTCATATTAACTACGGCGCGTAGATCTTCAGGGATCTATTCGCATATACACCATCTCTTGGGTTTGATAATACTTGGTCCCTATACTTGCCCATACTACAGTGAACCCGTACTCTTGCGGGGTAGCTACTAGTAGAAAGCTAGTGTAGTTCGCTTCAAGTCAAGAAGCTCCTAAGATACCATCTATTGTATCTATCATATCAGAGTCTTCTCAGCGCATTTGTGATAAGAGTGGTTTAGGATATTCTGGAATTACCTCTAAAACTCATAAATACTTTTATAATAAAGACAAGTCTGTAAGAGCTGGTAAATTGGTAGAAATCTGAGATGATAAAGACTTAACTGGTAATAGTTACAAGGTGGTTCACAATCCTGACTGGAAAAGGAATCACTCTGTTAATCGCATAACATATGGTCCAGAAGAGTTGACTGTTCTGGAAGAGAAGATGCTAGAGAATAAGTGTCAACAAGGGGAACCATTGAAGATTGATGGTTCTGTGAACAATAAGTTCCAAGGAGTAGAAATTACTCAAATTGGAGGACCCCAGAGAAATCCTCAAAGGGAACCTAACCAGATTAGGGGACCTCAAAGGAAACACTCAAGAAAGGGGAATACCAATCAGAGTAATAACTACCAGAGAAGGAACAATGTTCAACAGCACCAGGTACCCCAGAGACAATTTTCTCAGAGGAATCAATTCCAGAATAGGTATACTCAAAGGAACTATAATCATCAGAACAGGTCTAATTCTCAGAACCAGAGGAGGTCTTCCAGACTCATCTATAGAAAACCAACTGATCTGGGAAGTTATGACACCAGAGATGGTTCTTCTAGGATGTACCCTTACAACCAGACCTTTAAGACCATGTCTTTGAGGGAGGCCATTCCAAAGGCCAGATTTGAGAAAAGGTACACCAGACCTGTTTATAGGAAAGGTGTCCTTATCAGACCAGTAGCTCAATATGTCATTGTCAGAGGACATGTGCTGGTAGATAGATTTGGAAGGAAGATAAGATCTCCTCATCCATCAAGGGATGATCTTTATCTATGGATTCCTATAAAACCTGCAACTAACCAATCAGGACCCAGCACTAGTAGGGGACCTAATTGATTTCTCTGCAGGTAGATAAGAGTCCATTGGAGAAAGGATTTTCAAGCAACCATGTATGGTACATCGATAGTGGATGTTCCAAGCACATGACCTTCCAGAAGGATAATCTCCAAGATTTCAAGCCATTGAATGGACCAAGAGTGATGTTTGGTGACAACAACTATGGAATCACCAGAGGAGTTGGAAAATTGACCTTCAATGGAGTATCTGTAGATGAAGTCTATTATGTAGAAGGACTCAAGCATAATCTGCTTTCAGTATCCCAATTCTGTGACAAGGGATACTCAGTGAAGTTTTCTAGTGATTCATGCACTGTTTTCTCTTCTGATTATAATGATATCTTGCTAATAGGCTTGAGGAAGGGTAACATTTATCTTGCAGATTTTAGCAGTTGCCCAAGAAATGCTTGCCTGGTTGCAAAAGGATCTGCAGAGAACAGCTGGATTTGGCACAAGAGATTGTGTCATCTTAACTTCAAAACATTGAACAAGATTGCCAGAAAAGGTCTCATTCGAGGTCTTCCTAATGAAGTGTTTAAGAAGAATCAGGTTTGTGGTTCATGCCAGAAGGGTAAACAACCCAAGACTTCCTTCAAGGATGTCCAGAGCACAACCACAACCAGAGTACTTCAACTACTTCACATGGACCTGTTTGGACCTGTTTATCCTCTTAGTTTCAGTGGAATGAAGTACACCTTGGTGATAGTGGATGACTTTTCAAGATACACTTGGGTAGTGTTCTTGTTTAAGAAAAATGAAACTATCACTAAGCTGCCAGAGTTCTTCAAGCAGATTCAGAATGAGCAAAACCAGAGCATAGTCAGGATCAAAAGTGACAAAGGAACATAGTTTTTGAATTCACACATTGTAGATTACTGCAAAGACCATGGAATTTTTCATGAGACATTTGCTGCCAGAATACCTCAACAAAATGGAGTAGCAGAGAGGAGGAATAGAACTCTCAAAGAAGCTGCAAGAACACTTCTGGCAGAGTACAACACTCCACAAAGGTTTTGGGTAGAGGCCATTAATACAGCTTGCTACACTCAGAACAGATGTCTAGTTGCCCAGAGACATAATAAGACTCCATATGAGGTATGGAAAGGTAAAACCCCATCTGTTTCATATTTTCATGTTTTTGGATGTAAGTGTTTCATCCATGACAATGGGAAATCTAAATTAAAAACCTTTGATGCTAAAGTGGCAGATGGAATATTTTTGGGATATTCCAGCACCAGTAAAGCTTTTAGAGTTTTTAATAAGAATTCACTTTGTGTGGAGGAAACACCTCATGTTGTTTTTGATGAATCTGCTTTTGAGTGCAAGGTGGACTCTAAGTCTTCTGATGAGATCCAGAATCAGACTACACCCAGAGTTATCAAAGTCAATCCACCTATTCTTGATTCAGATTCAGATTCAGATGATGACCCATCTCCTGGTTCTCTGAAGCAGAAGCCTTCACAAGGAGCAGAACCAAAAGAGGTTGGTACTCCTGTAGGGGGAAGCTCTTCTGCAGACGGTGATACTCACCAAGGTACTGCAGAAGATGATCACCCAGGCAAGACCACGGGAAGGAGGACCCTGGTTGATCACCCCAATGACCTGATCTTAGGAGATCCAACTAAGGGTGTCCAGACTAGGAGAACTCTTAACTTAGCTGCCTTATTCAGTTGCTATGTGTCCTTGATTGAGCCCAAGAACATCAAGGAGGCACTGAAAGATTCAAATTGGATTGTTGCTATGCAGGAGGAGTTGAATCAATTCACCAAACAGGATGTTTGGGAGCTGGTAGACAGACCAAGACATCAAAAGGTGATAGGCACTAAGTGGGTTTTCAAGAATAAGAAAGATGAGAATGATGTCATTACTAGGAACAAGGCAAGGCTAGTGGCCCAGGGCTATTCTCAGTCTGAAGGAATAGACTATAATGAGACATTTGCTCCTGTTGCCAGACTAGAAGCCATCAGATTGTTCTTAGCATATGCTGCTCACATGAAGTTCAAAGTATACCAGATGGATGTGAAATCTGCCTTTCTTAATGGGATTCTCATTGAGGAAGTGTATGTGGAACAACCTCCTGGTTTTGAACAAGGTGACAAGGTGTTTAAGCTTAAGAAAGCTCTTTATGGGCTGAAGCAGGCACCCAGAGCATGGTATAACACTCTATCTCAATTTCTTCTGGACAATGGTTTTACTAAGGGTAAGATTGATAGGACCTTGTTTAGAAAAGAAGAAGGAAAGGACATCCTTCTGGTCCAAATATATGTTGATGACATTATATTTGGATCCCCTAACAAGAAGCTGTGTGAGAAGTTTGGTGAGCTCATGCAGAGTCAGTTTGAGATGTCCATGATGGGTGAAATGAATTATTTCTTAGGTTTGCAGGTTAAGCAATCAGAGAAGGGAATTTTTATTAATCAGGCAAAGTACACCAGAAACATGTTAGAGAAATTTGGAGTAGGATCTAGCAAAGCAGCCAAGATCCCTATGATGACAAATTTCAACATGGATCCAGATGAGTCTGGAGAGAGTGTGGACCAGACTCAGTACAGAGCACTTATTGGTTCTCTTCTGTACCTGACTGCAAGCAGACCAGATATTACTTTTGCTGTAGGAGTTTGTGCCAGATTTCAAGCTAATCCCAAGAAAAGTCACTTAGAAGCAGCTAGGAAGATATTGAAATATCTTAAAGGAACAGTGAATTTAGGATTATGGTATCCTGCAGATGATAACTTAGAGTTGAGTGGGTATTCAGATTCAGACTATGGTGGATGCAGAATAGATAGGAAGTCTACAAGTGGAACATGCCAATTTTTAGGGAATAAATTGGTATCCTGGTTTTCTAAGAAGCAGACTTCGGTTGCTACATCAACAACAGAAGCAGAGTACATGGCTGCAGGGAGTTGTTGTTCACAACTACTCTGGATTAGTCAACAGCTTAGGGATTACCAGATTAGAGCTAAGGATATTCCTATTTTCTATGATAGTAATAGTGCAATTGCAATCACCCAGAATCCAGTTCTTCATACCAGGTGTAAACATGTTGATATAAGACATCACTTTATCAGAGATCATATTGAGAAGGGAGATATAAGGATGGAAAAGATTGCAACAGAGAAGCAGAGGGCAGATATCTTAACTAAGCCTTTGGCTGAGACCAGATTCAGAGAGTTAGCTTTTGAATTAGGATTGTTGGATCCAGAGACAGATTTGTTTTAGGGGGAACATCAGAGAAATAAGCTCCATCAGAGGAGATGTAGCACCAGACTTGCTGTGGTATCATCTGGTTACAATATCAGGTGACAGGTATGTCTTTACTTCTCTGGCCTCTGTTCATTGGGATACATTTTTCAAATTAGTAAGTACACTTAAAACCTTTCAACTTCAGAGTGTATTTATAACTAGGGTCTAGGCAATCATTTCGCTTTTTCTCTTGACTGCCACAAAACCCCTTTATGCCCAGTCCCAATGACTATGCCAACGCACCAGATTAAATCTGTATCTCGCCTTTCATCGTGGCCGTCAGATTTAATCACTGTGCAATATGTCAATCAATTCAAAAATTGATTTTTTTTCCTAAATTAAATTTGCTATTACACGCGTACACACTTCATTTATTATTCAAGCCACGCGTATTACCCTATTTAAATCAAATTTCCTTTCAATCTGTCCTTTCACGTTTCATATCCTTTCAAACCCTAACCTCTCTCTGCAAAGTATTTTTTTCTCTCTCACTCTCTTTCATAGAAATGGCCCCTCCGTGCAACTTAGACCATGCCCTGATGATGAAGAAATTGAAAACGGAAATGGTGGTCGACTTCTACACCACAAAGAACTCGTCTGCACTTGCTATTCTGGAATTATTGAGGAGATCCGGAGTTGAAAAGTTGATCTCCACAGTCCCCAGAGATTTTCACTGTTGGAGTTATACGTGAAAGTATGCTTTTACTTTGTATAACTCGTGTATCAAACACTTGTTTATGAGAATAATTCTTTTATCGCATTTGCTTTAGATATGATTGAATGTTGAATATTTATTGCAAACCGTTCAATATATAGTACATGTTACATTGTAGTTAATGTGGTGATACCCGATCACGGAAGACAACATTAACGGTTTCCTTGTAACTAAACGTACATTTCACGACCTAGGTGGAATTGAACAATCCGCCGTGAAAGGTCGATGTGTAAGGCTCAGATTGGTCTGTCTTGACTAAGAGATTGCACTAGCACATTTAGTATGTGTTGAAGAGGACCTACAGCGAGGATAAATTCTTCTGTTCTGAAAGGTGAAGAATTAGACCTCAGTGGTTGTTGATTTCTTAATCTCCGTCACTTAAATAGGACCGTGTGTGCTTAATAGTTACTGCTTTGATTCATGTTGGGTGAGAATCATTGTGACTTCGAACTTTGTGTCTTGGGCAGTAATATTATTCATACAACGGTTGCTAAGATTTAATACGGAGAAACGCGTGCGAGTACGGCTCGTGTGATTAGTCCCCTTGGTGGGCTCAGAAGTTTTATTGTACCAAATCTTGCAAGTGAAGAATTAGTTTCTTCGGTACGAATAATAATGTTGAGCTGTCTTTACTCCAAAGTGAAATATATTAATTAATTTAGAGCTATTCAGAAGCTCAATTAATTAATGGACTTGATAATCTTAAACGCGGGAAATAATAACCGGGAGCCCATATTATCGTAATATGGATTAAGATGGATAGTGCAATATTAATTTATTAGTGGTAATAATTAATATTAATGGGCTGAATTATATTGGGGCTCAATATTGAAATTCAGAAGTCCATTAGGAGGTCCAATCTTAATTCTCCTTAAGGCCCCTCAAGTAGCCCATTAAGTAGCCCAATAATGATAAGGTGATTAAAATAAAAAGAAAATAATTATGCTGATTTTTCAAGTATTATTTTCGAAAATTGCATGATAAGGAGGAAAAAGATTTTGTTGATTTTCTTGGAAAGATATTATGCAAGATATGTATTCTAGGAATACAAGAATATCTCATATATTCAAGAAGATCCAAATCTTGGATTTCTTCTATGTAATTTTCGAGAGTTTCATATTTATTAGGAGAGTGAGATTTTTGTGGAATATTTTATTATGGAGAAAAGAATATATGAGATATATTCAAGATTTCTTAGAGATTAAGAAAAGATTTTCTCCATGCCCATAAAATCTCTACGAATTTCGGTCACCCCCCTTTATAAATAGGAGATGATTATTTCATCTCAATGTACATAATTCCATGTGTTGGAAAAATCAAGAAGCATAGATATTTTTCTTTTTCCTTAGTTATTAAATTACTTGAAAGCGTCTCCCACCGGCGATCAAGTGAGGTGAAAAGGGAAATACTTGAGAAGGCTTTGGGTTGATAGAGCGAGATTATAAGTGTCCCGTATATCCAAAGGCCAATACTACGAGAGGTACGTTAATCACATATTTACTTGTTTAATTCCGCCTAGTTAAATATGTGAAATTAATTTAACATGCATGATGATAATTAGTTGTTGGAATTATTATTTGAATTAATTAGGATTAATTCATGCTAGTAATAATTGTATTTAAATTCGTATTTAAAGTTCATCCCGAATAGATTCCGGGCACCCCTATTTTCCCAACATTCGCACCCTAGATGGTTATGCGGCCCAGTTTCTGGTACGAATGAAGATCAATGAAGACCATATTTCGTCAAAGATTGACAAGGAGGATTTGGTGTTTTCCAAGCATGACTTCTGTGCGCTGTTTGGAAATGTTTCTGCAGAAGGGGTGGATCCTTTAACCTACAAGGAGGATGATATTGTGGGTTCCTTCAAATTGTTTGCTCGTTCTTCTTGCCAGAACATCACAAAGGGCTTCTTGGACAAACATTTGAGGCAACAGTACAAGGTACTTTTTGATATTGTGGTGAAGGTGCTGATGTGTGAGAATCACAGCACGAATGCGATTTTTAATGGACGAATGTGTGTGATGAGGGCTCTGTATGACGGCGTCCAATGTAACTGGGCAGAGTTCTTTTGGGGCGTCTTGAGGAAGAATAAGGTGAAAGTGAACAAGGAGGCTTGTCCTTACAAGCCAGGGGAGATGCAGTTCTATTTCACTGCAAATGTTTCGTTGGGAACGAAACTTACTCTGATCTTGGACTCTTTGCTACCAGAGAAGAGATGGAAAGAATCCTGGTGCAAAGGATTTCACAAGTCCAAGATATTATTTTCTAAGGATGGTCCCCTTCATGGCCATCCTGATAGCCATCCCTGCCCCTCCTCTACAGGCAGTACCCTCACCTGCAAAGGGGCAGAGGCAGCAGCAGAAGCAGAAGACCCATAAGAAAGCTGCTGAAGCAACTGGTTCCTCAACCATTGCTTTCTCTGGTTCCTCGGAGGAGGACCAGATTCCCCTTCTTGATGTGCTTAAGAAGAAGGGTGATGATGATAAAGCTGTTAAGAAGGCTGGAGCAGCTAAGAGGAAGAGGCCTGAGGAGGCCAGGAAAGGCTCTGCTAAGAAGTCAAAGACTAGCAGGAAGGCCAAGAAAACCCTTCTGGTGGATAAGCCATCAGAGGAGGAAGAGGAAGAAGAGGTTGAACCTCTTAAGAAGAAATCCAAGGCCAAGAGAGCCATATTTCAAGATTCAGACTCTGGATCTGATCTTGGAGAGGCCTTGGAGAAGGCCATTGATGAGGCTTCCCAGATGTTGGAGGATGCTCCAGAGCATGTTGTACCTGCTGATGTTGACTCAGCAGAGGTAAACCCTTCTATTCCATCTTCTACCCCTATTAATCTTGTCTCCCCCTCTACCTCTCCCCCAGATAATATTCCCCAAACCCCATCTGCTTCTGGAAACCCTATTGCTCCACCAGAGCAGACTCTCCCAGATACCCCCGTATTTACTCCCTCAACAGTTCCTACCCAAACACCTTCTCCCCCAAATTTCCAAACACATCTTCCCACAAACCCCTCTCCCCCAACTTCTGTACCAGAGGTGCCCTCAACCTCTTCTGGTGCAGAAATCCCCCCTCCAAATACTTCCACATCCCAAATACCACCTACACCTTCTGTACCAGAGATCCCGTCTTCTTCTGGTGCAGAGCAACCCATCCCCTCCACCTCACAAAACCCTAACCCTCTCCAAACCAACACTGACCAGGACCCAACCATTTCTATGGCTCTGGGATTTTCTTCCCCTCACCCTTCTCCCACCTGTTTAACTAGCGATGATAGTGAAGATGAGGAAGCTTCACTTGAGCCTGCTAACTTAGCACCTTCCTCCTCTGCCTCTGGGCCCAAACCTTTTATTTTCTCTTCTGATGAGATGGGTCCCATCAGGCAGAGTATGAGTGTGAGTGCTCAGCTCTGGCTAAGAGAGCAGTTTCCAATTTTGTTGGAGCACTCACCCCTCCTGGCAGATCTGACGGATGCCAAGGTTTGGAGTATGGCCAGACTCCAAGATGTTGAAGATCTCATGCTTCTGCTGGAGGAGATGTCTCCCTCTGTCTTCACTGCGTGGGAGATTGAGCTGAAGAAGAAGCTAAACATACAAAACCCAGCAGAGTTGGAGACACCAGAGGCAGCCAAGGTCCTCATCAGAACTCTCCTAATCCAGAGAGGAGTTATGCTCACTCCAGAGGGCTTCTCTTACAACTTTGGTCCTCATTTTTCATTCCCTCCAGAGCTATATTCAGACGAGGAAGACTTTGAGATGTCTCCTGTTGTGCTCCAGAAGATGAAAGCATTCTTCAACGAGCAGATCATGCAGATAGGGCGCTTTTCAAAAGCTATTCAACATATGGCCCCTGCTATGATAGAGCATCAGATCAAGCAAGAGAGGAGGATCTTCCTGAAGCAGATCAAGTCCTCTCTGGCAGAAGTTAAAGCTTCTTTCAAGGCCAATGGCCTCTTTGTCAAACTGGATGTGATGCACAGCCAGAAGCAGCTCCAGGAGCACGTGCTGGAGCAGATGAGGCCAGTCTCTGTGCTTAAAGTTGAGATGGCCAGCCAGATGATCCAGACTGCCAAGTTGAAAGACTCCCTCCAGGAGATGTTGGAGAAGCAGGAAAGGCTTGTTGCTGAATCAAGAGCCTACCTGGAGGAAGCCAAGCAGCTGCGTGATCTTCACTCTTCCTCCAACACTGCCTTGCCTGATCTTATAAGGCAGGTTGTGGAGCCCCTCCTTGATGAAGTTAAAAAGGGGGAAGAGAAGGCCAGAACTGATCTAGCGAGGACCACAAATGAAACTCTCTTCAGCCATGGAGCTCGTCTGGACCTGCTAGAGAACACTTTGGCCCAGGCTGAGTTGCAGAAGAAGAAGAAGGAAGAGTTCAAATCTCTTTCCATGGCTAAGCAGCTTGCTGCAGAAGAGGAGTCAGAAGCTGAGCAGGATCCAATCTCCATCTTTGGACCTGCAAAGAGGAAGATCAGGAGAGTCAAGAAAAGCTTCCTTGAGACTGTTGTTGAAGAAGCTAAAAAGAGATACAAGAAAGAGACTCCAGAGGAGAAGCAAGCAAGGATCAGGAAGAACATAGATGAAGAGCAGAGGCTCAGATATGTTAGAAGACAAAACAAGAAGAGCAGAGAAGCAGGTGCTTCTTCTGGTGCAAGTGGCTCGAGCCAGAGGAGGAAAGCTCTCATTGAAGTGATGAACATTCTGCCTCTCAGGACAGAAGGGTCTTTTGACTCTACTGTACCTGTGCCCTTGATTGAAAAATGGAAGGAGGCAAAGACTCTCTGGTTCATCCAACACTATATCCAGAGGCCAGCACCAGAGGATGATAAGCTGATCAACAAAACCTTTCACACCTGGATGCAAGCTTATGATGCAGAGCTGTACAAGCAATTGATGGACTCAACCATTGAGTTCAACCTGGAGGTGACTGCCCCTGAGTTCACTTATCTTAACACTCCCATGGCAGGAGACCAGGTTGATTGGGCTGAGCTGAAGAGACTGTACAAGACAAAGGTGTTGGTGAACTTCACTCCAACATCTTCTGTAGAGTTGAAGGCCGTCCAGGATAGGTTTCTGGACTGGTTTCTGGTGCCCAAGGAAAACAGAAGATATGCTTAGATAGGACCAGAATTGCATTGTAATCTGTAATCTCTGTTGTCCTTATTATCAATGAAATTCATATCTTCTCTGTTCAAAAGACAACCTCTTGTTGTCTTAATTGTTTGCCTGATAAGATCTATTCTAAGGTCTTATTCTTTACTGTTTTTTTGCTTAAATTCTTCTTTGCGATCAGTTCTGGTAGTGTTTTAACTCCATCAAAAAGGGGGAAATTATTAGGATAAAAATTGTTAGTTTTGATGAGTTAAAACAAACCAAAGGATGTAATAGGACCATCTGGACCTGTTAGCCAGATGATGATCTAGATTAGGACTTAGTCTAGGGGGAACTGCCAGACCAGAAGACTTCACCAAAAGAGTCACCAGAAGACCCCACCAGAGGACTTCACCAGAGGACTCCACCAGAAGACTTCACCAGATGAGATCTGACCAGAGGCAGAGGACCTTCCCCAGACCAGACGAGTACGGACCAGACGAGTCTGGTGGAACAAAAGATGCTCAGTTTGATCTCCTGTTTCTACTGAGTATTCTGGTTGTTCACCAGATTAGGACCAGAAGACACCGAGGTTGCCTGGTGTCTGGTCTTGCCTTCTCTGGAGAGAATCAGAGTTAGGCAGAGGAAGCTATTGACCGTTGGTGATTCAAATCAAGTCAACAAGATCAGGATTGAAAAGTTTTGAAGATAATCAATCCAAGGATCCCACCAACCCAATCAATCAATTAGGGAATTGATTGATTGAGGCTTCCTTATATAGAGGATCTGATTGGATTAGCCCTCCAACGGCTAGCCCTAATCACCTCTATAAATACAAGAGTGCAGTTCAAGAAAAAGCTCTAGATAGACTACACACGCGCATAAGTTGATCCAAGCTTTTGATATTCATTCCAAGCACTCTTATTGTTCATAATATTTATCTACTCTTAAGGAGTTATTGAAACCACAACCTGTTCATCCATCAGACAAGATTGTTGGTTGTTTGATCTTTAGATTGAAGTCAAATCTAAAGAGGTTGTAAGAAGGAACTGATACTTCACAATTCCAGTGAGTAAGTAAGTGAGTTGGTTGATAGTGAGACCCCTTGGATATAAGGGAGAGTGGACGTAGGATATTCAAATCCGAACCACTATATATCTTGTGTTCTTTATTGCTTTCATTTACTTATTGTTCTTTTGATTATTGTTCTCTTGTAAAAAGAATTTGAAAGACATTTAACTTAAGCTTCCGCAATCAATCTAACTAGTGGGACCAACATAAGTACTGCATCCGGTTCCAAGAGGACGAGCTCTTCCCTCTGCCGAAGGAGAAGTTGGTGACTCTGAAGGGCCTTAAGAAGGAGAACATCAGAATGGACGGGCTGCAGCAGTTGAGAGTAATGCAGAGGTTCAAAGAGAGGTTGCAAAGCAAGGGGCTATGGGACCAAAGGCCAAAGAAGAAGCAAAAGAGTGGAGCTGAGACCAGTGGAGTTGGCACGAGTGGAGCCGGGACTAGTGGAGCTCAGGACTCAACTGAGGAAGAGAAAGATGAGTACGAGCATGGAGCCAAAACCGATGAAGAGGAGGAGGAGAACGCTACTGAAGGAGGCCAAGTACCTCAAGACATGGAGTTCGAGGCGCCCGAAGCGCCCGCTCCCCAGCCATGGTACCTGACCCACCTGCAGTGGACAGGAATGGAGCATGAGATCCAAACTCTTCGGAATGATGTTACGTATCTGCGTACGGCTCAGGACCAGATGGATGCTCGGACCGCTAGAATGGAGGATCAGTTTTTGGATATGCATCAATGGATGGAGACGCTATTTATCTCCCACCTTGGTGCTGATCATCAGAACTACCGTCCTCCGCCACCTCCGGATGCATGACTTACGGGGACTCCCCCGAATTCTTCCTTTATCTTTTTTCTATTTATGCTTGAGACTACTTTCTCTTTCTTCTTTTTATTTTGATTTTGGGTTGTACTAAATTATAACTGATTGGGCTGATGCTGTGTAAACTGCTTGATGCACTGTTCTATATTTCATGCTTATTGACTTACCCAACTTATTGATTGCTGACTTTGAGTGTGATTTTATGAGTTGGTAAGTTGTGAAGTTGAGTTAGGAGTATATTGTGTGAGTGTAGGAGTTAGAGTTGATTTGAGAGGGAACTCGTATACTTACGAATTTTCCTTTTGAATACTTGTGTGATAAAAGTAAGAATACACTAGAACTAGCATTGATGTGAAAGCCGTAGTAGGTTTATTATCTATTCAGTGTTCAACACTTAGACTCTGAGTAAGGGGACTCATTGTAGAAAAAGAAAGAAAAATTTGTATACGTGTAATCCCCCCATACACGTATCACTTAGACTTGAACGGGACCAACAAAGGATATCTGTTAACAAGATATTTTCACATCTCTGGCTCACCATTTCTAGGATTTACTTTTATTTCTCTCACCAGCCTTCACCTCTCATCTCTCCCCTACCTTTTCCTCCCAAAAGCTTGTGCCATTTGAAATGGTGCAAATTTAAGTGGGACGAAGGGAGTACTTAATAAGTGGAGACTTGATATATATTCAGTATTTCTTCATATTTCTATTTTATGTGTTAAAGAAATTAAAGTATACATTAAATACTAATTATAGGGATGTGTAGCAGGGGTAGGCCACGTGGGTGCAGACACTGAGGAGGAGAGGGAGCTTGACTGTCTAATTAATTTGTCTTATCTAGCAAGGATATCTGTTAACAAGATATTTTCACATCTCTGGCTCACCATTTCTAGGGTTTACTTTTATTTCTCTCACCAGCCTTTACCTCACATCTCTCCCCTACCTTTTCCTCCCAAAAGCTTGTGCCATTTGCAATGGTGCAAATTTAAGTGGGATGGATGGAGTACTTAATAAGTGGAGCCTTGATATATATTCGATATTTCTTCATATTTTAATTTTATGTGTTAAAGAAATTAAAGTATACATGAAATACTATTCATAGGGACGTGTAGCAGGGGTAGGCCACGTGGGTGCAGATACTAAGGAGGAGAGAGAGCTTGACCGTCTGATTAATTTGTCTTGTCTAGCAAGGATATGTGTCAACAAGATATTTTCACATCTCTGGCTCACCATTTCTAGGGTTTACTTTTATTTCTCTCACCAGCCTTTATCTATCATATTTCCCCTACCTTTTCCTCCCAAAAGCTTGTGCCATTTACAATGGTGTAAATTTAAGTGGGACGGAGTACTTAATAAGTGGAGACTTGATATATATTCAGTATTTCTTCATATTTCTATTTTATGTGTTAAAGAAATTAAAGTATACATGAAATACTAATTATAGGGACGTGTAACTGGGCTAGGCCACATGGGTGTAGTCGTGCAGATACTGGGGAGGAGAGGGAGCTTGACCGTCTGATTAATTTGTCTTGTCTAGCAAGGATATATGTCAACAAGATATTTTCACATATCTGGCTCACCATTTCTAGGGTTTACTTTTATTTCTCTCACCAGCCTTTACCTCCCATCTCTCCCCTACCTTTTCCTCCAAAAAGCTTGTGTCATTTGCAATGGTGCAAATTTAAGTGGGACAGAGGGAGTACTTAATAAGTGGAGCCTTGATATATATTCAATATTTCTTCATTTTTATATTTTATGTGTTAAAGAAATTAAAGTATACATGAAATACTAATTATAAGGACTTGTAGCAGGGGTAGGCCATGTGGGTAAAAATACTGAGGAGGAGAGGGAGCTTGACCGTCTGATTAATTTATCTTGTTTAAAAATGATATTTGTCAACAAGATATTTTAACATCTCTGGCTCACCATTTCTAGGGTTTACTTTTATTTCTCTAACTAGCCTTTATCTCCCATCATCCCCTACCTTTTCCTCCCAAAAGCTTGTGTCATTTGCAATGGTGCAAATTTAAGTGGGACAGAGGGAGTACTTAATAAGTGGAGCTTTGATATATATTCGGTGTTTATTCATATTTCTATTTTATGTGTTAAAGAAATTAAAGTATACATGAAATATTAATTATAGGGACATGTAGCAGGAGTAGGCCACGTGGGTGCAGATACTGAGGAGGAGAGGGAGCTTGACCGTCTGATTAATTTGTCTTGTCTAGCAAGGATATTTATCAATAAAATATTTTCACATCTCTGGCTCACCATTTATTTCTAGGGTATACTTTTATTTTTCTCACTAGCCTTTACCTCCCATCTCTCCCCTACCTTTTCCTCCCAAAAGCTTGTGTCATTTGTATTGGTGCAAATTTAAGTGGGACATAGGGAGTACTTAATAAGTGGAGCTTTGATATATATTCGGTGTTTCTTCATATTTCTATTTTATGTGTTAAAGAAATTAAAGTATACATGAAATACTAATTATAGGGACGTGTAGCAGGAGTAGGCCACGTGGGTGCAGATACTGAGGAGGAGAGGAAGCTTGACCGTCTGATTAATTTATCTTGTCTAGCAAGGATATTTGTCAATAAAATATTTTCACATCTCTGGCTGACCATTTATTTCTAGGGTATACTTTTATTTTTCTCACCAGCCTTTACCTCTCATCTCTCCCCTACCTTTTCCTCCCAAAAGCTTGTGCCATTTGCAATGGTGCAAATTTAAGTGGGACGGAGGGAGTACTTAATAAGTGGAGCCTTGATATATATTCGGTGTTTCAAAATGGCACAAATTTAAGTGGGACAGATGGAGTACTTAATAAGTGGAGCTTTGATATATATTCGGTGTTTCTTCATATTTCTATTTTATGTGTTAAAGAAATTAAAGTATACATGAAATACTAATATTTAGACGTGTAGCAGGAGTAGGCCACGTGGGTGCAGATACTGAGGAGGAGAGGGAGCTTGACCGTCTGATTAATTTTGTCTTCTCTAGCAAGGATATCTGTCAACAAGATATTTTCACATCTCTGGCTCACCATTAATTTCTAGGGTTTACTTTTATTTCTCTCACCGGCCTTTACCTCCCATCTCTCCCCTACCTTTTCCTCCCAAAAGCTAGCTACCATTGTCGATGCAACCAAAGTCATTTGGTTCTCCCTTTACCCTACAAAATAGTTGAGAATTCTCGCAAGATGCGTGATCGATTTAACGAAGAAATAATCGGAAGTCGTGAATTGATATATGCTATCGCCAAAAGGTTTTTTTGGAGGAGGCTCGAGACAAACTTGCAGAAGTTACCACCCACTTGAACTTGGAAAATCCAATTGGTGATCAACCGTACCCAATGGTGATGGCGTGCGCATATAATTTTTTCTATCACCTCACTTGCACCGACTACCCTCACCATGTCGCTTATGCCGTGGTGAAGAACTTCGTTTATGAAAGTTTGGATACGATGAAGATTGTCCTCGATTCAATATTTTCCAGTGAAAATCTGATTTCCATCATCCACCATAGGAGGAGGTGGGAGATTTCACATGCATTGAAGACCCGCCCATGATGCCAGAATAAAAATATTCTTGGCCAATCCTCCTCAAAAGACGGTGATAAAGTTGCTCGGTCTCCTCCCAAACTGGATATCAAGCCGTGGATGAGCTTGAAAGAGATGAAGAGACAACAACACTTGGCAAGACTCCAGTCCTTTTACTAACCGAAGTCGGGTCACCGTAGGCCGTGAACAATCTTTTGAGAAAATTATGTGAGACATGCTCCGGAACGAGACTTTAGGGGTGTATATTCAAAAGAAAGCAAATCTGGGTCTAGTGGTGGATCATTTACAACATTTAATCGAGAAGGCTAGAAACCAGAATATTAATTTCCAGAATATGAATTCCGGCCACGTGGGTGCAGATACTGAGGAGGAGAGGGAGCTTGACCATCTGATTAATATGTCTTGTCTAGCAAGGATATCTGTCAACAAGATATTTTCACATCTCTAGCTCACCATTTCTAGGGTTTATTTTAATTCTCTGACCAGCCTTTACCTCCCATCTCTCCCCTACCTTTTCCTCCTAAAAACTTGTGTCATTTGCAATGGTGCAAATTTAAGTGGGATAGAGGGAGTACTTAATAAGTGGAGCCTTGTTATATATTCGGTATTTCTTCATATTTCTATTTTATGTTTTAAGGAAATTAAAGTATACATGAAATACTAATTATATGGACGTGTAGCAGGGGTAGTCCACGTGGGTACGATTACTGAGGAGGAGAGGGAGCTTGACCGTCTGATTAATTTATCTTGTATAGAAATGATATCTGTCAACAAGATATTTTCACATCTCTGGCTCACCATTTATAGGGTTTACTTTTATTTCTCTAACCAGCCTTTACCTCGCATCTCTCCCCTACCTTTTCCTCCCAAAAACTTGTGTCATTTGCAATGGTGCAAATTTAAGTGGGATGGAAGGAGTACTTAATAAGTGGAGCCTTGATATATATTCGGTGTTTCTTCATATTTCTATTTTATGTGTCATAGAAATTAAAGTATACATGAAATACTAATTATATGGACGTGTAGTAGGGGTAGGCCACGTGGGTTCAGATATTGAGGAGGAGGGGGAGCTTGACCGTCTGATTAGTTTGTCTTGTCTAGGAAGGATATCTATCAACAAGATATTTTCACATCTCTGGCTCACCATTTCTAGGGTTTACTTTTATTTTTCTCACCAGCCTTTACCTCCAATTTATCCCCTACATTTTCCTTCCAAAAGCTTGTGTCATTTGCAATGGTGCAAATTTAAGTGGGACGGAGGGAGTACTTAATAAGTGGAGCCTTGATATATATTCGGTATTTCTTCATATTTCTAATTTATGTGTTAAAGAAATTAAAGTATACATTAAATACTAATTATAGGGACGTATAGCAGGTGTAGGCCACGTGGGTGCAGATAATGAGAATGAGAGGAAGCTTGACCGTCTGATTAATTTGTCTTGTCTAGGAAGGATATATGTCAACAAGATATTTTCACATCTCTGGCTCACCATTTCTAGGGTTTACTTTTATTTCTCTCACCAGCCTTTATCTCCCATCTCTCCCCTATCTTTTCCTCCCAAAAGGTAGCTACCATTGTCGATGCAACCAAGGTCATTTGGTTCTCCCTTCACCCTACAAATCAGTTGTGAATTCTCGCAAGATGCGCGATCGATTTTACGAAGAAATAATCGGAAGTCGTGAATTGATATATGCTATCGGCAAAAGGTTTTTTGGAGGATGCTCGGGACAAACTTGCAGAAGTCACCGCCCACACTTGAACTTGGAAAATCCGATCGGTGATCAACCGTACCCAATGGTGATGGCGTGCGCATATAATTTTTTTTCTATCACCTCACTTGCACCGACTACCCTCACCGTGTCGCTTATGCCGTGGTGAACAACTTGGTGTATGAAAGTTTGGATACGATGAAGACTGTCCTTGATTCAATGCTTTCCAGTGAAAATCTGATTTCCATCATCCACCACAGGAGGAGGTGGGAGACCCGCCCATGATGCCGGAATAAAAATATTCTCGGCCAATCCTTCTCAAAAGATGGTGATAAAGTTGCTCGGTCTCCTCCCAAACAGGATATCAAGCCGTGGATGAGCTTGAATGAGGTGAAGAGACAACATGTACACTTTGAGAAGATTATGTGGGACATGCTCCAGGACGAGACTTTAGGGGTGTATATTCAAAAGAAAGCAAATTTGGGTCTAGTGGTGGATCATTTGCAACATTTGATCGAGAAGGCTGGAAACCAGAATATGAATTCCGGCAACATTCGCGGCATTCTCAATCAGATGATCAAGGATAAATACATCGCGGATGTCTTCTTGAGAAATTGCAAGTGAAGGTTGGTGTTGGCTTGTATGCAGTTTATGCTTATTCGAAGGGGATAACATTTTGTGGTTACAGTTAGTAATTGTTCTTTGGTAGTATTTTGAGTCGAACAGTGTTTATTTAAGTTTGCTTTGTTTCGATTTTTATTTTTAGTAATTGTTCTTTGGTAGTATTTTGAATCCAACAGTGTTTTATGCCATGTGTTTGCTTCGATTTTTATTTTTATTTTTATTTTGAAGCGGAACGAGAGGAGTTTGTTCTGATTATATGTAAATTTATTGGGATTTTGATGATTATGGATTATTATGTCACAGTATTAGGGCTGTTATATTTAATTTGATTTTTAGAGTGAAAGTTTGAATCATGATACATTGCAGGCTAATTTTGTCAAATTACGTTGGCTAAGGAAGAATTCAAGTCCTGCTCCATTAAACCCTTCCTTGAGATTTCGACAACTCTCTTGTATGTCGGTGGTAGGGGCAACATAAACATTTTGGGGTTGTTATTCCTTCTTTTTCTCTCTATTTTTTTTAAGGGATCACTAATTTTAATTGGGGTTTTCTATAAGGTTTCAATTCTTATATGAATATACTGATAATTTCTGTAATTTAATTAAAGAGTATAACAATAAATTAAAAACTACAGTTTTTAAAAATATTTTTACAATAATATATAACAGTAACAAGCCAATGTTAACTTTGAGGGGAGAATAGACGGAGTATTATATAATTATTTATAAGCCAATTAGATGTTAAATTTCACATAATACGAATTTTAAAATTTTTAATTAATCAATTCATTAATATAATATATATATATATATATGTATTTAATTATCATATTTAAAATAATCATTAATTAAAATTTTCTAAATATATTACCATTTCAAATATAAGTTGATATAAAAAACAATCGCAACAATATGTCTTATGCACATTTAAAATGTGGAAGTAAGATACTATATAAAATAAACATTAATACATCAGAAGTGTTCTATTTAATGGATATTCAAATTTTTTATTGGATTGTTTGAACGTGGCTACTCCCTGATGCAATGAAGCATTAGTTCGAAGGTGTTGAGTCCAATAAATAATAAAATTTGCTTAAATATATACGAATTGTGATAGTGGTCGAATCCACAGAGATTGGTAAATAGATTTATTCTTTAACAAATACATAATTTCAATTATAAAAACAAATATGGAAATTTTTCGAGTTGTGATTAAACTAAATAAACAACAAGTAAATAAAATCAAGGAGATATTCAAAATATAAAAACACCCAACCAAAGACAACTTCAGAATTGGTTCTCACACAATCATTCATCGATGCAAAGATCATCTTCCATTCTACACTAAATTGGTTATAGTTGTTGGTACCACCTAACAACCTAACATTTCCTTACTTTGTCGATATTAAGGATACCGTCTCTTATTACTTCTCTAACCAGTGAACAACCATAGGTACCACCATTAGGATTTAATTTATCAGCAACATTAAAATCTCGAAAGACCCCATTCGAGCCAACAAACGCACATGTAGGTTCATTTAGACTAGGTTATGCATCACCATGACAATTATTCACTGCCATTTGCCACTAACATCAGAACAATTAAACAATTACGGATTTAACGTTCCAATTGTCAATCATTATTTTCACGAATTAAATAACTGGCCACATTAGACAACACGCTAAACAATGTGATCGAACACAGAAGATACATAAATAATGAAGAATGAAAGAATATGTAAATCAGTTAGATCTCACTATTAATGTCGAACCGAATCTTCAATTATTCGTGACTAGAAATAAAAGAATATATAATATTCGTAGAGAGAGAAGAGAGAAGAAAAATAATAAATTTAGAGAATAAGTACTTAGATTATCTGCAAAATGAAAGTTTTGAATTTCTATCCTTTCCACTCTCTTTTATTCTAATCCTAATCTAAATAAACTTCTAACAATAATAGTTACTAAAGAAGTTAAGAAATCAACTTAGAAAGTTATCTAAAATATCAAAGTCGTCTACTAATCTAAATATACAAATATAATAAAAATTAAAAAGATACAAGACTCGGAGAATGTTAGAAAGAATTAAGTTTGAATTTTGGTGTAGAGATTTGAGCATCACTTATGAGAATCCCCGTCTGGATCTTAGGCGTGCCCACGCCTTATGAGAAAAATGCTTCTGTCATTTTTAGAGCTCAGCTACAGTCTAAGACATGCCCACGTCTTATGAGAAAAATTATTTTGCTTCCTTCTTCTTTGCAGTCTTCAATTCTACTTTTTCACAAATCACCCCGAATGGTCTCAAACATCAATTAAATTCTTATTTTTCCTATAAAACATGAAACTTGGTCAAAATAAACATTTAAAGATTAATTGTTATCTAAAATATGGAGAAAATATGACAATAAATATGTCATTTATGCAATCTATCAAGTACTAATTTGTTTACCAATTTAAACAATTAATCAATCTTTTTCTTCTTTTATTTTGAATTTGCACAGACCACTATAGGTATTAACTTCTTGTTGAAAACAAACTCTTGTTTTATTGGCTCATTGGCAAACCTCGACTATTCGAATTTATCCGCCACCAGATTTTGGGGGCAGGTTCCTCATAGTGTTGAGAACCTTTCATCCAAGAAGAAATATTCATATACATTTCAATAAGCATGATCTTTTAAGCATCACTGGTTTTTCATTAAGAGGTTTATAATTGTTCATAATTTTCTTAAAAGTATACAATAAGATTGTTCAGAATATTCATAATCACTCTTTTTAAGATTCACTTCATCTCTACTTCTTATTCATTTTGCAAGTGAAAGAAGAATATACAATAAAAGTTGTATCAGATTGTTCATAATTTTCTTAAAATTCATTTCATCCCTATTTCTTCCACACACTTCCCCAAAAATTGATGGCTAATGATCTAATTTATTTTAGCATTCTGGGGGTTTTCCCTTTTGTTTTTTGTTTCGGATACTAATATCTTATTAAATAAAGAATGGTGTATCTCCAATAATCGTTTTTTTATTCCTTAAAGCATGTTGCTTATATATACTTGCATTTCAAGGACATCAATTATGCTCTTACGTTCACATTTTTGTTAACTTTGTAAAAGATGAGATTAGTGGTAGTGCTTTAAAGATGAAAGACGGGGGGTTTTCTTAATGCAGCTAGTTAATTTAATTCTTTTTTTTTTTTTTTTGGTGTGCTCTCTGTCCATCTGTACCTCAATCACTGCACTATTTCCTTCCACATATTCTTTCATGCATTAAAAGCCATCTATTGCTTTGATGAAACTGTAACATTAGTATTAGTATCTGGCTTTGATATTATACTTTCCGATGGAAATACTTACCCTTTATTACTTCATTATACAAAAACACCAATCAAGACACTAATGTAATGATTGTCATTGAAGATGTCCTTGAAATGCTTGAAAATGCAAATGTTCATGCTGCGATAATAGATAGCACTGCAATTGTTGAACTTCACGATGAGGATGAAATTGTTGAGCAAAGTGTGGAAAATGTAATAAAACTTTTATACAGTCAAACAATATTAAATATGTATTTGATGTATCAATTATATAAGTATTGAAGTATTAACCTTCGTTTTTTTAGGGACAATGATGATTCTAATTATGTGAGTGGAAGTCTTATCGGAAATAACGGGGTCAGCATTGCAATTTCATTTTGTGATTAATGGGGTTACAAATTGGTTCAAAATATTTGCACAGACACATATATTACACTTTTGTGCAAATGTTTTTTATGCGTCTGTACAAAAATTTTTTTTTTTATCGGTAAATGTTAGTAGTTAGATTAGTTCACCAAGCCCTCAAATATACTCCAAGAAAATCTCCAAGTCACCTTATAACTCCCATAATTCGTTCACAAAGTGAATTGAACCCGGGTCACTCACTAGAGTGAGGAACCCGGTGGCCAGGTGGCCTAAGCCACCTTGTTATGTAAATGCCCCTTTTTATATATGATTGTATGAATCCGAGGTGATTTAAATGTTGATAAAAGTTGATGTTTACTGTTGTTGGATGTAAGTGCTTATAAAAAGCTGCTCCCCCCCCCCCCCCCCCCCTTTTTTTTTTTTGCTCCAATATGTAAATGCCCCTTTTTATATATGATTGTATGAAGCAGGGGTGATTTAAATGTTGATAGAAGTTGATGTTTACTGTTGTTGGATGTAAGTGCTTATAAAAAACTACTCCCCCCCCCCCCTCCTCCCCTCTTCAGTATGTTAACTAATACTGCATTGTACATAAATTAATCACTACACCGTATGTAAACTAATACTAAAATGTATATAAACTAATACTACACAATATGTGAAGCTCACACTTAATATAACAAAAAAGACAAATTTATAATACTGTCCGCCCCCACCTTGTATTTCCTCCTAAGAGCTGGTGCCTTGTGGAAATCATAAATCAAGATGGTTCGTGTTGTAATTGAGTGCGTAAAATAAAAGAAGAGATTTGTTCACCCAGTTCGTCGAGAACGACTACGTCTGGGGGCGAACCAAGCCAGGAGTTTCACTAATGTTCTTGTGTATGAGTAATTACAATTATGAGTACAATAGTCTATTTATAAGAATAAAACCCTAGTGTAGGATATGAAGCCCATTGGGTTATTGGTCCATTAGTAATGTCCACATCAAATCTTCTAGATTTGGAATAATAAATCTTCTAGATTTACAACACTCCCCCTTGGATATTACGATATAACATAAATGTCTTGTCATAAAAACTCCACGTGCTAGGTATCGGCCAAATAATAAGTTAGGGAGGAATGTAATCGATCTTCTAGATTCATTTTGGGGTTACCGCTCCCCCTGAAGACAACAACACTTTGAGTCTTGCATCCCAATACCACGAACGTACTTTTCAAAAGTAGACGTAGGTAAGGACTTAGTAAACAGATCTGCTAGATTGTTACTAGATTGCACCTTTTGAATGGTAATCACGTCACTCTTCTGGAGTTCGTATGGGTAGAAAAACTTAGGTGAAATATGTTTCGTCGGGTTTCCCTTGACGTACCCATTACTCATTTGTGCGATGCAAGATGCGTTATCTTCAAATATAACGGTGGGAGGTGTATCGCCTTTAGCGATACCACACGAGTCACCAATGTGTTTTACCAAGGACCTTAACCAAACACATTCTCGTGCGGCTTCAAATAAAGCTATTATCTCTGAGTGGTTTGAAGACGTGGTAACCACAGTTTGTTTAACCGATCTCCATGAGATCGCGGTACCACCACAGAGAAAAACATAACCAGTCTAAGATATGGCGTTGTGGGGATCAGGCAAATAGCCAGCATCCGCATAACCTACTAAGGTTTTGTCTTGGTTCTTACGGTAAAATAGTCCAAGATCTTGAGAGCCTTGGAGGTACCGTAGAACATGCTTAACACCATTCCAATGCAATGTCCGGCCGAGTGCAATTTGCGAGATAGAGCAATGCTCCAACAGCACTAAGATAAGGAACTTCTAGCCCCAGAATTTCTTCTGAATCTTCTCTTGGTCTAAATGAGTCATTATCCACTTCGAGGGATCGAACAACCATAGGGGTGCTAAGTGGATGAGATTTATCCATGTGAAATCTCTCCAATACCTTATTCACGTAGGTCGATTGATGTATAAGAATTCCTTCTGGGAGATGCTCAATCTGCAGGCCGAGGCAGTACTTGGTTTTACCCAAGGCTTTCATTTCGAATTCGGCTTTCAAGATTGAACTGGCTTCTTCAATCTCTTTGCATGTTCCGATTATGTTCAGGTCATCAACATAGACAGATATGATGCAAAAACTATTTTGCAATTTCTTCATGAATACGCATGGGAAAGCTTTATTGAATGTGTATCCCTTCTTCTGAAGGAATTCACTAAGTCGGTTGTACCACATAAGGCCCGATTGCTTCAGGTCATACAACGACTTCTGCAGTTTTATGCTATACATACTGTGGTTTTCACCATCCCTCATCTGAGGAATGTCAAATCCATCGGGGATTTTCATGTAAATGTCAGCATCAAGTGATCTGTATAAGTACGCGGTTACTACGTCCATTAATCTCATTTGGAGATTCATTTTAACTGCCAAAGATATCAAGTAGCGGAACGTTATTGAGTCCATGACGGGAGAATAGATTTGATCGAAATCAATCCCGGGTCTCTGCGAAAACCCTTGAGCTACAAGCCTCGCTTTATACCTCTCCACAATATTGTTCTCATTTCGTTTTCGTACAAAAACCCATTTATATCCTACAGGGATAGCGCGCGCGGGTGTACGAGCGAAAGAGTCAAATACTTGTCTTTTGTTAAGCGATACGAGCTCTGCTTCAATTGTCTCTTTCCATTTTACCCAATCGGAGCGCTTCCGGCACTCAACGATTGTTTTGGGTTTTGGATCTAGATCATTTATAATGGAAAGAGCAATTGACGCTGCAAATGTGTCGTCGACAACAGTAATATTTCTATTATATGTTTCTACCTTATCTGTGAAGTTCACAGAGACTTCGACGTTTACGTCAACCAGACCTTCCTCATTTCTCATTGTATTTGGGTCTGGTCGTTCCACGATCCTAGTGTATTGAATATTTTGTGCACGTGCTTCATCACTAGGACGCTCGTCTCCTAGAGACTTTGAGTTATCTAGACGAATCTCTTCTAGAGATTTTACATTCGACTAACCAGTTTTGCTAGCTTTTCGTTTAGGTGTATTACTATCTCTTGAGGGTCCTTTACGCTTCTAGCGTGTGGGGGCATGAGTACTTGTTTTGCTTGGGACCTCAACCCTTTGGAGAGCATTTACTGCAGGTATATGCGATTTAGTTACACCTCTATGGTCAGTGAACGCGTCTGGCAGATTATTTGCTAGATTTTGCAAGTTAATGATCTTCTGAACTTTTAGTTCGGATTGATTAGTGCACGGATCTAGATACTGAAGATTACTTACGTTCCACGTAAGCTCCCGACATTCATTCAATTTTGAATTCGGATCTCCCCCTAATGCCGGGAAGTAATCTTCATCGAACGTGCAATCAGTGAACCGGGCGGTTAATTGATCCCCGGATAAAGGCTCGAGGTATTTCACGATGGATGGAAAGTCAAATCTGACGTAAATACCGAGTTTCCTTTGTGGGTCCATAGAGGTCCGCTTTGGTAATGTTATCGGAACATATACCGCACGTCCGAAAATACACAGATGGGAAATGCTAGGTTCTTTCCCACGCACTAACTGTAGGGGGGAATGATCATTATATGCAGTTGGACGGATTTGTATTAAGTGCGATGCATGTAGGACTGCATGCCCCCAGCCTGAAGTGGGTAGTTTGGAGTTCATAAGCAATGACCTCGCGATAAGTTTGATACATTTTATTTAGCGCCTCAGCAAGACCATTTTGGGTATGGACGTAGGGGACCGAATGCTCCACTTTAATTCCCAGGGTCATACAGTAATCTTTAAAGGCATTTGAGCTGAATTCAGCAGCATTATCCATGCGAATCGACTTAATTAGATAATCCGGGAATTGAGCTCTAAGCTCGATAGTTTTCGCAACGAGCTTCGTAAAAGCTTGATTGCGGGTAGACAGCAAACAGGCATATGTCCACCTAGTGGAGGCATCAATAAGGACCATGAAATAATGAAATGGTCCCGATGCTGGGTGAATCGGTCCGCAAATGTCTCCTTGAATTCGCTCAAGAAAAACTGGAGACTCTAGTCCAACCTTAGTGCGCGACGGTCGTACTATCAACTTACCCTTAAAACATGCATCACAAATAAATTCATCAACATGAGGGATTCTATTATTCGAAATATTATGACCAGTTGAATTAGATAGAATCCTACGTATCATAGTTTGCCCTGAATGACCTAACCGCTGATGCCACAATTTAAAAGAATTCGGGTCATGGAATTTCATACTCATAGCTAGATGGGAACTAGACGGCCGGATGTAGGAATAGTACAATCCGGAGGAGAATGAAGGAAGTTTTTCTATAACTTGTTTACGGTTACCTTGAGTAATAGTCATCAAAAGGTATTTGTTATTGTTCTCAGTTTCAGTTTCAATGTGACATTCATTTATCCTAATGTCTCTAAAGTTGAGCAGGGTACGCTTAGATTGTGGAAACAATAAAGCATTATCGATTATGAGTTCAATACCCACGGGGAGGACAATGGAAGCTCTTTCGGAGCCCATTATCAACATACTATCATCGGTTATTGTAGTTATGCTCCCCTAACGTTCTACCAAGTTATGAAAATACTTCCTATCTCTTAAGATTGTATGAGTGGTGGCGCTATCTACCAAACATAAATCACAATCTTAATCTATCGTGCCAGAGGAAATAGCCCAAACCTAATAGCTGATATGTTTACAAGCCATGTACAACAATATCCAAGTAAATTTAATGGACAACTTTAAGGTAAACACATCGAAGCTAAACTATAATATCTACCATAAAATAAAATATCCGAAAGAAAGGATCCAAAAACATAAATTGTTTTATCCTAAAATAAAGTACTAATACAATCAAATACGCAAATCACTCATCATTTCCAAAGTCCTTGAGCTTGATGCCCAAAGAATCGACGTTATCTTGGTCAAAGTCTGCTTCAGGCAGGTTGGCATGGTGAGATTCGACTCTAGGGGCCTACTCCTTGTCGTCCTTCTGCTGCTTTTGATAAGCCTCAACCAAGTGCTTGGAAGTGCGACCTGTGCGAGACCAATGGTCTCTGCATCCGCATCTGTAGCAGGAATGTTCAACCTTATCTTGATTGCCAGATTTTGAAGAGCGAAATTCGAGGTTCTGTGACCACCGGATGTACTACGACCTCGGCCTTTTGCCCAGATCATCTTATTATCTCTCCCCCTTCCACGTTAGCAACCAATCATATCATTGTCCCTATACTGCTACCGGAGTGTAAGGTTGCTAACGTGGAATGTTGACAGATTATTCTGCATCAACTGGGTTACAATACGGTGCAAAGCAGAGTTGTACTCTGTTATAGACTTAAGGTCTTGGAAACGGAGTCTCAACCAATCGTATTGTACCGGAGGGAGGAGTATATCATTTTGTTGTTGGAAACGGTCCTACAGCGAGTTCCACAACATTCCGGGGTCCCTGAATGAGCATCTGAAAATTGAATTCCTCACTCAGGTGATTCAAGAGAAAAATCAACATTTTCGCCTTCAGGGCGTTAGTGGATTTCGAACCTTCCAGAATTGTTTCGCTCAACTCATTTAAGGCTAGATGGATCTCGACATCTAGCGCCCATGTCAGGTAGTTATTACCATCGAGAGCAAGCTCATCGAATTCTTTCATGGTAATATCAGACATTATTCACTACGATTTTAAAGTGACATGGTAAGAGTTGTGACCAATTTATTGACAACGGAGAAATAAGGATTTATTTGATTATTATAGAGCACATAGAAGCAAGAATTGGGCGCCGTCTACCCAAAACATAAATTACGGTCCGACAAGTACCGGACGCCGCCTACTCGGGCATAATATGCGGACTATAAAGAAATAAACTATGTGCGAGAAAAATAATGCACGTAAGATAATTAAATCATAGATACATGCAAAATAATTTATTATGAACGATAATCACATGAAAATAATTTCAAGGAAAATTTACGACTTAATAAACATGTATATTCATGAGGCTAAATATTTCATGTATATTAATGAAATTTAATGAAATATTTTCAGGATTTTAAAATAAATTAATTAGAATTTTGTGTTATCCTAAAACGAAACTGAAATTAGATTAGGATTTCACAAAATTTCGGGGAGAATGGTGCCACGTGCAGAGGGCTTGCACCGCCTCAACGCCGCGCACGGAGGCGGCGAAGGGGCAGCCGGCAGCGCACGGGTAGCGCCGCGCGGACGGCGGCGGACGGTGCACGGGTAGCGCCGCGCGGACGGCGGCGGACGGTGCACGGGGAGCGCCGCGGGCGTCGCGCTGGGCAGCGGCGGCCGTTCGTCTTCGGGCGGCGGTCGTTGCTCGTTCGATTCTCAATTTGAAATTAATCCAATTCGAAACAATTCAATTAATTACAAGAAAATAAACAAATCAAATTAAAAATTCTAGAGCATATAAATCATGTAACGCATGGATCAAATAATTCGGTACGGGGATTAATTCATATGATTTGTAGAGAATTAATTTTAGGGCGTACCGCTTAATCTCGGGCAGAGTCTCGTGCTGATAACGTGTTGTAATTGAGTGCGTAAAATAAAAGAAGAGATTTGTTCACCCAGTTCGTCGAGAACGACTACGTCTAGGGGCGAGCCAAGCCAGAAGTTTCACTAATGTTCTTGTATATGAGTAATTACAATTACGAGTACAATAGTCTATTTATAAGAATAAAACCCTAGTCTAAGATATGAAGTCCATTGGGTTATTGGTCAATTAGTAATGTCCACATCAAATCTTTTAGATTTAGAATAATAAATCTTCTAAATTTACAACAGTTCGGTCACAAGGGCTGCTCACGCTAGAAGCATGTTTTTTCCTTTGATATATATGTTACAAAATTAAGAACCATAATTATAAATTTATAGATCATAACTTACACTATTAAATTATGGAAAAAGATAAGAGTGGGATTTTGTTGAGCTCACCTGGTATTCAACACTAATTAGCGGGACATACTTGTAGTTGATCATATGCATGATTTGAGCTAGGCTTCATTGTCAGGGAAAAGAATAACGAGTCGATAACAATACATGACAGTATAAGCCAAGCTACCGGTACATCAAACACGTAAGGAGAAGAACCTGAAATGCAAAAACAAATCACTTAAACTTGTACCACATCAATACCCTAAGTAGAAATACAAAATGAACATCATCAAAACTATTGTTAGCAGCAGACTAGAAAAAAATTAAGAACACACTCTAAATCAATATACAAATATAAGAATGAATTCCAACGTAAACTGATATTTTTCAGACTAACTTGTAAATTGTAATTGTAATCTGTTATCTTCATTCATATATTGGCAAGAACCTAGAAACGATAAAAGACAACTGACGACAGAAAGAAACTCGGTAAATCATACGCTTAACTGATCAGAAATGCATATGTATATATAATCAACCAAATAACCACTTCGTTTAATCTACAGACTATCATCTTAATGTAGCAACCACTTGAAAAATATTATGACAGCGGTGTGGTAATAAACCAACTTACGTAGGAACAATGAATTCACAAAAAAACACAGCAATGATTAAACACATTTATCAACTAAACAAAGTTGAATCAGAGAATAATAAATACCTGATGCAGAAGACGATGATTGAATGTCGAATACTCAAACACCGATAGCAAACGATTTCTATGAGAAGAAACAAGAAACTAACAAATAAAAAATTCATTTTGACAATACAAGCAGGAGCCGCCACCGATATATGCTAGTAGATGGGAAAGTTAGCAATAAACCTAGGACTATGATGAGCAAAATCGTGTTGTATGTCCATTTCTGCAAATTCTGCGCGTGGAGAAGATTCTCGAGCAGATTCAATGAACGAGAATAGGATTTGAGAACATATTGGTGGGGAACGGCTAGAGAGAATCGGCCAGAGACATCAACGTAAGCACAAGGGGAAACGGCCAGAGAGAGATGCGATTTTCAGATCAATGCAATATGAATGATATACAGACCCGAAAACGAAGCCCGTATTTGAATAGGGTTGTTACTCACAGATTTATTATTTTAAGGTGCAAATTCCATTCAAATACATTATTACTAAACCACCCTGAAAACACCAGCGATTAATCTAGACCATCACTTCCTCCATCTTGCTAGTAAACACTATGCTGTTTCAGAACAATTTTTTCGTTGTAACCAACTAATTTGCATGTCAATTAAAAAATAAATAAGGTTCTTTTTGCTTCACTTTACATACTCATTTTTCTGTTTCTTTTCAAATATTTGCTTATGAGAGCTGTAAGGCAGGATTGGATTGAAAAGCAGGCATGAAACCAGCAACAACCATTACTTCCGAGGAACAAAAGGTATGTGCTCACTCTTGCTCATCAAGTGCAAAAGCGAATTCGCTTTTCTTTGTGCTCTCGTTGTTCCACATCTCGTTATCTCTACTAGATGGTCGTAAACACCGTATTGCAGGGCCCCCAACAGACAAGAACAGTTATTCGACCCCAAATCGAGCATAAGAGCCGTAGCACATTCTTTGTTTTTCGGAGTCCCATCTCGTATTATCTCAACCAGAGTCTGTACAAACGACAGTCTCCCAATTTCGTTTCTTCCTTCAGGATGTGACGCGATGAGCAGTAAAATTGAGAGGGCCTCATCAACCATGTCTAACCTCTTATCTTCAAGCAGATGAAGCAAAGGAGGTATTATACCAGCCTTGATTGCTCTTGATCTATTTGCCTGGTTAAGTACCAAGCTAAAGAGTGCCGTTGCAGCATCCTTTTTTCCCCTGCTCGTCCCTGTTCGTAGGAGATCTACGAGTGGTGGAATTCCGTTGGAGCAGCCCACCAGAACTTTGTTCTCATCAAGAATCGACAAACTGAATAAAGCTGCAGCTGAATTTTCTTTAGCCTCTTCTGTTCCATTTCTCAAGACTTGGATAATAGCAGGTATGGCTCCTTCTCTAGCTATCAGCCTTTTGTTTGCTTCATCCAGTGATAAGTTCAAAAGCGCAGTCACAATGTGCTGTTGAGTTTCAGAATCTGCATATGATAACAGATAAACCAGAGGGGGAATCCCCCCACTGTTGGCAATCAAGATTCTACTATCTGGAGACTCTTTGGACAGCATACGAATCTTGATAATACCCTCTCTCTGCACATTTACTTGGCCCGAGTAGAGATCTTGGATCAACGAAGAAACTTCCTCAGCGAGTGGAGAAGATGCAATAACGGGGTCATCACAAACTTCCTTCTTGGGCAGTTCATAATTATTCTTTTCACACCATTGCTGAATGAGATTACGAAGGGCAAAATTTGGAGCCACTGTCGAGTGATTCAATTTTTGCCCCGTTTTAGGGCATGTTCTGTGGCCCGAATTCAACCACTTCTGTATGCTCTCCCGTTCATAAGTCTACACAATTCAAGAACATTTCAATCAAGATACAACCTCAGTATCTTTCAGAAACTGAACAATGGAGGGATTATTACCTGTCCAGTGGAAATGATAACAGGATCTGCCATAATTTCCAAACTGATTGGGCAGAGGAATTCATGAGGTATCAACAAGGATTTGCTCTTTTCTAAACACCTGGCCAATGCAGGTTTATCGAGAACACTGTTCTCATCAACTCCAGCTATCTGCTTAAATTTTGCCAGTAGATCCACAGCCTGCTGGGTGGCAGTTTTCCCCTTGGCCTTCACAAGTTTCCTCACAGCCATAGCTTCTGTTTTGAGCTCTGCTGCTGTTTGCAACTCCAATTTCTTGGCTAGTCTTTCTGTTATAGCGTCATCTGCATTGCGTTCGTCTTTTCTTGTAAACACAACCATCATATCCATCGCGAGCTCCATGTCCTGTGATTCTGTCCTCCGTTTAGCTCGTTTGAGCTGCATATGCATTAGCTCCACCTAACAAAATCCATATGTGAGACACCATCTTTTCCATTTTAACTCATACTCCCTCCGGTTGATTGGGTTATGCACAAAGATTATGAAATTCTTTTGGAAATGCGAGTAAAATTTTTATTATTCCCCTATTTAATAGTACTAAGTATTAATGAATAGGATTATATTAATAAGTGAACTAGGGAAAATTACTGTATATGGAAACCAACTTATATAATTGGGATGTTCATAAAAGGAAAACAAGTGTATATAATTAGCAAGGAGTAGCATAATCTTAACCAGCAAATCCATTGTTTGGTCTACACACTTTGACATACTAACAGTGTCTCTGGAGCTAGGAAATATTCATTTGAGCAAAGAAAAAATGCATCTGAAGCTTTACCTGCTCTTTAACTTCTTCAGAGATGCCAAGCTTTTGATAAGGCAAATCATTCAAGGCCTCATGTATCTTCTCATACACGCCGTGGAATCTACTCATCACAGCCTCGCTCTCCAGCGCCTATACCACAAAGACAAAACAGGTCAATTCAACAAACACCTTCCCTGCATAAACGAAATTGAGGATTCTTACAAGGTATATCTTGCTCCCAGAGTTGCACGTCTTGAGCAGATTCTTAGCCGCCATTAACGCTTTCTTCAAATTCACCAATTCCCCCAATGCCTCATTAGAAATCGAGGGATCAAGCTCCATTATCTCTTCCAATAGAGGCGTCAGAAGCTTCAACCTTCTCACCAAATTCAAACTCTCCTTCCTCTGAGTTCTTCTGAACCCCACATACGAGCCTACTTTCCCGATAATCTCCACCATTCCTGTGACCACCGCCGACACATCCTCGCCGTCCATTGAAGAACTCAGATTGCACTTCTTTTCCTCTCTTCCTTCCTTCACCGTTTGCCAGTCCATTAGCAGAAGGAATATCAGTGGTTGGTTGCAGCGGAACGAGTGATTGTGATGGTGTTTGCTTCTTTTACTTTACTGTGGTGGTGTGAGATTTTTTTTTTTTTTTTTTTTGCCTTTTAGTGATTGCGGAATTTAAGGATAGATTTGTTTTTCGCGGGTGAAAAAGGTGTGATGGTTGGAATTGAAGGTAGTCGGGCCACGCGTTTTCCGCCATGGACAAATGTGACGTATCCTCACATGCTCCTCCTACATCTTGTGTTGGCCCATTTTTTCTCTCTTTAATTTTGTGATTTTGGGACAAGAAAATCCACAGGGTGGAGCTGGAGGTGGAGCCTCACCACCTTTCCTTTTTTCCTCTACTTTTACCTATAAATCAGTCTCATGGCCACCCTTCACTGTATAATCAGGTACAACAGTAAAACACACCTATTAATATAATTAAAATGTGCAGATTAAATTTAAGCATGCATGTTAATATAATTGAAATATAGTGTATATGAGACTTGGTGTCATGGAATATTATTTTATATAAACTTAGTTTTTATGCACAAGGTGCACTGTGTAATTCAGTTGCATTTTCGAAAAGTCACTCTTATTTTCACTGTTCAAACATGGATGACTTTCGAGTAAAAATTAAAAGCGATTATTTAAAAATATGTTTCAATTGCAGTGTGTCCTAGATGCATATAAGATCTGGTGTGGTGGGATATCTTTTTGTGTGTGATTTTTTTAATAAATTTGTAAAGGAATATACTTGGAGGGAAATCAATTAAAATAATATTTTTTTTATTCATAAAAAATGTATTTACTTGATAAATAGTGAAATGAAGTTTACTATTCATTATTCAAACAATGGTATATATACGAGTGTGTAGGAGATAGATTTAACCAAAATGCCGATATTAAACTTCATAGAAACCCTCAAGTATAACGATAAATCGTAGGTCAAGTACTCAAGTCCAATCAAACAGTTAACTGTTTTGATTATATTTTTATATTTTAAAATCAAATCTGATTGGTTTCGATCGGGTCAACTGGTTTAGTACAACCTCTAGACTTTTCACCAGCCGTTTAGAATTGTGGTTTAATTTCTTACTCCAACAATTTTAATACAAGTTATACCTATTAACACGACTTCCGTGAGATACCATCTCACGAGAATGTGTTTTGGATAATGGCGACAAAAGTGTGAGTAATATTTTTCACTCATAAAATAATAATTTGAAACATAGAACATAATTTTTATATTATTTTGAAACATTACATTATTATTTTAAAAAATAAATTTTCCTAATACACTAATTAAACACATTATGTTAGACAGTTTTTATACAAGAGCGAAGGCTTGTTAATACTCCTCCTATTCTTTTTATCTGTCTTATATTATTCAAAGTGATATCTCTTTTTATTTGTCACTAGCATAGGACCCCGCGTATTATGCGGGTTTGATATTATATATATATATATATATAAAATGTTTAAATTAAATATTTTAAATATTAATTCAATCAAAATATAGTATTTTTTTAATTCAATCAAAATATCAATTTGTAATTAAAAACCATAATAAATTATTCCAACTAACTCGTGCAAATTAAAAAAGATGGTTTATATAGTAAAAATAAGTGAATAGATGGTATGAATATAGGATATATAAATATTATCCAAAAATATCATAAAGTTATAGAATTGTAGAATTTTAAAATAAAGGATTGAGAGAGGTGGGGAGATTCACAAATAAATAAATATATGTATATGTATATGCGTGCGTTATAGATAAATGTGGAGTTTCTCGTAGAAATAAAAAAAAGACAAGGTATAGAGTGAAACTAGTTTATACATAAATCCGTGAAGGGTATTAGTTGTTTTTACTGAAAAGTATTAGTTATTTTTATTGAAGAGTATTACTGATTTACACTAAAGAGTCTTAGTTGTTCGGTGAAAATGAACTAAAACTATCTAGTGTAAACCAGTAATACTTTTCAGTAAAAACAAATAATACTCTTATGTGAAAACAATTGATACTCTTCAGTGATTCATATATAAACTAATTTCACTCTATACATACTCTAAAAAAAATAGGAGTAAGTGGGAGTGGACTAATTCAAGGTTTTTAATTTAATTTAAGTAATTTTAGAATTTTTGGAATAGAAGTTAATAGATTTAATAAAATAGGAAGTTAATATAGAAGTTAATAGAATAGGAAGTTAACGAGAGAAGTCCGGTGATAGCAGGATTTTGAAATAATTTATTATGGGACATGCAACGTAGGAGAGAGGAGATTCACAAATAGAGGAAGTAATGATTCCATTATTATCATTGCAACTTTGTCTTATATCTTCCGACAATGCTCCTAAAAATAATACTTCTCTTTGGTTCCTTATTAATTTTCACATGCAATTAAACACACTTTTAAGAAAAGTTACAAAAGGTGATTTTTTTTAATAAGTTTATTTGAATATAAAATGATATTGTGAAATAGTATTATTTTCATCTTAAGAATATGAAAATTATTGTGGAACTGATGGAAAAGAAAAATGTAAAAATTATTGTGGGATAGAGAATTATTCATCATCTTGTAATTATAAGATTAAGGTATAAATAGTTTGATACTCTAATAAATAAATAAAAATTATTTATATGAATAGATGGAGTGCGATGGATAAAAAAGGATAGAGGAGTTTTTTTTTTTTTTTTTCAATCGAGAGTTGTAAAAATAATTCATGAATATTTCATATTTGTGAAACGATTCGGATGAGGAAAATAAAGAAGGGTGGGTCTTGGGCAGATTGCAGTTGGATCATGCATGATGCATCCCCCCTAACATATTTCCTTTATTTCTTTATTATTATTATTATTTATTTATTTTGGAAAAATGCAATACGTAATAGTTGGTAGTTGGCACTTAGCAGCCGACCCGACCCGACCATTCCCAATTGTCGCAGATTATCATAAATCATTTGTCCAAATGCAATAACTTAGTCATTTTCAACGACTATAATGATCATCCATCCCACTTTGCTTCTTTTCTACAAATGAATTACTGTCAAGAGTTTACTGTTCAACACAAATTGTGTATCAAATTATATGTAGTAACTTTTCATGTTCCACTATGACGTTCCATTATGGAAATGAATGACAAAAAATTTACTCGGAAAACAATGACGTGTATTTAATACAAGTACAAGTGTTAAAAATTCAGATCGTGAAATATAGAGTACGTTTTTTTTAAAACTAATTCATAGAATGAATCTAATTTCATTACATATTTTTGTTGATATCATAACATTCTATACCGTGATTTCATGAAACTGGTATCATTACATGTTTTTGTTGATACTTTTAACATTTTATACTTTGATTTCAGTTTATAAGTCAAATGATATCAATGAATACATATGATATAAATTTTATATTATAAAACTTGTTCATATGAAATTTTGTGTACAATGAAACACAAGTGTATCATAAGGATCAACTACTCTTATTGAGGTAATGGTATCGCAGAAATAAGATTTATAAGTTTAGAGAACACAAGTTTAAATGGAATTTTGAAAAGGGAAAAAAAAAGGTATGTACAACATGCTATAGGAGCATCTTCCTAACCTTCTCGAGTTAAGACTGAGGGGCCCATCGCATCAAATTCTGCAATTTGAAGCTGAAGAAAAACAAAAAGAAGATGAAGATGAAGATCTCGAGGACTTAGAAGTAAGAAAAACAAGAGGACAAAACAACATATGACACGAGTAAAGCAATAGGAACAAATCGAACAAACAAGTTTTAGTCATTGAAAACGAGATCAATTATAACTCATGTAGATCAACAGAGCATCAACCATATTTAATAAAAGTATAAACGCCAGAGACGTTTTATACAAAGCTTGTTTTGGGAATATGGTGGATGGTGGAAATTCAAATGATGAAACCTAAGATTTTAGATCTTGATGAATAGTGATAACATGTGTTTTGTTTTAAGATTTTGAGTATGAGTGAGTATAGTTTTTTTGTCAAATCAAATGTGTAAAGAGTAGATAATATGGTATTATTATAGGCAAAAACTTGTATGAGACCGTCTCATGGCATGAGACCATACAAATTAACATCTACCCCTACCAAAGTGTTAATGAACCAATGCCTTAGTTACACTCATTCTCATTGTCTCATGCCATGAGACGGTCTCATACAAGACCTACTCATTATTATATTATTGTTGGAGAAATTTTATGTCTAATCTAGTGTCTAAGATTAGTGATGAGGTGTTATTTTATTATTTTGATTTTTTTTATGTCAAATAAAGTGTGCAAGAGTGAGCAACATATTTTTAGGTGTAAATATTGGATGGATTTTGAAATCCAGATGTGAAATCCCAAAACAGAAGATAACAGGACCACGTCCGGTCGGGGAAATCCCAAAACAAACAGGCTGTCTCTTGACTAAGGCTGCAGTTTAAAGGTGAACCAAGGGGCATGTTTTCATTACAGATCAGCATACACGTGAGAAGGTTTATAAGCAGGGGATAAAATACTTATCATGCATTTTATGACCAAAGTGGGTAAAAGAAGTTGCTGTACTCACTGCAGTAAATGAACTGATTGAAATCAAGGGTCACCCTGCCTTGCTTGCTTGTGTCAAATGAATTGAACATATTCCTGAAGAGAGATGAACTTTTAGTTAATCTATCAGGAAATATTGGCAGCTAAACAGATTTGAAAATCCAAGCACCAATAAACTACACATAGTATATCAATTCGTAAAATTTACAACATCCAATGTGAACTACTAAGGCAGACAACAGTGGCCTTGAACTTCATGCACGTCTCCTTTTTATGGCTTCATCAAATTAGAATAAGATCCAACAACATATTTAAAAGGATTATCAGATAATTAAAAGTAGTGTCTTCAGAGAGTTATGATGATTAAAAATTGAAATAACAAAAAATTGGAATTAAGATGGTTTTCATATTGAGCACACATTGCAAATGGTGCAACTGCTAGCAGCTAGTCAAATGACTCAATGTAGTCATGAGGAGAAATTGTCATTGTGCAATACTATTTTTCAAGAAAATACAGCATAAACAACAATACTAGGCTTACTGATCTACATACCTGGCTGACTGTACAAATATACAAAGAGATATGAAATCGTCAAGTTTGAGTTTGCCACTCCTCGTTTTATCAAAACTCTGCATGATTACCAAGAATGGACATTAAATTTCAACCATCTTGTTATAAATCATGTACGTTAAAGTAAGAACCTCGTTCGTTTTACCTCACAAACAGTATAAAAAGCTGGAGAGTCGAGAGAGAATCCGATTTTCACCAATGCCTATAGTCATTCATAAAGTTGTTAAGAATGAGTAAATCATCAGAGAAGAACAAAACAAAATGCATTGTGAAAACAGTAAGCATCACAAAATTGCTACCTTTACAAGATCATATCCAGGTCCAGAAAAACAATGAGAAGATAAAGTAGCACAAATCAAGATATGAAGTTATAAAGAATGAGTAAATCATAAGAGCGGAATAGATCAAAATGCATGTGGAACTGGAAGTCCTCAGAGGGAAGCAGTAAGCATCTCGAAATTGCTAACTTTACAGGATCATGACTAAGCACAAAAGTAGAAATAAAGAACCAATAGGAGAGGACAAAAGTCGCAGCACTTAACATACCTCATAGGCTTCATCTGGAACAAGGAATCCACGCCCCCTACTCCAAAATGGAAAGAACATAGCATTAAGTACCATAGTCTTTGCTTGTGATAACCGAAATAATAACAATCAACAATCCAGTAACCAATAACTGTGGGGCCATAAGGCAATAAATCATGTTCTCTAATCTAAGGATACGATATCCAGTCTTGAGACATTAAATTGTTTGTACGAATGAACTGAACTCAATTTAAATAGCAATCAATATAGTATCACATAAGAGATTATTCTAAGAAACCTTGTTCAGCCACTAGATAAAACTCCAAATTTTAAGACAAAAATTGAGCAATAAATCACCTCTCCAAGCCTGAGAATGCCTGTTGAACCTGCAAGCAAAGCAAATATCATTACCAGTTATGTAACATCAAACCTCTTTTTTATGTTAGTTACCTGACGAATATTTTTTTAACGTATTTGAATATAATCTTATAAAAAAGACAAGGCTTCCCAATTCTTCACAACAACAGCTCCCCAGTATGCAATACAAAACTTTCAATTGTGTTACAACTTACAAATAACAAGTTTGGACTCTGCTAGAAGACTCCATCATGAGATGTCAATTGTCAAAGGAAATATGCATAACAAAAAACATTTCACTCTCCAAGTAGACTAACAATTGCACTTCCTTTCAGTAGTCTTTTTAGAGTCTAGACCAAACACACCTTTTGAAGTTCTGAACAACTAAATGATTGAATTACAAATTAGTTTTCTTTTCATACTTTCTGCATGAACTCACCTAAGTTTACTTTCAAGTGCGAAATAAACCCCTTCAATTACATGGAAGCATTTCTTAAAAAAAATGCACATCAAACCAAAATTATTTAGACCCAAAAGCAAACAATTCAAGGAAGCAAGTGTATTTACTGCTTTTGGAAAGAAATTTTGTTGTGGTGAAATTACTGACCTTCAGAAGAAACTTGTTAAGCTCAACAAATTCTGAAAAATACAAGTAGAAAGATTTAGTAAATTTCATTCTTGCTCAATATTCTTAACAAGATAGCACTTCCACATGACACAGGACAACGAGAATGAAAGTAGAAACCAATAAATGCATAACTAGAATCACAGGGGAAAAAATAAGTGAAAAAAAGAAGAAGCAAACTAACACACCTTCAAAGCTCATACTTTCATTTCTGTCGAAATCATACATCCTGGATAGCATAGTAACCAAAATCAAGAACAATTTATAAATAAATCAACATATAATGAATGAAATGGATTGATCACTCCAACCCTAGCACACAGCAGCAAACCTGATCATTTGCTGAACAACTGACAGGGGGAAATGAAGGTTTCCAACGGCAAATGCACTCTGATCACCGGAATAAATATAATAAATAAATTATTTCAATATATGTATATGATTATTGATTATAGGTGAATTGGGCGTTTGATTCCATTAATGGATAGAAGAGGAGAAATAGAGGGAGAGAAAAAAGCAGAAAATATAAACCTTGAGCTGAGATGCAGTGATATTTCCGGTTGAATGGGAATCGACTCGATCAAACCATTCTCTGAGAACCGCTCGGTTCTCCATTCGATTCTCCGGCGATGGGGAGTTAATAATGCCTCCAGCTCCTTACTCAACGCCCAAGCACCGGTTGCCCCTCCAATAAATTGACTTTTGAGTTCTGGCTGAAGTTTCCCCCTTTTTTTCCTCGTTTATATTTATATTTAATTAATATTGCAAGAATTTGAGTTTTTTAAATTCTAAGTTTAATTTGAAAAACCCATTCCAAACACCTTTAAAATTGACAATTTGAATTAAAATGAAATAACATATGATAATTATAGTGATTGAATGAATATGGATGCACGTTAACAAATAGATACAATCAACCCTTTTTAATTTAGAGGGGTGGATTGGTTATAGAGTCTATATGATTTTCTGAATTTTCAAAAGTCTTTTAAAATTCTCAGGTATTCAATACGAATTTTAAAAAGTCTTAAAAAAAATTTAGGTATTCAACAGTTTATAAATTTTAATACTCCATGGATTTTCTTTGATTCTCTTCCAAAATATAAATAGATTTCACCCTCCAAAATCTCTTCTAATAACCAGATATTTCTACGGATTTTGAAAAGTCTTAAAAAATCTTTAGGTTTTCAACATTTTATGGACTTTCTTTAATTCTCTTCCATTGGGATGCCCCCGCCCCCGCCCCCGCCTCCGCGAAATAAATGGGGAAATTTTCCCCTCATCCCCGCCTCGCCGGGGATCCCCGTTCCCCGCCTAATTTTTTTTATCTCATTTAAAAAAAATATATAAAATAATATTTAAATTAAAAAATTTAATCATACACAACAATTACATTAAGTTGGTGTTAAAAAAAATTAATTTAAACAATTTGAAAACCCTCTAATTCTAATATTTTTAATTAAAATATATTAAAGTGAAAATTATATAATTTGGAATTAATAACATAATATTAAATAAAATATAGATGTAATTTTTAATAAATAGTTAATTGAGTAGGAAATTATAAAATATTTATTTGTAATTTACTTTTAAATTTAAAATATATATATTAATTATATAAAAAATAATGCGACTCCCACGGGGAACGAGACGGGGATCCCCCGTGGCTGGTAAAACTATCCCGGTCCCTGCCTACGGGGCAAAAAAAATTCCATCCATGTTTGCTTTGGGGATTCCCCGCCTCGTTCGGAGCGGAACCCCACGGGGGATAGGGATTTCCCGCCCCGCTGCCAAGTCTGCTCTTAAAAAAATATAAATAAATTTTACTCTCCAAAATCTATTCTAACAACCAGAGACTTCTAATGAGGGCGAGGTATAACAATGATGTAAATGAAGATGAAAACAATAATTTTTTTTTATAACTAACGTATTTTTTTTTTCTAAGCAATTTGGATAACTATTTTTTATATACAAGTGTGTTCCATATACATTTGTATCAATGGTTCCAGCGCCGTAGTCTATGAAAATTCATGTAAATCAACAAAAAAGTGTATTCCACAATCCTGTAAAGTCTATGAAAATTCAAGTAAAAAAAAGTTAGTTAAATTCTGCGTGGAATTTATTGATTTTTTAAATCCACTAACTTTTTAAAGTCCAAAAAATTTCAATAGAATCTCAATTGTATATACCCTCTAAGTGAGATATTATTTATTCTGCATGTATGTATTTTGTGAATATGGTCAATAAATAGACTCATTTAAACTTTTTTTCAATTGGACTGATCATAGAGACTTAGAGAGTGTGATTAACAAGTAGATTCAATTAAATTTTCTAAATTGTAGCGAGATATTCGTAATAGAATTAGAGTGTTAATAATTTATTTTTATACTATAACCAACTAACATCTTAACCTACGTAATGCATTTTATGAATATGGTCAATAAGTGACCCAATCAAACTTACTTTCTCAATCGTCCCCCAATATATATATATATATATTTTTTTTTATTTTTTTTTTTTTTGTTCACTAAAAATATGTTCAAACTGTTTTTTTACTACAATCTTCTGTACTTACCATTCAATTATCACTTAATTATTTCACATGTCGTTGATTTACATTCACAAACAACCATTTAATTTATAAATGGATCACATAATACACTTACTTTACATACTTTATCTACGTTTTCTTAAAACATGTAAAAAACTAATGAGCATATTTTAGTGAACGAATTGAGTATATTCTCCAACTATGTATATATGCATTCATATTTGTTAAAATGAACATAAGTGAAAACAATTAGTATTTTTCAATAATTTATGTATGAATCATTTTATTTCTATACTTTGTCATTTAATATATATCATATAGGAGTATATCTTATGATTGTTTTTTTTTTTTTTTTATCTTTTATATTTCTCGAAAATCAAATAATTCTTTATTGTTGGTGATGTTTCTCTTATCTAAATATGTTGTTTACTTAATTTTATTGATGAAAAATAATAAAAGAAGAGTGTCGTCCCTAATGTCATGGCCACATAAATCATTAAAATTGAATGATATTTCTATATGATCGAAAACTTTATTTTGTACTCATTTTGTTTTATTAAAATTTTATCTTATGATTGTTTTCAGATTTATCATTATTAATTTATTAGTGTAATAATCTTTCCAACATTAGCTCTTATATTTCGGCCCCTTCACCAGACAATTCTAGTTCCGCCCCATCGTCATAGAGAGTGTTATTTCATTTTTTATACTATAATCAATCAACAACTTGCCCTACGTCTTTATGCATGTATTTTATGAACATGGTTAACAAGTAGATTCAAACTTTCTCAATTAGATTGGGATATTCGTCACAAGATCATAGATAGTGTTAACTCATTTTTATATCATAATCAACTAATAATTTGGACTGGGATACTCGTCACAGGATCATAGAGAGTGATAACTCATTTTTATACTATAGTCAACTAATAATTTACCCTAAGTCTTTATGGATGCATTTTATGAATATGGTTAACAAGTAGACCCAGACGAACTTTCTTAATTGGACTGAGATACTCGTCACAGGATCATATAGAGTGTTAACTCATTTTTATACTATAGTCAACTAACAATTTATTGTACGTCTTTATGCATGCATTTTATGAATATGGTTAACAAGTAGATCCAATTGAACTTTCTTAATTGGACTAAGATACTCGTCACAATATCATAGAGACTGTCAAGCTCATTTTTATACTATAGCAAACTAACAATTTACCCTATTGTATTATACACTTTATGAATATGGTTAACAAGTAGATCCGACCGAACTTTATCAATTAGACTGACATACTTGTCGTATAATCATATAAAGTGTTAGCTCATTTTTATATTATAGCTAACCAGGGGCGGAGCTAGGAACTCTTTCCAGCCAAGGCAAAAAAAAACATATATAAAACAAAAGTAATTTACCATTAATTAAAATTTTGAATTACAATTGACCTCGACGGTTTGCCATACTTTGAAATCTACGAATAATAGTTTCATTGGATACACAATTGAATACTCCCCTTTCAATATAAACTACTAAATTATCATTCATCCATTCATCACCCATTCGATTGCGAAGCCGATTCTTCACAATATTTATAGCAGAAAAGACTCTTTCCACTGTAGCAGTTGCAACCGGCAAAACTAAGGCCAATCTTATAAGCTTGTAAACTAATGGATATGCTCCATTTCTTTTTGTATCGACCATTTTTTTAGCAAACTCACCAAGCCCTTTTACATTCGAAGTATCAATATTGGAACGCACATCTATAATAAAATTCTTGAGTTGGTCTGGCAATGCTAATACCTCGACACCTTGAAAATCATTTGGATAAAATTCTGATAGACGAACCAACTTTTCTAAGTTGAAAGCTTCAAAGGAGTTGAACGGATTCAAACAAGCAACACATAACAACAATTCTGTATTTACCTCGTTGAAGCGACCATTTAGCTCTTGTAACTGCTTATCAATGACAGTGTAAAAAACTTCAACACGATATTGGTGCAAGTTTGTCATCTCTTCAACTCTTCGTCTTTTTCTTTTTCCACCCACAAAAATATCATTCATTTCTGGCACTTCAATGCCATGTTTTGCACAAAAATCAGATGCATCATCTACCAAAGAACTCCACCCATCATTCCTCATTTCTTGAAGTCTTTTCTTTGATACATCTACAAGAATCATAGCATTCACTATATCTTGATCCCTTCTTTGCAATGCATTGCACAAATCATGTGTTATCCCCAATATTGATTTCATCAAGTGCAAATGAAAAACAAAATCAAAAGTCAACATTTCTTTTTTCAGACGTGATGCTTCACCCCTTTGAAGTGGTATTGTTCCATCTTTAATAATCACACCAGGCACATCAATTATAGAGTCAAACAATTTAATTAAGCTCAAGATAGTACCATAATGTGAGCTCCAACGCGTATCACAAGGACGAATGAGAGTTCTTTCTTGATTCAATCCCCGCCCACTAACAATTTCTTCATTTTCCAAGGCTTCAACAATTCTTGACGCTTGTTGTCCTCGCAACATATCTTTTCGTTTACAAGAGCCTCCAACAACATTAACTACATGAGAAATCAAAACATAAAGTTCACAAATACGAATATGGTTTTTTGCCACACCTACAAGAGCAAGTTGAAGTTGGTGTGCAAAACAATGGACATAATACGGCGTTTTATTTTCTTTCAAGATAAGAGCCTTCAATCCATTAAACTCTCATCGCATGTTACTTGCTCCATCATAACCCTGTCCACGCAACATGGTGACTTGATGCGAACTACACTAACTTCTACTAGTAGCTACCCCGCAAGAGAACGGGTTCACTGTAGTATGGGCAAGTATTGGGACCAAGTATTATCGAACCCAAGGGAAAGTGTGTATGCGAATAGGTCCCTGAAGATCTACGCGTCGTAGTTAATATGAGTGTAATGTTTTTGGGTGTTTGAAAGATTAATTAAAAGACTAAATTAAACTAAGTAAACTAAAATACTAAAGAAATCTAATTAATTAGTTGTGTTCTGATGAGAGATGGTGATGCTTAAGACAGGAATCCCTACGTATACTAACGGAGCAGGTACATAATCAAAATAACTGTGACACACAAGAATTAACCTAAGTCTAAGAATGCAAGGTGAAAGCTCAAGATTCTAAACCCTAATACTTTACCCTAACACTCGACTTCACTAATCTACTAACAAGTTAATAGATTGTGCTCAATTAATGAGACCCTAATTTAACTAAGGTGATGTGGTCGTCCTCCTTCGCTAAACTAGTAAATGAATTAACCCTTTCTAAACCTTCTCGTCAAGACTACTAATTGTTATTGAGTGATGCGGTCGTCCTCTCTCTAACACTTTCGTACGAAATTCAAAGGTAAAGTTAAGATTAATTATAAGAATTCATTAACTAAGAGAATTAAAACTAACGTCACGCATTACCCTAATTACGTACCCACATCCTACTTCTACGAGTTCATCCTACCCTAAGCATACAAGGGTTTTAGCCGGACATGGCTTTAACAGACATAAAAGTAATAGAAGAAACAACGAACATAAACATCATGAATTGAACGAAGAAAATAAGAAACATGAACTAGGGTTTTTAAAAGAAAATAAATCTGAGAACTGAAATTTAATTAACTCAAACGAAGTTTCAAAGTGTTTAAAGAAATCAAACTAACGAAAAGAAACTAATAAACGAAAAGAAACTAAGAATTCGTACGAAAAAACCTCAACAAAACGTAAACGTAAACTTGCTTCTCTCCTTCCTCTCCAAAAACTAAGTCTAAAAACGTGTTTGGAAGAGGTATATATAGGCAACGGGCCGATTCGTGAACTCGTGGGCCAAAAAACGTAAGTTGGAGAAAAGGCCTTGGAAGCGCTCGAGCAGACCCGCTCGAGCGGGTCGCTCGAGCTGTTGTGGTCGAGCGGATCCTGAGGTCGAGCGAGGCGCTCGAGCAGTGCCCCTCGAGCGCCCAAAATGTTCTGTATGTTTTTATGCGCTCGAGCGGGGCGCTCGAGCAATTTCCCTCGAGTGGGCTTCCCTTCCTTTGCAACTAACACTTTTCTTCACACGTACTAATACCAATCGTATTTCTTCGATATCTTCTCATCCGAGAGTCCGTTTGAGTCGATTCAAAGTCCTACGAACTCCTCTTTTCGCCCTCTATTCACCTATGAGTATCAAAGAGATAAATTCATCAATGTATAGAAATAGTGCTCATTTGGCTCTAAAAACTCAATAAATTCGACCAAAACTAGGGCGTTTCTAGCTACGAATCATGACAATTTCACGCCTAATCACATGGACAAATTTAATCCATGTGAATTTAAGAGATCTTCAAGTGTTGTTTTAAGTGATTGAGCACTAGTACACTCAACATGCTTAAATCCCAATATTCTTTCAAGTTGACTACAAGAAGTAAAACCCACACCAAATTAATTTACAAGGATCTGAAAAGTAAGAAGAAACAGAGAAGAGAAGTGTATTTTTTTATTTGGGAAAAATTAACTCAATCTCAATATCTACTCTTGCATTTGCCCTAATTAATTCATACTGTTTCATAACTAAGTAATTGTAGTTTTTGGGGATTGATTTCTAAAATTTCTACCTATTGATTCGAAAAAGACACAGGATGCAAACAATTGCAAGAACTAAATGAAAAGATGAAAAGATTAAGGGAATCAAGAGAATTCTACTTTTAACAAAAGTAAACAACAAAGAAGAAATCACTATTGCGGTGGAATTCAAATTTGATTTACCGATGACCGAACACAGAACACTAGTTCCTTCTTGCTTCTCACTTCTCAAACTGAAAAATCCGAGTTTCGTGCCGTCGACGCCGTTCCCCAATTTTGTGAATTTGGGAAAAGTAACGCAACTATGGGATTAATAAATCCACTGTATGTTATTTTTAAAATTTTATTTTGTAATTATTAAAAATTTAAGGGGTATATATGGTATTTCATAGGTAAAAACCAGGTGAGGCAATTGCCATGGCTTGCCTAATACTAACTCCGCCCCTGTAGCTAACTAACAAATTATCCTATGTCTTCATGCATGCATTATGTGAATACTCGTCAAACATTCTCAATTGGACTGTGATACTCGTCAAAATATCATAGAGAGCGTTAACTCATTTTTATACTATAGCCAACAAACAATTTACCAAACATTGAGAACAAAAAATGATCCACACCACTATTTTTCCTCCTAAATAATGTAATTATTACCCCATTTGATTACTTCCGTCTATACTTATGATTATCCTTAAAATCATTCTTTTATTCTACAATCAACACTATTTTTTTTCAAAATTAAAGCTTAAATAGTGATGTAATATTTACGAGGATGATATTTTATCTAACATATTCAAGAGTGAATTTTTTGAACTCTAATTTTTAGTGAGTGTTTCTAATTTTTTGTTTTTTTTAAAGAGATAGAGAGAGAAATTATTTACCAGAAGGTAGATCCGGGTCGTTTTTGTTGGGAACTATCAAGTATCAACATTGATATTTGTTTGGACAGACTTGATTAAACCACAGAGATGGGGGTGGGGGGCTTGATTAGTAACTTTTTAATGGTAATGAGAATGAAATTGAAAATTAGTGTAATTGTGATGGTTGATGAGAACAAACTCACTACCTCCTCTCTTAAATAAGGTAATCACTAATCTATTTTGATTACCTTATTATCTTCCTACAATCATCCTCCCCAATCACTCCTCTAATTCTATACCAACAACCATTTGTTGTCCACTTTTATTCCAAAATTGGGGCATGACACTAGTCCTGAAGTTACAATTGTAACAATATATTCTCCCCCAACATATCAATTTTATTATGGGGATATAGATGAAAAATAATTTTTATTTCCAAGAGTTGCTAACCAAACGTCTCCTTTAATTTCTTGTGCTCATGATTTTCACTTCTGATCTGGGATTTTGCGGCATTCTTGGTCAATATCATGTTCCCAATAAATTTCACATTTAATTTTAAAGTCATGATTTTTTTCACACACACCTAAATTTTAAAACAAACGTAGCCTGAATCTTTAAATAAAGAAATTTAAGAGACATACACTTGAAAACTGTTGTAAATCCGGAAGATTTTATATTCCAAATCTAGGAGATTTGGTGTGGACATTACTTAAGGACCAAGAATTATATTGGGCCTGACCCATTAGATTAGGGTTTTACTATTATATATATCCTATTGTATTCATGAATTTTGTACTCATACACACACGCATACTAGTGGAACTCCTGGCTTGGATCGCCCCCAGACGTAGTCCTTCCGGACGAACTGGGTCAACAAATCGTGTCCCTTTATTTACACGCTAAATTACAACACGTTATCAGCACGAGTCTCTAACCGAGATTATACGGTACGCTTTTAATTTATTTTATATGAATCACTTGATCGTTCATGTACTCTACTAATTGATTTCGTTCCTGAATTTTCCTGTGCATAATTATATTACGTGAAAATTATTTTTGTGATTTAAATCAATAATCAACGACCGTCGCCCGTAGTCGAACGGCCGTCCTCGCGCCGCCCGCCGCCGCTGCCACCGCCGCCGACCAGGTGCCGCGCAGCGTCGCGCATCCCGTCGCACGCAGCGCCGAGCGCCGCCCGCGCGGCACGCACGCCCGCAGCGTCGCTCCCGGTGCAGCGCGCGCTCGCGCCCCCCCTCGTCGCACAAAACGACCGTCGAGCGCCGCCCGCACGGCGCGCACGCCCGCAGCGTCGCGCCCGGTGCCGAGCGACCTCGCGCCTCCGTCGCCCGCATCGGCAGCGCTGAGCGTACGCCCACAGCATCGCGCCCGTTGCCGCACGGCCTCGCGCCTCCGTCGCCCGCATCGACAGCGTCGAGCGCCAAGCGCACGCCCGCAGCGTCGCGCCCGTTGCCGCACGGCCTCGCGCCTCCAGTCGCCATCACCGACCGGCGCCGCGCGCACCCGCACCCGGTGCCGCGCGCGCCCGCGCCCTTCGTGCCCAACGCCGCGCGCACCCGCGCCCGTCGCGCCCGGTGCCGCGCACGCCCGTGCCCGGCGCTGCGTGCATCCGCGCCCGTCGCGCCCGATGCCGCGCGCCCGCGCCCGTTGCGCCCGATGCCACGTGCATCCTCGCACGCCGGTGCCCGTTGCCGCACGCACACAATTGACCTACGCGCGTCACCCCCGTACGCCGTGCGCAACCCACGCGACGTTCTCGGATTTTAATGATTCCTTAACCCGATTCGTTTGTGTTCTTGATATCATAAAATCCGTGTTTTCCATTTTATTAAAGAATCCTGAAAATATTTCGTTAAATTGCGTTAATGTACATGAAATAATTATTCTAATGATTATTTCCTCTGTCCATTAAACCGTATATTTTCTGCAAATCATTTTCATGTGATTATCGTTATTTATCGTTATTGCATGTTTGAGTGATTTTATTATCCTACGTGTTTTAACACTGCGCACATAGTTTATAGTCCGACCTTTATGCCCGGGTAGGCGGCGCCCGATATTTGTTGGACCGTAAATTTATGCCTTGGGTAGACGGCGCCCAGTATGTGCATCTATGTGCCTTAGGATAATCAAATGAGTCCTCTTTTCCTTTTCTCATTGTCTATGCGTCTTGTTCATCCCCCTCACCGTGTCGCTTCTCTTGTAGTGAATCATGTCTGAAATCACTATGAAAGAATTCGATGAGCTTGCTCTCGACGGTAGCAACTACCCGACATGGGTGCTAGATATAGAGTACTATCTAGCCTCAAATGGGTTAAGCGAAACTGTCATGGAAGGTTCAAAGTCTACTGAAGCCCAGAAGGCGAAGGTATTGATTTTCCTTAGGAACCACTTGAATGAAGGTCTGAAATTCCAATATGTCTCAGAAAAGGACCCCGAAATATTGTGGAAAACCCTGAAGGAACGTTTCCAGCAATATGATTTTGCACTCCTACCTCCATCACAACATGAGGCTGAACGTCAGTTATGCGGACCTGAAGTCCATAACGATGCACAGCTCTGCATTGCAGCGTGTTGTGACCAACCTGATCCAGAGTTCTGTATCAATGATTCATGCTAGTGACCCTGTACGCCTGCAGCGATACGGGCATAAACCCTCATATGGTCGTCGCAATCGTGGAAGGGGGAAAGCGAGTAAGAAATCCCGAACTAACGACCGAAGCCGTAGTTCGCTCGGTGGCCACAAGACCCGGTTTAACGTTCCTGATAAACCCAGCTCTCAGAGAATGATTGAGCAATCCTGCTTCAGATGCGGTTGCAAGGGCCATTGGTCCCGCACGTGTCGTACTCCCAAACACTTGGTCGAGGCGTACTTAAAGATACAAAAGGATGACAAAGGGAAGGCCCCAGTTGATGAACCTATGGATGACCACCTGCCCGAAGCAGATTTTGACCTAGATAGTGATGATCTCTTGGGCCCGTAGCTCGAGATTTAGGATTAACGAGTAGATTCGCGTATTTAATTATCCCTGCAGTTTGTTTTCTGAATAAAACGAGTGCTTATCATGTTATGGATCCTTTCTTTCGGATATTTAATGAATGAATTTATTAGCTTTGATATGTTTGTTTTAGTAGATGTCCATGTGTTTATTCGGATATTGCTATTCTTATTTATGGCTTGTAAACAAATCAGCTATTAGGTTTGGACTATTTCCTCTTGCATGATGGACGCCGATAGTGATTTTATGTCTGGTAGATAGCGCCACCACACATACGATCCTAAAGGATAGGAAGTATTTTCATAACTTGATTAATCGTAAAGGGAGTATAAGTACAATTGCGAATGACAATACATTGATAGTGGGCTCCGGAAGAGCTTCCATTGTCCTCCCCATGGGTACTGAATTAATTATAGATAATGCTTTATTGTTCCCACAATCTAAGCGTACCCTACTCAGTTTTAGAGACATTAGAAATAACGGGCATCATATTGAAACTAAAACTGAGAACGATAACAAATACCTTTTGATAACTAGTACTCGAGGTAACCGTAAGCAAGTTATAGAAAAACTTTCATCCCTCTCCTCCGGTTTGTACTATTCCTACATCCGGCCGTCTAGTTCCCATCTAGCGATGAGTATGAAATTCCATGACCCAAATTCTTTTAAATTGTGGCATCAGCGGTTAGGTCATCCGGGACAAACAATGATACGTATGATTCTATCTAATTCAACTGGTCATAATATTTCGAATAATAGAATCCCTCCCGTAGATGAGTACTTCTGTGATGCATGTTCTAAGGGTAAGTTGATAGTGCGCCCGTCGCGCACTAAGGTTGGACTAGAGTCTCCGGTTTTCCTAGAGCGAATTCAAGGAGACATTTGTGGACAGATTCACCCAACATCAGGACCATTCCGTTATTTCATGGTCCTTATTGATGCCTCCACTAGGTGGACATTCGCATGCTTGTTATCCACCCGCAATCAAGCTTTTGCGAAGCTCATTGCGAAAACTATCGAGCTTAGAGCTCAGTTCCCGGATTATCCAATTAAATCAATTCGTATGGATAACGCAGCTGAGTTTAGCTCGAAGGCCTTTACAGATTACTGTATGGCCCTGGGAATTAAAGTGGAGCATTCGGTCCCCTACGTCCATACCCAAAATGGTCTTGCTGAGGCGTTAATAAAACGTATCAAATTTATCGCGAGACCATTGCTAATGAATTCTAAACTACCCACCTCATGCTGGGGGCATGCAGTCCTTCATGCATCACAATTGATTCAAATTCGTCCTACTGCATATAATGATCATTCCCCCCTACAGTTAGTGCGTGGGAAAGAACCTAGCATTTCCCATCTGTGTATTTTCGGGTGTGCGGTATACGTACCGATTACGATACCCAAGCGAACCTCTATGGGCCCACAAAGGAAACTCGGTATTTACGTAGGATTTAACTCTCCATCCATCGTGAAATACCTCGAGCCTTTGTCCGGGGATCAATTAACGGCCCGGTTTGCTGATTGCACGTTCGATGAAGATTACTTCCCGGCATTAGGGGGAGATTCGAATTCAAAATTGAATGAATGCCGGGAACTTACGTGGAACGTAAGTAATCTTCAGTATCTAGATCCGCGCACTAATCAATCTGAACTAGAAGTTCAGAAGATCATTAACCTGCAGAACTTAGCAAATAACCTGCCAGACGCGTTCACTGACCATAGAGGTGTGACTAGATCGCATATACCAGCAGTAAATGCTCCCCAAAGGGTTGAGGTCCCAAGCAAAATGAGTACTCATGCCCCCACACGCCAAAAGCGTAAGGGAACCTCAAGAGATAGTAACACACCTAAACGAAAGGCTAGCAAATCTGGTCAGTCGAATGGAAAATCTCTGGAAGAGATCCGTCTAGATAATCCCAAGTCTCTAAGAGACGAGAGTCCTAGTGATGAAGCACGTGCACAAAATATTCCATGCACTAGGACCGTGGAACGACCAGACCCAGATATAATGGGAAATGAGGAAGGTCTGGTTGACGTAAACGTCGAAGTCTCTGTGAATTTCACAGATACGGGAGAAACATATAATAGAAATACTACTGTCGTTGACGACACATTTGCAGCGTCAATAGCTCTTTCCATTATTAATGATCTAGATCCTGAACCCAAAACAATCGCAGAGTGCCGGAAGCGCCACGATTGGGCTAAATGGAAAGAGGCAATTGATGCGGAGCTCGCCTCGCTTAACAAAAGACAAGTATTTGGCTCAATCGTTCGTACACCCGCGCGCGCTATCCCTGTAGGATATAAATGGGTCTTTGTACGAAAACGAAATGAGAACAATACTGTGGAGAGGTACAAAGCGAGGCTGGTAGCACAAGGGTTTTCGCAGAGACCCGGGATTGATTTCGATCAAACCTATTCTCCCGTCATGGACTCAATAACGTTCCGCTATTTGATATCTTTGGCAATTAAGTTGAATCTCCAGATGAGATTAATGGACGTAGTAACCGCGTACTTATACGGATCACTAGATGCCGACATTTATATGAAAATCCCAGATGGATTTGACATTCCTCAGTTAAGGGATGGCGAAAATCGCAGTATGTATAGCATACAACTGCGTAAGTCGTTGTATGGCCTGAAGCAATCGGGCCTTATGTGATACAACCGACTTAGTGAATTCCTTCAGATGAAGGGATACACGTTCGATAAAGCTTTCCCATGCGTATTCACGAAGAAATCGCAAGACGGTTTTTGCATCATATCCGTATATGTTGATGACCTAAACATAATCGAAACATGCAAAGAGATTGAAGAAGCCAGTTCAATCTTGAGAGCTGAATTCGAAATGAAGTCCTTGGGTAAAAGTACTGCCTCGGCTTGCAGATCGAGCACCTCCCAGAAGGAGTCCTTGTTCATCAGTCGACCTACGTGAAAAAGGTATTGGAGAGATTTCACATGGATAAGTCTCATCCACTTAGCACCCCGATGGTAGTCCGATCCCTCGAAGTGGATAAGGACCCATTTAGACCAAGAGAAGATTCAGAAGAAATTCTGGGACCAGAAGTTCCTTATCTTAGCGCTGTTGGAGCTTTGCTCTATCTTGCAAATTGCACCCGGCCGGACATTGCATTTGCAGTTAACTTGCTTGCGAGATATAGCGCTTCTCCCACGAGGAGACATTGGAATGGTGTTAAGCATGTTCTACGATACCTCCAAGGATCTCAAGATCTTGGACTGTTTTATCGTAAGAACCAAGACAAAACCTTAATAGGTTATGCGGATGCTGGCTATTTGTCTGATCCCCACAACGCCATATCCCAGACTGGTTATATTTTTCTCTGTGGTGGAACCGCAATCTCGTGGAGATCGGTTAAACAATCCATGGTTACCACGTCTTCAAACCACTCAGAGATCATAGCTTTATTTGAAGCCGCACGAGAATGTGTTTGGTTAAGGTCCTTGGTAAAACACATTGGTGACTCATGTGGTATCGCCAAGGGCGATACACCTCCCACCGTTATATTTGAAGACAACGCTGCTTGCATCGCACAAATGAGTAATGGGTACGTCAAGGGAAACCTGACGAAAAATATTTCACCTAAGTTTTTCTACCCATACGAACTCCAGAAGAGTGGCGTAATTACCATTCAAAAGGTGCAATCTAGTAACAATCTTGCAGATTTGTTTACTAAATCCTTACCTACGTCTACTTTTGAAAAGTACGTCCGTGGTATTGGGATGCAAAGACTTAAAGTGTTGTTGTCTTCAGGGGGAGCGGTAACATCGAAATAAATCTGGAAGATTTAGATCTAGAAGATCAATAACATTCCTCCCTATTATTATCATGGCTGATCCTCAGCACGTGGAGTTTTTATGACAAGACATTTATGTCGTAATGTCCAAGGGGGAGTGATGTAAATCCGGAAGATTTTATATTCCAAATCTAGGAGATTTGGTGTGGACATTACTTAAGGACCAAGAATTATATTGGGCCTGACCCATTAGATTAGGGTTTTACTATTATATATATCCTATTGTATTCATGAATTTTGTACTCATACACACACGCATACTAGTGGAACTCCTGGCTTGGATCGCCCCCAGACGTAGTTCTTCCGGACGAACTGGGTCAACAAATCGTGTCCCTTTATTTACACGCTAAATTACAACAAAAACTTCTAATTTCACCACATCAATATGAAATTCCTCATATAATTCCTGTTATGTATCAACCCAATCAGATGACGGAAAATATAGTATGAATTTATAATAAATTATTGACAAAATATAAGTGTACATATAGGGTAAAATTAGTTCATACATGAAGCATTGAAGGACATTATTTGTTTTCACTAAAGAATATTAATTGTTTTAATTGAAAAATATTAGTTGTTTTCACTGAAAAATTTTAGTTTGTTTTCAGTACACAATCTAATACTCTTCAATGAAAACAACTAATATCCTTCATTGAAAACAACTAATACCTTTTAATGATTTATGTATAAATTAATTTTATTTTATAGTTTGTCAATATATAAATCCTAAAGTATCTTGTCAGGTAGTATATTTTATCGGATTCTTTTAAAAGTGGATTAATTATAAAACATAGTTATGTGAATTTCATATGTCTAAGTCAGATTAAAACAGTGACGGTCTAATTTTAAACACTAATAAATGAACTTGCTTGGTTGAGTTGGAAAATAAAATGAATTAACTTGTACGACTTAGATAAAGAGGAAATTGAAAGGATTATTGTTGTTGATGCTATAAATTTTGTGTATGCGGGTGATTCAGTTTTTGGTGATTTCATTGCGGTTTGCAGGCTCATACTCATTAGTACGCCTAATTTTTCCGTTAAATTTGTTAAGTGGAGTGCAAATGTTCCAACACACGCTAATAAATGGGTAGGTTTTATTAAAAAAGGTTAATGATAAATTTATCATGAAATTATTTTAAAATATTAAACTTTTGATTAGATTTTTTTTATCTGGAGTATAAAAAGTATTATATGAAAAGACAAATTCTAGAATGCATCCAAATGCATACTATACACTTGAATTTTGTACCCAATTTGAAATTGATTTTAAAATCAATTTTGACTAAATTTTCAGGTCGGTTGCGGGATCCAACAAAAAACACGCGGGCCAGGCGCAACCCGGCCAAAATTTGCGGGTCTGGCAACAAATCGAGTCGCAAATGGGTCGCACCCGCTTCGTATCAATACCCGAAGTTATAATCACCAATACCCGAAATTATAATCACCAATACCCGAAGTTATAATCATCGATACCCGAGTTATAATTACCAATACCCTAAGTTATAATTACCAATACCCCAAGTTATAATCACTAATACCTCAAGCTATATCCCTAAAAAATTATTTACCAATATCCCGAGACTTAATCACCAATACCCCAAGTTATAATCACCAATACCCTAAGTTATAATCACCAATACCCTAAGAATTACTCAATAATAATATCTCAAATAATTATTCAGTATTACCTCATGACTTAATCACCAATACCCCAAGATTTGATCACCAATACTCAAAGTTATAATCACCAATACCCCAAGTTGTAATAACCAATACCCCAAGATATAATTACCAATACCCCAGGATATAATCACCAATACCCCAAGTTGTAATAAGTCTAAAACAAAAAAAGTAGGCCCAACGCTGTCAAACGTCGGAATATGGGCCCAGACTTGCATACATCACAGCGCGCTGCGCGATGAGTTCAACTTGAATTGTCGATCCGCTTCCAAAAAGGTATCACAATAGCAATTTTGAGCCCGACTCCAAAACTTACGTCCGTTTTGATTTCTGCCGACGCAATTTCTTGGTTCTGCTGCTTCAGAACGAAATCAATTAAAATGGAACCGAGTAAATACCAAATATTGGTGGAGAAGAAACAAGAAACAAATTCATGATCATCACATGATTCAATTGTTGCAGTGGCTTATGTAGAGGAACGAGACGGAGGTCAATTTGGTGCAATAAGAGATGAAGAATCGAGATTTAGATCTGCATCGCCGGAAAACAGGTAGTCGCACCGGAAAGGGAAAGTGCACCAGAGGGAATAACACCAGTATGACTTATTGTGGCGACCACCGCATCACCATTAATGACGGAAGAAGCAGAAGACCATCAAATCGCTGAAAGGAAGAAGATATGACCCATTTTTAGAGGAAGAAGAGATGACCCGCGAGTTTTAATCGGGTCGGCCGACCCACGAATTTTTTAAATTTGTCAAAATTGATTTTAAATTAGGGTGCAAAATCCAAGTGCATAGTATGCACTCTAGAACTACTCATATGAAAATAATTCATAATAAGCTTATCCTAAAACAGTTTTAGAGTACCATTAGTTTCATCAAGAATATCATTAATTTGGATCAGTAGTATTATAATGTAATTATTATAAATATTTTTGAACCCAAATTAATGATACTCCTAATAAGATTAATGATACTTTATAATTCATAATAAACTTATCATGAATTTTTTTTATATAAAACCTACTCATAATATTAATACAATTGACCTTGATTTTTTATACTATAATGACATTTTTGATATTTCTTTTCGAATATTTGATATTTTTTAAAGTTTAATATAAAACTTTACCTTTATTAAGACGTCTAATTATTTGAGAGCTGTTAGATAGAATCATCAGAATTAGTGGTTGGATTTTCTCTTATAATTTTTCCTATTGTGGCTAGCAATACGAAACTTTTGTTTAAAAGAAAAACTTGAACGGCTTAAAAAAAATAGGATTAGGAATAAAAAGAAGGTTTTGATGCAATATTTCAAGTGAAAATATTCTGCACAATTTCTTTATGATTTAATTGCTTCCTACACTTGTAAAAGTAGCGATGCTTAACCTCTTATTTGAGTCATTCCTTCCTTTATTTTATAAATAAATTAAATTATAATTGGAACAAATCAATTATTTGATTTTAAAAATTTAAAATTTGTTAAAAGAATTAACAACTTGTTTTTTTTTTTTAAATCATAACTTTTCTTGCGCAGCAATCAAAGAATAATAATGGTGACAGAGATATGGATATAGTTTTTTTATTTTGCATAATGCTCAAATGACAATTTTATCCTTAGCAATTATAACACACGTATACACTACACAGTACACAACACAAGAAACACAATGAGAGGAAGGAATATTCCACGAGGGGCTGATTAAAAAAATAAAAAATAATCACGATTTCACCCCTCTAAACTTGCATATTATCATTACAACCCCAGTACTATACAATTAGTTTTTTTTTTCCAGACTCCTCTTTCGCTTCACATATACCCTTTTTGTCCTTTCATCCTTTTTTTCCCCTTAAATTTTATTTTTAATCTACACACTACAAATTTAATTTTCCGCTGCTCGCTCTATTAATTACTCATTTATTCACCTGCGATTTCATATTAGTATTCACGGAGAGAGACGAGCTTCGATTTTTTAGAAATAGGGTTAGGGTTTTTGATTGGTTCACCTGAATTATCCGAGGACAAAGATAAATCGATCGAAGAAAAATAATGGGGGCAGAAGCTGAGTCTAGCATCGGTGTTGCGGGGGCCGAGGAGGTAAATGTAAACGTTCGATGCTCAAATGGTTCTAAATTTTCGGTGAAAGCCAGCCTCGAATTGACGGTCGGAGAATTCAAAGGAGTCTTGGCGCAGAATTGCGATGTGCCACCTGAACAGCAGCGGTTGATCTATAAAGGTCGGATCTTAAAGGACGACCAAACCCTAGTCAGCTATGGTAAATCAATTCCTGTAGATTTTGCCTTAATTTTCTCTTTAATTTATTATTAATCGTGAGTTTAATTTTTGTTGGAGTTCTGGAAATCTAGATTTTTTTCTTTCTATTTTTAATGTTTATGGCGTGATTAGATTAGAGCAAATGATGGCGCTGCTCTAGAAACAGGTTGCACTGTTATCTTAGTAAACTGTAAGGTTGCTGGAAAGGGAAATATCATCTACCATATTAATTGGGAAAGCGACACTAAGGTTTTTTTGAAGAATGATTGAATTAAAGAAAATATCCGTTTATCGGTCATAAGAAATAATTGGGAATGGTTAACTTTTGTGATGTTAATTCAACACATGGCGGTGTAGGTATGCTTAAGTGTTGACTTACGAGGATGATTTCAAACTTGGGCATTTAACAGTGGAAGGTGATTTATTTTGGGGGATTCTTATTCTGCAAGTTGCAGTTGATATATATTGTTACATATTTTGTGTGAGGCCTGATTACTCACAGACGGGTGCTCTAAGAAACTTGGTTTTACATAATACATATATATGTTGGCATGGAACTGTCTATTCTCATACAGACTCTAAACTATTTGCAGTGTCACTCGACAGGTTTTAAGCATGTTTCTTAAATCTTGATGTTTCATGTATCTGTTGCTTATGGAATATATACCTTCTCAGTAAGGTCCACAATCACCCCAAACCATGCAGGCTTTATCGAGACAGTTCTGTGACAAAAGTAAGAAGTAGGATGCAAGTTAGGGGCAGCCTCTTAGCATTTTATATGATATATGATAGATAATTCTCATCATAATCGATTCCTCCACAAACAATCAACAAATTGAAGATTCTGGGTGGAGATAATATTTTTGCATTGTGGTAACAGAGCATTAAGTATATGGTAACATCTATTATTATCTTTGCTAGGATTTTTTAATGGTGGGTCTCATTTTCTTGTCATTTCACTTTGTAGTCTTTCCAACTCGCTTTGTCATCATCTATGATCTATGTTTTGTTCTAATATGAATTGAGGTTTCCTACTTTAATAGGTTTGCAGGCAGATCACACTGTTCACATGGTTCGTGGTTCTGCACCTGCTGCATCTCCTCCTGCTCCGGCTAGTTCTGGGAACACCAACAGTACTCCTGCTGCAACACAAGGCAGTGGCCCAAATCCAGGTGGCACTGGGGTGGCCGGTGCAGGTGGTGCATCCCTATTTCCGGGGCTTGGGTTAGGGGGACTAGGTGGGAATGGAGCATCGGGATTATTTGGAGCTGGGCTTCCTGAATTTGAACAAGTGCAGCAACAACTAACTCAGAATCCTAACATGATGAGAGATATAATGAACATGCCCGCCATTCAAAGCTTAATGAACAACCCTGAGGTTATGCGCAGCTTAATTATGAGTAACCCCCAAATGCGCGAGATAATTGATCGGAACCCAGAACTTGCTCACGTTCTGAATGATCCCAGCATTCTTCGGCAAACATTGGAAGCAGCAAGGAACCCTGAGCTAATGCGTGAAATGATGCGGAACACTGACAGGGCAATGAGTAATATTGAATCTTCTCCCGAGGGGTTCAACATGCTCAGGCGCATGTATGAAAATGTCCAAGAACCCTTCCTGAATGCCACAACAATAAGTGGTGGTACAACGACGGATGCCGGATCAAATCCATTTGCAGCTCTCTTGGGGAATCAGGGGGGTGCTCAAACTAGAGATGGATCTAATACAACTGCTGGACCTGAAACAGGAACAACTGTTCCCAATGTTAATCCACTCCCAAATCCGTGGAGTAATACTGGTAAGATTAAGCGTGTACAACAGTTCAAAAGTTAATATAACTTGTTATATATTCTTGGTCAAATATTTGAATTAATTATTTAGCTTGTTTATACTTGGCATGAGCTATTAATGTTCTTTTATTTGAGTCTTTGAAATGTGCCATAGTAGTTATTGTTTTGTATAAATTTATGTAATTACCAGATTTTTAATTCTCTGGGGAAGCATGATGTATAGCTAGTTGTGGTAGTCTGTACTGTAATTTATTTATGAATTTTATGTGAATTCATGTATTGTCTGTATGATTTCCTTAGCAAGTTCTTAAGAAGACAAACTTTTGGGACTTCCTTGATTGATATAAAAAACATTTTCACACAAACAAATATATCCTCGTTGGGTTCTTTGTGTTGTAATTGTCTTCACTCAAAGGAAACATGGTATATTATTAATGACATCTATCTGAGCTCCTGAATGTGATATTTTAGGAGGTTCTCAAACAAACAATGCTACAAGAACTAATCCAACTGGAGATGCAAGACTACCTCCAACTCTTGGACTGGGTGCTCAGGGTTTGGATCGTGCACGCACGACTGATCCCGCTAATTTCACTCAGTTTTTGCAAAATCCGGCTGTGACGCAGATGATGCAAAGCTTGCTTTCCAATCCACAATACATGGATCAAGTACTACCACGGTCTCTGGTCATTGGTTATATATTTGAATTTTCTTTTATGTTTTATAAAATTATATTTTATTGTAGATTTTGAACCTCAATCCTCAACTACGATCAATGCTAGACATGAACCCTCAATTAAGAGATATGATGCAAAACCCAGAAATTCTTAGACAATTGAGCTCACCTGAGACTATGCAGGTATATCTATATTCTAATTCACTGAATTTCTTTGTTTTATGGCTTTTCCTTGGTTGGTTTAATTGAATATGGGTGGGTGAGTACTTTATAGCTACATGGGAACCTGAAATCATGAAATTTTGCTCTATTGCATTTGTCATATATGATACAATTGATAATGATTAGGCCAATGTGAAAGTGTAGCAACATGTTGATGTAATTATCTTGTTTATCTTTGGATAAAACTGTCTTGGATTTAATGTGTACTTTTGGATACGAATCCACACCCACACCCACACCCACACCCACACCCATACCTACATATATATATATATGTATATATATGCAGATGCATACAGATCTTGTGTTATCTGGAATTCAACATATTAAAGGCCTTTTTAGTTAGCTATTCAATATGGCACTCTCAATAAATAAGTGCTGCACAATATATTTAATATGATGATAAGTGATAATAAGAGAATGATTGGCTCAGATCAGGTTTGTTTGAATCCAAGACAATCACATATATATATGGTAATTGGTGAATCAAGCACACTTGACATGTGATCGATGCACATTCTGTGGTGAGCCAATCACACGAAAAGAGGCATTTACTTATTGGTTGGGTTTGGCCCAAGGCAAGATTCTACAGTTTACGTAAAAAAAGAAAAGGAAAGACGATTATATCAAACTTGGTAACATAATAATCACCAATTTGATTATTTTATGCTATAGCACTCTATTTATTACTTCCTCCGTTCATCAACTCATGGAACATTTGCCAAATCGCTTTCGTAAAAAGAAAATATAACAACTTTATCTTCTTTAACTATACCTCTCAAACACCTCAATATTACACCATATACCATTAGTTTTAAGACACTAATATACTTTATTTACTTTGAAGTGACAAAACTACCCTCAACAAAAAGCCACTTTAATATTAATAAACAATTCTTACATTAAAATCTGTTCAAATAGTTAATGTTCCACGAGTTAAGGGATGGAGGGAGTACTAAATTTTAATGCGAGACTACTGAATTCATCGATGACATATTGACACTGGACACAACATTAATGATTTGATTAATGCCAACAATTATGAACTATTACGCAAGTGGTTTCTTTGTATGTTTTGGTCAATTTCTGGTTATTGGGGTCAAACCATTTTTCATTCTTCGTTAATGTTGATTGTGTTTGGTTAAGAAAATGCTTGTTCGTTTTTGTTCTTTATGTATCTTCCCCCCCCCCCCCCCCCCCAAATTGCTAGTTAAATTATGCTATAAAAAGTTTAATTCTCAAAGTGATGCAACATTGTTTAATCTTATGAGAATCTATGTCCTTTCTTTTCACCAAATTCATTCTTTTTTCAGCAAATGATGGCTTTGCAGCAACAACTCTCTCAACTTACTCGGCAGCAGACAACCCCGTGAGTGAGAAAAAAATGACTGTTTTATGTTTGACGTAACACATCCATGCGTATTGAATCAGTTATTAGTATTTACTGATTGCTCTATTACTGGGGATATGTTTACCTTGAGTTGGCCTTGTAATTGTTACATCTTAGATTTTAATCTGAAGTCACCTTAACCAGTTGGCATAAGTTATCTGAAATATGATGCATGCATTTTGTTAGTTCAATGTAAATTTAGCGCGTTCTTCTAGCCTTTACAATTACTGCACTCTTTTGGGCTATTCATTGGATTAGCCCCCTATCTGTATATACCCTTACCAATAGGCATCTAATCCTCAGACAAATCAAACATATGTTGTTGATTGTTAAGGATAGATCAGCTTCTTGTTGCGTGCTTCCATCTGTTGTACTATCCCTACTGTGTTTATTTATTTGTTTCTTGTCTCCTGCTTTTCCTAAAAAAAACTGCTTGAAAGGTATCAATCTTTTTTGTGACCCTATTAAATCACTTTTTGCAGGGAGGGAGATCAGACTGGTCAAGGCAGAGGTATAAAGAAATCTAATTCTAGGAATCAATCAAAGTTCATTTCATATAACTGAACGATTAATTCTGCATTTTATTTCCGTACTATAATCCCTATGCCACATCCTTTCCGTGTTCTTCAATTTAATTGCAGGAACACAAAACAATATGGGCTTGGACATGCTGATGAATATGTTTGGTGGACTTGGTACCGGTGGTTTTGCTGTACCCAACACCCCTGATGGTAGCCACTCTTGAACTTAATAATCAATCTTAAATATACCACATTTTCTTGTTCTTCATTTCCTCTGAGAGTCTCAATGTTTCTCATTCCTATAGTTCCCCCAGAAGAACTCTATGCAACTCAGCTATCACAGCTACAAGAGATGGGTTTTTTCGACACACAGGAAAATATCAGAGCTCTCCGTGCTACTTCAGGAAATGTTCATGCAGCCGTTGAGCGACTTTTGGGGAACCCGGGTCAATAGTCTCGCATCTATTCTACAATTTTTTTTCTTTTTTACTTGGGGACGGAAAGGGAAGTAAAATTTAGTCAAGTTTCGTAACAGGCATATTACAACATCGACAGTCGAGGCGCGAGAATAAAGACACTCCCTTTTGTGTCGGGCTTTATGCTCTACATAGAAGGTTTCTTCATTACAATATTTTGGACGTGCACTCCATTAATTTGAGCCTGGGTACATACATATCTTATTACATTCATGTTGAAATATTTGTATTTACCTTGTGTTGACGCTTTAGACAATTTGTTTTGTCTTCTGTAAAATTTATAGCGCTAAATGCACATTTTTTGCTTGCTGCAAAGGAGTGTATTTCTGCTGCAGATGAAGCCTTCTTGTTTATGTTTTTAAGTGCCTGAAAAATGAACTTATAGCAACTTCGACTTCGATTAATTTTCTACTCACGATACGAGCTCTTTGAAAGATATTTTTGGATTTTTGATGATGCATTTTATTTTAGTCGTGTTCGAATATTTGAAAATTTGGATTAAATAAGATGAAGGGTGTTTTGAAAATAAGTTCAAAATGAGATTGATTGGTATAAAAAAGAAACTACAATTCAAGGATTTCTATGATTAATTTTTTGATTACTTGTAATTTTGGGAATGTCATCAACATGTGCGTATTCACTCTTTCTTTTTTACCTTAATAATCAATATTAATTTTTCGAATGCTATAGCCCATATAGGCTCCGCGGATGAAGTTACTCTTGTTGTAACTTGTAAGTAAGATGATGCAATCAAATATTACAAAGAAATGAAGTGATAATAATTGAAGATAAAGTGGCTTAGTATTTACCAAACTAATAGAAGGCAAGAGTGGAACAACGAACCCTTAAGACACATTCTCTTTGAATGTGATTTCGCTTTTGTGTTTGGATGGATTGTGTTGGATGATTCAGGATGTGTACGGTCCTAACATCTAATGCGAAGATAAGTTTGCTTCATTTTAGTAGACTTATTGAAGGGAAGGATTGGAGAAGTCGGAAGACACTCATGGTGGGTTTGTGGGAGTGTATTATTTGGATTATTTGGAAATTCCGGAATGCTGTGATTTTTAGAAAGGAAAAGCCAGAAGTCAAGGAGTTAGTAGAAGACATCAAAAGAAGGTTGTGGAGTTGGGTTAATGCAAGAAGAACTTGGAGACATATAATCCCTTTTGATGTATGGTATTATGAGCCAAGAGCGATTTTTGAGTAAGCATGTTTGTTCAAAGAACGTGTATGATAGAATTTTCAATTTCCTTTACGCTTAATTCATTGTAAAATTGGGTTCTTCTCATTGCCCCGCTTATCAATGAAATTATTTTCTGATTAAAAAATAAAAAATAAGAGTGCCATTGATTTTGGACTATTTATATTGTAATTATTCGAAAATCCATGCATACAATATAAAAATTTATATTTGTGATATTTGACCATCTTGTTCACTTGTTTATCGATCCGAACACTCGGTACATCTCCATCCTTTGGGATGCTACTTAGTTGTTTCATCATTCGAAACAATTTCTTGAAATTTATTCAATTATCAAAAGAATTATGTAATTTGGAATAATTATCAAAAACATCATGATAGGTCAAAAAATACGTTTGAGTGACAAATAAATGCATGATCACAAACAATTTTTCGATACAAATATAAAAAAGACCTACAAAATGATTTCACATTAACAACCATTCGATGTGTTTTTTTGGCCAATCAAGTAGGAATTTAATAATTATTTCAAACCACTAAATTCTTTCAATAATCTGGACAAACTTAGGAGAGATCTCGTTAATTAACCTAACACTATACATAATTTTAGTTATGGTCGTTATTGATGTAGAGCGGCATGAAAACGTGTTTATGGATAAATGAAGTCGCGAAGCGATTAAAGCAATCTTTCTTTCTTATATGCGATGCCTGGGAAACCGCTTTTAGAGACATTCGCACGCTGAACACTTGTCCGCCAAACAGCCTTTGCTATTACCAATACTCCTCTCTCTCTCTCTCTCACAATCCGTGGCTGCATAGGGTCTCTGTTCTCAGCCAAGTGATATCATCATGTTCCAGCCGCATTTGTAATCTTCTTCTCCTCTTGTAGATTTTTTATTAGTTTAATCGTTTGTGCGAAGTTTTACTTTACACGCTTTGTGTACGAATAATGTGATCAAGTGCTGAATTATTGCTGGGTGTAAGAATTGATTCTCTCCGTAGAAATTAACTGCTTTTTATATTTGTTTTTATGCTTTGGGTTGTTTTTTTGCTTTGAGATTGATTTGTCAATGGATTGTTGCGATTCCGTCCTACAGCTTGACGCAGATTAAATTTTGTGCAAATGCTTCTTTCTAACTTTCCTGATTCATTGGGATAAAATTTAATTTAGTGGAGCTAATTAGGGATTTTCCTTGTTAGGTTTAGTTGTTGGTACATTGCAGAGGAATATAGCCCTTGATATAATGGTTTATGCTCGGGAAATATGTTAGTTGGGGAGATTTATCTGGATGGATGAGATCATGGATGTTAATTGGATAGTATTACTATGGTTTTGATTGATTTTTTGGAAGAATAAATATCATAATGAGTGAAAATCAAATTGTTATTAAAGGAACCAAAATGCTTTGCTAATAAGATTTTGTGATTTTTAACAGATTCTTTCAACTGGATGGTTTATCAGATATGACTTGGAGGAACAAATATTCACATTACTTCTTTCCTTTGCGTTTGTTAAATATTTGAAGATAAATCAGTGCTTTGTTGATATTTGCATTTGTTGTACCGATTTTTGTTTGCTTATTGTTCCCCTCTTCGTCTAGGAGTTCTTTTTTTTTACTTATTTAACTGGATGATCAGAAATATTTTGTTTGTTTTATTTTGTTTTGTTTGGAAGTCTTAATAATCACCTGAATGCAGTCAGGGGGCTAACACTGATTCAAAATTTGGGTAACACAATCTATATGTCCTGCTGGAGGTTCATCATCATCAGTTTTTTGTTTGTTACTAATGAACGGGTCCCACCTTCTTGAATCTTTTTCTCATTTTGAGATTAATTTCTTGTTTTTCAATTTCAGGATTTCAGTTAATATATAAGATTTGGATTCTGATGGTTCAACAAACAAAAGATTTAGCATTCACTGAATACGGGCTTGCTCATGCTGAATCTGGTTTATCGAACTCTGATAAGCAGCTTTCAGATTCTGTAGCTGCAGAGAAATTAGACTTGCAGGATTTACGTAATGAAAGCCCAATTGAATCTGCTGGAAGCCCTTTCCTCATGGAGGATAGCAAAATTTCTGGTGAAGTTAAGATTTCTGGAACCAAAAGACCAACACCTGACTGCTTGCAAGGCCCTCCGAAAATTAATGCTGGTAGTGGGCACATAGTGTATGTTCGCAGAAAACCTGAAATAGATTTAGCAAAGAGTAATATTCGTGATACTCAAAGTGATCGTCCTCTTTTAAAGAAATCTGTTGACAACGAGACACCTCAACAACTTACGGAAATGAACGAGCCTCCAATTTCAATGCCAGATGTTGCGCCGCTTCACAGAGCTACTTCCCCGAGTCTATCATCGACAAGACGCTCGGTTTCTCCCTCACTTGGAATCTCTAATCACATCTCATCACCAGAAAATATTGAACGTGTTCATCTTAACTGTGCAAATCCTTCATCCGAAGATCAGATAATGGTGAATGTCACGCTTAGGGAAGAACAGTATCACCGCTTACAGAGTTTTTTGAAAATGTTGGATCAATCAGATCAATATGAATATATTCAAAGTATGCCCTTTCATTTTCGTGATTTCAGCAATTTATATTTGTTTTTAAATTTATTAGTATTAACATTCTCGTTTCAACTGTTCAGTGCTTCGGTCGCTTTCCTCTGTTGAACTTAGTAGACATGCTGTAGAACTTGAGAAAAGATCAATTAAGCTTTCATTGGAGGAAGGTAATCTATAATATTGTTCTCAATCTTTATGTTGTCTTTGCAATACAAATTGATTCCATTATAGTCCCATCATTTTTCTTCACTTTTAGTTTCTGATCTAGATTGGATATTAATTGTTGGCCTAGTGAACTCCACCATTCTAAGTAAATCTGCTACACCATGAGGACTTTTACCTTGATGCTTCCAGGAAATTTATCAGATGCTGGACATTGCTCTTAAAATACAGTTTATGTAGAGCATTAGTGCTCTTTTCCCTTCCATTCTCTTCTAAAATGATTATAAAACCAGAAAGCAGAAGAAATAAGATATTGACACAATTTGAGGTTTTAGTTGGAAACTACAAGATGATTGTCATGAATTGCTAACAATATGAACTTAAGTCAGGGATAGAATGAGCATGTGATAGGGGCCATCATTGATTTTTTAATATTCAAGGTTATCATTTTTGTTTAGTCACCATTTAGAATATGTGGTTGAAATTTGAAATGAAGAATTTCGTAATCAGAGAAATTTGTAATTTCATTTTGGATTGTTTCAGCTTTAGTGCATTTATATAAAAAATACATATACTTGACTGTACAATACACATCACAAAATATCTAAAAATAATTTAAACTAAAATTTTCGGTGCTTTCGCATTCACCAATTTATAAAATATCTAGGATTTGGATATTGAATTTGGATGATGTGGGGTTAAAGTTTTGATTAGAGAATAAACTTAAAAAGGAAAAACAGGAAAGTTTTTAGTTTTAGTTTCCTAAACTAACATTAATATCTTGGTCTTCTCTATATTTTCACACCTTTCCTAAACTAACATTAATATCCTGGTCTTCTCTATATTTTCACACCCACGTGGCCCGAGACTTTTGCCAAACCAGAACAAAAGCCAATTTGTTTCTTTTAATTAATAAAACAAGATTTCTGCCTCTACTATTGTTTACATGTTTGGTTTGTATCCTTTATAACTGGGTGAACTTGACATATTAGGTCAACCTAATAAGTGTCTTTCAAAGTAATTCTGTTCTGTAAATGACCTGTGCTCATGTGGAATGTTGGATGTGACGCTGCCACTTGGCATCCCACATCTCTACCAAATGTCCAAACAATTTATTCTTGAGAAATATGATCAACGGTGTTGGTTCTTTGTATCGACAAGTCATTTGTACTAATTGCATATTGGAAATTTGGCATGTACTGGCACATACCGATATTCATAGCAGCATTTCCAATCTTGCATAAAATTTCACTGAAATCCTATAATCATATTAGGGCAGAAATATGCTCTAGTATTCTAGGAAGCCCTCTTTACGATTTTTTTTTATGTGGTGTATCATATAGTTTTCTGATTTATTGAAGGCCATAGAGCACAACTTACATGTGGTAGTTACTTACTACTATTAGATATTTTGTGAATTATTTGATTAATAATTTGAAGAATAACATACATCATTTTCTGAAAATCGATGTTCTTTCTCCTGTTGAGTCACCTGTTTAGACTATTAGCTGGATCATAAGTGATGCACATTACTAAATGTATCTGCATTTGAATTTGCAAATCTTTAAACCTTCATGGGTTCAGGTTGGTTTTGTCATCTTGACAACTCTCTTATGTCATGCTCTGTTATCAAAATGACCTTAGATTATTAGTGAAAAATTTCTAATATGCACACTTGCATTTTGTTTTCTTTGTTCTGTGGTTCAGCAAAAGAGATGCAACGAGTTCGGTTCATTGACGTCTTGGGTAAATATGGGAAGAATGCGCGTTTGCCTTCTACTCAACAAGAGCAACTACTCAAGTGAAAAAATATGTAGACAAATCTGCTATCAGAGCTACATGAAGGTGATGTGTTTCTAACAATCTTATTGTGTGTGTATATATTCAGCAGCATCCTGGCGAGTGGGCATGGGGGACAATTCCTATGGTAGAAATTATAGCAATTTTATCATCAGTACTTTATGTGATTGAATGAATAGCACTTTCCTCCTGTAAAAAAAATTAATTTGATTCTCTTGTTTAACCTGCTCTCATTTGTAGTCTTAATAAATAAAATAAGTTTTTTTTTTTAATTCGTTTGTTTTTAAATGATTCTAATTCTCCGCAATAAGTAGCTAAAGTATTAGGGTTGCTTTAATGGATAAACTTGAATTGATTATTTTATACGGCTTAATTCAACGTTTGGTTTGTAAGTTTATGGTCCGATATTCGAAGTTGGCCCGGGACTATTTTAAGAAGAAATCCCACCATTGTGGGACAAATAATCCGGACTGGGTATGTGAGGTTACTTAATCCAACTTGTTAATATCATATAAAAACAAATCAATCCATCGAACCAAACATATCAGCTATTTTTAAGGATTGCAATCCTAACAATATAATCCTACACAATCCTATAATTGGTTATCAATCCCATCCCGCAAGAAAATATACCTTAAGTAGTGAAAACAATTAATATCTTTCAATAATTCATGTATAAACCATTTATGCTTTCATATTTTGTCATACTCTCTAGTGAAACAACTCATACCCACTATTCATACTTTTTTTAGTGAAAACTACTTGTACCATTCAAAATTAATACCTTTTATTGAAAACAATTAATACTTCATTAGTGAAACAATTCACACTTTAATGTAGTTCATGTATAAAAGATGAAAAACAAGGCCAATTCAACCGGTTTTACCAATTTATCTGGTTCTGGCCGGTTGTTCTAGGTATAACCTTAATAATGGTTTTGGAGGAGTTTTTGGACCGATTTCATACCGATTCCCGATTCAACCTTTTTTAAAAACACTTATTATAAGGCAAATATGTGTTACTACCAAGGATGAAAATATCTGTCCATTTTTCGTGGCTACCGATATCGATATTGGGGGTAACGATATTTCCATAATATCCGTAAAAAAAATCGATAAATATCAGTATATAAAATCAATTTCGACTATATTTTTGTGCAAATTGAGCATAAAATCGGTAAAATATCGGTAAATATCGAAAAGTATCGGTAAATATCGAAAAAATATCGAGAAATATCGAAAAAGTATCGAAAAATATCCATAATTTTGTTAAATATCATAAATGTAAAATATGGTAAAATTCTATTGCAAATTTTATGTATTAAAAATTTGTTATTTAATTTTTATAATTTTTTAAATTTACCGATATCGATATTCGATATCGATATATCAATCGATATTTCCACAAGTTTAAGGTTCCGATATATCCATCGATACCGATATTTTCAACCTTGGTTACTACAATAATAAATTATTGTATACTCCTATTTGCACCATGTACTGCTTTGAATGGTATTACTTGCTTCAATAATTTTACTTGATTGTATTACTCAGAAATTAGTTGCACAGTGCAATTAATTCACACAAGTGTTACTTATTTTTGGCAAATTCAAGTATACATCATTTGCATCATGTATTGTGTTTGAGTGATACTATCTGTTTTATTGTATAGTATTACTCATTTCACCCAATGATATTATTTGAAAATTAGTTGCACAATGCACACCAATTAAATATTATTAATTACTCGATTAATTGAATAATATTGTTCATTTCACTGAGTGATATTACTTAAAATTTATTGCACCATTCACATCAATTGAATAGTACTTACTCGTTTAACTAAACAAAATTAGTTGTTCTATTTAATGGAGTTATTCAAAATTCAGTTGCACGATACAACTAACTCACACAAGTGTTTTTTTTTTTTTTTTCAATTTCACGTATTGACAATATTAATGGACAACCATTTCCTAAAAAATAAAATAAAAATATAATTAGTAAACGCTATCTTGTTTACAAAATTCTAAATCCGATAATCCACATACTCCATTGTATCACTCGAAAATAAAATTTCTTAAAATTATTATATTAATGAAACTTACTCAATTCCCTATTTAAATTTACAACGCATGCATATCTTAAAATCTACATGGTTAAAACTTGGATGACACTCGTTTTGCTCAATTTCATAATTACATGAATGCTTCGCACTCATTAATAACTTCTGAAATAACAAAGATACATGCATCAACCAACACAGATTTCAGTCACAAAAACCACCTGATATATAAATGACTTCTGAAATAATAAAGATAAATGCATCAACCGGCCATTCTTTTTTAATAGAAACCTGCAAAATATCACACTGCTTTTTGGGATTTGGTCAAACATATAACCTTCATGTTTTGCTTTAAATGTAGATCAAGCGATTAAGTTAACCCAAAAAAAAAAAAGTGTCAATTAGAATATGTTGATTAAAAGCATAGAAAATCACTTTAGGCTTAGCAGTGGTGTGGAGAAAGAGTGGGAAGAGGGAGGAATGGAAAAAAGAAATGGCCTCCGAATCCCCACCCGAAGAATAGCTCATAAGCTGTTAAACATTGATAGTGCTTAAATAGCTCATAAGCTGCTTTAAACAACTTATATATAAGCTCAATTAAACACCCGCTTAAAGTCTATTCTACTTCTTCCCACTTGAGAATATGTAAATACTTAATAAGGTATGTCATCTTATTATGTTTCATGTGTTGCGTAATTTATGGTTGTGGCCTGTGTTTCATCTGTTTTGCTCCTTTCAAGAGAAGAAACCTAGTTTCTTTGTGGCGAATGATTTCTTCGATCATCATTCTTTGATTCTACATATTAGACTGTCACTTCAAAATTCATTAATCCTATAACTGGGAACATCACCTTAAAAGAATGATTAATTTTGTATGCCATAACATTATATCCAGATTTTCAGCTACTTGTTTGTAATATTTGAAGTTACTCACAGAAATGATTCAAGAAATTTATTGTTTCTTGCTAATTTCTAGGTTGCACGTTCATATCATGCATCATCACTACTAGACCTCCAACATGCAGCTGGTGCTTGAAGGCCTTATAACTAGCATATTGGATGCTCTGTGTGGGGCACACGAACTTTGACTGAGAATGTTCATACTAAAGAGAAATGATTTTTGTATTTGATAGATCAAAACATCATCGGATTTACAGTATTAATAGGGAAATGTAATCCTAACAGAAATCTATAATATCTCCCAAGTTTCAAATTCAAATGATATGTACAAGATAAGATCGGAATTGCCAAATACAATTCAAATTCAAACAATATATACAAGATAAGATCGGAAGACTAAGACTAGGTCTTTATACGCCCCTGCAAAATTGACGTGCCGTCAGCGATGGAGATTTTGGACCGAAGCTGTTGAAACCGTGCCCGAGCAAGTGGTTTTGTGAGAAGATCAGCCAGCTGGTCTTGAGTATTGACGTAGGCGACATATAAGCATCCCTTGGAGGCTAAATCTCGTACAAAATGCAAATCAATTGCAATGTGCTTCATTCGGGAGTGTTGGACCGGATTGAGGGCCAAGCGTGTCACTCCTATATTATCACACAAAATGCGAGGTGGAGAGGGTGACGGAAGACCAAGATCAGAGAAAAGGTGGTGCAACCAACACACCTCAGAGGCAGCTGTAGCCAAGGCGCGATACTCGGCCTCAGTTGAAGACCGAGCAACTCCATGTTGCTTTCTCGATCGCCACGATATTGGATTTGAACCTAGGAAAACAACGTATGCAGAAGTAGATTTTCCATCAATCAAATCACTACCAAAATTCGAGTCTGTATAGGCTGTGAGAAGAAGCGAGGATGACCGCTTCAAGAGGAGACCATGGTGCAAGGTACCCTTGAGGTAGCGAAATAGACGCTTGACAGCATCCCAATGAGCAGCAGAAGGAGATGACATGTGTTGAGCTAATTTGTTGACAGTAAAGGCGATGTCTGGTCTAGTGAAGGTAAGGTACTGAAGGCCGCCTATAGCACTGCGATACGTAGTTGCATCAGATGAACCAGTGATTGAACTTGGTTTGGAGGACATTGGTGTGCTGAGAGGCTTGACACCATCTAAATTGAACCGACGTAATAAATTCACCGTATATTTGTGTTGTGAAAGGAATAGACCTTCCTTACAAATGGCAACCTCTATACCAAGAAAGTAGGTAAGAGGACCGAGATCCTTAACAACAAAGAATTTCTGGAGATGTCGGGTCAAAGCTGAAATTGTGGTGTCACAAGATCCCGTGATTATGAGATCGTCCACATAAGCAAGCACAAAGAGAGTGATCGGCCACTTTCTGAAGGTAAAAATAGAGGAATCCACCCATGACTGGGTAAATCCAAAGGAAATAAGGGCCGAGCTCAGGGCATTGTACCAAGCTCGAGGTGCCTGTCGAAGGCCATATAACGTGCGATGGAGTAAGCACACATGAGAAAGAGAAGCAGTATCCTTAAAGCCGGGGGGTTGAGACATGTAAACCGGTACATCTAACTTGCCGTGTAAGAAAGCGTTGCTGACATCAAGTTGTCTAAGTGACCAATTATATTGAAGTGCTAGAGATAACACGGTTCGGATAGTTGCAGGCTTTACAACAGGGCTAAAGGTCTCACGAAAATCAACACTGGGGCGCTGATGAAATCCCTTGGCAACAAGACGAGCTTTGTACTTGTCTATCAAACCATCGGGCTTGCGCTTTATACAAAAGACCCATTTACAACCAATAATGTTACCACCGGATGGGGGAGGTACCAAGTCCCATGTGTTGGAGTTATACGTGAAAGTATGCTTTTACTTTGTATAACTCGTGTATCAAACACTCGTTTTATGAGAATAATTCTTTTATCGCATTTGCTTTAGTTATGATTGAATGTTGAATATCTATTGCAAACCGTTCAATATATGGTACATGTTACATTGTAGTTAATGTGGTGATACCCGATCACGGAAGACAACATTAACAGTTTCCTTGTAACTAAACGTACATTTTCACGACCTAGGTAGAATTGAACAATCTGCCGTGAAAGGTCGATGTGTAAGGCTCAGATTGGTCTGTCTTGACTAAGAGATTGCACTAGCACATTTAGTATGTGTTGAAGAGGACCTACAGCGAGGATAAATTCTTCTGTTCTGAAATGTGAAGAATTAGACCTCTGTGGTTGTTGATTTCTTAATCTCCGTCACTTAAATAGGACCGTGTGTGCTTAATGGTTACTGCTTTGATTCATGTTGGGTGAGAATCATTGTGACTTCGAACTTTGTGTCTTGGGCAGTAATATTAATCATACGACGGTTGCTTAGATTTAATACGGAGAAACGCGTACGAGTACGGCTCGTGTGATTAGTCCCCTTGGTGGGCTCAGAAGTTTTATCGTACCAAATCTTGCAAGTGAAGAATCAGTTTCTTCGGTACGGATAATAATATTGAGCTGTCTTTACTCCAAGGTGAAATATATTAATTTATTTAGAGTTATTCAGAAGCTTAATTAATTAATGGACTTGATAAGCTTAAACGCGGGAAATAATAACCGGGAGCCCATATTATCGTAATATGGATTAAGATGGATAGTGCAATATTAATTTATTAGTGGTAATAATTAATATTAATGGATTGAATTATATTGGGGCTCAATATTGAAATTCAGAAGTCCATTAGGAGGTCCAATCTTAATTCTCCTTAAAGGCCCCTCAAGTAGCCCAATAATGATAAGGTGATTAAAATAAAAAGATATTATAATGCTGATTTTTCCTTTGTAATTTTCGAAAATTGTCAAATTAGGAGAGAAAAGATTTTGTTGATTTTCTTGGAAAGATATTATGGAAGATAAGTATTATTGGAATACAAGATTATCTCATATATTCAAGAAGATCCAAATCTTGGATTCTACTCTTAATGTTTTCGAGAATTACATGATTAAATAGGAGAGTGAGATTTTTGTGGAATATTTTATTATGGAGAAAAGAATATATGAGATATATTCAAGATTTCTTAGAGACTAAGAAAAAATTTTCTCCAGGCCCATAAAATATATCAAATTTTCGGCCATCTCTCTTATAAATAGGGGATGATTATTTCATCCCCAATGGCATAATTCCATGTATTGGAAAAATCAAGAGCATAGATATTTTTCTTTTTCCTTAGTTATTTAAATTGTTCGATAGCATCTCCCACCGGTGATCGAATAAGGTGAAAGGGAATACTTGAGAAGGCTTTTGGGTTGATAAAGCGTGTACGTGTTAGTCCCGTTTATTCAAAGTGGTCAAAGTGGGAGCCAACTATTAATTTTGAATTAAGGATTTGTAACTTTTAAGTTTGTAATCCGCTTGAATGTGTTTAAATGTATAGACCACCCCTCGTGGCGCATTTAAATTATTTCGAGATGTTGGCTGATGCATGATTATATTGTTTTAAGGTTTCAATATAATTGATGTGATCGAATGATGTGATAATTTCGTATTTTTCTAGATATTGATATGAATGTATGTTTTATTCTCAGTTCATCATGTCGCAACCTTTTAATCCACTGTTTAATATACTTAAAGTTAATAAACTTTTTGGAGAGAATTATATCGATTGGAAATGTAATTTTAAAATTGTTGGAGTTATACGTGAAAGTATGCTTTTACTTTGTATAACTCGTGTATCAAACACTCGTTTTATGAGAATAATTCTTTTATCACATTTGCTTTAGATATAATTGAATGTTGAATTTCTATTGCAAACCGTTCAATATATAGTACATGTTACATTGTAGTTAATGTGGTGATACCCGATCACGGAAGACAACATTAACAGTTTACTTGTAACTAAACGTACAATTCACGACCCAGGTGGAATTGAACAATCCGCCGTGAAAGGTCGATGTGTAAGGCTCAGATTGGTCTGTCTTGACTAAGAGATTGCACTAGCACATTTAGTATGTGTTGAAGAGGTCCTACAGCGAGGATAAATTCTTCTGTTCTGAAAGGTGAAGAATTAGACCTCAGTGGTTGTTGATTTCTTAATCTCCGTCACTTAAATAGGACCGTGTGTGCTTAATAGTTACTGCTTTGATTCATGTTGGGTGAGAATCATTGTGACTTCGAACTTTGTGTCTTGGGCAGTAATATTAATCATACGACGGTTGCTAAGATTTAATACGGAGAAACGCGTGCGAGTACGGCTCGTGTGATTAGTCCCCTTGGTGGGCTCAGAAGTTTTATTGTACCAAATCTTGCAAGTGAAGAATTAGTTTCTTCGGTACGAATAATAATGTTGAGCTGTCTTTACTCCAAGGTGAAATATATTAATTAATTTAGAGCTATTCAGAAGCTCAATTAATTAATGGACTTGATAATCTTAAACGCGGGAAATAATAACCGGGAGCCCATATTATCGTAATATGGATTAAGATGGATAGTGCAATATTAATTTATTAGTGGTAATAATTAATATTAATGGGCTGAATTATATTGGGGCTCAATATTGAAATTCAGAAGTCCATTAGGAGGTCCAATCTTAATTCTCCTTAAGGCCCCTCAAGTAGCCCATTAAGTAGCCCAATAATGATAAGGTGATTAAAATAAAAAGAAAATAAATATGCTGATTTTTCTTTATTAATTTCGAAAATTTGATGATTAGGGGAAATAAGATTTTGTTGATTTTCTTGGAAAGATATTATGGAAGATATGTATTCTAGGAATACAAGAATATCTCATATATTCAAGAAGATCCAAATCTTGGATTTCATCTATGAGATTTTCGAAAATTACACCCATAGTGGAGGGTGAGATTTTTATGGAATATTTTATCTTGGAGAAAAGAATATATGAGATATATTCAAGATTTCTTAGAGTCTAAGAAAAGATTTTTTCCAAGGCCCATATTCCTTAATATTTTCGGCCACCTCCATCTATAAATAGGGGATGATTATTTCATCCCCAAGTATATAATTCCATGTGTTGGAAAAATCAAGAAGCATAGATATTTTTCTTTTTCCTTAGTTTATTAAATTGCTTGAAAGCGTCTCCCACCGGCGATCAAGTGAGGTGAAAAGGGAAATACTTGAGAAGACTTTGGGTTGATAAAGCGAGATTTTAATTGTCCCGTATATTCAAAGGCCAATTCTACAAGAGGTACGTTAATCGCATATTTAATTGTTTATTCCACTTAATTAAATATGTGAAATTAATTCAACATGCATGATGATAATTAGTTGTTGGAATTATTATTTGAATTAATTAGGATTAATTCATGCTAGTAATAATTGTATTTAAATTCGTATTTAAAATTCATCCCGAATAGATTCCGGGCACCCCTATTTTCCCAACAAAAATTTGTCCTTACTGCACGAAAACACAATTGGGTTATTCACCCGGCAAGCCTAATGATAAGTCAAGCAATGGGAAAAGGCAGTTGATGATTGACAGCGTGACAATGAACACATGAAGTGCATCATCTTGACATCTCTGTCTGAGGATTTGAGGCGCGTTCATGAAGACATTGTATCCACTGTTGAAATCTTGAAAAGCCTTGAAGAGATGTTTTCACATCAGAATCCCTTGACTAATCAGTTCACCAAACATGACTCGGTCAAGTTGGAAATGGTGGAAGGAACGCCCGTGAGGGAGCACGTTCTCGAGATAATGGCATACCTTAACAAGTTGGAAGTACTTGGTGCGGATTTTGATTGATTTCATATACCATTCTCTACCGAGAAGCTTTGAGTAGTTTCATCTGAACTGTCAGATGAATGAACGGACAAGTCGTTTGCCCAAGCTCTTGCAAGCTTTAGTTTCGGTGGAGGTGATAATGGAGCACCAGTCTAGTGCTATGGTGGCTAATGGTTCGTCTACCTCTTTTGGTCCCAAGGGAGGAAAAAAGAGGAAGAGAACCAAAGGCCGGATCCAAGAAAATCCAATTGTTGCGAAAGGCAAATGCAAAGGCTAGCATCAAAGGGGAAGTGTTTTAGTTGCGGTGAGAGAAGACAATGGAGGTCTGCCTGTTCCAAGCCTAAGAGGCTAGGAAAGTTAGGTAATTCACACACCCTAGTCGTCGAAACTTGTGAAGTGGCGTATGCTGTCTATTGGTGGATAGTAGATACGAGAGCTACTGATCACATTTGTTTCATGGGTTCAAGCTAACCTGACGACTTAACGGAAGTGGGATCTCCATCACATCGGGCAATGCTACGAGAGTGGCAGCTGAAGCAGTGGGAGAAGTGCGCCTATCTTTTGAAGATAGAGTTATGGTCTTGAGAGACGTTCTTCATGTTCCTAGTTTAGAAAGAACTCAACCTTCAGTTTCTAAACTGTTTTGAATAGATACTCAGTTTCTTTTAATAAGGATGTTATTGTTTCTTGAAACGATGAGTTTATCTGTTCTGGAACTTTAATGGATGATCTTTATACCATTATTTGGGCACACCACTCACAAAATTGAATCTAATAACACATCGATTATTTCGAGTAATAAAAGGAAGCATTCTTCGGACATGAACGAAACACTTTTATGGCATCTTAGATTAGGTCATATTAATCTAATGCGGATACAAAGGTTGGTGAAAAATGAATCCTTGGAGTCACTTCAAGTTGAGTCATTTCCAACTTGTGAATCCTGTTTAGAGGGTAAAATGACCTAGAGGGCATTTGGAGCCAAGGGGAATAGGGCCACCAAAGTGTTAGAACTCGTTCATACCGATATGTGTGGTTCAATGACGATCATAGCAAGAAGGGGTATGAGTAATTTGATGATTACTCGAGAAATGGATACATCTACCTTATGATGCATAGGGAAAGAAGTATCAAGTTTCTACGATTTGATCGTGGAGGCGAATACCTTAGCGATGAATTCTTGAACTACCTATCGGACGAAGGGATTGTATCCCTGTTGACCGCACCGGGAACCCCTCAATAGAACGGTATGGCGGAACGAAGGAAGCAGACTCTTTTAGAAATAGTCAGATCCATGATGAGTTATTCGGATTTACCCAAATCGTTTTGGATAACGCCTTGGAAACGACGGCTTACATTCTAAACTTGGTGCCATCCAAATCGGTTCCTAAAACCCTAATGGAATTGTGGATCGGGCGCGAGCCCAGTCTAAGACACTTGCGGATTTGGGGTTGTCCGGCATACGTGCTAGACAAGGAAGCCGGTAAGTTGGATCCATGTTCGGAATTAAGGTTGTTTATAGGATACCCTGCAGGAACGAAAGAGTGTATGTTCTATAGTCCCAAGGATCAAAAGACCGTGATTAGTTTGCACTTTAAATTCTTGGAGGAAGACTATATGAACAAAAGAAAGCCCAGAAGTGAGATTACCTTAGACGAGTTAAGAGGGCAAACTCCTATACCAAGTATACAAGATGATGTACCACACGTCACACCTTCACAATCGGAACCCCGTCGTAGTGGGAGGATTGCAAGGCAACCCGAGAGATTCATGGGAATTGGAGAATCTTCGGATTTGATTCCCGGCGATGAATCAGACCCATGGACGTACGATGAGGCAATCCAAGACAAAGACGCGGAGGCGTGGCAAACCGCAATGGAAACCGAGATGGGTTCGATGGATCATAATCAAGTGTGGAAGTTGGTCGATCCACCCAATGGGGTAGAACCCATTGGATGTAAGTGGGTGTACAAGAGGAAAAGAGGACCGGACGGAAGGGTAGAGACCTTCAAAGCAAGGCTTGTGGCCTGTGGCCTGTAGCTATACTTAAGTCCATCCGTATTCTCTTGTCGATCGCTGCACACTTAGATTACGAGATCTGGCAAATGGATGTCAAGACAGCTTTCCTTAACGGAAGTCTTGACGGGATCTATATGCAACAGCCCAAAGGTTTCATTGAAAAAGGCCAAGAGCACCTCGTATGCAAGCTTAAGAGATCCATTTATGGACTTAAGCAAGCATCGCGTACTTGGAACCAGTGTTTTGATCAAGTTATTAAGTCTTATGGGTTTGTGATCAAAACAAGTTCGAAAGTTGTGTGTATAAAAGGTGTGACGGAACTGCGGTGGTATTCTTAGTATTATACGTAGACGATATTCTGCTCATTGGAAACAATGTAAAGGTATTGTCAGACGTAAGGGTATGACTGTCAAAATAATTTGATATGAAGGACTTAGGGGAAGCCGGTCACATCCTTGGGATCAAGATCACTCGCGATCGCAAGAAGAGGATGTTGGGCTTATCGCAAGTTTCATACAAAGACACTGTTTTGAAGCGATACAACATGTAAGATTCCAAGAAAGGTTTTGTACCTTTTAGGCACGAAATCCATCTATCCAAAGAAATATGCCCTAAGACGCAAGTGGAGATAGATGACATGAAAGACGTTCCGTACGTTTTGGACGTAGGAAGTCTTATGTATGCAACGTTGTGTACGAGACCGGATATCTGCTTTGTCGTGGACATGATGGCAAGATATCAAAGTAACCCCGGGAAAGCACATTAGATTGCAATTAAATGCGTTCTTTAGTTTCTGAAAATAACTTGGTATGGAATGCTGATTTAACAGTCAGACGGTCTAATTCCCATGGGATACACAGACTCAAATTTCCAATCAGACATAGACTCCAGAATAACTACCTCGGGTAGTGTGTTTTGCATGGGAGAAGGAGCCATGACATGGAGAAGCGATTAGTCGCTGATTCGACCATGAAAACCGAATAAGTAACTGCTTATGAAGCAGCGAAAGAAGCGGTTTGGCTCAAGTACTTCTGAGTGGACTTGGACGTTGTTCCGAATTTGCCCGACAAGATAAACTGTCTTTTGTGACAATGTCGGAGCAGTTGCAAATTCAAGGGAACCGAGAGCCCACAAGGCCAGCAAACACATAGAAAGAAAATACCATCTTATACGAGAAATCGTTAAGAGAGGAGATATAGAGGTGGCAAAGATAGCGTCGGGTGACAACCTAGCGGATCCATTCACAAAGGGTCTGCCTCAGAGTACATTCGAGAGACATGTGGATGGAATGGGAGTCAAGACTATTGCCAATCTGCTTTAAGTATAAGTGGGAGGAATTATTAGGTTAGTGTAGGTTGACATGAGATGTCATGTAGAACTACTACACTAAGACATGCGTGATGTATACTAAAATCAGACTTTAAGTATAAGTGGGAGATTGTTGGAGTTATACGTGAAAGTATGCTTTTACTTTGTATAACTCGTGTATCAAACACTCATTTTATGAGAATAATTCTTTTATCGCATTTGCTTTAGTTATGATTGAATGTTGAATATCTAATGCAAACCGTTCAATATATGGTACATGTTACATTGTAGTTAATGTGGTGATACCCGATCACGGAAGACAACATTAACAGTTTCCTTGTAACTAAATGTACATTTTCACGACCTAGGTGGAATTGAACAATCCGCCGTGAAAGGTCGATGTGTAAGGCTCAGATTGGTCTGTCTTGACTAAGAGATTGCACTAGCACATTTAGTATGTGTTGAAGAGGACCTACAGCGAGGATAAATTCTTCTGTTCTGAAATGTGAAGAATTAGACCTCTGTGGTTGTTGATTTCTTAATCTCCGTCACTTAAATAGGACCGTGTGTGCTTAATGATTATTGCTTTGATTCATGTTGGGTGAGAATCATTGTGACTTCGAACTTTGTGTCTTGGGCAGTAATATTAATCATACGACGGTTGCTTAGATTTAATACGGAGAAACGCGTGCGAGTACGGCTCGTGTGATTAGTCCCCTTGGTGGGCTCAGAAGTTTTATCGTACCAAATCTTGCAAGTGAAGAATCAGTTTCTTCGGTACGGATAATAATGTTGAGCTGTCTTTACTCCAAGGTGAAATATATTAATTAATTTAGAGCTATTCAGAAGCTTAATTAATTAATGGACTTGATAAGCTTAAACGCGGGAAATAATAACCGGGAGCCCATATTATCGCAATATGGATTAAGATGGATAGTGCAATATTAATTTATTAGTGGTAATAATTAATATTAATGGATTGAATTATATTGGGGCTCAATATTGAAATTCAGAAGTCCATTAGGAGGTCCAATCTTAATTCTCCTTAAAGGCCCCTCAAGTAGCCCAATAATGATAAGGTGATTAAAATAAAAAGATATTATAATGCTGATTTTTCCTTTGTAATTTTCGAAAATTGTCAAATTAGGAGAGAAAAGATTTTGTTGATTTTCTTGGAAAGATATTATGGAAGATAAGTATTATTGGAATACAAGATTATCTCATATATTCAAGAAGATCCAAATCTTGGATTCTACTCTTAATGTTTTCGAGAATTACATGATTAAATAGGAGAGTGAGATTTTTGTGGAATATTTTATTATGGAGAAAAGAATATATGAGATATATTCAAGATTTCTTAGAGACTAAGAAAAGATTTTCTCCAGGCCCATAAAATATATCAAATTTTTGGCCATCTCTCTTATAAATAGGGGATGATTATTTCATCCCCAAGGACATAATTCCATGTGTTGGAAAAATCAAGAGCATAAATATTTTTCTTTTTCCTTAGTTATTTAAATTGTTCGATAGCATCTCCCACCGGTGATCGAATAAGGTGAAAGGGAATACTTGAGAAGGCTTTTGGGTTGATAAAGCGTGTACGTGTTAGTCCCGTTTATTCAAAGGCCAAGTTCTACGAAAGGTACGTTAATCACATATCATCTTGATTATTTCTGCTATAGATTATATGTGAATTGATTTAATATGCATGATGTTAAATTGGTTGTTGGAATTATTATTTGAATTAATTAGGATTAATTCATGCTAGTAATAATTGTATTTAAATTCATATTTAAATTTCATCCCGAATAGATTCCGGGCACCCCTAATTTTCCCAACACCATGTCCCAAATCGTTGAAGAGCAGTGAACTCCTCATCCATTGCTGCACGCCAATGGGGACTACTGAGAGCTTGTCGAACAGTGGAAGGTTCTATATCTTCGGGAAGTGGGTGTTTTGTAGCAGCAAAGAACTTCTTAGGCTTATGAATATCGTTGAGGCTGCGAGTGCGCATAGTGTGAGTGCGTATAAGAACCGGCTGAGGGGCAACGGGCTGAGGCGCCACATGCTGCTCTTGCATAGGCGGTAAAGGAGAAGGAGGTGGCGCTACAGGTGCGACACCGGGTGGAGTCGTCTCAGACATAATTGGTGGAACTGCTAGATTTCGTTGTGGTAGATCAGGAAGTATTGATAAGGTAAGGCGATGGGGAGCATCAGTGGCACAATCTGGTGGATGAAAAGACGCCCCAGGGAATGATGATTCATGAAATTGAACATGGGGAGAAGTATATATTCGGCCAGACTGAACATCATAACACTTGTAGGCATTTTGAGATGTCGAATATCCAATAAATAAGCAAGGTAGAGACGGAGGTGTGAGCTTATCTGGAAAATATGGTCGAAGCCATGGGAAACATAAGCACCCAAAAACACGCAACTTAGAATAGTTGGGGGAAGTGCCAAACAGTACTTGAAATGGGCTTCTCTTGGCAAGAAGTGAAGTAGGCATGCGATTTATTAAGTAGACAACTGTTTGAATCGCAAATGACCAATATGATGGAGGTAAAACTGCTTGATGAAGCAATGCACGACTGACCTCAAGTACATGACGGTTACGACGCTCAACCAAGCCATTTTGTTGAGGTGTGTGTGGAGCAGTAGTTAGCCAAGAAATACCACTCTGAACTAAATACGAACGCAAGGCAACAAACTCACCACCATTATCGGAATAAAGATTTTTAATAGAATGCCCAAATTGTTTTTCGACAAGCAAACGGAATTGAGGAAATATTGTGGCCACTTGTGACTTAGCATTCAACGGATATACCCAACAATAACGAGTAAATAAATCCACAAGCAATAGAAAATACTTCGAACCATCCAAAGAAGCAACAGGCGCGGGACCCCATACATCAGCATATAAAAAATGTAAAGGATGCATAACTTTAAAAGATGAAGAACGAAATGGCTGTTTATGAGATTTGCTCAGCTAGCAAGAAACACAATGAGTGCCCAAAATATGGGACTTGTTCACAACTGGTAAATGAAATCTGCTAATAATTAAAGAACTAGTTTCCATGGAAGGATGTCCAAAACGGGCATGCCACTGAGATTGAGACGCTCGAACCCCCATGGAAGCAATCACTTTATTCGACTCGACTGTAGAAGCAAGTGGAAAGAAACGATATACTCCATCTTGACATGATCCCTTAAGTAGTCGCGCCCCCGTGACTAGATCCTTAACAACATAATAAGATGGGAAAAATTCCATTGATACGTTATTGGCCTTAGTAAATTTACTGACGGATAGTAAATTTTGTTTAGCAGAAGGTACACACAAAACATCAGACAAAATGAACTTGCATGTAGGAAACTTAAATTCAGAAATACCAGTGTGGGAGATGGGAAGACCAGTGACGTCGGCTATATGCACCTCGTCAGTACCGTCATATTCAGAGTGAATAGACAAGTTGTTCAGATCCGAAGTAAGATTATGAGATGCCCCAGAGTCCACCAACCACAGACGAATAGGAGAATTATTTGTCGAGTTAGCATAATTGGCTACAAATGGAACTCGACAACATGATGGGGCTGTATGGCCTGGGATATCACAAAGTTGACAAACTATAGGATTACGACCATTATATGAAGTACCTGACTGAGGATTGCTTCGAGCAGGTTGATTGCCCCGACGGTGTGATTGATCTGATGAATTCGCACGGTTGATATTATTGCCAGAATTGGAACCGCGAGTTGAGTTGCCACGATTTGAGTTGCCACGATGAGAATAATTGCCACGGTTTGAGCCTCCTGCACCACAGGACTGAGTTTGAGCCGTATTAGCAGTTACGAGCAATTGACGTTGAGTAGCCTCCTGGTTCTTGAGCAATAAATCGTGCTAAAAAAGAAGATCATGCAGTTCTTCAAAGTGTAAGGGAGTCTCACGCGTGCGAATCGGGCCAACGATAGTTGCATATTCCAGGACAAGGCCGTTGATGACAAAGAGAGTGAGATCATCGGCGGACACCGGTTGATCAATTAAGGCGAGTTCATCCGCCTTTACCTTCACATAGTGAAGTTATTCTGTGATGGTGCGATCATTGATTTGAATGCGGTACAGGTCGCTCTTAAGTTGATTGATGCGAGAGCAAGATTTTCTGGCAAACAGACGATTGAGGATGCCCCAAGCCTCGGACGATGTACCGTCGGAGAAAACCATCGGGAGAACCGTGGATGAAAGAGAGCCAAATATTGCTGCCAATAGAAGTTGATCCTGACGGATCCAATGTGCAACATCTTTTGCGTTCGAACCATCAGAGAGAAGTGTCGGACAAACAGAAGTTCCATCGATAAATCCCAGAATATTGTGACCGCGAAGCAAGACTACAAGGTGGGCTCTCCATGACGAATAGTTGGAGTGATCAAGCTTGATCGGCAGATGATGATGTGTCGTGATCGGGACGATCGGGGGGCGAGTGGAAGGTGCTGCGACACTAGAGGTTTGAGGAGAGGTTGGAGTGGTCGTCGACATTAGGAAGATGATGATGCAGCGGAAAAATGGATTTGGATAGGTCTTAGATCAAAACTCCTCTAGATACCATATAGAGAAATGATTTTTGTATTTGATAGATCAAAATATCATCGGATTTACAGTATTAATAGGGAGATGTAATCCTAACAGAAATCTATAATATCTCCCAAGTTTCAAATTCAAATGATATGTACAAGATAAGATCGGAAGACTAAGACTATGTCTTTATACATACTACTCTATTGTTGTTACCAAAATGGCAAGTCGCCGAATTGGGTGCATGTTTAATGATCATTTTATCCCTTATTGATCCAAATAATATTCTTGGGAGGTTGCACGACTCCTCTATATATTAAAATTTCAGATTTTACTCAACTGAGGTTTCTTGCATGGTACTACCTAGGTAAAGTTGGGGCCGGGTTTTATTGCGTGTAGTCATGGTTGCAGCTCTATTGTGCTTTATGTGGGCTATAATTACTCCCTTGATGCTCCTTTCACTATTGGTTAAAAGAGAGGCTCATTTCACCATTGATTAAAAGTACATTGTCACATGTTATATATCCTATAAGCTCATTTCGTTCTTATCCCTTTCATTCTCACCATTCAAAATGAGGTTTAGTTCTCTGGTAGCCATCAACGATTTTATATAACCGTTGCTATTATTAATTGATCTAATGGTGCTTTGGTGACAGCCCCACCACCATTGAAGTTACCCATCACTAGGGGCGGAGGACACTAGGTACGGGGGCATTTGGCCCCCTGGAATTTTATAAAATTTTAGTATATATATTATATTTCCCTCCATGTTCTTGCATTAATTTTTGTTCAAGTGGTTTTGAAGTCTAGGGAAGTCTTCTAACTTGATTAATAACCCGGGATCGAGTCCGGAAACACCATAAATTATTTATAATACATATATAATGTAATACATTATTATTTCTTCTTTTTTATTTCCAAAAGCTACATTATTATTACATTTATGATTGTATAGTCGTTGGAATTACAAAATTTCGTTGTACTAGGTTTTTATTTTAAAATGTCAATATAGTTAATTTTTTTTATCATTTTTAGAATTTTGCAACTATTACTCTTTAGTAGAACAATTAATAGTGAAACAACTCTTGAACAACTAATATTCCCTTCGTCTCAATTTTGTTTTCCCATTTGATTTTTTTTAAATTTTAATGTGAGATTTGATTTGTAATATTTAAATGAATAAAATAATTTTTTGATGATGACATATTATTCAATTTAAGTATATGATACAAAATGAAGATGCCTTTCTATATATTATTAGTAAAATAAAATGTAAATTAGAAGTGTATGAAGGGATGTGAATTGTGGATTGGAAAAATAAACGAGGGAGTATCATTTAGTGAAAAACAACTAATATATTTTAAAATTAATACTACCTTTTAGTAAAAATAACTAATATTTTTTATTGAAACAACTAATATTTTTAAAGAAAATTTTCCTGTGAACTTTGTTTATGCAATACTTTGTCTTTTTTTTTACGTAATTGGGCCCCCTTGGTCGAAAATCCTGGCTCCGTCACTGTCCATCACCTATGGGATAGTTGCTTATGCTGAGGAATTTGCTATTCAACATAGTAATCATCCTGGGGAAAATCAAGTTTGGGATCATAATTTTATTGGAAGGATTCCTAATGATTAAATTTCCGACTTGTTGATGGTATTTAATTTTTTGTTTGATTTTATTTTCTTATTTTTCTTCACCATGTACAATGATTATCTCTAAATTTATTTACTAGGTACAATGATTATCTCTAAATTTATTTATTATTTTGTTTAGGTGACAGACTATTTGGGTATGAATGATTTTCGTGATCTCGTTGATAGGATTGTTGCGATAGCAGCATAGCAGCTGAAACAATTACCACTAGTAATACTATTAGGAATCGCTTTAATACGGGAGATTTGTTGCTTTGTGTTTAATGAGTAATAATTTGCACTTAAGCGTATCATTTAGACTCTTTCCACTGCTATTTTTCTTTATGTACATTGAATCCCATCATCAAATGTTCAATGAATCCCAACTTTGATGCGGGAGATTAGTTGTTCTGTGTTTAATGTGTAATAATTTGTATTAAGTGTATCTTTGACTCTTTCCGTGTAATAATTCGTACTAAGTGTATCTTTCACTCTTTCCGAGTAAATATATATATTTTGTACAAAATTCAAATGATATTGTGTAATTAAGTTTGTAATAGGTTGTTTACTAATATAAATAGTGTTGATAGTAGATTGTGTAAATAGGGTTAATGCGCACCAAATCTGGAGGGGAGGGGTACATACTTTTTGCCTTTCTTACCAGCTGAAATTTAGAGGATATTTATTTTTGTTTCCAGCTTCAATTTTCAGCATTTTCCATGCGGTTTAAAAGATTGCATTGGTTTTTATCTGTGTTCATAAATTGACATTTGCTTCAATTTTTACCCTGGTTCCTTTGATTCAATAAAATATTTTCAAAATTCATAGACCATTCATGGGCATCTACCAAATTTTTATGATATGAATGTGAAATTGTTTGAGTGCCTTTATTGTCTTGTTAAAAAAGGACAACTATTAATATAAGAGTTACAAAGACAATTATTATTTTCTGATTTAGGCTTTTTATCCTAAAATAGAAATAAAGGTAATGTTTTGTCAATTTATCTTTTCAAGATAGGCTATAGTTACTTCGTGATGCTCCTTTCACCATTATTTAAAAGAAAAACTAATTTCACCATTGGTTATAAGAAAGTACACTGTCACATGTTATATATCCTAATTTGTTATATATAGGCCCATTTCGTTCTCATACATTTCACTATCACAATTCAAAATGAACGACACTCGTGAGGTTCAGTTCTCTGGTAGCCATCAATGATTTCATATAACCGTTGATATTATTAATTGATTCAATGGTGCTCTGGTGGCAGTCCCACCACCATTGAAGTTACCCATCACCTGTGAGATATTTGCATATATTGAGGAATTTGTTATTCAACATAATAATCATCCTGGGGAAAATCAAGTTTTGGATAAGAATTTTATTGGAAGGATTCCTAATGACAAAAATTGCCGACTTGTTGACAGTATTTAATTTTTTGTTTGATTTTATTTTCTTATTTTTCTTCACTACGTACAATGATTATCTCTAAATTTATTTACTATGTACAATGATTACCTCTAAATTTATTTATTATTTTGTTTATGCGGCAGACTATTTGGGTATGACTGATCTTCGTGTTCTCGTTGTTAATAGAATTGTTGCTATAGCTGCTGAAACAATTAACGCTGGTAATACTATTATGAGTCGCTTTAATGCGGGAGATTAGTTGCTTTGTGTTTATTGAATAATAATTTGTACTTAAGTGTATCTTTTAGACACTTTCCACTGCTATTTTTTTTATGATCAATGAATCCCATCATCAAATGTTCAATGAACCGCAGCTTTGATGCGGGACATTAGTTGTTAAGTGTTTAATGTGTAATAATTCGTACTAAGTGTATCTTTGACTCTTTCCTGGTAAATTTATTTTTTTAGTACAAATTTCAAATGATATTATGTAAATAGGTTTGATAGTAGAATGTTTACTAATTTAAATATGGTTGATAGTAGATTGTGTAAACAAGGTTGAAATACACCAAATCTGGAGGGGAGGGGTACATACTTTTTGCCTTTCTTACTAGCTGAAACTTTAGAAGATATCTGTTTTTGTTTACAGCTTCAATTTTCATCATTTCCAATGCGGTTAAAAAGATTGCATTGGTTTTTATCTGTGTTTATAAATTTACATTAGCTTCAATTTTTACCTTGGTTCCTTTGATTCAATAAAATATTTTAATGGGCATCTACCGAAATTTAATGATATAAATGCGGAATTGTTTGAGTGCCTTTATTGTGTTGTTAAAAAAAAGGACAACTATTAATGTAATAGTTACAAGGACAATTATTATTTTCTATTTTAAGCTTTTTATCCTAAAATGGAAATAAAGGCAATGTTTTGTCAATTTATCTTTTCAAGATAGGCTATAGTTGCTCCCGTGATGCTCCTTTCACCATTGTTTAAAAGAAAGGCTCCTTTCACCATTGGTTAAAAGAAAGTACATTGTCACATATTATATATCCTATTTTGTTATATATAAGCCCATTTCGTTCTCATTCATTCATTCACACCATTCAAAATGAACGACACTCGTGAGGTTCAGCTCTCTGGTAGCCATCAACGATTTCATATAGCCGTTGCTATTATTAATTGATTCAATGGTGCTCTTGTGGCAGCCCCACCACCATTGAAGTTACCCATCACCCGTGGGATATTTGCATATCTTGAGGAGTTTGCTATTCAACGTAATAATCATCCTGGGGAAAATCAAGTTTGGGATCAAAATTTTACTGGAAGGATTCCTAATGACAATATTGCCGACTTGTTGACGGTATTTAATTTTTAATTGATTTTATTTTCTTATTTTTCTTCACTATGTTCAATGATTATCTCTAAATTTATTTACTATATACAAAGATTATCTCTAAATTTATTTATTATTGTGTTTATTTGGCAGATTGTTTGGGTATCAATGATCTTCGTGATCTCGTTGTTGATAGGATTGTTGCGATATCTGTTGAAACAATTACTGTTGGTAATACTATTAGGAGTCGCTTTAATGCGGGAGATTAGTTGGTTTGTGTTTAATGAGTAATAATTTATACTTAAGAGTATCTTTTAGACACTTTCCACTGCTATTTTCCTTTATGTTCAATGAATCCCATCATCAAATGTTCAATGAATCCCAACATTGATGCGGGAGATTAGGTGTTCTGTGTTTAATTTGTAATAATTCGTAATAATTCATACTAAGTGTATCATTGAATCTTTCCGTTTAATAATTCGTACTAAGTGTATCTTTGACTCTTTCCGGGTAAATATATATATTTTGTACAAATTTCAAATGATATTTGTGTAAATAGGTTTGATAGTAGATTGTTTACTAATATAAATAGTGTTGATAGTAGATTGTGTAAATATGGTTTATACATACCAAATAGGGAGGGGAGGGACACATACTTTCTGCCTTTCTTACTAGCTGAAATTTAGAGGATATTTATTTTTGTTTCCAGCTTCAATTTTCAGCATTTCCCATGCGGTTTAAAAGATTGCATTGGTTTTTATCTGTGTTCATAAATTGACATTTGCTTCAATTTTTACCTTGGTTCCTTTGATTCAATAAAATATTTTCAAAAGTCATAGATCATTCTTGGGCATCTACCGAAGTTTTATGATATGAATGTGGAATTGTTTGAGTGCCTTTATTGTCTTGTTAAAAAAAGGACAACTATTAATGTAATATTTACAAAAAATATTATTATTTTCTATTTTAGGCTTTTTATCCTAAAATGAAAATAAAGGTTATGTTTTGTCAATTTATCTTTTCAAGAAAGGCTATAGTTACTCAGTGATGCTCCTTTTACCATTGTTTAAAAGATAGTCTCCTTTCACTATTGGTTAAAAGAAAGTACATTGTCACATGTTATATATCCTTATTTGTTCCATTTCGTTCTCAAACATTTCATTCTCACAATTCAAAATGAACGACACTCGTGAGGTTCAGTTCTCTGGTAGCCATCAACGATTTCATATAGCCGTTGATATTATTAATTGATTTAATGGTGCTCTAGTGACAGCCCCACCACCATTGAAGTTACCCATCACCCGTGGGATATTTGCATATGTTGAGGAATTTGCTATTCAACATAATAATCATCCTGGGGAAAATCAAGTTTGGGATAAGAATTTTATTGGAAGGAATCCTAATGATAAAATTGCCGACTTGTTGACGGTATTTAATTTTTTGTTTGATTTTATTTTCTTATTTTTCTTCACTATGTACAATGATTATCTCTAAATTTATTTACTATGTACAATGATTATCTCTAAATTTATTTATTATTTTATTTAGGCGGCATACTATTTGGGTATCACTGATCTTCGTGATCTCGTTATTGATAGGATTGTTGTGATAGCTGCCGAAAAAATTACCGCTGGTAATACTATTAGGAGTCGCTTTAATGCGGGAGATTATTTGCTTTGTGTTTGATGAGTAATAATTTGTATTTAAGTGTATCTTTTAAACTCTTTTCACTACTATTTTTCTTTATGTTCAATGAATCCCATCATTAAATGTTCAATGAATCGCAACTTTGATGCGGGAGATTAGTTGTTCTGTGTTTAATGTGTAATAATTCGTACTAAGTGTATCTTTGACTCTTTCCGGGTAAATTTATATATTTAGTACAAATTTCAAATGATATTGTGTAAATAAGTTTTATAATAGAATGTTTACTAATTTAAATAGGGTTGATTAAAAGAAAAAGTACATTTTCGCATGTTATATATCCTATTTTGGTATATATAAGTCCATTTTGTTCTCATAGATTTCATTCTCACCATTCAAAATGAACGAAACTCGTGAGATTTAGTTCTTTGGTAGCCATCAACGATCATATAGTCGTTGCTATTATTAATTGATTCAATGGTGCTCTGGTGACAACCCCACCACCATTGAAGTTACCCATCACCCGTGAGTATTTGCATATGTTGAGGAATTTGCTATTTAACATAATAATCATTCTGGGGAAAATCAAGTTTGTGATAAGAATTTTTTTGTAAGGATTCCTAATGACAAAATTACCGACTTGTTGACGGTATTTAATTTTTTATTTTTATTTTTCTTCACTATGTAAAATGATTATCTCTAAATTTATTTACTATGTACAATGATTATCTCTAAATTTATTTATTATTTTGTTTAGGCGGCAGACTCTTTGGGTATGAATGATCTTCGTGATCTTGTTGTTGATAGGATTGTTGCGATACTGCTGAAACAATTACTGCTGGTAATACTATTAGGAGTCGTTTTAACGTGGGAGATTAGTTGCTTTGTGTTTAATAAGTAATAATTTGTACTTAAGTGTATCTTTTAGACTCTTTCCACTACTATTTTTCTTTATGTTCAATGAATCCCATCATCAAATGTACCATAAATCCCAACTTTGATGCGGGAGATTAGTTGTTTTATGTTTAATGTGTAATAATTCGTACTAATTGTATCTTTGACTCTTTCCGTGTAATAATTCGTACTAAGTGTATCTTTGATTCTTTCCAGCTAAATTTACATATTTAGTACAAATTCAAATGATATTGTGTAAATATGTTTGATAGTAGATTGTTTACTAATTTAAATAGAGTTGATAGTAGATTGTGTGTATAGGGTTGATACGCACCAAATCTTGAGGGGAGGGGTACATAGTTTTGTCTTTCTTACTAGCTGAAACTTTAGAGGATATCTGTTTTTTTTTCCAGCTTCAATTTTCAGCATTATCTATCCGGTTTACAAGATTGTGTTGGTTTTTATCTGTGTTCTTAAATTTATATTTGTTTCAATTTTTACCTTGGTTCCTTTGATTCAATAAAATATTTTCAAAAGCCATAGATCATTCATGGGCATCTACCGAAATTTAATGATATGAATGTGGATTTTTTTGATTGTCTTTATTGTCTTGTTAAAAAAAGGCAAATATTAATGTAATAGTTACAAGGACAATTATTATTTTCTATTTTAGGTTTTTTTTATCCTAAAATGAAAATAAAGGTATTGTTTTATCAATTTATCCTTTTAAGATAGACTATAGTTACTCCCGTGATGCTTCTTTCACCATTATGTAAAAGAAAGACTCCTTTCACCATTGGTTAAAAGAAAATACATTTTCACATGTTATATATCCTATTTTGTTATATATAAGCTCATTTCGTTCTCATAGATTTAATTCTCACCATTCAAAATGAATGACACTCGTGAGGTTCAGTTCTTTGGTAGCCAGCCATCAACGATTCCATATAGCCGTTGCTATTATTAATTGATTCAATGGTGCTCCACCATTGAAGTTACCCATCACCCGTGAGTATTTGCATATGTTGAGGAATTTGCTATTCAACATAATAATCATCCTGGGGAAAATTAAGTTTGGGATAAGAAATTTTTAGTATGGATTCCTAATGACAAATTTGTCGACTTGTTGACGGTATTTAATTTTTTGTTTGATTTTATTTTCTTATATCTCTTCACTATGAACAATGATTATCTCTAAATTTATTTACTGTACAATGATTATCTCTAAATTTATTTATTATTTTGTTTAGACGGCAGACTCTTTGGGTATGAATGATCTTCGTGATCTCGTGGTTGATAGGATTGTTGCGATAGCTACCGCTGGTAATATTATTAGTAGTCACTTAGTTGCTTTGTGTTTACTGAGTAATAATTTGTATTTACGTGAATCTTTTAGACTCTTTTCACTGTTTTTTTTTTTTTATGTTCAATGAATCACCATTGGTTAAAAGGAAGTACATTATCACATGTTATATATCCTATTTTATTATATATAAGCCCATTTCATTTTCAACATTCAAAATGAACGACACTCGTTAGGTTCAGTTCTCTGGTAGCCATCAACAATTTCATATAGCCGTTGCTATTATTAATCGATTCAATGGTCCTTTGGTGGTAGCCCCACCACCATTGAAATTATCCATCACTCATGAGATATTTGTATATGTTGAAGAATTTGCTATTCAAAAAGTATTTAAAATATATATTTAAAATAGGCTCGTGCATAGCACGGGCAACACACTACTAACAATAATTGGAGCAACCCTGACATTTTTCAAACGTAACCTATATCATAATTTTGCACAGCAATTAATAAGTGTAGATAGGTGGTTTATAGGCTTTGAAGGAAGTTCACCTGACTCCATTTGCTTTAGGTTCGAGTCATCATGTTGTGATCGTGTAATCTGCACTTTTCTTTTTTCATTTTTTTTCCTGCAGCTCTCATTATATAATGAAATTAATTTCATTTGTGAATTAAAATTAATAATCATATATAATTATGTGCAATAGAAATTAAGAGTAGTAGCGTGGGGGACAGGGTTGAGAAATTGGTGGGAATGAGGATGATGATAATAGAGGATGGAGCTTCGCAACCGAAAATAACTACCACAGTACAAAACCCACTACTATATTAAGATTATGAAAATATTGGGTGTGATCGATTAAATTAAAAAAAGAAGAAGATAAAATTATAATAAAATTATAATAAAATGTAATAATGTTTTTAAAGAAAAGTGATAAGTCACTTTTCACAAAAATATTATTACTTTTTTAAAAGTGACCACTTTTTAATTAATACTAGAACACTTTAATTTAAAAGTGGATCAAATAGTATTGGTACGGTCTCACACAAGACTTACTCTAAGATTATATATATAAATATTGCACACTTTTCTCATTTGAATTAATTAAAGTTCTTTATTTTATTCTTATTTTTTCACTTTTAAAATTCACCTTACAACATCCACACATTTATACATTTAATTAAGGCTATACACATTTAATCTAACCAATTTTTTTTTACTTTATACATAATCTTTTACGAAATTAACTCCAAAGTTCTACTCATTATACATTTTTTTTCAAATAGTGTTCATTTTAGGATTAAAAAAAAGTTATTAACATAGAGTATCTATTTCATTAAAGGAGTTGATTATCCTAATCATAAAAAAATCTTGAAAATGTCGTAATATTTGAACAAAATTCCAAAAGACGAGATTGAGTTATCAATTTATCTTCAATCTTATGTGGAATCAAAATAAATCTAAAATTAATGCAAAATCCCAATGAAATTGATCAAGAGCAAGTAACCAAAATAATGTGTATAAAGTATATAAAAGTGAGTTTCTAGAGCAGTGGTACTAACTTGTTTAAGTGTCTTAAAAAATACTATATTACTCCCTCCGATTCAAAATGTTTGATGTTTTATGATTTGTTGTGAGAATTAAGAAGTGGTATATAGTGACTATTATACCCTTATGATATATTGATTGAAAAAGAGATTTATGGAAGGTCAAGTAGTTTATTTATGGTGTAACATTATTAAAAGGTAAGAAAAAAATATGAGTGATATTTTAGGGGGATTTAAATAGGGGCATAATAGGAAAATAAAGTGCAAAATACCCTAAAACATCAAATATTTTGAAACAAAAAAAACACCCTAAAACATCAAACATTTTGAATCGGAGGGAGTATTATTTTGTCTAACCTATGAATCAACATTACTTGTTTAAATATCTTAAATATATATATATTATTATTTTTATCTAACCTATGAATCCACATACAACACCTAATCAAATTTCATAAAAAAAATCATCTAAATTGTCTTTATTATAAACTAAACTGTATTTTACAAATATGAAAATAAAAGTAAAAAACGTTATAAGAAATAGATTGCATATCTATGTTGGACAGAGATGGCAATTGAGGCGAATAGATTATCCATGAATGAAAAAAGATTTTAAATCAAATTCAGTTATTAATTTAAACATATAGAATATAATGGACTCAATTTTTTTTGCATATGTGTATTAGTAGATGACATGTTACCAATAGTTGAACAATAGAACCATAATGAAATGGCTCCCAAAAAAAGATTAAACCTGGGTAAAGTTTATTAGAAATATACTCTTTTAAATCATAATAAGATTTGAGAAAGTAATGCAAGTAGCATTGTTAACTGTAAAAGAGATTTGAGTGGGAATTTAATTAATCTAAAGAAAAAGACACCATATTGAGTAAAATAAATCGTAACTTTTGGAAGAATGTAAAACAGCTGAAGGCCAACTGCAATCTGATCCTTTTTTTCTTTTCTTTTTTCCAAAACACAACTTATTCAATAATATAGAGGCCTTATGAATCGTGTTATAAAGAGAAGTGGTGGTGGGGATGGATAAGGGCCACTAACTTCCAAATTATAGGAAATGAGGGAAGTGAGTAAAATTGAAATATGGAAGAGAATGGATGAGACTTAAAAGAATAATTTTAAAATTTGTGAGAATAATCGAAAGCAAAGAAAAAATAACTGTTTCGGATGAGATGGAATTAATAAAAGCAATTCAAAATTAGAAGAAAACAAAATTTTGAATTGGTAGAATTGTATTATTAAGTCACATACGATGGAGAGGATTCACATATAGAAGTGATCAGCGGGGTTGAAGGAATTTTTTAAATTATTAATCTAAATTAACACAAAAATTTGCATTAATTATAAAAAATTAAGTTTACTAATTTAAATTAAGATAAAAATTTGTGAGAAATCATTAAAATTTTAAATTATTAATTATTTAAATTAAAAAATAAAGATTTGTGTGAAACCGTCCATTTCCGTGGTTTTGTATATGCTTCATAATACTCATATTTTATAATTAATATGTTATTCGGATTTGTAAACACAATTTAGTTATTTATAATTTTTTTTAAATATCCTAACTTTAGTAATGTACATTGTCATACTATAAGTTAAAAAGCAATATCAGTTCGAACTGGAACTGCACCTAAATTTATTGGAAGAATCGCTAAAACATAAGTTTGTAATCAATTGATACAACAAATTCAGAAAACATGAATATCAACAGAAAGTTAGAACAACGTCCATTTGAAACATTGTGAGAAAAGCATTGTCCGAATTGTGTATCAATTCTGAAACCTGTACAATTTTAAAATTAAAGTAATCCCATAAAATCCATTGAATTTGTTCTTGCAAGAAAAATTTAGAACTATAATTTTCTCGTGTGAACTTTTCTTCTCTACCAAAAACCACTAATCTTCCATCTGAAATAAAAGGTTACACCGTTGATATAAGTCCATCCAAGGTCCAAAAGTCAAGGACCTTACTGAATCTCAACAACGCAAATAAATTTGAAAATAGTCACCACCTCCCAATTATGCTTGTTGGGGAAATTCTTTGAAATGGAAGCACTAAGCTAATAACTTTTAGCTTCAAAATTAGTAAAATAAGAAACTTTTAATTCTAATTGTGAAGTGTCATATGTGAAGTATGAAGTCTACTGAGCTTAATTCAATAAGGAGCTATGTTGATGAAGTGTTAGCCGTGGGAGTTAGTCTATTTGGGGTATCAGTAGAGTTATATCAGATGAGGTTGATCAGATGAGGTCTAACAGTGGAGTCCCATCAGAGGATGTCTAGACCGGAAGTCATCTGATGTTAAGTGACCAAGTCAGCTGAGGTCAAGTCATCTGATATAAAGTACAAAGACGCGAAACACCAAGTTGAAGCTAACTGAAGGCGGTTCTAACTGAATCAACTGAAGCGGTTATTGGAGTTTGATAGCCAGCTGGATAACTACTTTACTTATGAGGTAGTTACAACTGAATCGAGTCTAGATTCTTCTCAATCTCTGTATATAAATAAGTGCTTCCAACTGAGGGAAGTAACTAAGAACTTGAGATCATCTTTAAGAGCAAACACTGTGAGATTGAGTGTTCTGTAACTTGTAACTTCCGTTTTTCTTTCTTAGTGAAAAGTCTATCCTCTCGGATCCCGTGGACGTAGGAGTATTCATCTCCGAACCACGTAAAATTCTGGTGTTCTTGTGTGATTTTCAATTCCGTTCTTATTGCATTTGATTCCGATTCCCGGAAACAAGTTTTCTTGTGAATCTGAAATCGTGATTAACAAGTGGCGCCGTCTGTGGGAAGCAATCATGGCTGCAACTAAGTTCGATATTGAGAAGTTCACGGGGAAGAACGATTTCAGCTTATGGAAGATCAAGATGAAGGCACTCCTGGTACACAATGGGTTGTACGAAGCCTTGTTGCCACCGGCTCAGGTGGCTTCTGGATCTAATCCGGCGAAGGTGGAGGAGAACAAGAGGAAGGCGCATAGTGCCCTTATCTTGTGTCTTGGGGACAAGCCATTGAGGGAAGTATCGAAGGAGGAAACCGCTCTTGGGATCTGGAATAAGCTGGAGCAGTTATACCAGACCAAGTCTGTTACGAACAAGTTATACATGAAACAGAAGCTTCAAGTCTTCAAAATGAGTGAAGATAAGAATCTTGGTGATCAGTTGGACGAGTTCAACAGATTGGTGGATGATCTGGAGAGTTTGGATGTTACAATTGATGATGAAGACAAGTCATTAATGTTGTTAAATTCTCTACCTAAGTCTCTGGAAAATTTCAAAGATGCCTTGTTGTTTGGAAGACAAGATCAGGTGATGTTTGATGATGTTCAAACTGCCCTGAAAACCAAGTTTCTACAGATCCAAGCTGATGGGAAGAAGCCTGCTGAAGGATTGAATGTGCAATCCAAGAAGAAGAAGGGGTTTCAGTCCAAGAAGAAGGATGGTGGAAAAGGGAATAAGGGTGGGAAGAAATCTGATTTTGTTGAGAAGAGGAAGTGTTTCACTTGCCATAAGGAAGGTCATCTGAGAAAGAATTGCCCTGAAAGAAAGAAGAAAGACAATCAAGGTGATCAAGATGGAGATGCAGCTGTTGTGGAGGTTGAAGGATATGATAGTGCAGAGGTCTTGATGGTTAGTCATGAGAGGCTAAGTCAAGAGTGGGTCCTGGACTCTGGGTGTACTTTTCATATGTGTCCACATGAAGACTGGTTCCTGGATCTTGAGAAAACTGATGGAGGTCTTGTTCTTTTGGGTAATGATGAGAGCTGTAGAGTGCAAGGATCTGGTTCTATCAAGATCAAGATGTTTGATGGGGTTGATATGATCTTATCTGATGTCAGGTTTGTTCCTGAGTTGAAGAGAAATCTTGTTTCTCTTGGTACATTGAATTCTAAGGGCTTTGAATTCAAGACAGACAAGGGAAGTCTGTCAATAACCAAATCTGGAAGGATTGTCATGAAGGGGGCTATCAAGAATGGTTTGTATACTTTGATTGGAAGAACTGTTACAGGGTCAGCTGATGTTACCATGGGGTCTTCTGAGGTCAACTTGTGGCACAAGAGATTGGCACATGTTGGTGAGAAGGACCTGATGGAGTTATCCAAGAAGGGAGCAATCCCTGGGAAGAGGATATGTAAGCTGGAATTCTGTGAGAGGTGTGTTCTTGGGAAATCAAAGAAGCAAGCATACCAGAAGGGGAAGCATACCACCAAGGAGGTTATGGATTATATACATTCTGATGTATGGGGCCCAGCAAGGGTATCCACTCATGGTGGAGGCAGGTATTTCCTTACCCTTATTGATGATTATTCCAGAAAAGTTTGGGTTTACATTCTTAAACAGAAGAGTGATGCCTTCTCTAAGTTCAAAGAATGGTTGATTGAACTTGAGAATAAGAGAGGCAGGACTATCAAGCACTTAAGGACTGATAATGGGCTTGAATTCCTATCAGAGGAGTTTCAACAATTCTGTAGGGAGAAGGGTATTACTAGGCATAAAACTGTTCCTTCAAACCCCCAACAGAATGGTCTAGCAGAGAGGATGAATAGAACTATTCTGGAAAGGGTTAGGTGTATGTTATCTGATGCTCATTTACCTAAGAGTTTTTGGGGGGAAGCTGTTAACACATCTGTGTATCTCATTAATAAAGTGCCATCATCTGCTATTGAGTTTAAAACCCCAGATGAGGTTTGGTATGGAAAGATATCAGATTACTCAAAGTTGAAAGTTTTTGGGTGCCTAGCTTATGTTCATGTGAGGCAAGACAAACTTGAACCTAGAGCTTTAAAATGTGTATTCATTGGGTATCCCAAAGGTGTTAAGGGGTATAAGTTGTGGTGTCTGGAGCCTGGAAACCAGAAGTGTATTACCAGTAGAGATGTAGTGTTCAATGAATCATCAGATGAGGATAGTGCACCAGTAGAGGAGGAAGAAGGAGTGCCAGAAGCAGACTTGAGAAATTATAGTTTGACAAGAGACAGATCCAGAAGACAAATACATCCTCCAGTAAGGTTTGGCCGTGTGGATCTGGTCTCCTATGCACTTGTTACAGCAGAAGCCATAGAGTACCAGGAGCCTAAAAGCTACAGGGAAGCCCTTGAGTGTGATGATAGGGAGTCATGGGTGACAGCCATGACAGAAGAGATGGAGTCTCTTAAGAAGAATCAAACTTGGATTCTTGTTGATAAGCCACCTAGGCAGAAGCTAATCAGTTGTAAATGGCTGTTTAAAAGGAAGCTTGAATCTGGTTTGAAAGATCAGGTGAGGTTTAAAGCCAGGCTAGTTGCCAGAGGATTCACTCAGAGGGAAGGAATTGATTACAATGAGGTTTTCTCACCTGTTGTTAAGCATTGTTCAATCAGGCTACTTCTCAGTAGAGTTGTCCAAGAGGATCTGGAGCTACAACAACTTGATGTAAAGACAGCTTTTCTGCATGGTGATCTTATTGAGGATCTGTACATGCACCAGCCAGAAGGGTTTGTTGAACCAGGGAGTGAAGGGAAAGTGTGCCTGCTCAAGAAATCATTGTATGGCCTCAAGCAAAGTCCAAGGCAGTGGCACAAGAAGTTCAATGAAGTTATGCTATCCATTGGTTTTGTAAGAAGCAAGTATGACACTTGTGTATACCTTGAAAGGCAAGGTAGTGATGTGATAGCCTATCTTCTGATTTATGTAGATGACATGCTTATTGCCAGTAAAAGCCTTCTGAAGATTCAGAGTATCAAAAGGAAGCTAAGTGCTAGATTTGATATGAAGGACTTGGGAAATGCTAAGAGGATTCTTGGAATGGATATTCTTAGGGACAGAAAAGGTGGAAGACTATTCTTATCCCAGAAGAGTTACATTGAGAAGGTCCTGAAGAGGTTTAACATGCATGAGAGTAGAGCTGTGTCAACTCCTCTGGGACAACAGTTCAAATTATCTAAGGAAATGGAACCAAAGTCTGATGAAGAGAAGAAGACTATGATGAAAGTACCTTATGCAAGTGGGGTTGGAAGCCTGATGTATGCTCTGGTCTGTAGCAGACCAGATTTAGCTTATTCATTGAGTATGGTGAGCAGATACATGGCTAATCCTGGAAGATTACATTGGGAAGCTTTGAAATGGATCTTCAGATACCTAAAAGGGTCATCTGATCTGGGATTGATGTTTGAGAGGATGACTGACCAGAAGAGTCCACTGGAAGGTTTTGTAGATTCTGATTTTGCTGCTAATCTGGATACCAGAAGATCTTTAACAGGGTATATCTTTACACTTTACAATACTGCTGTGAGCTGGAGATCTGTTCTGCAGAGTGGAGTTGCTTTATCTACTACAGAAGCAGAGTTTGTTGCAGTGTCAGAGGCTGTTAAGGAGGCTTTGTGGTTGAAAGGCATAATCAAGGATTTTGGCATAAACCAAAGGGCTGTGGTTGTTCATTGTGATAATCAGAGTGCAGTACATCTGGTTAAACATCAAGTGTTCCATGAGAGATCAAAGCACATTGATGTAAGGTTGCATTTTGTGAGGGAAATCATTGATAAAGGAGTGGTTCTCATCCAGAAGATATCTACAGATGACAATGCTGCAGATATGTGTACAAAGTCTTTACCAGGTACTAAATTCAAGTTTTGTGTTGAATTGGTAAAGATGAGTGTATGGGATGTTCCTTAGGCCCAAGCTGGAGCATGGAGGAGAGGAGGAGAGGATTGATACTTCTCATCTGAGGTGGAGAATTGTGAAGTGTCATATGTGAAGTATGAAGTCTACTGAGCTTAATTCAATAAGGAGCTATGTTGATGAAGTGTTAGCCGTGGGAGTTAGTCTATTTGGGGTATCAGTAGAGTTATATCAGATGAGGTTGATCAGATGAGGTCTAACAGTGGAGTCCCATCAGAGGATGTCTAGACCGGAAGTCATCTGATGTTAAGTGACCAAGTCAGCTGAGGTCAAGTCATCTGATATAAAGTACAAAGACGCGAAACACCAAGTTGAAGCTAACTGAAGGCGGTTCTAACTGAATCAACTGAAGCGGTTATTGGAGTTTGTTAGCCAGCTGGATAACTACTTTACTTATGAGGTAGTTACAACTGAATCGAGTCTAGATTCTTCTCAATCTCTGTATATAAATAAGTGCTTCCAACTGAGGGAAGTAACTAAGAACTTGAGATCATCTTTAAGAGCGAACACTGTGAGATTGAGTGCTCTGTAACTTGTAACTTCCGTTTTTCTTTCTTAGTGAAAAGTCTATCCTCTCGGATCCCGTGGACGTAGGAGTATTCATCTCCGAACCACGTAAAATTCTGGTGTTCTTGTGTGATTTTCAATTCCGTTCTTATTGCATTTGATTCCGATTCCCGGAAACAAGTTTTCTTGTGAATCCGAAACCGTGATTAACACTAATACAAAGAGAAATTTGAAAATTAACTAAAATGAAAAATTACAATACTAAATAGTATTAAACATCATGAATTAGTGTTAAACAATATTCAGACATCTATATATAATTGTTATATAAGATGTTGATGTAAACAAATAGTCAAATACACAAAAAAATCTAAACCTATGAACAAAAAAGCAAGATGAGGAATTTTTTTTAAACCACCACCATTAATATGAGAGAAATTATAATGAAACGAGTGCAAGAACATTTATGGTTTCAGAACGGAGAAAATGGTGGTTTGAAAAAAAGTTAGAGGGATAAACTGAATATAAGAAAAATGACAAAATTATCCCATAATGAACTAATAGTGCAACCAAAGATTTCACCTTAAACTAATAATTGCAAATTTTTGTTGCAATTAAGGATGATCATACAGTAATTAGTAAAATACCGAGCACAATATGAATCAAGAGAAGTATACCGAACGTCGACAATGCAATTTTTATGTGTAAATCATTTATTTTAATATCTATCAAATGACTAAATTCCAAAAGCAGTGTGAAATTTTGCAGTAAAACCAAACAAATCTCGTAAATGGGTATAGAATAGAGAAGAATTATAAGAGAGAAGGGAAAAATCAATGATCGTAACTGAAAAACATAATAGTAGAAAAAAAATGAAAAATAGGTAAAAAAAGAGAAATTTAAATAAAGAGAGAGAGAGAGAGTGTTTGTGTTGAGGCACGTAAAATAGAGGATAGAGCCAAAATAACTACCATGCACACATTCAAAACATAACCGCCCACTCCCACCCTCACCCTCACCCTCACCCTATATATCTTAATCCCTCCCACGCTACGCACCTTTTTCCCCTCAAACATGAACATGAACATGAACAATAACTGCTTCTCCCTCGATTTCCAGCCGTCCGCCGCCGCCGACCACAACCCCAAAAGGCGGCGGAGCAAGTTGCTCCGGAAGCCCGACCCGAATGCCCCGAAGATCACGAAGCCCTGCACTGAGTGCGGCAAGAAGTTCTGGTCCTGGAAGGCCCTCTTCGGCCACATGCGCTGCCACCCCGACCGCCAGTGGCGCGGCATCAACCCCCCGCCCAACTTCAGACCGCTCGACGACGAGGACCGCGAGGTGGCGGCCTGTCTCTTGATACTGGCCGGTTCGGGTGGCCCGGTACGGACCGAGGAAGAGCACAAATGCAGCGTGTGTATGAGGGTTTTCTCGAGTGGGCAGGCTCTGGGCGGACACAAGAGATGCCATAGGGAGAGGGAGATTATTGCTGCTGCATCATCACCATCTAATTTGGATTTGAATCTACCATTAAGGGATCCTGCAGATTATTCTGTTGCCCTGGATTTGAGGTTAGGCCTTTAATTCATTTATATATCATCTATTTGGCAAATACAATATGTAAATTAACTTTAGTAATGATAGATATATATATATGTGTGTCACATACTCATATTTTATTAGATTGGCCTACCTAGATTTTCTGTAAATAGGGAGTAGGAAATTTGAAGTGTGCATGATTATACAACACGCTTGTATTAATTATTATCTCATTAATTTAAAGTTGTTCAATTATATGGGTTCCACCGTACTTCTTTAGATTGTAAATAGGGAGTAGGAAATTTGATTATATGTAAAGTTGTTATCTCATTAATTTACCTATACTATACTTTACCCCATCCCTTAATTTGTTTACCCCATCCATAATTAAAATGTAGCTTTGCTTTTTACTGCTTTTGCTAAATTCCGTGTATGTATATAAGTTTTGTGTATCGGACCTTTTAAAAAAAAGTTGTTTATGTTTAGTTCAAGTTATTAATTTGCAAGGGGACCTTTGTTAATCACTCAATTAATAAGACCTGAATGGGCCTCAATTAAGTTATCCAGCCCCATAATCTATGGGCCGGCCCGATAATCCCACACACGACTTCTTCAAACTGAGGTTTTTATTAAATAAATATTGTGGATTTACAAAGTAAACTCTTTTATTTATTCAGTTTATGTACAAGCTAGCTTCAATGTTACCCTGTCAAAAATAAAAAAACGCTTCAATGCTACATTTAGGTATTTCCTTAATAAACACACACACAGGTGTAGGTAAGTAAATGGTCAATCTTGCAGCTATTATATATACTGCGTCAACATGAATTATATATCACGCCTCATTAATTGGAGAAAATAATCATAAATTCATCACAGACATTCTACCATTTTTCAGTCTCCATTAACTAAATTAATCTATATATACGTAATTTTTTTCACCTCTATCGTGAATTTTTTTGGAACAAAAAATAGCTTCGATATATGGCAAAGTATAGAGTAAATCCTGTTTATAAATGAAATTGGATTCGTTTACCCTAATTCGCGGGATCCGTTTACACTAATTCGCGGATTGTCAAAGTAGTTGAGTTGGATTAGTATAACAAATCATTATCTCTATTTTTTTGTTTAACCATATTTTCTTTTTACTCTTACGTTCCTTTATTGTGTGTGTTTTCCTTATTCTGTGACCTTTTATTTTAATTTTTTTTACCATTCTTTTCATTTTAATTTATTTTTTTAATCCAAATATTTTTAAAATTTACTTGAATTTAATTATAAATTCACAATTTTTTATATGACAAAGTATAGAGTAAAAATGGTTCATACATAAAACATTGAAGAGTATTGATTATTTTCACTAAAGAGTATTAATTGTTTTAACTTAAGTGTATTAGTTATTTTCACTGAAGAGGATTAATTGTTTACTGAAAATAAACTAAGACTCTTCAGTGATAACTACTAATACTCTTCAATGAAAACAACTAATACTCTTTAGTGAAAGTAACTAATACCCTTTAGTGATTAATGTATTAATCAATTTCACTCTATACATACTCCTTTTCTATATATTCTATAAATTGAAAGAATTATTAGTTGTACATAATTAGTTTTTAATTTTATGAAATATGAATAATTTGACATATAAAATATTATTTTTAGCATGCAAATAAATATTAATCGTGATAACTAAATGTTATAACCCACATTATAAAGAGTATTAGTCATTATAATTGAAGAGTATGACCCTCATTACAAAAGGGTATCAGTCGTGATAACTGAATGGTATGACCCACATTATAGAAGGGCTAGTCGTGATCACTAAAGATTAACATTATAAAAGGGTATTAGCCATGATAACTGGAGGACATAATATTACTAACAATGTTTATAGAGTGAAATTGGTTAATACATGTTTCATTGAAGAGTATTAGTTGATTTCACTAAAGAGTATTAGTTGATTTCACTGAAGAGTGTTAGCTGTTTTCACTGAAGAGTGTTAGTTTGTTTTCAAAAAACAAATGATACTCTTAAATGAATGTTACCAATACTCTCCCTCCCCCCCCCCCCCCCCAATGAAATCATCCATATCTCTGCAACTCTAAACCCCATCCCCAACCCACTCTCTTCCTTCAATTTCACAAAATTAAACCTAAAAAAGCTTCAATCTCACAAATTTAAACCTAAAAAAACTTCAATTCCACAACTAAGATCGTAGACCCCGTGATGCAGAATGTAGCTCGAATCGAGTATCGTCATAACCTGCTGGAAATACATGGACCTTCTGGAAGGAATCCGGCCGGAGAGACGGTTATACGAAAGTAGAAGACAATACAACTGGGGCAAATCGGTAACTTCATCATGAATGGAGACGTTAATTTGTTGTGCCCCAAATCTAGCGTCGTAAGCCTGCTGCAATTCCCAAGCCTGATCGGAATCCGGCCTTCTAGAAGATTGGATACCAAATATAAAACGAAGAGAAGATTGAGTTTCTCGATTTCTTTAGGAATGCAACCAAAAATCTGATTATGTAATGAAGCAGCATTGCCAATTTCCAGAGGGAGAGAGCTGACAGGGTTTTATTTGAATCCTTATTTGCTATTAGGATCCAGATTTATACATAAATTCATTTCACTGTATACATACTCTCGATATATTACCCTCTATATCAAATTCCAAATTGAGATACTAACACACAAATGGTTTAAAACCTCGAGATTGAGCATCATTGATATCACTATAGATTTTTTATAATTTCTATTTTTAATTTCTCTATTTTTTTGAAATTATGTGTTGACCAGGGTGCATAATTAGAATGGTCAAATTTCATTAATTTATGTTAGTTTCCACATCATTAAATTGTTATATTGACATAGGTATGAGGAGAACACAAGCCCATTATTAAAATATAAATAATATTGAAGAATATTATTACTTTTGAAATCTTTTTCAGCAATATAGTATTTAAAGAATTGAATTAAGGCGTAGCTGTGTAGGGCTTGTTCCATTTTGCCAAGGTTTGATCAACTATATATATATTTTTTTAATATAACAAAGATGATTTTCATACTTGTATATATCCACATCAGATAATCGATATAATTCGTCAAGTTAATAATATTGCCATTTCTCATTGACTTCCACTATGATAATATTTAAAATACGTATCCTAATGAATCTTCAATGTATATACCGATTAAAGTGATAATTCAGATAACCATAATGAATCTCTAAGGTATCCTATAATTGATTTATTAAAATATATATGTGTATAATATAGCAATTGAATGTGGGACACCTCATCATCATCTCATGTAAATAATTGAGGTTTTCTAGATGAAAATAATTCAGGTTTGACTTTGTTAATTATAGATAATTTAATAACGTGAGAGTATCACCTAAAACGTTTACTAATTTTGGATGGTTGATTTATTTAAAAGATTAAGATGATGATGATCGTCATCATGTGGGAGCTGGGCGTGTGTTATCCGGAATCTGATCATTTGCATTTTGCATAGCACACATCTTAATTAGTATATATACTATGGTATAAATATATGCGCGCTAGTCTTATGGAATTGAAATAAATTGGATTAAAGCTTTCAAATAAACCTTCACACTTATTTTTTACAACTTCAAACACACAGATATAGTGCAAGATAATGTTTTATATAAAAGCAGTTCATAATAAGTTTATTAAAAAACTGTTTTAAAGTATAAATATTTGTTCAAGAATATTAAAAATCTCATCAGAAGAATAAAAAACCGGGGTCAATGGTATTATATTGTAATTGTTATTGAATTTTTCTTTTTAATTTACCCTAACTTTTGATACATGTGATGTGAATTTTGACACTCTTGATTAAATAATTTATACTTTACAATAATTAATGATAAACTTATCATGAACTATTTTCATATACACATTCATAGTGCAATTAACGCTAATTACGGATATATGAAATGGTCAAGTGTTTCTCCAAATTAAATTGAACTTATATAAGGTACGGTGGTAGAAATATTAATTATTCGTGCCAAAATATAAATTGAGTTGTGGTCATAAAATTATTTATCTTAATTTATTGAGTATATGTAGTGTGCATTTAAGTGCATGATATACACTTGAATTTTTTTTTAAAAAAAATTCTTAAGCAGAAACCAGTAATACCTCGAGAAGTAATCAATAATACTCGAAAAAGTAATCAATAATATCCCAAGAATTAATCAGTAATACTCCAATTGAAAAAAAAAAAATATATATATATATATAATTTGGCGTGTTAGTGTATATTTTGAAAAAAAAAATCAAAATTGAGTTTAAAATCCAAGTGCATGCTAGAATTTGTGTAATTTATTTTATATCATTATAAATCATGATTTGATTATATATTTGTTTAATTATTATTGGAACCACAATTATTAGTAATTTAAATTTACTTCAACTTAATAAATTAAAATTGAGTCTAATAAATAATCTTGTTTAAATTATATTTCGTATTCTTTAATTTTATATATTTAGTTGGACCCCGAATAAATTTTTGGCTCTCTTACTGGTCATAATTGAATTCATGATCAAGAGGGTGAATCAAATAAGATAATTCTTAATATTCAAATCGATCAATTATGAATAATTGAAATGTTATATCCTTACATGTGTGACTATCAAAACAGACGCATCCTCATATGCACTCATTCAATAGTTGAAGTTGTTTACATTGAAAAATGTATGTTGATTATACATGGTTAGAGTACACTGAAACGTTTACACTAATAATTGATTCTCATTGTAAACTTTTCAGCGTAATCTAACCATACTTTTCAGTATAATTAAATCATACTTTTCAGTGTAAATAATCTCAACTGTTGAGTGTGTGCACCATACATCACGTGCACAAGAAAGTTACTCATTAAAAAAAAGTTTGCTAATTAATATTGGATCTTTATTGATTACACCCAACAAACTATAAAATGAATATAATTATATATAAATTAATTTGTTAGACCATAAAATTAATGAGTCAAAATGAGATAAACTTCACACAAAGGTTATTCTAAATTAATAGTTAATGATTGATGAATCTGATGAGGATGATCATTATCTGGGAGGATGATCGGTTGGGATCTGGTCATCTAAGTGCGTATTTTACTACATGTGTATGAGAAGAGGAGCTACTGATATTTAGTAATTGAACTATATCATTAAATTAATTAAGAATATATTTCATTCAATGTTGAGATTCCATACAAGTGTCAACCTTGCATAGTGCATACTCCTCACACGCACATATTGATATTGATATTGTCAGGATATATAAAGATTTACCTAAGATGATGAGTACTGTAGTCTGTACCCCAATTCATTGTTTAATAAAAGTAACTAATATTGTGCTGTGAAAATAATTAATACGGTAAAGAATTACACACTAGTTACAGTGTATATAATGTATACGTGAATTTGCTGCATAACATATATTCGGATTTGGGTAGCCTATTGCCGATAATGTGTGCTCATTCTCCTCCCCACATATACCCACTCTTGCAAATGTATACTTAGAAATAAATAAATGAATTAATTTCATATTTATCTATAAATTCAAATTTTTAAATGAGATGAAATTCTTTTATTGTATCAGAGCCAAAAGGCTCATGCGCAGGCATCAACAAGTTCGAACTTTTAGATATGATGAAATTCTTTCATGGTACCAGAGCCAAAAGACTCTCGCTTAGACGAGTCCGACCCATGACTGAGGAGGAGTGTAAGAGAAATAGGTAAATGATTAATTTTATACCTTTTTATAAGTTCAGGCTTTTGGATAAAATGGAATTCTTTCACGTGTCAACTTGCACCAATTTTTGAGCACACAAATTAAAATACTTACTTTATGATCAAGCTGATGCAAATTTAAGGGCATATTAGTTAAAGCCACTTTTGACAAGTGTAAATACATTTAGAACGAACCAATATAATAAGTGTACACGTTCACTATGCAACTTATTTTCTTTCAAACTCATCCGTAAACCAGTTAAAAGTATCCGAACCTCTTCAATAAAAGTTTGAGGGGTCGATCGGAGAGTCGGAAATTCCAATCCCTGACCGGTGCATCTAACACACATATATGTGAATGCATAATGTAAGATAAGAGATGGGAGATAGGAGAAGAATCGAATCAAGCTCAATGTAGATTGCTCTTTTTTTATTTTGAATTGGCCAAGCTTGATTAAAAATGTTTTTGAATTAAAATTATATACGAACAGAGGCTCGCCTAAATTGATATAGTTATAACTAATTAATGCGAGTTTTTATTTTATTTTATATGTGAATATTATAACTATCACAATGTTATTGAAGGACATGTTTTTTCACCGAACAATATACATATATTTCTTACATCCATTTTAACAATTTTCATACAACATTAGTTACTTCTATTAAATAGTATTAGTTGTGTAACTCAAATAATTATTTTTATTTTACTTATTAAGTTGAATTTAAGTTAAAATTTAACTGGAATTGATTTATCGTATGTATTTAGATCAAGCAAATGCTCTTATCAAAAAGCATTAAGAAAAAGTCAACACAAACTGCCAATTAGTTCTACAAACAAGCACACAGATTAAGAGATGGGAAGGATTTGTTATATTAATCAATTGTAGAAATTAATTAGAAGCTGAGATCCAATGAGGGAGAGAGAGTGTGACATCATACCAATTGGCTTCAGAGTTGTTGACAAGGATCCAAATAAGCGGATGGGTCCGGGTCAGTTTGCACACGGATCCATCTCTCTATATATAATTATATTATTAATTAGGGTTAGATGTCGATCTTTTCTTGGGCTGTGTGGAATGCACGTAATATTATACTTAAATAAGTATTTATTTATTAAGAATATTCAGCTTTATAATTAAAATTAATGTGACGTAAGCCCATGAAAAGGAGGGACAAACTAACCATAACAATTTGATTAAATATACGCAGGGTTGGCATTCATTAATATATATCATCATTATCAATGACTAATCCAACTTATTAATTTAATTGTTCACTTCCAATTACATAAGCTTACTTTTGTGTCCTGTACTTTCTAATGTCACGCTTTCCCAACATGAATCCATCAATCTTCATGATCATATATACAATTCCCTCTTCTACTTTACTTTTTCTTCTTCTCTCAGTTTTAATTAATTGCTTAACAACGAATGCACATGAATCATGATCTTGGCTTCGGCTTTTTAAACACCATTTTTTTAATTTCGAGTAGCTAACTACCTGCACCAGCTACCACCTCGATTAATTTGGCGAACCCGAATATTTGATTTTTCTTTTTTAAAACTGGGTAACATTAAATTAAAATAGAAATGCTTCCTTAGGGTTAAATCCAAGTTCTTTTCTTGTTAAAATTTAATTGATTGCTTATCGCAAATTAAATAAATAATCAAAACTGTCATTTATAATGAATCTACCACTAGAGGAAATTAATTTGAATGTTTTTGTAATTAAAGAATGTAAGGTACGACTACAATAGAGATGTTGGATGATTAAAATATTGTTAAGCAAATATTCTTAGCAAGTACATAGTAGGGTAGGTGTGTATATTTTGAAATTTGGGAGGTGTTTACGTAGTTGAGTAATGGGTTAGTGGTCTCAAGAACTCTCAACTCAACCGCGCCAGATATCAAATCATAATATAATAATTAATTAATCGTATATAGTGCTGACGAAATATTGATAGTGATTATGGGGGCCTGCGCACTTCTAATTAATCACAAATTTTGTTTCATTCCATTCAATTTTGGGCTAATCGATAGTAGTAAATTATAGTAATAGATTAGTTCTTGTGCACCAATTAGTGGTATAATTCATACTCCTATTTCATAAGTAAAATAATAATATTTTTTTACTTAAAAATAAACATTTTTGTTTAACCGAAACAAATTAGCACATTTAAAAAGTGCACATCTTCTGTGCAATTGCTGCAATTTTAACTAATTAAAAAAATTAAATATATAATGAGAAATATTAATCTATGTGAAGAAAATTATTAGTTCATAACACATAAGTTTGTAGGTTGAACATTGTTGGTATTTTTTCAATATACAATTACTTTTCATCACTTGAATTAATAATTTCCAATAACTTTCTTTATAATCTGAAAAAAAAAAATTATCTGGTTAATTTTTCTTATTTTCAAAATTGGATTAATTTCATAATGCGACTACATTAGATTATGAATTTTTTTTGTTTGCAACTTATCCGTTATGTTTATTAAATCTTGTTAATCCATTCTATTTCTTTTCCGCACTCTAGTTTTCCAGAATACAGTTGATAAATGATTAATTACTATATAAGATCAACAAAGACTATTTTGAAATTTTCTCTGGAATGATACTAAGAAAAACCTCCATTTAACTAAAGGAAAAAATTGAAATGAACTGATTTTGATCACATATGTAACTACAAGAAAATAAAAAATGGTGTATGGAATTTATATAACTATAATTTCTACCAAAAAAAATTCATGGTGGAGATTGTCTACGATTTATCTACAAATTTTTTTTAATTATATAAGTATTTTTTATTCTCCACTTATAAACAATTTGCCTATGGAAACTTCATAGACAAATTGTTTATAGGTAATTAATTAATTACCCATAAATTTTATTTCGTAAATAAATTATTTTTAGATTGAAAATTGAAAATGTATGATTAGAAAGTTTTGTGGACACCGTAGACAATTCAATTACAAAATTTTTGAAAAAAAATCGTGTACTATTTATTTTGTAGTGTGTGGGTCATATTTGTCTCCACATAATACCACTCCTTATAACTATACATGATATCATATGAATGTAATCTGATTTATGAGATCTGCAGAAACACTTTAATTAATTAATGAAATGTAACATATGAATGTAATCTCATTTATCAGATCTCCAGAAGTACTTTTATTAATTATTAATGAAATAATTAATATTAGTATGGGGTGTTTCCCCGCAAGCAACAAGCGTGGGCCTGCTGGTTTTGCAGAAGCAGCGCCAATTGGGTATTACCACCGCAATACCCTCCCCCTCTCTCTCTCTCTCTAATGGAATCATGGACTGGATTCACAAGGATTCCACTCACTACTTAATTTATGCTTAAATATGTTTTTAATCAAGATTAGTAGCATAAACCATAATTAATTAATTAATACCAATCAATTAAATTAAGGATGATTGTTAGGTCTAAGGGCAATTGGAAACGAGATGCGGCGAACAGATCAAGAGTGTGAGCCTATCTATGACCCTCGGGGCTTTTGAGAGCCGTTTAATTAGAGTTGGACACTACGGTTTTAACCTAATAACATAACGTCATCCATTATAATATACATGCACACACAATTACTTGATTAATTAACCATATATTCCACACTAAGCTCTAGGGTTTTGTCCAGAGAGATTTATAAATTTTGATTTTTTTTGTATTTTATCTGTTGTTTCTATATAAGGAAAAATATAATATGTGTCTATAGACAATAGTCCGGGGTGGTCTGAGATGGGGACGAGAGGGGCGAATATGAATTTTTCACAACATTTTAGACAGCGTACATATAAATTATTTTTTATGATAATAAATAAAAAGAAATGTCAAAATCTTAGAAACGCTTTAAAGCATATGACAACTCTCTAAATATTGATTCAAATTATTTATTTTTTGAATTAAAAATATTAATTATAAGTGAGTTCAATGATAGAATTTTTTGAGTTTGTATTAATTTTGTGTTGTTATCCTAATGTCTTCGTTGCTAATTGAATACAGAAATAAAAAATGTTTCTCTATATCAAAATTGTTAAAAGTGTACGTGTCTGCAAAGTTGCAATCAATTATGTTGTAATTAAGAAAAGTATAATTGATTAATAACTTTATATGTTGAAAATATATGTTTAAACCAATTAACTATATATGAAGATAATATTGACGAATTTGCATTTCAAAATGCTAGAAAAAAATCATTTTAATATATTTATTTTATACCTTCATTCATTTTTGTGCATATTACGAAGATCATTTGTTTCTACTTTTTTTTGTTTAAAAGGAACCCTTTTTTTTTGTTTTTTTTTCATTTCCTTTCCCAAAAAAAAAAAAAAAAAACCTTTTTTTTTTCCGTTCGTCCGTGCCAAATGAATGTCAGAACCACTAAAGTGATACAATTACTTGTAATAATACACGAAAAATAATAGTTGTATCAAGAAAATAATTTAAATCGACAATAACGACATAATCTATAGTCAAGGAAATATGTTCAACTTATAAAATAATGTACACTTAAAGCGGAACCTCACGCCCCACTCTGCGGGCACGTATGCATACTACTTTCTCTGTTTTTTTTTTTTTTCTATTTATATTTTTTTAGAAGTAGTATTAGGATAAACGTAATTGATTATGTGTCAACCAGTGAATACAAACTTATAATGTAATATATAAAGACACATAATCGGAAATGTGTTTATGTTTCATTATCACATTCAGGATGAATATATAAGTTTGTGCTCACCAATAAACATATGATGGTTTCCGTAAGTATAAATTTATTGGATAAAAATATAATGAATATTGAGAAGAAAGGTTTTTACAGCATTGATAAATGAGTCTATATGCATATATACAAATCACGAATGAGTCTATGTCAATAGTAAATTTAGATGTCATTTTATAAGGTATAAATTGTTCTTAGTTTTTTTTTTATTCGAAATTGTTCTCAAGTTGGTTTACATAGTATTAATTTTTTACACCAATATAAAAAATAAATCTTAAATCTATTTTAATTCTGGGGCGGATATTGCATCAGCAAATAAATTTGAAACAAGCAGAAGACTTAGATTCATAGGGAATATAAATGATTTAATTATATTCTTTGATTGAATATAAAAAATAGTGATGAAATCATTGAATTATGTGATAATGGGAAGGGCCAAGATTAATGGAGAAGGTGTACAAGTACAACTAACAACTCGCAATTATATGCAGCCTCCCAGAGAGCTAAAGGAGACGTGACACAAGTTTCCGCATACATATATACATACAAAATTGTCAAAATAAAATAAAAATAAATATTTATATGTGAATGTGAGTAATAATTATACTGTTTACAACACAGACCCTACCACATGGGAACCCTTCTCTATTGCTGCTGTCGTCATTATATATTACACCTTTTCCTTTTCATATATTTATTATTATCAAAATTAATTGTCATTACTATATTGCTGTCATAGTCATGAAAAAGTTGGAATATTTGAAACAAATACTCCTACTCTATTATTATACTAGACAAATTTTAAGCAACCTAGGCATGTTGATTTTTGAGAAACAGCATGTATATCAATATTCTAATGATTATGGTAATTATGACCTCACCATCAAATTAAGTACTATAATTGTAAAACTCATGAATAATGAAAGAAAATAAAACCCCAGTTAAGGAGGGAGGCGACAATGTTGCACTTGCACCGTACTAGCTATCTAGTACTCTATATAGTAGTAAGGATATTTTTTTTTTTTTTTTTTTTGAACGGGGTAGTAAGGATATTATTAAACAAACGAAAATATACGGTATCCTTGGCCGAACGCCTAAAGTTAGTTTATTCAAATACCAGTATTATATTAACTACTTACTGTTATGATACATAATTTAAAACTTAAGTTTTTTAAATTTTGATAGTCTAAAAAGAGAGCTTTATGTGAACATAGAAATAGAGAAGCAAATACTTTTATATTATAATACTATGCATTATAATAATAATCGAAAAAGAGAGTTCATGTGAATTTATAGAGAAAAATGATCAAATACTTTTATATTATAATATTATGCATTTTTAACCATCCGCGCGGTTGTGGTTTAGCTGACCGCTGCGAATTCCATAAAATAAAAAAGGACTACATACAGACCATGGAGTATATATATTTTCTATGTGTAGACACCCACAATTTAAATTAGGAGTATATGTACGTAAGTATATTTATATATATATATATATATATATATATATATATATATATTGCAAGTACAAAAATCTAAAATAGATGACCAGAAATTTGGGACCACAAATGTCCATGGCGCGATTGATCAGACAAAATAAAATAAAAATAAAGACATAATTATAGTAGAATCTTTCATATGTGGTGTAAGAGAATATTTATATAAATATCAGGGGAGGAGTCAGGTTGCAGGCTATAACGTCACACTGTAAACTTCAAATTAAAGAAGAGTATTAAAATACAAGAACGTATAGAAACAAGTGACCAAACTGGAATTGGGTTAAGTTAACTAGAGTAGTGTCAAACTGGATTTGTTTAGAATCTTAAAGTCAATTGTGATATGGTCATTTTTTATTACTAACCCCATCCTAAGGTAAGAATCTTTTTCTTCCCGTTGTCCTTTTCATGCAAAGCATGATAATAATATTTCTATCTCGATTATTAGAGCACAAAGATGGACATTGTTGTAAGATATTATACGGAGTGGTAAAATATATTTATGGGGGGAGTTAGTATCATGTGCATTAGTTGTACCATACAATTGGTGCACAATTAATATTGTTCTGTAAAAATAATTACTACTATCTTTGTCCTGTTATACCTTTCAGTTTCACACTAATTTTCTTTTTCGTCTATCCCACAATACGTTTCACACTTTTAAAATAGAAAATTCAGCAGAAACTTCACCCTCACAATATTCTCAATTTTATATAAAATTACACTACTTTTGAACCCACATGCATAATCCACCTCATTTCTTTAATTTATACATAAAGCTTTACGATATTACCTCTCAAATTCCTACTCATTCTTCCACCTTTTTTAATTTGTGTGTCCTCTCATATGGAAGCTTTTATGAGACAGAGTAATACTGATCAAATAATACTCTTTCCGTCCACGAAATTTTTACCCGTTTACTGTTGGACACAATTGTTAATAAAAATTGGTATTTTATTGAAAAAGTGGATAAAATAGATAAATTAAGAGTATTGTGGTGGATATTGTGAGACTCATTTATTTGTTTGTGGTGTAGTTTATTTACAAAAGAGGAATGAGTAAAAATTTTGTGGACGGAGGGAGTATTATTTGGTGAAATCAATTAATACCATTTAAAAATACACATGAGTTGCACGGTGCAAGAGCTATTATTCTAATAGAGTAGCTCGAGAGCTCGGTTCAACTCGAACTCGGCTCATTTATCGAGCTCGTAAAATACTCGATTTACTAACGAGCTCAACTCATAAGACTCGATATATGAGGTTTTTCTTGTCATTTATATATAATATATGAGACTCTGTTAAACTCGAGTTCCACTAGTTCGTCTTGTTAGATTCGTTAGACTCGATTGCGAGTGGAGTCATATTCTATTTTCAGCTCGTTAATATAACCGAGTTCGGTTCGACAAAGCCTCAAATCGAGTTCAAACTTCAATTGCTCGACTCGACTCAACTCGAGTAAAAAAACACTAGACGGTTCATTTGGTGCATACAATGATGGAAGGTGGAATCTTTTAAGAATAAAGGGTGTTCAAGTTAAGTGTAAAGGTTTGAGTTTTACCAGTGGGTAAATTTGTACTTGCTGGACGTCCTTATCATGGGTCCCATCGCATAGCATTTGCATAAAAGAGATTCTTCCCCACATTCGGCCACTCTCCCATTTGCAATTTGCCATCATACGCACAACAAAACAACTTCAAATCACACACCAAAGAATCCCTCATTTTTCAGGATAGGAAAAAATAAAAACGTCTTCTTTTTCCTGTTTGTTTCAGAAAAAAAAGAAAGAAAAGGTTGTTTCTTTCAGATGGGATAATTGAACTGAGAAGAAACATCAATCCATTCGTCTCACATATGTAACTTCATCAATCTTTAAGCTATTGCTGAAAACAACAAAAAGTTGGAAGTTTAAGTGGAATTTCCCAAAGAATCTTCTCAAAGTGAGTGGCTTTTGTTCTTCTGCTTCTCTCTCCTCTTTTTGTTATTCATTATTGCTTTCATATGCAACTCCTTTTCAAGCTGGTGTGGTGGCTTCAAAATCAAAAGTATGTTTGGTTTTAAGTAGAAACACTTATTTTTCTATGTTGCATGTAATTTAGTACTTGTTGGCTTGATAAAAATGGTGTCTTTTTAACGTTATTTGAATCAGTTTCTTGTAATAAGTTCGAAGATTTGATTTTCTTGACCTGGGGTGTCACTGTTTATTTAGGTAACTCCTGTAGCCTTTCCCAAATAAGAAATTTGTCTGGAAAACAGATTCTGGTGAATAGTTATAGTCTCTTTTTTTTTCTGTAAACAAATAATTGTTGATGATGCTTATACAAGTTGGGTTGATTGAATTCTTGGTTTTGATATTCATTTTGGATGGTTTTAGGATGGAGGAGTGAGGATTTCTGATCATGGAAAATGGTGGCTACACACCTAATAACATGCCCGGAACTTTACCAGAAAACTCTATTGATTTCAATCTCATGGATGAAATCTTGTTCGATGGCTTCTGGTTAGAAACTACAAATCAATCCAACTTCTGGCAACCCGGTCCTAGCAACTCGACAGCTCTAAACCCCGCCTCGTTTTTCTTCCCTTCGTCGGAGACCAATCTAGCAAGTTTAAACACAACCCCACCTCAAGAACCTTTTTTGAAAGAAACTGAAAAATCAGACCTTTTCAGCTATCCACAAATGGATGGCTTTACTCCAAATCAAGAACATAACCATCATCAACCCTCTGTCCCTTCAGTTTCTTTAGTCCAATCTGCAAACTTTCTGTTGGAAGAAACCGAAGTGAACAGAAGGGTGTGGGTTGGGCCAAACAGGAATGGGCCAATCCGGCCCGTTTCTGTTAAGAGGAAGCTAGTGCAGGCTATCAACTACTTGAAAGACTCTTTAAGGGATTCAGATGTGCTTGTTCAGATATGGGTTCCTGTGAAGAGAGAAGGGAAGCAAGTCCTCATAACTCATAACCAACCCTTTTCTTTTAATAAAAACTGTAAGAATCTTGCAGAGTATAGGGATGTTTCCCAGAACTATCAGTTTGCAGCTGATTTGGACTCTAAGGAGCTGGCTGGGCTGCCTGGGCGGGTTTTCTTGAAGAAGCTGCCCGAGTGGACTCCTGATGTTCGGTTTTTCAGAAGAGAGGAGTACCCGCGTGTGAACTATGCGCAGCGCTATGATGTTAGAGGGTCCCTTGCCCTACCCGTTTTTGAAACAGGCAGTGGGAATTGCCTAGGGGTGGTTGAAATCGTGACGACTAGTCAGAAACTCAACTATCGTCCTGAACTTGAAAATGTCTGCAAAGCTCTAGAGGTGTTGGTTGTTTGTATTCATAGTTATTATGTGTTTGTGTTTTCTGTTCCAGCAGCTAATACTATGTGTGTCCATCTTACAGGCTTTTGATCTAAAGAGTTTTAGTATACTTGGCACTCCCAATATAGAGGTAAACAAAGATGATATCAATTCTTTAATATATAATCATATGCAAGTTGAAATTCATACCTCACACAAGCTGTAAAATTTTGTCAGGACTGCACTGAAGGCTACCAATCTGTACTGCTGGAGATAAAGAACGTGTTGAAATGCGTATGTGATACGCATAAGTTACCTCTTGCACAAACATGGGCCCCATGCACTCAGCAAGGCAAGAGTGGTTGCAGACACTCAGAAGAGAATTATGCACATTGTGTTTCAACGATCGACTCCGCCTGTTACATTGCTGATCAGCAAGTTTGTGGGTTCCACGAGGCGTGTTCTGAGTACCACTTGCTGAAAGATGAAGGTATTGCTGGCAAAGCTTTTCTTACAAACCAGCCATGCTTCTCAGAGGATATCACAGTTTTCAGCAAAACAGAATACCCTCTGGCCCATCATGCCAGGGTCTTCAACTTGTCTGCTGCTGTAGCTATACGCCTCAGAAGCCAGTACACGGGGACTGCTGATTATGTTCTGGAGTTCTTCTTGCCGATACACTGTAAAGCTGCCGAAGATCAGAGACAGATGCTCGACTCTCTGTCGTCTGTGCTCCAACGAACTTGTCAGAGTTTACGAGTTGTTACCGATGCAGAGTTGGATCAGGAGACTTCACATAGGTTGGCAGCTTTTCCACCCAAAGAGCCTTCTCCAGAAGCATCATCCTGGATTATGAATATGGTGGAGAAAGGCAAAGGAGTTGCTGTTTTGGATCATCGGAAAGAAGAACCAACAGAGTTCAATGTGACAACAGAGTGGGATAAATCGGGGTTTCAGAACGGCCCAGCTTTTCTAGAGCACGATCAACCACAGAACTACTCTGGGTCCAAGATAAGTGCAGATGGTAGTGCGAGTTTTTGCTTCTCGAGTGGAAATATTTCTACTGGCGCTAAATCAAGTGCCGAAAAGAGAAGGACAAAGACTGAGAAGACTATTAGCCTGCAAGTGCTAAGGCAATACTTTGCTGGGAGCCTAAAAGATGCTGCTAAGAACATTGGAGGTGTGATGACACTTCCAAGTCTAATTAAAGTTAGCTTTATTAGCTACTTATCCAACCTAAAAGATCATCATATGCACAATAAACTTTGAATCTAATGTACTTATATTCCTCTTGCAGTGTGCCCAACTACCTTGAAAAGAATATGCAGGCAGCACGGGATAACTCGATGGCCTTCAAGAAAGATCAAGAAAGTCGGCCACTCATTAAAGAAACTTCAACTTGTGATCGATTCAGTCCAGGGCGCGGAGGGTTCTATTCAGCTCAGTTCTTTCTATAACAACTTCCCAGAACTCGTCTCCCCAAATGCACAAGAAACCAGCATCTTACCAACATCAACAACGATTAGCGGTCAGTTACAGCTGGAAAGCACTCAGCCTGAGGCCACCTTGTTAAGCCCTGCAACTACTACTTCTTCCGGTAGCCACAGCTCCAGTTCAAGCTATTGTGTTTCCACTGGGGTGAAGCAGTCGTCTCTCCCAATCAATGCCTCAAACGGAGGGATGCTAAAGAGAGCAAGAAGTGATGCTGAGTTGCATGATTTGGGCCAAGAGGAAACAAAGCTTCTCGTTCGATCATACAGTCAGAAGGTAGTTAGTGAGCATGCTTTGAGCGAGGCCACACCTGTGCCAAAAAACGATAGCAACAAGGTAAATGACGGGGGCTATTTTAAAGTAAAAGCTGCTTTTGGGGAAGAAAAGATCCGTTTCAGTTTGCAATCGCATTGGGGTTTCAGAGATTTACAGAAAGAAGTGTTGAGGCGTTTTAACATAGACAATGGAAGTAGAGTCGATTTAAAGTACCTGGATGATGACAATGAATGGGTGCTTTTAACCTGTGATGCTGATCTTGAAGAATGTATAGATATACATAAAACGTGCAAGAACAGAACGATTAAACTCTCGTTGAATCAACCCTATTATCACAATAGTCTTGGAAGTTCATTTGGTAGTACCGGCCCATACTAGAGTGTTTATTACCATGAATAAAGATTTTCTCATGTGGTCTTCAAGGTGGATCAGTTCCAAGGGACGATAACCTATTACCATTGCCCCTTTTTTCCTAGGATGGATGTCTAATCACGAGGAATGCATACTCCATGGCCACTATTTCATGGCCATCGTCGTAGTTATATTTCTTTTTCTTGTTTTCAAGTAGTGGATTTGATACCTTCTGTACCATAATATGTACAAAGAATTTCTCATAGATCTGTCTTAACTCTCTGCACATGCTGTTGATTTTACAACTTATTTCTGCAAAGCAAAGAAGATAATTCCATTTCCTTTCTTTACATCATTCCGAGCGAGAGACATCTACTATACAAAATTAAGAGGGACATTTTTTATGTTAATTTTCTCACTCTGGTCAGGGCAGGATAGCCTATACTGAGAAATGTAGGAACTGAAAAATGTTGTTGATTATTGATAATTTTTCTAGTGGAGATTGAAGAACTTTGATATCAAATGTAGAAATGAAATAAACCAGGATTTCTTATATGTTCTTTGCTTTGATCCTTCTGGTACAATAGCATCCAAAGGAAACATCAGAAAACCTTAGCTGCTTGCATTAATGTATAATGTACAACAAAAGGCATTAGGTGGGTAGATAATCTAACCATGCTTTACGTCATGCTAAACCCATATATTAACATAATATATATCCTATAAACAAGGTTCATCACAATATACAAAAACATATTTGGTAAAATACAGAAGTAAATATCTTCAAGCATCTAGAATAGTCTTAATCATCCAGGCCTTTTATTCTGATCTCTATGTTACAGTTTTGCTTGAACTTCAACCTCAAGTCGATCAGCATACATTCTCATGTCCTACTGATGGTATAAGAACTCTGGCAAGAAAATTTTCCCATCATCAAGCTCGATCAATACAATGGCTGGCATGGCTTTGCCTTGACAACAAGCCTGCAAAACTTTCTGACCAGAAATCAATCTCATTACATTTGTTATCTTCACTTAAATATTATTAATGGTTATTTCCTGAAGGTAGAGTTTCTCAACTATCTTCCTGAAACATTTCTCCGATTGCAGGCAAATGTCTTGCTTATCAAACTTGGTAGGTCAAAGAAAGAGTGTATCTTTAGATCGGTTTATGGAAGTTGATGCATTTGTATTTAGCTCTATATCACTGACAACCAGCACATGAGGATTAAGTTCTTAAGCTCTCTTATTAAAGTTTCAAGATCCATAGGGCAAAATGATAGTAAATAAAATTGCCATAGCTTCAAGTAATTTGTCACTATTTTACTATCTTTGAACTCCAAGTGGTCTTTCCCAAACGCATATATATCTAAATACAATATTTCAAATATAGAAGGCAAATTCGCAGATTCTGCAAAAGATACCAGCTCTCCAGCATTATCTTTTTGGTGTGCAAACTGAGGTAATCTTGAGCTACTGCTGGAGAAAATTATTTCTATTAGCACAGAAAAGAAACAAACTTATTTCAGAGAAAAAATCTTGATCCTGGGATAACTCACACGGAAATCTATTCCTTGACCATGGCTGAAGAGAGCAACAATCAGAAGCCAGTCACAGCCAATAGAAGAGATGTATGGTGATCCTTGAAGCTTGATCGTTGCATTACCTGACCACTCACTCAGTTGACAACAATGGATTTTGAGTATGCACTTACGTTTCAGCATCCAAATCATTCAAGATAGTCATCTTTCTGGGCTTGAGATAATGATAAGTTACTCAGACCCCAGCCTTTCTGCACTCGCTTCAGAGTTTTCATGGCTAGGGCACTCCCATCATCTCTGTGAAATCAAGCAGAGAATATAATGTCAAAATGCCAATAAAAAAATGTAACAGCTATGGTGTATAGCAATTGGAGCACAATCCCATAATTAGAAACCTTTGCATCCATCATGATACTAAACTGAAGTAGTGGCATTGTGATGCTATTATAAGCTATTTAACAATATCACAGCAGCAGAACATGTGTACTGATTTCTAGAAGATATGATCAGCAGATCATTAACAAATAGTAATCATCAAACCGTAAATTATTGAAACAGGCAAACAATGTAACACGATTTACCCATATCTGGTAGTACTCATAACTAATCGCCAGTTTTTTTTTTTTTTTTTTTTTTTTTGTGAAAAATCATGAAATCAGACATAAAATCAGTCCAAATTTCTAGCAGGACTAAGTGACACCACAAGAGCCTATTCATTTAGATACGATATGAAAAGGAGAGAAGATAAGAAATTATGTAGCCACTTTGAGCTTCATACCTGTGCAGAATGGATTGCCACTCATTGCCACTATCTCTGTGCTGTCTCCCATGACTTAACTGTTTGTCTTTAATATGACCCATATTTTTAATCTCGCCTTCTGAACTCATTGCCATCATTATTTCTGTCAGTTCATTAACCTCATGTTTGTTTCCTCTTCTGCCTAAATAATCAATTACAGGCATGAACACTGCTGGGTCGAATCTACAACCACGCTGCACCATTTTCTTAACAATATCATGAGCAAATACAAAATACTCGTCAACACAGAGCTTGTCTATGAGATCCTTGTAAGAAAAACTGCTCAAATCGAAACATCTGTCTAATGCAGCTTCAAATAATTGCTTAGCTTCCAAAATTTCTCCTCCAGAAAGCAGCTCATTGAACATCAAACTATAAAGTACTTCCTTGTGACTGCACACGCTGATGGCAATATCAAACACATCTTGTGCTGGTCTGAATTCCCCAGTCCTGCAGAATATTTTTATCAACAGTTTGAAGGAAGATAAATTAGGTGTTATTCCTTTTTGCAGCATCTCATCTAAAATAAAAGTTGCTTCTTCACTTTTTCCTCCCTCATATAAAGAATTGAGAACAATGTTGTAAGTGTAAACATTAGGAGAAACACCTCTTTCTTTCATCTCATCCATCAGGCCAAACATTTCAAACACTTGATTCGTTTTACCTAGCCCAATAATCAGGCCATTGTAAGTTTGCAAGGTCTTGTTGCAACCTTTTCTCTCCATGTCTTTAAGGACCTGAAATGCAGACGACATCTTCCCTCTCTTACACAAGTTATATATAAAAATATCATAGACAGTTGAATCAGGATACAAGTTTCTCCCTAACATCTCAATAAATATCTTTTTTGCTTCCTCGAGACGTCCATCCCTGCATAGCCCATTAATTATTGTTGAATATGTAATCAAGTCAGGCAAACATGTTTTCCTATTTTCATCTACTAGACCAATGTATGAGTTTCCCAAGTTTCCAAGAGCAGCACTTCCATGAGTCCACATTTCCCTCACAATTTCAACTGCTTTATCAACTTCACCACTTCTACATAAACCATCAATCACAATATTGCAGCTAACAGTATCTAATCCATCGCCTCTTTCATTCATCTTTTGCATTAATCTCTCTGCTTCAGCTACCTTACCTTCTCTCCAGAGGCTGTGCAGCAATGTATTGCAAATGTAAGTATTTGGTAAACACCCATCCCTAATCATCTCATTTAAAATTGTATTGGCCTCGACATTCCTTCCTTTCCTGCAATACCCTTGGAGCAACGTGCTATATGTGACCACATCAGGGGAAACTCCTCCAGTTTTCATCAAACTAACGACTCTTCTCGCATCTGCAAGCATGCCATTCTTACACAACCCATCGATTAAAATGTTGTACGAGTATGCATTCGGCTGCACTCCTTCACCAGCCATCTCTTTTAGGAGGGTTTGTGCCTGCAAAAGTTTTCCATTCTTCACCAAACCCAACAGCCATATGTTATAACTCTCAACATTCGAAAAGATGGAATCTTTTTTCATACGCATAACTAGATTGCTTGCATCTTCCAACATCCCCTCCCTACAGAAGCCTTCCAACATCAAGTTATGCGTCACAACATTAGGCAACGGTGATCCCAGCTCAGCCAACTGCATATCCCTAAATATCCTCGAAGCTTTCAAAACCTTCCCAGCCTTACAAAGAGCAGAAATTCTAGTGTTGAATGTAATAACATTAGGGGCTAGATCATCCTCTTTCATCCTCTCTACTAATCTCTCAGCTTCATCATCTTTACCCTCATTACACAAACTCGCAATAAATGTATTGTATATCACCATATTCGGCACCAAGTTCATTGTCTTCATTAAGTCCAGAAGCTCCAAACCTTTAGAAGCAAGCCCATTTCGACAATACCCACGTGCCAAGATCCCGAAACTGTACTCATTAGGCTCACAACCTTTCTCAGGCATTTTATCAAACACCTCCCGGGCATCTTCCAGCCGGCCCGAGTCACACAGCCCACCAATCAAAAGATTGAAAGTGTAAGTTTGGGGCTTCACCTTGGAATAGATCATGTCTTTATACAGCCAGGAAACGAAATTGGGACAATTTTGTTTAAGGGAAGTTTGAATAAGCAAATTGTAGAGGATAATAGAAGGTGGGGCGTGGGGCAAATGGGTGCGAAGAGATTGAAACTGAGAAAAGGCATTGTGGATATGGGGTGTCTTAGTTAAAAACTTAACTATGGAGTACAAAGCGTGATGCGGTGGTGTAGGAAAGCGGAGGAGATGGTGATGAAGAAAGTCGATTTGGGAGAACATTTGGGCGCGGGCGAGAATGGGGAGGATGAGAGGGAGACAGCGTTGGAGATGTGAGAAATCATTTGGGGTGATGAGAGAGCGCTTAAAGAGAAGCCAAGCGAAGTGGGGATTGTTGGAGTTTCTGATTAGAGTTTTGGCCAACAATTTTGCGTCATTCATTGCTCAACTCAAACCTTGATTTGAAGACAGCGCAAATGGCGTAAGCTACAAGTTCGAGCCCGCGGCGGCAACGGAACCATCAATTCCGATCCGATGCCGATGCTTTCTTTAATATCGCACTTGGACTCTGTGTGTCAGTCTGCAAAGAGCAGCTAATGTGTTAGTATTTCTCAATCAAAAGAATAGATGCCTCCACTCCACTCCGCGCTATAAATAACAACTCATCAAAGAAGAAAACCATCAAAACAGTTGGTTACTACAATTTCATTACTTCTTTTTTTTTTTTAAACACAATTTCATTAGTTTTCTTTAGGAGGAAAACACTTTACATCTTATTTCATAATTTAAACCATAAAACAAAAGGGAATAAATAATTTTCCAATACATTGTACAATTATTATATACAATTTTTAATTGTACGTACAATGTTTTTTTTTTATGTAGTGAAGAGTAATACATCATTGTTTCATGTACTACCCACTAATTATCCCTAAATTTATTTAATGAATATGAAATTGTCACTCTAAATTTAATTAATAAATATGAATTTCTATGTGTAAAATAATAACAAGAGATGTAAATATACGGAGCAATATAAAACATGTATAATGTTAAAATACAATGTTCTATTATTATTTATGGAAACATCGAGATTGAACAGAGGAGATACAGTTTCGGTGAGTAGCAATTATGTATGGGACGAAGATAACTAATTATTATCATGTCTATAGCGTAATCTAAGATCATTTTAATGATTGCTGAGTTCGTCAAAAATTTCATAGGGAACTCAGTAATATTGTTTAACATACAATATGTTCTAGTGATTTTGAAAAAAATAATTATAAATCAAATAACTTAAAATAAAAATCAAATAAATTAAAATATGATACTTTTGTATGCTAAGAAAGATAGTTGGGCCTGCTGTTAGAAATTGTGAGTCTTCATCTTTGAGAAAGTCATACAAGGTCTCCCGAATGCATCTACTATATACACACCATTACAAAATTTCGTATAGCAACAGAACCCTTTTTGCTAATTTCATTTTTAATAAAATTCCTAAAGCAGAAGAATATTAGTTCACAATCTTGGTGTTGCCTTGTGCCATCAGTTGGGTTTAGTAGCTGCAGGACTCCGCCCGAATTGGATAACAACAGGCTTGCCTTTAAATACATAACCATTTACCGCGTTCTGCATCATCATTCATTAATAAGATATCAAAAGCCTGAAGAAACCCAATGTGCTAAAACCAAAGATATTTATCGGTAATGGCCAACATCAAGCTCTACAAGAAAACAAAAGGATGCTAAATTAATTGTGTTTGAAAACATACCAATGCATTATGAGCAAGTTCAACGGTCGGGAATGTCACAAACGCTTGGCCCCTCATTCTTCCTTCCTAAACAAGAAGAGATTTACAAGACTTCCGCTGTATTAATTTTCACGAGGGTGATATAAAATAACTTTTTTCTATGCAGTGTAAGGATCATCATCCAATTTACAATTTTCTTGTTTTCTCATAGTTTAGTTCAAATTCTGAAATCAGAGATAAATTGATAGTGTTTGCAGAATTAATAACGATACAAATAATAATAAAATATCGGGATTGAGCAAGCGCTGGCCCCGTTCTATCCATTAACCATGTACAGCACTGCAGTGATATCATATTTGTTAACCCCACAAAGATGAAATGATTGGTAATAAAGCAGTGAATTTTTCTAACTCTTCATGCACAATCAGGACTAAAATTCTTTAGAAGCTATCTAACACTAAACCTCACCTATCAGGCCCTCACTTCATTCTAGCAACACAGAAAATGATGATGCAACTATAAAAGGACAAGGGGATTGGTTTGGATTTAAAAAGTAATCAGAAAATTAAGACATCTCACCTGCATTAACTTAACAGTAAGATTGGATTTGGTTGCATCAATGCTCCCAAAAAATGATCCTGTAAAAAGGCTCATATAGAAAGAAGAAACTGATGATGAATAAACTTCAGTTATAGATCAAGGGGAAAATAAAGTACCAAACATAAATGATAAGGTTCATTTTTCTCAACTTCCGATAAGGTAGCTATGCTCGGAACATATATCAAAATTGACCTAGGAGAGACACTAAACTCACCAAATATGAAGTAGAAGTCATCTATAACCACATCTTTTGCCAAGTTCTTAATGTATAGCACAGGAGTAGGATCTCCAGCGGTATAATTCTGTTCATTGAAGTAACAAATTTTCAGTCTCAGAATGCAAGTAATCATACACACAATTAAATCGAACAACCAATGGATCACTATTGGCAATAATAGCGACACAAGCACACACCAACACTTCCTTTTTTTTTTTTTTTATTTAATCTTAGTCACCCTCCTCGTGATTCAGATTTTTCTGCATGATTATATAAAAGAGCTCTTAATATATTGAATTATGGTTCTCTTAATAATAGCGACACAAGCACACACCAACACTTCCTTTTTTTATTTAATCTTAGTCACCCTCCTCGTGATTTCAGATTTTTCTGCATGATTATATAAAAAGAGCTCTTAATATATTGAATTATGGTTCTATTGTGGTTCAGAGTGTCATTGTCTATTAACTGACTTCAGGGTTTAATTTGCTGAATAATATAAATAAACTCTTTTTCCTGGCAACTGAAGGGTTCAGAGAAGCAAGAAGTAGAAGCAGATTAACTATTGAAAAATGAAGTTAGGTGAACCAGCTGAAAGGCATAGACAACAATTTTCATATGTTGATTTCAAGAGAACAGTGGACCCTGCAACTCTTGTTCCAGAAGACCAATAATCCTTCATTATGAATCCATACAAGTGCCCAACGGAAGCCTCATTATTTGAATATAAGCTATAGCAATTCAATAGCCAAGATAGTAGGCCGCCAACAAGAATTACAGGACAGGTTACTAGGATGCTAAAATCACCAAGAAAGCCCTGACTCATCAATATGATGGCACTTAATCCAATACATAAATCTAACAGAGGTCAAAACATCAATGCAGCAACTATTTCATGGCATCAGATTCCTTCCCAGCATAACATTTATTCCATAGTTATTAATTATTTCTCTCAAGATTATCTTTAAGAGTATGTCTTTTTTTTCCAGAAAACACCAAAAATAACTTATAAGAACAAGTTATGCTTCCACAATGCAGGGCCCAAGGTCGTGCCAAATCAATTTTCTAACTATGGACAAAGGAATTTATCACGTATAAACCCAAAAATTCTCTTTTACTTCATGAGACCTCTAGAGATCTGATACTATTCAAATTGAAATTTTGTTAGGCCAAAATATTTCATCCATCGGCCAAACAATATAGCTATTTCGCAAACACACTTTTAAAAACAAACTGTAGAATTACTATAGACAAGAAGCACCCAATCATTCAGATAAATAGTGATAGCGTTACAACTCACTCAATATGACAACTTTTGAGAATATGTGACAAAGTTCATAAGATTCTGTAGGTGCAAATGACAACACCTCATTCTTAAAACACTAGTAGTTGAACCCGTTTGTGCAAAAAAATGTTCAAGAATATCTATATAAGAACAACACCACTAGCTTCATTAGTAAAAATAACAATTTAAGATTTAGAAAATTTCAAATTAAAAGTTGATATTCTACAGGTTTCAAAAGAGATTTGACACCTTAAATCTGGGAAGAGATAAGATTTCCTCCGGGGGCAATTTTCCACTATTTAGTTCCTCCACAGTTGCAAAAGGTTCACGAGCAGAGTTTCCGGGATTTGTCTCCTGCAATTGCTTTGCAGCATCATCATCCTTTATTTCAGGTTGTGTCTGTTTATGTGCTATTCTTATCTGCAAGCATGTCAACCCGATATAATACAAGTGTTTCAAAAGGAATATAAGTGCTTTATGTCAAAAATCAACGGCAGAGACCTGTAACACAGTATTCTTCTTTTTTATTATAGGCTTTTCTTTTGGAACTAAGGTAACTTGTTTCAATCCAACCGCCTCATGAGCCACATCCTTGTCAACCGCTGGGCCTACAATTGCTTGTCGCTTGACACGCTTTCGCTTAGATCTAGCCTCTTGTCCAACTTCCTGAACCATTTGTGTAATGAAACAAGTCATATCGACCATTAGCAATCCACAATAGAATGAAATAAACCAGAATATAAGAATAAGGGAAAGGAACAGGAGATAGGACATCTGTGCAATCAAAATTAATGGAACCACCTCAAAGCAAGACACGTTAAATGCACAATAACCAATAATTTGACATTTAGATAGTGTACATATCAAATAAATGAATGTGCAATGTATACTCGATATAATAATCTGAAGATGCTTCCTCCTGCATGAGTGCAGAATAAGATCCATTTTGACTGAAACAATGTGTGAGTGTTAGTGTGTTACGTGTAAATATCTATAGCTACTACACATGCGTGAGTAATAAAAGTGAGAAGTTCAGAACACATATTATTACATCTCCGGTCTGCATGGGGGCACGAAGTGGGGCAATGAACTCCATAAGAAACTATACTAGACTCATTTCTTTGAGAAACTGTTTATCTCCAGGTTTCTACATGATCCTTCAAACTTATAAATACCCAAAAAAAGACTCCTAGCAGCCGGTATTGGGACATTAAACAGTCACCATAAATTTTAGGATTTGGCCACACTTAGCCTTAGGGTTATCTTTTACCTAAAATTCAAAGAAGGCATCACAACATTCCAGAACGGGAATTCTTCTGGCAGACTACTTTTACCTTATAACTAACACCCCTCCCCACCCCCCCAAACAAAAGAACACCAAGAATACTTCTCTCTCTTTTAAATAAGGTATATGAGATAATAACAAAAAGCAGAGAATCACCTCATCTGAAGACTCCATTTCTGACTCACTACTAGAAAAAACTTTCACATTAGTCTCCGAGGATGGTGGAGGAAGAGGAGGTTGTGATTGTGCTGAAGAAACAGGAACTGAAACTGGAAGAGGCGGAGTAGGTAATGCCTTCCGAAAAGGAGCAGGAATATTCATTTTGTTCATCAGATGCAAAACCTGTTATCATGAGTATATAAAGAAGAATTTGCAGGAATAAGTATCTGGTGCAGAGTGATAGGGAGAAAATTAGGAGAGACAGAAACGCATGGAATTCCAGTGACCTGAGTGTAAAAGCGAGGAACAGCAATAAGAGCGTTCACAATGTTTGTCAGAATGTGACCATCAGGTGGTGGGTAAGCATATCTGCATTAAAAATTGATAACATATGTCGATGGGCGCAATGCTATAATGAATACACTCAAGCAACAGATTCCAGAAAATTTAGCGCGCACACAGAGGAATTGGTTCAAAAATGAAAAAAATAAGTTCATCAAGAATTTGAGAAAGAAATATAGAACTAACGTGAACAGAATAAAACTACACAGCCTTAAAATCATAGACAATAGGACATACTCAAGGTGGGGAGGAAATGGATAGTCGACACCAAGTTTTTCAGCAATAGGTTCGCTAGAATGAACATAACCCCCTTTATAATTATCCTTAGAACCTTTTGTGGGTGAAGCATCATTCAATGAGGTGGCATCCTTCTTAGAGTCTCTTTCACCTTCGTGTTGCTTAGTGTCCTCAATTACTTTACTAGCTCTCTCGACGGACAAAACTTTACCTAGAAACCTTAACCTGACACCACATATTTTCATTCAAGCAATCACTATAGCTGGCATTATGAACAGTGAATACACGACTCCACCTATAACAGGAAAGGTGGACAAATATGATTATGAATGAGGAGATACCCATGTAGCTGCTTCTGAGCTTGGTATGCTGCCACTTCATTCTTGAAATCAATGAAGGCACAATTCTTCATCCTATATCACACCAGTTTCAGTTTTAAATTAAATTAAAAATCTCACTAAAACATCCAAATCCGAAAACAGAATGATAGTGCATCGGAATCTTTGAAGAAGGAAGGACAATTTATACCAAATAAGGGAAGTTAGTGTTGTAACGTAACCTTCCATGAGAAGAGGGGCGGACCGAAGAGGCACCATAATGAGAGAAGAGTCTAGCAAGAGTATCGTGTGGAATTGCTTCCGGCAGATGTCGAACCAGCAGTGTTGCCGATGACTCTTCCGCAGATGCTGGATGATACCCATAATTTCTAACTGGTTGCAACATCGACGTCGCCTCCGCCATAATTGATGGGATTAATTTACTGAATCTAGAAGCAAATAGAAAAATTATCTTCCCTCAGGAAATTAGTCCAAAATTAGTGTTCCAGAAAGAGAAAGAATGATGCAAGATTGCAAAGAGGAGAAATTCATTATGTGCAGAGAAACGCAACAAGGTTTGAGTGCGTGATCACTCTAGGTCTGGTCTGGTCTGGTCTGGTCTGGTGTTACGAATGGAGAAGGTCCTGTCCTGTGGCTGTGGCTGTGGCTGTGAATGTTCATTGAGAATAAGCAAGTGTTTGTATTGTTTTTCTTATTGGACTTTAATTGATAATTGGACTCGGCCCATTAGTAGTGGATCTTAAATCATGGGCTGATTATCCCTATTTCTATTTCTTAGGTTAGTTTGGGAGAATAATTAAGGGTGAGACTATATACCCTTCCATACTTATTTGATACAACCACCCACTTAAATTTACATAATTATGAAATACACCACTCACAATTTATCTAAATTACCCATCTATAATATTATTCAAAAGATTCATACACCCACAAAACCCTCCTCTTTTTATACCACTTCCTCCCGTTGAATACAAGTTTCGCCCCACACTCACAAGCAGCGCCGCGCGGACCATCACTCAGCGACGCCACCTGCTCTCGGTGCCACCATGACCGCCACCACCACGCATCCTCGCAACCTCCACACGCAGTGCCAAGGTCGCCGACCGCCACACGCGTGCCACCGTCGCCGACAGTCACCGCACACGCAGTGCAACCGCTCCCTCTTCCTCGCGACCGCCCTTATTTAAGAAGCATCGACCAAGGCCACGTTCTTCCGGCAATGCCCGGTGGAGAAAAGTGACGAAGGTTAGATTTGAGGAACTGATGTTAGGGATTAGATTTTTCTTTTCAGTTCCTCGGGTAATAATTTTTCTTTTCAAATTAGATTTGAGGAACTGATGTTAGGGATTTGGAATTGAGATACTATTTTTTATTGTTATGTTGAGCAATAAAGGTGCATAAATTTCATATTGCTTGAAATGGCTTGTGGTAATGCTGCAGGAATAACTAAATTCCGAAAACAATTTGTCAAAATAACTACTCCCTCTGTCCATGATTTTTTTACCCATATACTGTTCAACACAGTTTTTAAGAAAAAATAATAAAATAATCTAAAAGCATAAAGTGTGAATAGTAATCAGGAATTAACAAAAAGCAACAATACATTAAGTACTCCCTCCATTTCGGCTGAGGAGGGAGTTCCAAGTTGTTCACTGACACACATTGTTCACTGATGGGATCAAAATCCAAAAATCCTCCCCAAAATCAAACTTTCAGTTTTCCCACCCGTTTTTTAGTTCAATAAATACACAAATTCTGAGCAAATAATCAGCATTCAATACCCTACACTTCCATAAATGAAAACTAAGAAGCCTAATTTGTCTATTGATGAGAGAACAAGGATTGCACAATTCCTTATTGGGAACATCAAAGATGGTGAGTTACAGAGGGGCTCAATCAGCCAGGCTGCTGCTATCTTTGGAGTCACAAGGAAGGCCATTGGTGGAATTTGGTCTGCAACAAAAGCCAAAATGAATGAAGGTATGGTTGTTATTTTTCACAAAACAAAATGGAGCATGCATAAAGATAAACTTGAGATGGATGTTGAGAAGATGAAGAGCATACCATTGAAAATGAGAACAACTTATAGAAGAATTGCAAGAGAGATGAATGTGAGCAAAAGTTTAGTTCATCTTTGGGTTAGAAGGGGGTTGATCAAACCCCATACCAATGCCATCAAACCCATATTAACAGCTGCAAACAAGTTAGCTAGACTATCTTACAGCCTCAATGCATTGATTTATTATAGAGCACTTAACATCATACAATTTAAGTCCATGTACAACACAATTCATATTGATGAGAAGTGGTTCTACATCACAAAAGAGAATGAGAGATACTATCTGCTCCCAGGTGAAATAGAGTCATACAGAACTTGTAAGAGCAAAAGGTACATTACCAAACTCATGTTCATGTGTGTAGTGGCTAGGCCAAGGTATGCAAGTAATGGTGAATGCACTTTTGATGGGAAAATTGGAATTTTTCCCTTTACATCACATGTGGCAGCCAAAATAAACAGCAAGAACAGAAGCAAGGGAACTTTGGAGTCAAAGCCCATAGACTCAATTACCAAAGAGGTGATAAAGAACTACTTAATCAACAAGGTATGATCACAAATACACAAGCTATCAGAAAATATTCATCATGTAGTTGTAAACATAGTAAGTATCCATAACAAAGATTGTGTTTTATTTACTTTGTTGGTTACATTACATTCTTTTGCAGATTATACCAAGGATTAAGAGTGTATGGCCATCAAATGCAAGCAAGGACATACATATTCAGCAAGATAATGTCAAACCACATTTGAAAGATTGTGACAGTGATTTTAGGGCTGTGGCAAGAGATGATGGATTTAACATTGAACTAGTTTTTCAGCCACCAAATTCACCAGACACTAACATCAATGACTTGGGCTTCTTTAGAGCTATTCAAAGTTTACAAGATGAGACATCTTCTTACAATTGTGATGATCTTGTTATGAATGTTACTAATGCATTTGATTCACTAACACACATCACTTTGAACAATGTGTTCTTAAGCCTACAAGGATGCTTGGTGGAGATCATGAAATGCAAGGGCCGCAATGACTATAAGGTGCCACATATGAACAAAGAAAGATTACTTAGGCAAGAGTGTCTACCAGAAAATCTACAAGTTGAAGAAGTCCTTGTGAAAGAATGCATTGACTATTTGAGGCAAAATGTGAATGAAACTGCATCCCCATTTGATGTTAATACACTCATTTCAGAATTGGGGTATTAAGTTTTAGGGTAGGTAGGAAACATCTTTTGCAAATATTTTGATGTTTACCAGTTAAACAAATCCCAAGTAGATGGGTTGTTTAAGATGTAAACATGTTGAGTCATCCTTTTTGTATTTGACTCTATATTAATGAAATCTTCTTTTTGTATAAAGTTCATGCATATGTTTTAAAAAATCACAATATTCATCACTGGAATTACTCAAATAGCATCACAAACACCAATTCATGCATAAGTGTATAAATGTCTCCAAACAAATAGCATGCTCAAAGTGATGACAAAACTCACATTTCACCTAAAAAATAACATAAATCATCACTGGAATTCCTCAGAAAATGAAACAGCCCCAATTTTTTTACCAAAACAGTTAATGCATAGGAGTATAAGTGTCTCCAAATAAATAGTATGCTCAAAGTGATGACAAAACTCACATTTCACCTCAAAAATCACAGAAATCATCACTGGAATTCCTCAAAAAATGAAAACAGCCCCAATTTTTTACCAAAACAGTTCAAGCATATGAGTATAAGTGTCTCCAAACAAAGAGCATGCTCAAAGTGATGACAAAACTCACATTTTACCTCAAAAATCACAGAAATCATCACTGGAATTCCTCAAAAAATGAAAACAGCCCCAAATTTTAACCAAAACAGTTCAAGCATATGAGTATAAGTGTCTCCAAACAAAGAGCATGCTCAAAGTGATGACAAAACTCACATTTCACCTCAAAAATCACAGAAATCATCACTGGAATTCCTCAGAAAATGAAAACAGCCCAATTTTTTTACCAAAACAGTTCATGCATAGGAGTATAAGTGTCTCCAAACAAAGAGCATGCTCAAAGTGATGACAAAACTCACATTTCACCTAAAAAATCACAGAAATCATCACTGGAATTCCTCAAAAAATGAAAACAGCCCCAAATTTTAACCAAAACAGTTCAAGCATATGAGTATAAGTGTCTCCAAACAAATAGTATGCTCAAAGTGATGACAAAACTCACATTGCACCTCAAAAATCACATAAATCATCACTGGAATTCCTCAGAAAATGAAAACAGCCCCAATTTTTTACCAAAACAGTTCAAGCATATGAGTATAAGTGTCTCCAAACAAATAGCATGCTCAAAGTGATGACAAAACTCACATTTCACCTCAAAAATCACATAAATCATCACTGGAATTCCTCAGAAAATGAAAACAGCCCCAATTTTTTACCAAAACAGTTCAAGCATATGAGTATAAGTGTCTCTAAACAAAGAGCATGCTCAAAGCGATGATAAAACTCACATTTCACCTCAAAAATCACAGAAATCATCACTGGAATTCCTCAGAAAATGAAAACAGCCCCAATTTTTTTACCAAAACAGTTCAAGCATATGAGTATAAGTGTCTCCAAACAAATAGCATGCTCAAAGTGATGACAAAACTCACATTGCACCTCAAAAATCACATAAATAATCACTGAAATTCCTCAAAAAATGAAAACAGTCCCAAATTTTAACCAAAACAGTTCAAGCATATGAGTATAAGTGTCTCCAAACAAATAGCATGCTCAAAGTGATGACAAAACTCACATTGCACCTCAAAAATCACATAAATCATCACTGGAATTTCTCAGAAAATGAAAACAAACCCAATTTTTTACCAAAACAGTTCAAGCATATGAGTTTAAGTGTCTCCAAACAAATAGCATGCTCAAAGTGATGACAAAACTCACATTTCACCTAAAAAATCACATAAATCATCACTGGAATTCCTCAGAAAATGAAAACAGCCCCAATTTTTTACCAAAACAGTTCAAGCATATGAGTATAAGTGTCTCCAAACAAAGAGCATGCTCAAAGTGATGACAAAACTCACATTTCACCTCAAAAATCACATAAATCATCACTGGAATTCCTCAGAAAATGAAAACAGCCCCAATTTTTTACCAAAACAGTTCAAGCATATGAGTATAAGTGTCTCCAAACAAAGAGCATGATCAAAGTGATGACAAAACTCACATTTCACCTCAAAAATCACAGAAATCATCACTGGAATTCCTCAGAAAATAAAAACAACCCCAATTTTTTACCAAAACAGTTCATGCATAGGAGTATAAGTGTCTCCAAACAAAGAGCATGCTCAAAGTGATGACAAAACTCACATTTCACCTAAAAAATCACAGAAATCATCACTGGAATTCCTCAGGAAATGAAAAAAGCCCCAATTTTTTACCAAAACATTTCATGCATAGGAGTATAAGTGTCTCCAAACAAAGAGCATGCTCAAAGTGATGACAAAACTCACATTTCACCTAAAAAATCACATAATTCATCACTGGAATTTCTCAGATAGGCACTTAAAGAAACTAAACCAACATGCAATAATCAAATCAGAATACATCTAAAGGGATATCAGAGAAGACCTTTTAAGCAAGCATTTAGCTCCTGGAATCCACATGCAATACAAATCAGCAGCAAATTGACAGAGTTCAAGTGATGCACAAGTACATCGAGTTCCAAAAATCCGAGCAAAATCATCATCTTTCTGCCAAGGCAAAGGAGCGGCCACCAATGGCGGAGAACCACCATCGTCCACCGCCGCCGAAGCAGCACCAGTTGCTACCGTCGGCTAATCGGCAAAATCTACCACTTTCTGAGAAAATAGGGGCCAATCGACAAAGGGTGAGTCAGATCGAGCAATATTGGACATGTATGGAGAACCAAATGTCGATTCTCAACTACAATCGACCAACGCCGGAGAACAGAGACTCGAATCGGCGCCAAAATCTCCCACCGTCGGAGATCCAAGAGCCGAATCGTCAAAAGAATCGGCCACCACCAAACACCCCAAATCGCCATTAAAATCGGCCATATCATATTCGGGAACAAAGGATTCAATACCCGAATCCATGGAATATAAGTGGAAAAGTGATATAGATCGAGAGAGAGAGAGAGAGAGAGAGAGAGACGGGTAAGAGAGAGAGTGAGAAAACCCTAGAATAATCGAGAGAGAGAGAGAGGCGGATAAGAGAGAGTGAGAAAACCCTGGAATAATCGAGAGAGTGAGGGAGAAGTGAGGGGACGCAGAGTAGGTGATAGAGGTTATTAGGGTGGGCTGGGGTGTTTTAAGTGGGTTGGGGTGTATTAAGTGGGTTGGGCCCACTTAATTAGTGGGTTTAGAAAATAAGTTAGTGGGCTAATTTTTGCCAAAAAAGGAATGGGTAAAAATTTGGTGGACGGACCAAAAAGAAAAGCGGGTAAATTTTTCGTGGACGGAGGGAGTAATAAATTTCAAACACATTGTCAAAAATAAGAATTTAGAAAACTCACATTCGAAATATCAAGTGAATTTAGAAAACTTCTTATCGAAAACGGCTTCCAAAAACTTTTGCAATTTTGCTTACCTGGATTTCGAAAACTGGATGTCGAAAAATAAAGTAAATTTCTAAAACTTCTTATCGAAAACGGCTTCCAGACACTTTTGCAATTTTGCTTACCTTAATTTCGATAACTCACAGTCGAAATATTAAGTAAATTTCAAAAACTTCTTATCGAAAACGGCTTCCTGAAACTTTTGCAATTTTGCTTACCTGAATTTCAAAATTAATGTTGCATCACCGCCATAAAGATGATAAAATGATGGATAATATGAATTTTCTCCTCTTTTATTCCTGGGTCGATGCTTTTCTTTGTATTTGTATTCCTGTGACTTTTGGTATTCCAATGGGTGTATCAAGTATCAGCTTCTTTTTATTTTTTATTATAAGGGCACAAAAGTCATTCAAAAAATATATTATAATAAATCAAAAATAGGGTGGGGGGTATCAAATAAATATGGAGGGCTGTATAGTAGGAGTAGGACCCAATAATTAATGAATGAATTGGTGGTGACTGATAACTGCTATGTTGTTCTCTCTTCTTCTGGATTTTTTCTTCGATCAATTGGCCCCATTATTACATCCGGCTGATAAATAAACTGTCACTCACTTACTCCAGGGCCGGGAAGAACAAATTTATGGGTAACCCCACAAATGTAGTGTCAATTTGTCTGAATTAATTAATTATTAAAGGGTATCACTTATTTTCATTAAAGAGTATTAAAAATTTCTAGCGAAGGCCCATAACCGGAGTTCTTGGGGGATGCTTACGAATTAACGAATCAAGATGGGAATAGCCCCTAGCAATTTATGTCTTAGGAATTTCAGACCCATATCAATTTATCGATCGCTTTCATTTAAAAGATGTAAACATTGCATATTACTTTATGATTTCAATGAAAAATTAACATAATTGATTACTGCAGCTCTGGTCACAGACTCACATCTCTTAAGACTTATTACAGACTGAGCTAGCAAATATAATATCTAGAATTGAAACTTTGGTTTACACTAGGAACTGATATCATAAATACACATCTTGTGAATCTTAATGCAAAATTAAATTTAGATCACACTAATAATTTGCAAGACTAAAAATTAAGTAAAGACAAAGTTGAATTGATATTTTTTTTCTTTTTTCAGAAATAAAAGGCAGAGGGAGTATGTCAATTCCCTAAAAATGAAAAAGTAAATGAACATTCTTTAAGCCAAGCCACATTTAAAGAAAATGAAATTACATCCTAACACCAGTTAAGCATAGATAACATTTGCACCATTATTAGCTTAGTAAAAACTTAGTAGGAATTTTGAATGATGCGAAGACTTTGAAAGACTTATTAAGAAATAAGCACAAGTTTAGTTGAAAATAGGAAAAGCAAGGTGTTTTGAGCTCAACAAAATAAATAGGTGAGAAGCTTTAGAGAGAGTCCAATAGTTTTGGCATCTGGAAAGTTTGTTTCTGAGGGAAGAGATGATAGAATTAGATCTCGGGACAGTTGTTGTTCCTCATTTTCTCTCTTTTCTTTCTTGTCCTCCACACTCAGCAATTCAATCTCATAATGGGAAAGCATATGGAAGAGAATAATCACTGCTTATATCTCTCAAGGTGACAGGAGGCCACTGCAATTAATGTAATGAGCATATTATAAAATTGATGGAAACATTTGAAACTAGTTAGGGATTCTTCAACTAGTTAATTTAATTGAGGCAAAAGAAATTAAGAATTACCTGTAAGGATTAAACTCACGCACGCAATCACCAAATAGAACACAAGATTTGTTTACCCAATTCGTCTCACGACTACGTCTGGGGGCGATGCCAAGCCAGGGTTTTTCACTATTTTTTTGATACCGAATACAAGGAGAAAGCGTGTATATATAACAAACGAACCCTAACCCTAAATTTAGGGCCGAAGAAAGTGGGCCAAAAGTTGGATCGCCGGTATTGGGCCCAAGTGTACAGTCCATTCGGCCTCCACACTCCAACAATCTCCCACTTGGAGACTGAATTCTCCATGTAACCATATCTTCTTGTCTCTCCTCCCTCATCCACCTGGCATCGCCAAACCTTATCTTCAAGTTCCAAGGCCAATTGAAGCTTTGCATAGCTTCAATTTCTCTAAGGTCACCACCTTAGTAAACATGTCTGCTGGATTCTCACTTCCTAGGATCTTCATAAACTGCAAGACCTTCTTCTCCAAAAGGTGACGAATGTAGTGATACTTCAACTCAATATGCTTTGTCCTTGAGTGAAACGCCGAATTTTTTGCCAGAAATATAGCACTTTGACTATCACAGAAAAGAGTGTTATTCCCATGCTCCTTCCCAAGTTCACCCAAGAAATTCTGCAACCACACCATCTCCTTATTTGCCTCTGTCACAGCTACATACTCTGCCTTCGTAGTGGACAACGCAACAATCTTCTGCAACTTAGAAGTCCAAGATATAGCAGTACCACCATAAGTAAATACATACCCGGTTGTACTTCTTCTTCCATCAAAATCATTTGATGCTAAGTCTGCATCCACATAACCCACCAGCTCCATACTCTTGACATTGAAACACAAGGCCTTGTCTGTGGTATCTCTCAAGTAACGTAGGACCCACTTTACCGCTTCCCAATGTTGCTCGCCCGGATCACCCATGAATCGGCTCACTACTCCCACTGCATGAGCAATATCTGCTCTTGTACACACCATGGCATACATGATGCTGCCAATTGCTGAAGCATATGGTACTTTCATCATTTGGACACGTTCCTCCTTACTCTTTGGCGACTCCTTTCTCGAAAGCTTGAAGTGACTGTCCAAGGGGACACTCACGGGCTTCAACTCCGTCATGTTAAATCTTTCCAAGATCTTCTGAATATAATTCGACTGTGAAAGATACACATTTCCCGTCACCTTATCACGCTCAATTCTCATGCCCAAAATCTGCTTTGCCTCTCCAACATCCTTCATAGAAAACCGTTCTGACAATTTCTCCTTCAACTTATTCACTTCACTTGCATCAGCTTCTACAATCAACATATCATCAACATATAGCAAGAGAATAAGAAAGTCATTGTCAAACCTCTTGTAGTAACAACAATGATCAGCGTGGCATCTCAGGTAACCAATCTCCATCATGAAACTGTCAAACTTTTTGTACCACTGATAGGGAGCTTGCTTCAAGCCATACAAGCCCTTCTTCAACTTGCACACAAGTTTCTCCTTTTCCTTCACTACGAACCCCTCAGGCTCTGTCATGTACAACTCATGCACCAAGTCACCGTGAAGGAATGTCGTCTTCACATCCATCTGTTGTAACAACAAGTTCTCTGCAACTACCATACTCAACACCATTCGAATAGTGGTCAATTTCACAACAGGAGTAAAAATATCAGTATAATCAACACCATATCGCTGCTCAAACCCTTTGACAACCAGCCGGGCTTTGTAACGTTTGCTCCCATCAGCTTCATTCTTGATTCGATAGACCCACTTGCAGTGCAAAGCCTTCTTGCCTTTTGGGAGCTCAACAAGCTCCCAAGTGCCGTTCACCAGAAGAGATGTTAACTCATCATCCATAGCAACTCTCCATTTCCGTTTATCTACAACCTGCTCTGCCTCTGCATAACATTCAAGTTCACCACCATCAGTAAGTAACAAGTAGTAGTTAGAGGGCGAATACCTATCAGGTGCACGTCGCTCTCTAGCTGGTCTCTGCAGCGGATTCTCCAGTGGTGGGGTCCTTGGTTCTTCAATAAGAACCTCTTCTTCATTCTGGCTCTCCTTACTCCCACTCTAGTTTGAGATGTCTAACTCGACCTCTCGGGTATCAGTCTTGCCAGAATCTGATGCCTCCAATCTGTCCTTGTACATAACCTGTTCATTGAAAACCACATCTCTACTGCGAATAATCTTTCGGTTATTCTCATCCCATAGTCTATAACCGAACTCATCACCACCATAACCAATGAGCGTACACTTAACAGATTTAGCATCTAACTTACTTCTATCAACAGGACTAACATGAGCATAAGCAATACAACCAAAGACACGTAAGTGAGACAGTTTTACCTCTTTTCCTGTCCATTCTTCCTCAGGTATTTTGTTCTCCAGCGGAATTGAAGGACCTCTATTAATCAGGTATGCTGATGTGCTTACTGCATCTGCCCAAAACGTCTTAGGTAGTCCACTCTTCAACCTCATGCATCTGGCTCGCTCATTCAACGTTCTGTTCATTCGCTCTGCCACTCCATTCTGCTGGGGAGTTCCTCTCACAGTCTTCTCCATGCGAATTTCATTCTCAGCACAATACTTCTTGAACTCACGAAGTTCATATTCACCTCTATTGTTAGAACGGAGACACTTCACTTTCAGGCCAGTTTTGTTCTCTACAAGGGCTTTCCACTTCCTGAAGGTATCAAACACATCAGCTTTATTTTTCAGAAAATAAACCCATACCTTCCTAATGGAATCATCGATGAAGGTCATGTAATACTCCGAACCACCAAGGGACCTCACGGGCGCTGGTCCCCATAGATCGCTATGCACCAGCTCCAACTTTTCCGCCTTCAAGGTTCTGCCACCTCTGAGAAACTCACCCTTCTTTGTTTCCCGAAAACACAGTCCTCACATAGGCCAACTTCAACAGATTTCAGCCCTGGAAGTCTCCCTTTCGAACACATTACCTTCATCCCCTTCTCACTCATGTGACCCAACCGACAGTGCCACAAATCAACATCGGTTGTAGCTCCTGCAAGATCAATGCAATCTTTGGAATTAGTTGTCATATACAACGTATCTTCCTTTTTTCCCCGAGCTACAATTATGGCTCCTTTGCTGATCTTCCAACTGTTGCTGCCTAAAGTAACTGAATATCCCTCTACATCAAGCTGCCCGATTGAAAGAAAGTTTCTCTTCAATCCTGGAATGTACCTCACACCATTTAACTTCAACATCGATCCATTTGGTGTAGATACCCGGACATCTCCTTTTCCCACAATCTTCAGGGGCTCATCATCAGCAAGGTACACTTGTCCGAATTCGCCAGACACACAGTTCTCCATGATTTCAGCATCACTACATGAATGGAATGATGCTCCAGAATCCAACACCCATGATTCCAGCGGACTACTAACACTCAAGACCAACACATCTCCAATCTCATCCGTGGTTGCGTCTACTGTCTTCTTCTCGTTCTGCCCCTTCTTATTTTTCTTAGGTGTTGTACACTGGTTCTTGTAGTGACCAAACTCCTCACAATTCCAGCACTGGATCGAGTCTTTCCCTTTCTTGGATTGACTCTTCCCTCTGGACTTTGATCGGCCACGATTCTGCCTATTCTTCGATCTGCCTCTTTCCTCGGTGTTCAACGCTGACCCTGAGGTGGATCCGGAATCTTTTCTGTGAACTTCCTCGCTAATCATTAGATCCCTCACTTCATCAAGCGTCAACTTTGACTTCGCGGATGAAGCGCTAACTGCTGTTACAGTAGCAGCCCAACTATCTGGCAGAGAAGATAACATAACTAAAGCAAGTACCTCATCACTGAAGTCTATCTCAACTGAGTTCAATTACCCAATGATCATGTTGAACTCGTTCAGGTGTTGCTGCACAGGTGTGCTCTCCGACATCCTGAAGTTGAACAGCCGTCTGATTAGATGAACCTTGTTCGTGTTGGAGTTATACGTGAAAGTATGCTTTTACTTTGTATAACTCGTGTATCAAACACTTGTTTATGAGAATAATTCTTTTATCGCATTTGCTTTAGATATAATTGAATGTTGAATATTTATTGCAAACAGTTCATAATAATACTAGTTACATTGTAGTTAATGTGGTGATACCCGATCACGGAAGATAACATTAACAGTTTTCTTGTAACTAAACGTACATTTTCACGACCTAGGTGGAATTGAACAATCCGCCGTGAAAGGTCGATGTGTAAGTCTCAGATTGGTCTGTCTTGACTAAGAGATTGCACTAGCACATTTAGTATGTGTTGAAGAGGACCTACAGCGAGGATAAATTCTTCTGTTATGAAATGTGAAGAATTAGACCTCAGTGGTTATTGATTTCTTAATCTCCGTCACTTAAATAGGACCGTGTGTACTTAATGGTTACTGCTTTGATTCATGTTGGGTGAGAATCATCGTGACTTCGAACCTTGTGCTTTGGGCAATAATATTAATCATACGACGGTTGCTAAGATTTAATACGGAGAAACGCGTGCGAGTACGGCTCGTGTGATTAGTCCCCTTGGTGGGCTCAGAAGTTTTATCGTACCAAATCTTGCAAGTGAAGAATTAGTTTCTTCGGTACGGATAATAATGTTGAGCTGTCTTTACTCCAAGGTGAAATATATTAATTAATTTAGAGCTATTCAGAAGCTTAATTAATTAATGGACTTGATAATCTTAAACGCAGGATATAATAACTGGGAGCCCATATTATCGTAATATGGATTAAGATGGATAGTGCAATATTAATTTATTAGTGGTAATAATTAATATTAATGGATTGAATTATATTGGGGCTCAATATTGAAATTCAGAAGTCCATTAGGAGGTCCAATCTTAATTCTCCTTAAAGGCCCCTCAAGTAGCCCATTAAGTAGTCCAATAATGATAAGATGATTAAAATAAAAAGATAATATTATGTTGATTTTTTCTCTTAATTTTCAAAAATAGTATATTTAGGAGAGAAAAGTTTTTGTTGATTTTCTTGGAAAGATATTATGGAAGATAAGTATTCTTGGAATACAAGATTATCTCATATATTCAAGAAGATCCAAATCTTAGATTCTCTACTAATGATTTTCGAAAATTGCAAAGGTGAGTGAGATTTTTGTGGAATATTTTATTATGGAGAAAAGAATATATGAGATATATTCAAGATTTCTTAGAGTCTAAGAAAAGATTTTCTCCAAGGCCCAAATATTCCTAATTTCCGGCCACTACCTATTATAAATAGGGGGTGATTATTTCATCCCCAAGTACATAATTCCATGTGTTGGAAAAATTAAGAGCATAGATATTTTTCTTTTTCCTTAGTTATATAAATTACTTGAAAGCATCTCCCACCGGTGATCAAGTAAGGCGAAAGGGAAATACTTGAGAAGGTTTTTGGGTGATAAAGCGAGATCGTGATTGTCCCGTTTATTCAAAGGCCAAGTCTACAAGAGGTACGTAAGTCACATAAATTCTTGTTTATTCCGCCTAGATTTTATGTGAATTAATTCAACATGCATGATGATAAATTTGTTGTTGGAATTATTATTTGAATTAATTAGGATTAATTCATGCTAGTAATAATTGAATTTAAATTCGTATTTAAATTTCATCCAGAATAGATTCCGGACACCCCTATTTTCCCAACAACTGGTATCAGAGCCACGGTTTCGGGCTCTGATCTTTAAATTGAAATTTAAATTGTCTAACATTAAATTGAAATTGGATAGTAGAATTGTTAGATCTTTTTTGCAGGTATCCAATTGTCATGGTTTTAATGTTGTTAATTTTTCATGCGTGTGAATTAATTGTTTTTTAATTCGATTTCTCGTGAGAAAATCCACGAGTAGATTAGTTGTTTTTATTTTGATTTGATCATTCTAATAGACTAGTCTAGATCTAGTATTTATTTATTTTGTAAAATAAATTGTAACTGGATCAAGACGAAGAACGATAAATTAAAGACGACGTACCCGGACGACGCATGCATGCGCGGTGCATGCATGGACGTAAAATCATGCATGGGATGGAAAACGAGAATGAACGGCAAAACCCGGTGCACGGGGTGCACGAGGCGCACGACCCGCGCACGACGGGTGGCGCGCACGCATGGGGCTGCTGCCCGGCGCCCAGCGCTCGGCCGCCGTGGGCCGAGAGGCGCGCGGCCCACTCCGTGGGCTGACGCACGCCGTATCTCGGGCCGTGAATTTTTTTTTAAATTAATTTCAATTCTGCATTTTTTTGTGTGATTTTAAACGTCGTCTCGAATCCCAAACGATGTTTTTTTTGATGAAGTGTTGTTGTTCGAGTGGGAGCGTGTCGAGACGAACGACAGAAAGCAACAAGGACAATATTTCGTATCAAGACGTGAAGAAATTAAACCGTGACAATTGGATTTGAGTGCTCCAATGTGTTTAATTTTGTTTTGATGGATGTTTTATTTCGTGCACTTATTATTATTTGCTAATATGTGTTTGCATGCATTTTATTGTCCAAGAAAAACCTTACTTTCGAAAATTACTAAGTATGTTTATTTAATCGCAATTTTATTCCGGATATTAAAATTGGATTAATTTGGCCTCCATAATTTATTTATTTGTGAAGTTCTTTTGGAATACATTTCCCCCTCGGATCGGCCAAAAGAACGGATTTCACATGAATAAATTCTGAAAGGATGATTGTGGATTATTACTAATGGCGTATTGACCCTCACCACGAGTGGCTTGCTCAAAACGAAATAATAATCCTGTATTTAATTATGGTTATTACTTAGACATAAGAAATTGATATTAACTTACTCCCCTCGGAGTCCCTGTCAATTTTTATGTGGTCAAAGTGGGAGCCAGCTATTAATTTTGAATTAAGGATTTATAACTTTTAAGTTTGTGATCCGCTTGAATGTGTTTAAATGTATAGACCACCCCTCGTGGCGCATTTAAATTATTTCGAGATGTTGGCTGATGCATGATTATATTGTTTTAAGGTTTCAATATAATTGATATGATCGAATTATGTGATAATTTCGTATTTTTCTAGATATTTATATGAATGCATGTTTTATTCTCAGTTCATCATGTCGCAACCTTTTAATCCACTGTTTAGTATACTTAAAGATAACAAACTTGTCGGTGAGAATTATGTTGATTGGAAACGTAATCTTGATATTGTCCTAACCGCTCAACACCACAAATGGGCACTTACTACTCCTAAGCCCCAAGAGTCTGCCGAAGATGCGACCAAGGCGGTCAAGAAAGAGCATAAGAGTTGGTTTGACTCCGATGAGATGACTAGGTGTACTATTCTGGCTTCAATGTCAGATGTGTTGCAACACCAACACCAACACATGGAGACCGCCTCTGAGATAATGCTCAATCTTGAAGCGATGTTTAAATATCAGAACCGTACAGCTAGGCAAATCACCATGCGAAAGATGCTTTCGTTGAAGATGGTGGAAGGTACGCCCGTAAGGGATCACGTTATCGAGATGATGGGTTATCTCAACAAGTTGGAATTACTTGGTGCGGAATTTGATCTCCCTACTAAGGTCGATTTCGTTCTCCATTCTCTGCCGAAGAGCTTTGAGCAGTTTCAGTTGAACTATCAAATGAATGACCGGGCAAATAGTTTGCCCGAGCTCTTGCAAGCTTTGGTGTCGGCGGAGACTTTAATGGATCATCAAACTGTTGCTATGGTGGCAAACGGTCTGTATGCCTCTTCGGGTCCCAAGGGAGGGAAGAAGAGAAAGAGGACGAAAGGCCAGACCCAAGCAAATCCAACCGTTGTGAAACCTAAGGCGAAGGGAGACAGGGGTGGAAAGAAAGCTGCTAAGGGTAAGTGTTTCATTTGTGGTGAGAAGGGACATTGGAGGGCGACCTGTTCTAAGCCTAAGAAGACGGTAAAGAAAGGTAAGTCTCATGCTTTAGTCGTTGAAACTTATATTGTGGCGTATGCTGCCCACGTTTGGGTAGTGGTACCGGGGCAACTGATCATATTTGTTTCACTCTTCAGGGGTTCCAGCTAACCCGACGACTTAGCAAGAATGAGATCACCATCACTTTGGGCGATGCTACGAGAGTGGCAGCCGAAGCAGTGGGAGTCGTGCACCTATCTTTTGAAGATAGAGTTTTAATTTTAAGAGATGTTTTATACGTTCTGAACTTTAGGAAGAATTTAATTTCGGTTTCTAAGTTGTTTTTTTATGGATATTCAGTTACTTTTAATAAAGTTGTTACTGTTTCTTTTAAGAATGATACTATCTGTCATGAAACGTTGGTAAACAATCTCTATACGATTAAGTGTGCACACCACTCAAATAATGAATCTAATAGCACGTCGATCATTTCAAGTAATAAAAGAAAGCGTTCTTCGGAAGCGTACTTCGGAGATGAACGAAACACTTCTATGGCATCTTAGACTAGGTCATATTAATCTAAAGCGGATAGAGAGATTGGTGAAAGACGGATCCTTGGAATCATTCCAAGTCGAACCGTTTCCAACTTGTGAATCCTGTTTAGAGGGTAAGATGACCAAGAGGGCATTTGGAGCCAAGGGGAATAGAGCCACGGAAGTGTTAGAACTCGTTCATACCGATGTGTGTGGTCCAATAACGATCAAAGCGAGAATGGGGTATGAGTGTTTCGTCACCTTCATTAACGATTACTCGAGATATGGGTACATTTACCTTATGAGGCATAAGTCTGCGACTTTTGATTAGTTCAAGGAGTTTAAGACCGAAGTCGAGAAACATAGGGAAAAGAGTATCAAGTTTCTATGATCAGATCGTGGAGGCGAATACCTCAGCGGTGAATTCTTGAACTACTTATCGGACGAAGGGATCGTATCCCAGTTAACCGCACCGGGAACCCCTCAACAGAACGGTGTGGTGGAACGAAGAAATCGAACTCTTTTAGAGATGGTCAGATCCATGATGAGTTATTCGGATTTACCCAAGTCGTTTTGGGGTAATGCCTTGGAAACGGAGGCTTACATTCTAAACTTGGTGCCATCCAAATCGGTTCTTAAAACCCCAATGGAATTGTGGACCGGGCGCAAGCCCAGTCTAAGACATTTGTGGATTTGGGGTTGTCCGGCATACGTGCTAGACAAGGAAGCCGGTAAGTTGGATCCACATTCGGAATTAAGGCTGTTTATAGGATACCCTGCGGGAACGAAAAGGTGTATGTTCTATAGTCCCAAGGATCAAAAGACCGTGATTAGTACACACTTTAAATTCTTGGAGGAAGACTATATGAACAATTGGAAACCTAAAAGTGAAATTACCTTAGAAGAATTGAGAGGTCAAACCTCGATACCAAGTATACAAGATGATGTACCACACGTCACATCTTCACAACCAGAACCCCGTCGTAGTGGGAGGATTGCTAGGCAACCCGAGAGATTCATGTGGATAGGATAATCTTCAGATTTGGTTCCCGGCGATGAATCAGACCCATGGACATACGACGAGGCAATCCAAGACAAAGACGCGGAGTCGTGGCAAATGGCAATGGAAACCGAGATGAATTCGATGGATCATAATCAAGTGTGGGAGTTGGTCGAGCTACCCAATGTGATAGAACCCATTGGATGTAAGTGGGTGTACAAGAGGAAAAGAGGACCGGACGGAAGGGTTGAGACCTTCAAAGCGAGGCTAGTGGCCAAAGGGTATACTCAGAAAGAAGGGATCGATTATGAGGAAACCTTTTCGCCTGTAGCTATGCTTAAGTCCATCCGTATTCTCTTGTCGATCGATGCGCACCTAGATTACGAGATCTGGCAAATGGATGTCACGATAGCTTTCCTTAACGGAAGTCTTGACGGGATAGATATCTATATGCAACAGCCCAAAGGTTTCATTGAAAAAGGCCAAGAGAATCTCGTATGCAAGCTTAAGAGATCCATTTATGGACTTAAGCAAGAATCGCGTACTTGGAACCAGTATTTTGATCAAGTGATTAAGTCTTATGGGTTTGATCAAAGCGAGTTCGAAAGTTGTGTGTATAAGAAGCGGACGGAACTGCGGTGGTATTTTTAGTATTATACGTAGACGATATTCTGCTCATTGGAAATAATGTAAAGATATTGTCAGACGTAAAGGTATGGCTCTCAAAATAATTTGATATGAAGGACTTAGGGGAAGCCGGTCACATCCTTGGGATCAAGATCACTCGCGATCGCAAGAAGAGGATGTTGGGCTTATCACAAGCTTCATACATTGACACTATTTTGAAGCGTTTCAGCATGCAAGATTCCAAGAAAGGTTTTGTACCTTTTAGACATGGAATCCATATATCGAAAGAAATGAGCCCTAAGACACAAGCGGAGATAGATGACATGAAAGATGTTCTGTACGCTTCAGCCGTAGGAAACCTTATGTATGCAATGTTGTGTACGAGATCAGATATCTGCTTTGCCGTGGGCATGGTGGCAAGATATCAAAGTAATCCCGATAAAAACCATTGGACTGTCGTAAAGTGCATATTGAGGTATCTGAAAAGAACTCGTGAGCGGATGCTGATTTACCAGTCAGATAGTCTTGTTCCCGTGGGATATACGGACTCGAAATTCCAATCAGACATAGACTCAAGAAAGTCAACCTCGGGTAATGTGTTTTGCGTGGGAGGAGGAGCCATTTCATGGAGAAGCGTTAAGCAGAAATGCATCGCCGATTCGACCATGGAAGCCGAGTATGTAGCTGCTTGTGAAGCAGCGAAACAGGCAGTTTGGCTCAAGAACTTCTTAGTGGACTTGGACGTTGTTCCGAATTTGCCCGACAAGATAACTGTCTTTTGTGACAATGCCGGAGCAGTTGCAAATTCAAAGGAACCGAGAGCCCACAAGGCCAGCAAACACATAGAAAGAAAATACCATCTTATATGAGAAATCGTTAAGAGAGGAGATATAGAGGTGGCAAAGATAGCGTCGGGTGACAACCTAGCGGATCCATTCACAAAGGGTCTGCCTCAGAGTGCATTCGCGAGACATGTGGATTGAATGAGAGTCAAGACTATTGCCAATCTGCTTTAAGTATAAGTAGGAGGAATTATTAGGTTAGTGTAGGTTGACATGAGATGTCACGTAGAGCTACTACAATAAGACATGCATGATGTATACTAAAAATCAGACTTTAAGTATAAGTGGGAGATTGTTGGAGTTATACGTGAAAGTATGATTTTACTTTGTATAATTCGTGTATCAAACACTTGTTTATGAGAATAATTCTTTTATCGCATTTGCTTTAGATATGATTGAATGTTGAATATTTATTGCAAACAGTTCATAATAGTACTAGTTACATTGTAGTTAATGTGGTGATACCCGATCACGGAAGATAACATTAACAGTTTCCTTGTAACTCAAGGTACATTTTCACGACCTAGGTGGAATTGAACAATCCGCCGTGAAAGGTCGATGTGTAAGTCTCAGATTGGTCTGTCTTGACTAAGAGATTGCACTAGCACATTTAGTATGTGTTGAAGAGGACCTACAACGAGGATAAATTCTTATGTTCTGAAATGTGAAGAATTAGACCTCAGTGGTTATTGATTTCTTAATCTCCGTCACTTAAATAGGACCGTGTGTGCTTAATGGTTACTGCTTTGATTCATGTTGGGTGAGAATCATCGTGACTTCGAACCTTGTGCTTTGAGCAATAATATTAATCATACGACGGTTGCTAAGATTTAATACGGAGAAACGCTTGCGAGTACGGCTCGTGTGATTAGTCCCCTTGGTAGGCTCAGAAGTTTTATCGTACCAAATCTTGCAAGTGAAGAATTAGTTTCTTCGGTACGGATAATAATGTTGAGCTGTCTTTACTCCAAGGTGAAATATATTAATTAATTTAGAGCTATTCAGAAGCTTAATTAATTAATGGACTTGATAATCTTAAACGCGGGATATAATAACTGGGAGCCCATATTATCGTAATATGGATTAAGATGGATAGTGCAATATTAATTTATTAGTGGTAATAATTAATATTAATGGATTGAATTATATTGGGGCTCAATATTGAAATTCAGAAGTCCATTAGGAGGTCCAATCTTAATTCTCCTTAAAGGCCCCTCAAGTAGCCCATTAAGTAGCCCAATAATGATAAGGTGATTAAAATAAAAAGATAATATTATGCTGATTTTTTCTCTTAATTTTCAAAAATTGTATATTTAGGAGAGAAAAGATTTTGTTGATTTTCTTGGAAAAATATTATGGAAGATAAGTATTCTTGGAATACAAGATTATCTCATATATTCAAGAAGATCCAAATTTTGGATTCTCTACTAATGATTTTCGAAAATTGCAAAGGTGAGTGAGATTTTTGTGGAATATTTTATTATGGAGAAAAGAATATATGAGATATATTCAAGATTTCTTAGAGTCTAATAAAAGATTTTCTCCAAGGGCCAAATATTCCTAATTTTTTGCCACTACCTATTATAAATAGGGGTGATTATTTCATCCCCAAGTACATAATTCCATGTGTTGGAAAAATCAAGAGCATATATATTTTTCTTTTTCCTTAGTTATTTAAATTACTTGAAAGCACCTCCCACCGGTGATCAAGTAAGGTGAAAGGGAAATACTTGAGAAGGTTTTTGGGTTGATAAAGCGAAATCGTGATTGTCCCGTTTATTCAGAGGCCAAGTATACAAGAGGTACGTAAGCCACATAAATTCTTGTTTATTCCGCCTAGATTTTATGTGAATTAATTCAACATGCATGATGATAAATTTGTTGTTGGATTTATTATTTGAATTAATTAGGATTAATTCATGCTAGTAATAAATTGAATTTAAATTCGTATTTAAATTTCATCCCGAATAGATTTCGGGCACCCCTATTTTCCCAACAGTTCGCGGTTGTGGGCTTCTGATACATCTGCTCCAAGATCTGCAACATCTCCTTTGCGGACTTGACTTTAGTCGTGTGGTAGGCTACGTTCATCGACAACGATAAACGTATCACACTCATCGCCTTTCTATTCAACAGATTCGACTCCTTATGTTCCATCTTTTCGGGTTTTGCTTCTTCCTCTAGGGGCACATACAGATCTTTACCGTAGAGATAATCCTCGATCTACATCTTCCAGAACCCAAAATTCGTTCCATCAAACTGCTTGACCGGAAACTTTTCGTCGCTCATCGTGACTGCTCCCTGATTAGGCGTGACATTGTCATGATTCGTCACTCGAAATGCCCTAGTTTTGGTTGATTTTGTGAGTATTTAGAGTCATTTGAGTATCATATTCATAAACTAATGAATTTGTCTCTTTGATGCTCATAGATGGATAGAGGGCGAAAAGAGGAGTTCGTAGGACTTTGAATCGACTCAAACGGACGCCCGGATGAGAAGATATCGAAGAAATACGAAAAGTACTAGTTCGAAGGAGCAAAAGTATCATTGGAGTGCACAAGCTCGAAGAGCTCGAGCACTAGTGCTCGAGCAGGTCGAGTATAGTGCACGAGAGATGCAAGTCGTGCACTGAGTGCACGAGTCAGTCGTGCATAGTGCTCGAGCAGGAGCAAGTCGTGCACTAGTGCACGAGCTCGACTACTCGAGCACTTTTGGGGTTCTGTTAGTTTCGGAGTGCTCGACCACACACTACTCGTGCACCAGTGCACGAGTAAGTGCACGACCTGTCGCGTTTTTGACCCATTAACTCCCGATTCGACCCGTTGCTTATATATACCCCTTCCGAACATGTTTTTTTGGACGACCACCACCACTTGATACCATACTACGTTTGGTGACTGAGTTTTGAGAGAGAGAGGAAGAAGAGAAGAGACGAGCAAGTTTACGATTACGTTTTTGAGGTTTTCATTACGAATTCATACTACGATCTTGTTTTTAGTTTCGTTTCTTTAGATTTCTGTTCTTGAACACGTTGAAACTTATTTTCTTGAGTTAATTTCAGTTATTCTTTTATTTCGAAAAACCCTAATTTATGTTTGATCTCTTCTTCGTCTTAAATATCATGTTCATGTTTGTTACTTACTTAATTTCTGTTATTTACGTTAAATCTATGTCTAGTTAAAACCCTTGCATGCTTGGGGTAAGATGAACTCGTAGAAGTAGGTTGTGGGTACGTAATTAGGGTAACTTGTGACGTTAGGTTTTAATTCTCTTGATTAATGAATGCTTAAAATTAATCTTAACTTTGCTTTTGAATTTCGTTCGAAAAGTGTTAGAGAGAGGACAACCGTATCACTCTTTAACAACGAGTAGACTTAACTAGAGGGTTTAGAAAGTGTTAATTCATCTACCGGTTTAGCGAAGGAGGACGACTGCATCACTTAGTTAAATTAGGGTCTCATTAATAAAGCACAATCTATTAACTTGTTAGTAGATTAGTGAAGTCGAGTGTTAGGATAAAGTATTAGGGTTTAAAATCTTGAGCTTTCATCTTGCATTCTTGTACTTAGGTTATTTCTGGCGCGTCACACTTATTTTGATTATGTACCTGCTCCGTTAGTATACGTAGGGATTCTTATCCTAAGCATCACCATCTCTTACTTGAAGACAACCCGTAGTTAATTCGTTTTCTTTAGTTCGTTAGTATAATTAGTTTATTTTAGTTGTTTTAATTAATCTTTCAAAAAACCCAAAAACATTACACTCGTATTAGCTACGACGCATAGATCTTCAGGGATCTGTTCGCATACACCCCATCTCGTGGGTTCGATATACTTGGCTGTTATACTTACTCATACTACAGTAAACCCGTTCGCTTGCGGGGAAGCGACTAGTAGAAGTTAGTATAATTCGCTTCAAGTTAATGGCGCCGTTGCCGGGGATGGCGTTGTATGCTTTTTGAATAGGACTTGTAGATAGCTTAGTAGTTAGTAGTGAGTGCTTTATTTTCTGTTTATTTTTATTTTTATTCAATGGGCAGTTGCGTTTTGATCCTTCTGTTAGTATTTCAGGTTTATGAGAACACGCTCGCAAGGCAATACGAGCGAAGAGAGGTTACCTGCAGATCCTGAGACAATAGTAAGAAGAAACCGAGCCTTCTTACGAAGGATGAACGCTGCCGGAGGGAAAGAACCGATGGACATCACTAATGAGTTGGATGTCATGGAGAATGAGTTCAATCAGGCACTGAACCGGGTTGACGACACTGATGGAAATACCAGCAAGAATCAAGATCCGTTAGAAGAGAGCCAGAGCCAAAACCCGGGTACTCAGAACCAAAACAGCCCAGCTCATAACATGGTCCAAAATCCTCATAACAACCCTGCTTACCCACATCCTAATTTACCACAAAACAACTTACCTTATCCACCCTACCCATACCCACCTTATCGTTACCCACCATACCCGTATCCTCCACCTCCAGTTTTCAATCAACCACCTGTTTACCAACCACCACCCCAACAAGTACCCGTACCACCTGTTAATCCTCAACACGTTCCTCAGAACGTAGATCAACATATGGCCATTCGAAGGAGGTTTGCAGCGCAGCCACAGCGGTACTATGATGGAGTGGCATTGTCTCATGTGGAGGCAAATAACTTCTCGATTTCCCTGAGAATTCTTAAGCTGCTTACAGAGAACCAGTTCAAGGGGGTGATCGGGAAGGAGAATCATCATACTCATCTGAGGAGTTTTCTCATGATAGCCTCTACATTCAATTACAATGACATGTCTGAAGATGCCAAGAGGCTTAGGCTGTTCTCATTCTCATTGACGGGAATAGCAAAAGAGTGGTACGATAATACGCTTCCACGGGGAGGTATTACCACATGGGCCGAGCTCGAGCGTCTGTTCCTCGAGCGGTTCTACCCTCCATCCAGAACGATCAAAGCAAGGATTGAGATCTCTTCCTTCCGCCAGAAGCAAGGAGAGGACCTACGTCAAGCGTGGGAGAGATACTCAAACATGCTGATAGAGTGCCCGCAACATGATTAGTGTGAAAATTGCTTGAAATTCGTGAATTTAATTTGCCTATTTTATTGAATTTCTTGCATTTATTTGAATTAAAGTGTCTCAATGTGCTTAATTGTCGAGAATGGTAGTGTTTTATTAATTTTGCAGGAAATTGAGTATTTTTAGAAGAAAACACGTGCCTTTAATTTTGTGAAGATGATCGAAAGAACGAGTCGAGAATGGGATTAAGGATCGTGATTGAATCAAATTCACACTCACGTGAATTCAAAAAGGAAAGGCAGCTATCATGTGGGGCTCACGTCCAAAAGTTGGGAAGAAACAAGACTGCGGGTCCCACACTACTTTTAATTGGAAGAGAAAGCTTACCAGCCATTTTTGGATACGAAGTTCACGTCGAGAGAGAAGACTACGCCGGAATCACAGCAGCCACCGGAATTCTTGGAATTCGAAGAAGAAAAACTCCATTTAACTTGCCGGAGAGAGAGCCAGACATCGCCCGAAAACTCGCCGCATCAAGTCCACCGGAATCTGGAAAGCTTCGCAAGCACAGCCGCTCGCAACGCCGGGAAACTGGGATTCACCACCACTCGAAGCAGGCTTCGCACTTGCCGCTGCGTACGCCGGAAGAGAGCCGCACCGCTGCACAGCTCGGCCGGAAATTGAAGAAGGCAGAGTCCATACCGGCCGAGCCACTCACCTCCAAACCGATCCACTCACGTCCAAACCGGTATAATGGCTACGGCCCTTGAAGACCGGTTAAGACCATCCACACCGGCCGGTCTAAAGAGGAGCAAACCGGTGCAAGACTTGTGCAGAGAATTTCAAAGCCAAATTCAAAGATTCCAATTTCTCGCGAGATTTTGAAAATCTCGCGAGATATCATGAGATATTCAGCCAAGTCTTAAAAATTCGAAAATTCACCATTTTTCAGGGATTTAATTGCAATTTCCTCCTCAAGCCCTCATTCCACACTTTAAATACCTTTCTTCTCAGATTTTCATAATACAACAACAATACTCATAGCTAAGAACCCTAATTCCCTTAGATTTTTTTTCTTCTTTTCTTTTTATTTTTCTTTTGATTTTCCTTTCAATTTCAAGTATAGATTAACTTAGATTATACTTTCAATTAGTAGTTTCTTTCAGTTCAAGCAAGGATTATCAAGTTTTGTAGCTAAATCAATTCCATAGAGGTGACTTCTTTCCTTAATTTCATTTCCCTTTGGTTTAATTTCATGATTATTGATTATTTCTCTTTATTTCATATGAGTTTATTTGATATTATGCTTAGCTAATTGCCTTGTGTTTTGGGTGTTTGGATTTACATGGGTAATTGAGTATTTGATTTGATTTGTGATATCTATTCTAGTTGAAGGTCAATCTATTAGGAATATGGACTTTGATTGTTCGATTTCATGATTGCTCTTGTAATTCGTATTTAGATTGTGTGTTTATCGCAACGAGAGTTGGGTCGATGCATGATCTTGTATGAATGTGAGTGATTTATGCGATTTGAGTGGATATTGAGGTATCGCAACGAGAGTTGGGTATTTTCATTAGAATACCATATTTCCTACACTTGTTGCTTAATTGAGAAATTGGTGATAAGTGAGAAGATTAACGATCCGATGTTTTCATTTGACGTGTTTGCCTAGGCTTATCCAGTACGGTGAATACGTGATGTTTAGTGATTGCTTCTATAGTTGATCGGAAACTTGAATAGTTATTACTTATCGAATCGTGTACTTGATTCTCATGTGATGATGAACACCCGAACACGTCTTGTTTTCTTGTTAGAAAATTCCTAAAAATTGATTATTGCTTTCTTTTCGTTAATTGCTTTAATTTGTTTAGTTGCTTTTATTTGTGTTTTAATTTCGAGAAAACCCGATCCTAAACCTTGAACCGCACTACAATTACGCGACAATGCATAGTATTATGGCTACACTAGCCACTAGTCCCTCGGTTCGATATTTAACTTGGTCAATTGCCTTACTATAACAACGATCTCGTACACTTGCGAGTATTTGAATTTGTGCTTTAACAAATTTGGCAAACACAACACGGATACAATGAGGGAGATGTGATGACATTCTTCTACAGTGGTGCCAACAAGACCGGGCAAGACCATCTAGACGCCTGTGCCAGTGGATCATTCCTGAATCAAGGAATAGAGAGGTGTCGAGAGATCGTAGACAACATAGTCACGAATGCCGGGGCTTGGAGTGTGGATGCAGACTTCCAGAGAGTGCATCAGGTTGAAGAGGGTGAAGGAACGAGAAGGTTGTTGATGGTCATGATGGAAAAGATTAACAACCTCGAGTTGGGGAAGAATTTGGTTGGAGAGCATGCAGCAGAGAATGAGAGAGTAGACCAGCCAAATGGACAGCAAGAGGTAGCCAATTACATGGGAGGTCCGTATTACAATCAGAATGGCTACCAAGGTGGAAATCAGTATGGAAGGCCTCTTTATGGCCAACCATTTGTACCTCCAGGCCCACAACCACCTCAAAATCAATGGAGGAACACACAAGGGTATCAAGGAGGCCAGCAGACTCCTCAAAACACATGGAGGAAGAATGAGAATTTTTCATATGTTAACCCAAAGGCGGGTATTACAGTTCCTCCGGGTGTTGACCCAGGTTCAAACTCCGGGTGGAGAAGGCGGTGCATCAACTGAGGAGATGTTGAGAGTGGTTCTACAGAAGGTGGAGGAAGAAAGTAAGTGGTTGTCATCCTTGGAGTACGATGTGAAAGAGTTGCATAAAATGGGTGATCAACGTGATCAAGAGCTCCAGAAGATGAACGTTGAGTGGACTAGAACTCAACAAGAGAACAATAGACGGTTCACTTCTATAGAGTTCCAGATGAGCCAGATTGCAAAGTCGTTGAATAGAGAGCCGGGAAAATATCCTTCCATCCCGAAGGGGAACCCGAAAGAGCATTGCAAGGTTATCCAGTTAAGAAGTGGAACCAACTATGAAGGTCCTCAGATGCCTGCTGATGCTGAGACGCCTCAAGATAGAGATAAGATTGAAGAGGTGATAGTTGAGAAGAAGGTTGAGGGTGAAAGCACTCAAGCGAGAAAAGAGCTTGAAGAGGAAGGCATTGAGAAGGGTGAGAGAGTTCCTAAGTGGAAGAAGGCAAAGGAAACAAGGAAGAAAGTGAAAGAGACCGAGAAAGATGAATGAGGGGTACCCAAATCTGTGATACCCGTCCCATATCCACAACGCTTCATGAAAAATAAGCTTGATGAGAAATTCGCTAAGTTCCTTGATGTGTTTAAACAATTGCATATTAATATCCCTTTTTATGATGCTTTGGAACAGATGCCCAATTATGCAAAGTTTTTGAAGGACTTGATCGCGAAAAGGCGGCGAGTGGATGAGCCGAAGTTGGTGCAGTTGAACCACGAGGTGAGTGCATTAGTGCACAAGGCGCTTCCTCCAAAGCTGAAGGATCCCGGGAGCTTCACCATTCTTTGTGATATTGGGAACGGGATCAAGAAGGGAGCGTTGTGCGACCTCGGAGCGAGCATTAATTTGATGTCGTTGTCGCTTTTCAAGAAGTTGGAAGGTGGTGAACTTCAACCCACAATGATGACGCTTCAACTTGCTGATCGGTCTATTACTAGACCTCAAGGTGTGGTTGAAGACGTCCTCGTGAGAGTTGGAGATCACATTTTTCCAGCCGACTTTGTAGAGCTAGAGATGGAGGAAGATGAGCACATGCCCCTGATCTTGGGAAGACCGTTCTTAGCTACGGCGGGGATGGTGCTAGACGTGGCAAATGGGAAGATTACATTGAAGGTTGATGATCAAGAAGTGAAGATTTCCCTATATGAAGCCATGAAGCACCCGAAGGAGGATGAGAGTTTGTATTGCATGGATGCAATTGATCCTCGTGTTGAAGAGACACCTCCTATCTCTAATCTTTCTCATGTTCATGATGTTGACAATCCTTCACTTGATAATTTAACCCATGAGCGTTATGATCTTGATTATGTTGATAGGGACAAAGTGAAGAAGTTGAAGGATGAAGAGGTGAAAAGTGTGGACGTGATCCAGTTGGAAGGAAAAGGAGGAGTTAAGAAGAAAAAGTCCAAATTCAAGAAACTGTTTGGTAAGACGCCTCCAGATAAAGGTGAGAAGGAGTTGAGACCCATAACACTTGGGGATGAGAAGGAAGCAAAATAGTTCATGATGGAAGGGCATCAAGGAAAGGAATGCAACCACCACTCTTATGAGAGTAAGGGAAGTAAATTTGAGTATGATGTCCCATAAGCTCCTTTGAGCTTGGTCCGGCATGAGGACCTTAAAAATAGCGCTGAATGGGAGGCAACCCATTTCTATTTGCTTTCATTTGTTTTTAGTGTCTTATTATGTTATTAGGGTGTTGTTGAATCGTAAGTTTTAACCTCGTACTTGAGAGTTTATTTTGTAGGCTTGTCTCGAGAGAATAGAGGAATCATGGAGTACTCGAAAGGGAGGAACTCAAGCAAGGGAGTGTGCAACGCTGTTGAGAGAAACTGAATTGTTTGGTTGAGGTAACCCACAACCCCAAACTTAGACCTCTTCGCAAGGTCAAAGTTTAGGGGGGTGGAGTTTTTTTTATGTTTCTTGTCATATTGCACCGGAGCACCCCTTATCTTTGAATGTGTTTGGGTTATTTGGTGCCTTGAGATGCTCCTTGAGGTGATTTTGATCTGAGTCGCTATTGCATATTTCGTGCTTGTTAACCCTCTCTACTTGTTAGTTGTCATTCTTGAGTATGAAGTGATGAGTAGAGTAGAATTGTGGATTGGAGTTAGAGACTCTTTTGTGAGAGTGTTTGAGCTAGAGTGGATTTGAGATAGAACTTGTATGCTTGTGAATTTTTCTTTTGAGTACTTGTGTGATGAGAGTGAGAATTCACTAGGACTAGCATGAATGAGAAAGCCGTGAGATTTGAGCCTTATGAGATTTTGATGCATTAATTAATCTCTTCGTTTGTGAGTGGATCGTCACCTTAGAGGATGCTAGAACTTGTGTGTGCTCTTGCTTCTTAATTGTGTCTAGTTTGATATGTCGAATAGGATCTTAGGCCATCTTTGATTTAATTGAGTTACTTAGCCAAAATTGTCCTTACCAATGACATTGATCCCTTGTTAGCCCCTTTGAGCCTAAAGCCTATTTTATTTGCTAGCACATATGAACACTATTCCAATTCCTAAGCCTTTTTGTCCCAATTTGAGTGGAGAATAGGAAAGTGTGAATGTGAAGGAAGTGAATTGAGTTGAAAAAGGAAAATATTGTTTGTTGAGTGAATATGAGAAGAAGGAGTGATGAAGTTATGAGATGTGGGAAAAAGAGAAAAAAATTGAGAATGAGCAAAAGGAAAAAAAATGAGCTCTGTGTTTGTGCGAAAAAAGAGAAAAAAAATGAAGTGATTGAAAAAAAAAAGTGAGAAAGAAAAAAAAATTGAAGTATTGAGAGTATGGAATTGAAAGGGTGTTGATTGAACATGTTTGAAGTATTCTGTTCCTAATCTCGAAGTGCCAAAGTTTGAGTTTCTATTCTCCATTCACTTAAGTCACTTTCCCATATTGTTATCTCACCTGTCCAAATAGCCTACTTTACAACCTTGAGAAAAGTCCTTTTTGATTCGGCATTGATATCTAGAATGTGGTCGGAGTTGAGAGTGCTTACAAGCCTATGACTGCCAACATGTGTGATTGATTGTTTGAGTGAGTCCCTTATTATTGATATACACTTGTGAGGGAGAGAAACACATCGTAGAGTGCACATCCATTTTTGATTTTGGTGATTCTTGCTGTTGTTGCATGAGTATGATGAAGGAAGGTGAGTGAGTATACTTGTGATTGATCTTTGAAGCTCGAATTCATATACTTGCATGATTGGATTCTTTGACTCATTCCTAACAATTTCACTTGACTTATTATTTCGTTGCTTGAGGACAAGCAACATGGTAAGTTTGGGGGAGTTGATTAGGCGTGAAATTGTCATGATTCGTCACTCGAAATGCCCTAGTTTTGGTTGATCTTGTGAGTATTTAGAGTCATTTGAGTATCATTTTCATAAACTAATGAATTTGTCTCTTTGATTCTCATAGATGGATAGAGGGCGAAAAGAGGAGTTCGTAGGACTTTGAATCGACTCAAACGGACGTCCGGATGAGAAGATATAGAAGAAATACGAAAAGTACTAGTTCGAGGGAGCAAAAGTATCATTGTAGTGCACAAGCTCGAAGAGCTCGAGCACTAGTGCTCGAGCAGGTCGAGTATAGTGCACGAGACATGCAAGTCGTGCACTGAGTGCATGAGTCAGTCGTGCATAGTGCTCGAACAGGAGCAAGTCGTGCACTAGTGCACGAGCTCGACTACTCGAGCACTTTTGGGGTTCTGTTAGTTTCGGAGTGCTCGACCACACACTACTCGTGCACTAGTGCACGAGTAAGTGCACGAACTGTCGCATTTTTGACCCATTAACTCCCGATTCGACCCGTTGCTTATATATACCCCTTCCGAACACGTTTTTTTGGACGGCCACCACCACTCGATACCATACTACATTTGGAGACTGAGTTTTGAGAGAGAGAGGAAGAGGAGAAGAGACGAGCAAGTTTACGATTACGTTTTTTAGGTTTTCATTACGAATTCATACTACGATCTTGTTTTTAGTTTCGTTTCTTTAGATTTCTGTTATTGAACACGTTGAAACTTATTTTCTTGAGTTAATTTCAGTTATTCTTTTATTTCGAAAAACCCTAGTTTATGTTTGATCTCTTCTTCGTCTTAAATATCATGTCCATGTTCGTTACTTACTTAATTTCTGTTATTTACGTTAAACCTATGTCTAGCTAAAACCCTTGCATGCTTGGGGTAAGATGAACTCGTAGAAGTAGGTTATGGGTACGTAATTAGGGTAACTTGTGACGTTAGGTTTTAATTCTCTTGATTAATGAATGCTTAAAATTAATCTTAACTTTGCTTTTGAATTTCGTTCGAAAAGTGTTAGAGAGAGGACGACCGTATCACTCTTTAACAACGAGTAGACTTAACTAGAGGGTTTAGAAAGGGTTAATTCATCTACCGGTTTAGCGAAGGAGGATGACCGCATCACCTTAGTTAAATTAGGGTCTCATTAATAAAGCACAATCTATTAACTTGTTAGTAGATTAGTGGAGTCGAGTGTTAGGATAAAGTATTAGGGTTTAAAATCTTGAGCTCTCATCTTGCATTCTTGTACTTAGGTTATTTCTGGCGCGTCACAGTTATTTTGATTATGTACCTGCTCCGTTAGTATACGTAGGGATTCTTATCCTAAGCATCACCATCTCTTACTTGAAAACAACCCGTAGTTAATTCGTTTTCTTTAGTTCGTTAGTATAATTAGTTTATTTTAGTTGTTTTAATTAATCTTTCAAAAAACCCAAAAAACATTACACTCATATTAGCTACGACGCATAAATCTTCAGGGATCTGTTCGCATACACCCCATCTCGTGGGTTCGATATACTTGGCCGTTATACTTACTCATACAACAGTGAACCCGTTCGCTTGCGGGGAAGCGACTAGTAGAAGTTAGTGTAATTCGCTTCAAGTCACTCCCTTCGAACCTGAGGCTCTAGATACCAGTTGTTAGGATTAAACTCACGCACGCAATCACAAAATAGAACACGAGATTTGTTTACCCAGTTCGTCTCACGACTACGTCTGGGGGCGATGCCAAGCCAGAGTTTTTCACTATTTCTCTGATACCGAATACAAGGAGAAAGCGTGTATATATAACAAACGAACCCTAACCTTAAATTTTGGGCCCAAGTGTACAGTCCATTCAGCCTCCATACTCCAACATTACCTTTATGCGAGCAACTTCTCCAACTTGCATTTTTGCCACCCCTTCATCCAGATATATTCGACCAACTCGTCCAACCCAACATCTACGACAAATTAATTAATAATCAAATGTGACAGACATGACCTAGCTAGGCTACACATATAAAGATTAACATTTGGGGGAATCAAAGCAATAGAATAATCATCTAATCTCTAATTCTAAGTAAATAATAACATGATCATAAATCCAGCAAGTGCATACTAAAAGCAAGCAGGAAAATATATATAAAGAGAAGAAATGGGACCTCTAAGTCTTGAAAATTCACCCAATGCAAAAGTGTAGGTCTTGGTAGTGCTGTTAAACCTAATTCAAATTTAGTCAACAATATATATATATATATATATATATATATATATATATAGATGAGAGAAGAGATTATAAAAAAGGAAAAAGAAATAGATACGCACGTGGAGGATTGGTTGATATCACTATAGACCAGTGTTTTGAAAACCGGACCGAACCGGCCGGTTCAACCGGTTTAACCGGGAACCGATCACGGTACTGGTCCGGTCCCAATAATAACCCGGTTTTTACTTAAACCGTTGTAAACCGGCCAAAAACTGGGTTGAACCGCACAAACCGGTGATAAAAAAACCGGTTTCCTGTAAAAACTAAAAAAAGAAAAATTTAAAATGATTGCTTAAGATTAGATCGAAAATGAAGATACTTGATTTTAGTTGAAGAACGATTGTTGTTGTCGATTATAGCCTCCATTCAATTCCATGAACAAATCTCATATGTAAATATATATGAATTTATGTGATAGTGGAGAGATAGGGAAGATGGAGAGTATAACCGAAGGTCCGAAGTTGAGCGGCGCTACTTTCTTTCGTGTAGATGAATGGTGTGCGTGACTTTCTCTCCCAGAAGATGAACTGTGTGCGTGGATTAGGGTTTAAAAGAAGAATTTAATGGGCTTTTCTTAATGATGTTTTATTTGGGCTTTTCCACACATAAATATATAATATTAATCTTAGTTACAGTTGTAATGTTATTATATATATAAATATAATGATGATTAATTAATTTTACTTTACTTAATTATTTAAAATTTATAACTTCAATCATTCTTATTATGCATATTATATATATATATATATATATATAAATAAATATATATATATATATATATAAATATCCGAGTCATCCGATATTTTTTTCAACGGTTCAACCGGTCGAACCAGTGACCCAGTAACCCAATTTCTTGATCGGTTCGATGGCCGGTCCGAGTTTGAAAACATTGCTGTAGACCGATGCGGGGGATGGGTCCACCACCCGCTTTCAACGTTGACCTTTTGGGATATCATGCACTTAAGATTAGGAAGACGTTCACGCCCATAAAATTAATTCAAATCAAATCCAAATTCATTCACTGTCACGCGCCATCTCCTCTATGCAAACTGTTGCTAGTCAGTTTATGTGTACGGATGATGTGGCTTGTATTTGACTAACAAACAAAGTGTATAATTTGGTGTGTTTAATTGTGTGGAATTATGTATGTAAATGGCAAGTTGACATGAGAAGAGTAATTGTATTCAAGTTTCTGAGTAAAATTTCCGAATCCTATTCTATTACAAATTTGGCCTATTTATAGGCGAGTTCAGCATGAGGTGGCACGGTGACCAGCTAGTTGCCAAGTAGGAGCTGGCGTCCTGACGTGCAGGTTGCCCAAGTAGGAGCTGTCGCCGTGATAGCAAAGCAAACTTGATTGGACCGACTTGCCGCCTTCTCTGATTGGACCATATTTGTTGTCTTATCTCTTCCAACTAGCTGCATCATGACTTCATATTGAAGTAAGGACCTGGGCTCCACTTAAACCGCCTTAGGACCGTGCCAAGTTGACGAGCCGACTTGGATGACCGACTTGATCATGTTGGGCGAGTTCAACCATCTTGCTCACGTGCTTGGCAAGATGCCACCTTTTCACTTGGACTTTCTTGAGGCTAACTTGCCACCCGACTAGGCGTATTCTTTGGGCTGACTTATCATGTGATTGTGCTATGCCTTGGAAGATGACGTCTAGTTCGGCACACCGACTTTCCATATAGTTATGCTAGGCTCAAATGTTGATGTCCAAGTTTGATTCTCAAGTTGGGTGTTCAAGTTGACTTATCTTTGCCCGACTTTAATAGTGGGTTGGACGACACTCTGTCATGTCCAGTTGGACCTTCTCGTGGCACTTGTCCATTGGTCGGTCAACTTAGTCTTGATCTGAGGTGTAACACTTTTACCAACTTGCTTGACCGGGTACAACAGTTACCCCCCAGGTCGGTCTTTGAGGTTGGCCTCAAAGGGCGATCTGGATACACATGTGGATAGAGGTAGGCCTCATTAAAAACCTTGACCCGTAAAACCCCGTGGGTGAAACCGGATTCAAGTAAAAAGAGTTACCATCTCTACCCAATAAGCATCACAGATCTGACTAAGACTTTACAAGTTGATCGTTGATTGTCAAAAGTGTGTTCTCCGGATATGAACCATCTATTATCATCTGGAAGTCGGTGGAATCAATATGCGATGATGTTCAACTTGGCAGTTGAACTTGATTTCGTAAACATCCACCAGTTATAATGTTGCCCATTGCCGAATCGGCCGACTTCAGATTTGAACTTGATCCAAATCTGAACATGTTTCTCGCACTTTGCAAACGAGGTGGAGCTGAATGATTAATCTTCTGGAGAGGAAGAAGCGGATGTTGAACTCTTGGTTGTTTGATTTTGGTTGGCTTTGATAGTTTAAGTGTAAGGCGACCTCCGGGTCTTGAACTTGAACTTGGTATTTTGTCTTACTAGGATGTTTGAATAATGTTTTCTTGGCAAACTTCCTTCCGATCCTTCAGATTGTTGAACTGGTTTGCTTTCTTTGAAGGGCTTAGTTATCGTCTTATTTACATTGCGACTTGGTTGCCTTGTTTTATTCGTGACATATTTTTTCTTGCTAACAAGTTGGCCATCTTATTTACGTTGCGACATGTTGTCTGTTCAACTTGCTAATAATTTATGTCTTGTAATTCTTCTCTTGGTAGCATATAGTCGTCTTATTTACGTTGCAACTTGGCTACTTGAGAGCTTCCGAAGGGCTTATTTGTCGTCTTATTTATGTTGCGACTTGGCTGCCTTCTTCTTGATAGCAAGTTGGTCGTCTTATTTACGTTGCGACATGTTGTCTGTTCAACTTGCTAGCAACCTGTACATTTGGTACTTCTTCTCTTGGTAGTATCAAGTCGTCTTATTTACGGTGCGACTTGTCCACCTTGAGAACATTCTGAAGGGCTTATTTGTCGTCCTATTTATGTTGCGACTTGGCTGCCTTCTTTTTTGTGTCGAAAGGGCTTACTTGTCGTCTTATTTACGGTGCGACATTCGGTCGTCTTATTTATGTGCGACCTAGTTGCCTTTCTTCGGGTTGAGACTCTGCCATTTTAGGGCTTGGACTCAGACAGGCTTGACCGCTAGTCGGCTCTGCCTGATTAGGCTTGGTCCTAGATGGACTCTGCCTTCTAACTTATTACATAGCCAACTTTCTTAAGAACAATACACTTTTCTTAAGAATAAACAATTTCGATTTCATATAACTTAGTCATTACATCATTTAGCTAAGCTATTACATAGATGGCTACTTCAAAATTCAACTTGGTCTTGAAACTTCGCCATTGATCTTGATGGATCTTGTCTGTTTTATTTTGAATTATTTCTTCATCTGGCTTATTCAATGATTTCGTCTTTGTTACCCAAGTTGCTCACTGGGGTAATCAAATATGGGTAGGCATGGGTCAGTTTGGTAGACCCTTTGAATCTAGCCGTGTCAAGCGGCCGACTTCCTTCTTCTAACCCACTTGGTATCTCTCGAGTTGGAGAGAGATCTGACCAATTGGATATGGCTCCACCAACTTTCCAAGTGGGAGCACTAAGATCCCATCCCCTCTTTTGCCATCCTTAGTCTCTGTATAATCCATGGTTTCCAGGATGGCAAGATGAAGAAGGGGACGTTCGGGTGTTGAATCGCATCCTCTGTTGCTGTTTGAAAGATGGTGACTTCTTCATACGAGAGGTTGGTGGAGCGTTGATCGGCTCGGTTAACCCTTCGTAGAAGAAAGTCTCTCGCCCATCCACCAGCAATTGAACTATCGTCCTCTGACTTCCAAACTGGTTGAGAAGTAATCCATATTTAAGGAAACTCCCAACTCAATTTATCAATCGAAAGGATAATATTCACGAACTAGCTTCTGTAAACTCTTAACTTCGTCTCGAGATACTTGCCCCCCGGTGTGATACTCCGGAGGCGAACTAGACCGTAAACATGGTAGATCCATGACAAGTTGATATATGCACCCATTGATTTCTCTTTCACGTCTGGAACTTGTCATTTTGTTTTCTTCCTTGTTCTTGAATGTTGAAAACTCCTTCCAATTTATAAGCAACTTGAATGAGAGCGGGTGAGTTGCATGTACTTCATATGATAGAATCAATGTCACATTCAAGTTCCCTTGGCCACCTGGAGCGGTTACCGCCACACCTTGAACTCACAAAAATTGTTGAATTATCTTTCAAAAAACTTGTCTTGTCATCCAACTTGTCCTCCATTTGGTCATCTCGTGTCTTCATTGGTGGTGCTAGGCGGTCATACTGTCTTTCCACTAGATAAATTTTGAAGTCGATCAACTCTAGTTCGGTTCATTAAGTTGAACTGGGAATTTATTTTTCTTTTCTTCCCTCTTTTTGTTTTTTTCGTTTTTTTTTTTTTTGGTGGGAATTTTATTTTTCTTTTCTTCCCTTTTTTTTTTTTTTTTTTTTGTGGTAAAAAATATTTACCACAAGATGAAATATATACAAGGTGAAGAAATTTTACTGGAAGTATTTCTTCAGGTTGGAAGCATTCCAGGGATGTCGGGCCATCATGCCAACCATGCTCTCCAACTCGTACGCACCATTGGACAGTGGTCTAGTTACCCGGAATGGGCCCTCCCAAGTTGGTCCGAGCATTCCTGAAGTTGGATCCATATTCCGCCTGAGCACTAAATCCCCTGTGCGAAACTGACGCACCTTCACCTTGGAGTTATAATACTTCTCCGATCTTTGTTTATAAATGGCATTTCGAAGGGCGGCCTCCAAACGCCTTTCCTCCAGTAAGTCCAGTTCGGTGTTCAACCTCTGATTGTTCTGCTCCTCATCAAAGTTGCTAGTTCTGTAGCTTGGCACCTCGATCTCGGCTGGTATAACCGCTTCAGCCCCAAATGTGAGGGCAAATGGAGTCTCCCCCGTAGATAGTCTATGAGTTGTCCTGTACGACCATATCACATCGTATAGTTCAGTCGCCCATTCCCCCTTAAGATCATCAAGTTTGGTTTTTAAGGCACGCTTGATGATCTTATTAATTGCTTCAACTTGACCGTTGGACTTCGGATGATAAGGAGTAGAGAAATATTTCTTTATCTTCCATGTTGAGAAAAAATTCTTGATGCGCTGTCCTTCAAATTGCTTTCCATTATCCGTCACGATGGCTTGCGGAATGCCATATCTACATATAGTGAACCTCCAAATAAAGTTGATCATTCGTTGTTGAGTTATCTTCTTGATTGCTTGAACTTCAGCCCACTTCGTGAAGTAATCCACCGCCACTACTGCGAACTTGACTCCCCCCGGACCAGGTGGGAAAGGACCAATTAGGTCAATTCCCCACTTGGCAAAAGGCCATGGACTATATACTGAAATCAACTCTTCCGGCGGACTATGAATAATCGGCGCATAGACTTGACAATTATGGCATGATCTAGCATAAGCAATTGCGTCTTTCTTCAAAGTGGGCCAATAGTACCCCTGTCTGATAGTTTTGTAGGCCAACGCCTGCCCCCCTGTGTGGTTGCCGCAAACTCTATTGTGAATTTCGGCGAGCACTAACAATCCTTTCTCTTGAGTGATGCACTTCAACAATGGCAATGTGAAACTTCGTTTGTATAGTTCATCATCAATGAGGATATATCTTGCTGCTTGGAGTCGAAGCCTGTTCGCTTGCACTTTATCATCAGGGAGTTCGCCAGTGTGTAGATAAGTTGATATAGGTGACATCCAGTTGTCCTTGTCTTGGTCGACTTGATCTACTTGCATATTAACCTGCACATTTTGAATTGATGGAGTTGTTGCGGTTGTTATGACAATATCAGACAGGTCGGCAACTCCCTCCGATGTTGCTAAACGGGCAAGTGCATCTGCTTGAGAGTTAGAGTCTCTGGGTACCAGTTCAATAAACACCTGTTTGAACTGTTCAAGTAGTTCTTTTACTAGCAACTGATACTTGGCCATTTGATCTCCTCGGGCTTCATATTCTCCACGAACTTGACAAACAATTAATTGAGAGTCACTAAAAATCTGAAGTCTGTGAACTCCAAGAGAAATCGCCATCTGTAGCCCGGCCACCAAGGCTTCATATTCAGCTTCATTATTGGTAGCTGGAAAATCGAACCTGACCGCCGTGGTAAATAATTGGCTAGCTGGACTTATCAAGACGATTCCAGCTCCTGCTTTCAAGTTGGTTGATGAACCATCAACGTACATATGCCATGGAAGTTCCATTTCTCTATCTGGACTATGGGGAAAAGTCAACTCGACGATGAAATCCGCCATTACTTGTCCTTTGATTGCTGTCCTGGGAGCATATGTAATGCCAAATTGACCAACTTCTAATGACCATTTGAGAAGTCTCCCAGTTGTGTCAGGTCGGTGGAGCACTTGTCGGAGTGGAAATGTGGTAAGAACTTCAACCGGATGATCGAAAAAATAGGGCCGAAGTTTCCTTACGCTCATGACCAGAGCGTACGCCAACTTTTCTAATGGAGTGTATTTTAACTCAGCATCACGCAAGGATTGACTAACATAGTAGACTGGTAAGTGCGTTTTGCCTTCGGCTCGTACTAGAACAGCACTGATTGCTGACTCTGAAGCTGCCATATATAAAAACAACTTCTCGCCTGGAATTGGCTTGGAAAGAATTTTAGCATCTGCCAAGTAATCTTTAAGCCTCTCAAACGCCGACTGGCAATGCTCAGTCCATTCGAACTTTCCTTTTTTCAAAGCATCGAAAAAAGGTTTGCACCTATCTCCAGTTCGGGAGATGAACCTGTTTAATGAAGCTAGACATCCAGTTAACTTTTGAACTTCCTTGACACTTCGTGGAGGGCGCATATCCACAATTGCTTGTATCTTGGATGGGTTCGCTTCAATTCCTCTTTGACTAACCATATGTCCGAGGAACTTGCCTGCTCCAATTCCGAAGCTGCATTTTTTAGGATTCAACTTCATATTGTACTCCCTTAAAATGTTGAAAGCAGTGGTTAAATGTTCAAGATGATCCTCCTTTCGTAGACTTTTAACCACGATATCATCAATATATACTTCCATTGTCTTCCCCAAATGATTGTTGAACATCTTGTTCACCAACCGTTGGTAAGTTGCCCCCGCATTTTTCAAACCGAATGGCATCCGTTCCCAACACAGCAAGTCCTTCTCAGTGTAGAAAGCCGTTTCTTCTTGATCGCCTTCAAACATAGCAATTTGGTGATAACCGGCAAATGCATCCATAAATGTCATCACTTCATGACCGGCCGTGTTGTCGACTAGGTAGTCGATATGAGGCATTGGAAAGTTGTCTTTTGGACATGCATCATTCAAGTCGGTGAAATCTATGCAGAGTCTCCAAGTTCCATTTGGCTTCTTGACTAGTACCGGGTTGGCAACCCATCTTGGACACTTGGCTTGTTTGATCAACTTGTTGTCAAGTAATTTCTTGACTTCAACATCGAGCGCTTCATATTTATCCAGACCAAACTTTCTTCTCTTCTGTTTTATGGGGAGGAGAGTTGGATCAATGTTGAGATGATGACAAGCATGCTTCGGATCAATGCCCCCCATATCTTCATGTGACCAAGCAAAAACATCAAATTGCTCTTCAGATATTGAATCAAGTCGGTCCGAAGTGGTTCTGGAAGTTTAGTGCCGATGAAAATTTCTAGTTCAGGCCTGGCAGGATCAACTGATATGGCCTCAAGTTCTTCGGCAGGAGTTGCCCGCCTCTTTTATTGTTTCCACCGGGGATCTGGAACTGAACTCGCACCATCACCATCAATATCCATTGGTTCAAAGCAGATTCTAGGCTCCACATTGATCACTGCCTCTAGTGCTACTTCAGTTAGACTTGACCCATGAACATCATCAATGTCCATTAGTTCATTCATGGGGGGTAAGCACTTGATGCGCGGCTTCTTGGTTGATATTTGTACTTCTTCACCCTTTGAACTCTGTCCAAGTTCCACTTGTTTGACTTGCACCACGTCATTGGTCTTATGATCGACAAATGGCTCCAACATGGCGACCTTGGGAACTTTTTCAACTGAAGTGGTAAGAATGCATTCTCTAGCTCGCCTTTGATCACCAGCCACTGTTCCTACCCCCTTAGGGGTAGGAAACTTGACACAATAGTAATATGTCGAGGCTGCCGCCTTGAACTCATTAAAGAAAGGTCGGCCCAGAAAACCGTTATATGTGGAAGGTTGGTCTATGATGATGAACTCCACCATTCTGAGGTGCTTGATCTCAGGATCTTTAGTTGATTCCAACTCGACCACTAGAGTTATAATCCCATGTGGAATGGAAATGGCATCTCCGAACCCTAGAATTCTGTGATCACAAGGTCGAATATAAGCCGAAAGATTTTCAATTTGATCCAAAGTTTTCTTGAAGATGATATTGGCGTATGATCCAGTATCAACTAGAAGACGATGTACTCTGACCCCCATAATATTTGCACTGATAATAAGGGCATCATTATTTGGCGAAATGACACCTTCCAAGTCGTCTTCCGTAAAGTTTAGTTGGAAAGATGGAACTGCCAAGTTGGGCAAACTGGCTGAGCAAACTTGGAATAAATTGTCCATTGCTCGGAGTTCAGCTTTCTTCCTTCGATTGGATAGTTTCCGCTCTGGTTGACAACCTCCCACAGGACCATAATCAGGACGCAGCATGTCCACTTCACGACGAACTTCCGATCTCGGCATAGGAGGTACTTGTTTCTGGCGATCAAGTTTATTCCGGAGGTCAACCTCCTCTTCTTCAGATGATTCATCGTGAGCCTCTTTGCCTCTTCGTCTACTTGGCCCAACTTCTCTTTGTCTACTTGGCCCACCTTGATCTTCGGTCCTCACCCGGGGGGGAGGACGTTTTACAAAGTCTGTCAACCTTCCATCTTCGTAAAGTTTCCATAGTTGCCTCAGAAGATCTCGACATTCAGCAGTATTGTGTCCAATTGAATCATGGAAATCACAAAACTTTCTCGGATTTAGCTTATTGCTTTCTTTGTAAAGTGGTCTTGGCGGAGTTAGCCATTGCTTCTCCCGGATTTGATTGAACACAACTTCCGGAGATACTTTCAATACTTCTTTGATGGCCTTAACTTCCATCCCTTCATCAAATGGCTTGATTGTCCCTGGAACTTTATAGGGATTTCCCCTTCTGGTTGGGCCTGCCTTCTTTGGTGCCTCTTCTACCTCACTCATTCGCTCGGCCATCACTTCCGCCATGCGAACGAACTGTCCTGCTCTTTCTCTGAACTCGGCATAACACTTGGGAAACTTTTGGTTCATTGCATACCATAAGTCGGACCCAAATTTCAAACCTCCCACGGCACTAAGTACTGTGGCATCCTCAGTTACCGGTTCACCTTCGATCAGAACTTTATCAAAGCGGTCGAGGTATGCTCGATCTGACTCCTCCTTGTTTTGTTTGAAGTTGGCTAGTCGTTCTTTTGGGGCCGGCCGAACTGCTGTAGCCGCAAAATGGGTTAAGAATTTTTGCCCAAGTTGCACAAAGGATGAGATGGAAGCTGCTGTCAGAGAAGAAAACCATTTATGTGCTCGATCCCCCAAAGTTAGAGGGAATTGTCGACATTGAGTAGCATCCGTGGCCCCAACTGACACCATATAGTCGGAGTATTTGCTCAAATGGACTCGAGGATCAGACTCTCCATTGTATGGTGTAATGGAGGGAACTTGAAGCTTCTTTTGAACTGGAGCAGTCAAGATGGTTACTGCCAGTGGTGATGAAGGCATTATGTTAGTATGCCCCAACTTCTTGGACTCGTCAAGTTCAGCTTGCAACTTGGCGATGGATTTTTGCATCTCCCGAATTGAATCAATGTTGACTTCCTCTATTTGAGTTGGACATGCGACCAACGGGCCGATGCGATCATGAACTGATTGAACTTTCTTTTGAGGAAATACTTGTGAGCCAAGGCGACTCAAGATCGGCTGCCGACCTTCCTCAGATTGAACATGAACTTCTGATGCATTCCTCCTCTGTGAAATATTTTCATCTTCTGGAACTGGCATTGGATGCTCGCGATCTTGACGGATGGGATGCACGTTCGTACGCGGCTGCCGACCTAGACGTTCCAAAGCCGATCTGTGGGATTTTTGGGGGTGCAAGTTTTCAGAGTCATCACATCGACTTTGGTCATGATCTTGCATCTTTCTTTTCCCATTATCATTGGGAACTCGCCTTCCACTACTTGCAGTCTGAGATACTCGATCTCGATCATCTAGCCTAGCTCGGCCAGTGCTAGTTGCTCTTTCTTTCAAATGCTCTTTGTGTTTCTTGGTCAAGTAGTCCAGCACCTCAGCTATACAATGGGGGTCACGCCCTATATTTGTCAAGTTGACTGGGGCGTCCAAGGGAACTTGAATTTCTCCGTGGCCCCTTGAAGATCTCCAATTTTGAGTTTGATTTTGAGTGGTTGACATATTTAGGTAAGGTGTTTGGATATAAAAGGTAAGGATTTTTTTGTGTTTTTTTTTCTTTTTCTAAGAAAATAGCTACTTGGTTGAACAAGCAAGAACAGTACTTCCCAACTTTCCACGGCAACTTGCTGGATTTGATATGACGGAGGTTCGGCGCCCTCCTTCTAGCGCCAATTGTTGCTAGTCAGTTTATGTGTACGGATGATGTGGCTTGTATTTGACTAACAAACAAAGTGTATAATTTGGTGTGTTTAATTGTGTGGAATTATGTATGTAAATGGCAAGTTGACATGAGAAGAGTAATTGTATTCAAGTTTCTGAGTAAAATTTCCGAATCCTATTCTATTACAAATTTGGCCTATTTATAGGCGAGTTCAGCATGAGGTGGCACGGTGACCAGCTAGTTGCCAAGTAGGAGCTGGCGTCCTGACGTGCAGGTTGCCCAAGTAGGAGCTGTCGCCGTGATAGCAAAGCAAACTTGATTGGACCGACTTGCCGCCTTCTCTGATTGGACCATATTTGTTGTCTTATCTCTTCCAACTAGCTGCGTCATGACTTCATGTTGAAGTAAGGACCTGGGCTCCACTTAAACCGCCTTAGGACCGTGCCAAGTTGACGAGCCGACTTGGATGACCGACTTGATCATGTTGGGCGAGTTCAACCATCTTGCTCACGTGCTTGGCAAGATGCCACCTTTTCACTTGGACTTTCTTGAGGCTAACTTGCCACCCGACTAGGCGTATTCTTTGGGCTGACTTATCATGTGATTGTGCTATGCCTTGGAAGATGACGTCTAGTTCGGCACACCGACTTTCCATATAGTTATGCTAGGCTCAAATGTTGATGTCCAAGTTTGATTCTCAAGTTGGGTGTTCAAGTTGACTTATCTTTGCCCGACTTTAATAGTGGGTTGGACGACACTCTGTCATGTCCAGTTGGACCTTCTCGTGGCACTTGTCCATTGGTCGGTCAATTTAGTCTTGATCTGAGGTGTAACACTTTTACCAACTTGCTTGACCGGGTACAACACAAACCCTAATCGAGCCTGTCTCTTCCAAAAAGAAACAAAATTGGTTGGTTATATTGTGTAGGCCCAGACTATTAGTCTGCATCCCAATAAATTAATTACCCTTAAACCCTAATGCACCCTAGCTAATTTTTGTATTATTTCGACGGTAAGAACATTAATAATACATTTATGACCCATATGCAACATTCGGAAATCAAATGCAACATTCAGAATAAAAAAGGAAAATTTCGATTTTCCTAAAATCACTGAATTATCAGAGATTGATCCATTTTTAAAGTGGGGCAAGATATGTGGAGCGCAAATTGCAAGGACTAAACCATAAGTGTGACCAATTCTCACCGTTTCTTTCTCCGTGTGACTAGGCCAGTTGAGACAAAGGGAGGAGAAGCGACAAGTTGAGAAAGAGGTGAGAGAATTGAGGGCACTTGATTCACGACTCTTCAATGGTAATGAGAATGAGATTGAAAATTAGTGTAATTAACATGGTTCATGAGAACAAAATCACTACCTCTCAATACTCCATTTTGATTATCATATTCTCTTCCTACAATCCTCCTCCTCAATCATTCCCCCGTTTCTCCATCAACAACCATTTGTTGTCAACTTCTATTCCAAAATTGGGACATGGCAATAGCAATGGTGTCACCATTGGAACACTTCTTCCCCTAACATATCATTTTTCTTATGAGGGCATAGATGGAAATAAATTTTCATTCCCATTGCCATTGAAGAATTGCTAATCAAGCACCCCCTGAAAAGGCATTATATATAGGTTTATGAATGAACTAGGGTTAAAAGAAAAAAATATAATGGACTTTTATTTGTAATTTTATCTTTGGGCTTCTAAAAATAATATTTGTCAATTGTCTATAGATGGTATACAAATATATAATTGCATTTTTCAAATGATATAATTAATGGACCCGGCTAGATACCCTTCCAACTAATAGAGATACCCCTCCATATATATTTTATTATTTTATTAAAATTGTAAGATTACATATGTTACCTTAATAATTAAAAGAAAAAAAAAATCTAATATTTCATACACACACCTTCTTCTCGTCGGTCATTGACGTAAATAATACAAACCGGTCTCTTACATGTGAAAACAAAAAACACTGATCTTGTCTTCACCATAGCACGATCTATAACAATTAGGTCATTTTTTCACCTAAATTCTAGTGAAAATGGGAGTATTTTGACACACATATGCATTTTTTTTTCTTAATTCGTAGATTTTTATCCTTAATGTACAAACCCTACTTTTAAATGTTTAATGTCGTTAGTTGTTTAACTGTGTGTATTTATGTATGCAATATTGGAATTTTAGGCGTAAAACGAAGTTTGAAATTGTATGATTGTCATTTTGTGTGTGTTTTTTCTTAAATTTGTCAAGCAAATTTGGACCTGGTTAGTCGAAATTTCGTTAAATTTTCGGTAAATTTTTTCCAAAATCTTGTTAAATTTTCGGAAAAAAAAAACACGAGTTTCCGAAATCTAGTTAAATTTTTTGAAAATAGTTTCCGAAACTTGGTTTAGTTTTGGAATATTTTGCCGAAAATATATAAGACTTTCGACGAACCAGATCCGAAAAATAGTTTGATGGGAATCTAGGAAAAAAATGTGTGAATGACAATCATACAACTTCCAACCTCATTCAACGTCCAAAATATCAATAATTCATACACAAATACACACAATATAAAAAACTAACAACATTCAACATTTAAAACTACTCCCTCCGTCCCTTATTATTTGTTCCATTTTATCCATTCACACAAATCAATTTTCTCATTTATTAATATATCAAAAGACACTTACACCCTTATTTATTATCCCCATTTATTACAAGATGTTGATTATTTTCACTATTTATTAGGGGCAATGGTGGAAAAATTAGCTAAAATATGCATTGGTATTAGTAGAGTGACAATTAAAAAGGGACACCATTTTGGATAAAATGAGACAGTTAATAAGGGACGGAGGGAGTAGGATTTATAAATAAAACCAATGAAATAAGGAAAAAAATACATAGAAATATCGAACTTTCACCAATCTAGTTCAAAAATATGAACTAATCGTTGTGGTGTCATCTTTATTTTTCATTTCACACGTACATGATGTTCTGCATTTTCTCCATTAATGGTCGATGAGACGTGAGAGAGGGTGTATGTAGTCTTAAGTTTTATTTTTCTTTTAATTATTAAGGTTATATATGTTATTTCACAATTTTAATTAAATATTAAAATATTGATGGAGGTATATATCCATTAGTTGGAGGGGTATTTAGCCGGACCCATAATTAATTATTTTAAATTATTTGCTTATTTAAAAATTTATTATAATTCAATCATTTTTATTTATTTTATATTTTTTACAAATAATATATATATACATATTCGAGTCACTCGATTTTTTTACAACGGTTCAACCGATCGAATCAATGACCCAATTTATTGTCCAATTCTATCGACGTTCGGATGTTAAAATCAATGTGTGTGATCAATTGTCATGAAATTGCGGACGCTCCAACAATGGCTCAAATAACATCCAGTAATAAACTCATTCATCTCATTTATTTGACACGTAGTGAGCACATTAAGATCCACGTATCTGGTTAGAAAAATGAAACCGACTTGTACGGTGTTTTGAAACTCCATGGTCAACTATGAAAGTTGCTTTTATTTCTCTCTCTTTTTTTTTTTTTTTTTTTTTTAAGAAAAAAGCAAGTCTCATTGTGCCTATTGGGTTCAAAAGTCAAAACATACCTTTAGTAAGAAATTTATTATATTCATTTTCATCCAACTGAAATTAGAACCAATTAAAATAATGGGAATTCAGTGGATATGCATCTTCTCCACTCTTTGTGTAATTTTTTCTTTTTTCAATTTCAGAGACTCACTCTTGTATATTTAAACTCATTATTTTATTCTTATTATGTGCCTCTTTTTCTTTTAAATTTACAAAACGTTTATACAAGATAGAAGTAGAAGGTTAATTTTCGATTTCAACCCCGAAATGGTCCAAAAGAATATTAAGTATTCCCATTCCCAACATGAAAATGCTTATTAATTACAACTTACTAGTGTAGCTTTAATGCATTAATTCCTAATGAATTTGAGGGGTAGTTAGTTTCCCATTCTTCTAGCGTTGAGAATGAAGATTAATTTATTTTTTCCCTCTGTCTTCAATATGTTGGATAGATATTATTTTCATGGTGATTACATCACTAGAATTATATATATTCTAGTTTTGAACAAAAAGGAGATGTTGGTGGCAGTATGGAGGAATTATTGAAAAGGTAACCAAATGATGTAATTATTAATTTATTTAGGAGGGAAAATAGTATTGTGGATCATCTTTTATTCTCGTTAACTTTTATAATTACTACACTTATCCTCATTCTCATCATAATTGGAGATTATATCAAAACAAACACTACAATTATCTACTCAGAATGTAGATTAACAATTAATAAATTTAATTCCTCGAGAATAAATAGTCTCCCATCCCACCTAATAAGAAAACTGAGTCGTGGCTCAGTTTTTGAAATCAATTTGCTACATACTCATCTGTAAAAGGAGTTGGTAGAAAAGGAAGAAAAGCCACATCTAGAGAAGAAACTTTAGAGTCTTTATAGTTGAGCAAACTAATTAAATTGATATATTGAATTCCACCAAAATTATATATATTTGCTGACAAGCTCATCATAAATAGATCAATATACTAGAGATGTTGCTTATATAGCAGCCTGATGGCTAAGTAAGGCGCACTCTAGGCTGTCTAGGTTTCTCAACATCTGCATCCATATTTTCCAATATCTCAACTACTTCTTCCATTGATGGTCTCTTTTTAGGTTCAACTTCCAGACAATTTCGAGCAAGCTCAGAACATTCTATTGCAGATTCAGTGGGATATCTTCCCTCCAAACTTGAATCAATAATGTCGTTCAACCTCTTCGTCGCAGATAAATTCCAATCAACCAGATTCTGTTGTCCCGACGGACATCTCTCATCAAAAACTCGTAGACCTGTGAGCATTTCTAATAAGACCACACCAAAGCTCATCACTCTTCACATACAGGTGCCCTGGTACAAACATCTCATTAGAACATGATCAGAATTTGTTGAAAAGTATTCTCCATTTTCTCTCACTTAGGAAACTCAACAGAGTTCGCATATATACCTGTTGCAATGTACTCAGGGGCCATATAACCATATGTCCCCACAATCTGTGTTGACACATGGGTCTGATCAGCTGATGGACCCAATTTTGCAAGGCCAAAATCAGATATCATGGCATTGTATGACTGAGATGTAAAAAAAAAAAAAAAGCAAGTCAAGGATAATATTGAATACCATTGAAGCAATAAAGAAGTATATGCTATATATAATGGGAAAGTGTAGGAAATCTAAGGGTAACAAATAGGGCCGTCTAGGTAGATCCATTCCTCACTAGTGTGAAGCTTAATTGAGGCGGCAGAAAAAAATAAAGCGGAAACATATCTATCTAATCATGGTTAAAAATGCAAGCCAAGAATGACTAGTACTTGAATAATGTTAATTTGATACGAAAGAATTCATAAGGGAAAATAATAATATGTATTCAATGACTCTCAAGAGTGCATATTTATATACAAGAGTTATGCTAATTAAGATAATTGTAACCCTAACCCTAAAGGCCCATTGAAGGCCCTATAATATTTACATAGATATTCTAACACTCCCCCTCAAGTTGGAGCATAGATATTGATCATGCCTAGCTTGTTACAAAGATAGTCAACCCTAACTCCATTAAGGGCCTTCGTAAAGATATCTCCTAATTAATCTTCACTTCTCATATAATCAGTTGAAATCAAGCCTTGTTGGATTTTCTCACAGACAAAGTGACAACCAATCTCAATGTGTTTAGTTCGCTCGTGAAAAACTAGATTAGAGGCAATGTGAAGAGCAGCTTGATTATCACACCATAATTTGGCAGGTATTGAGACCTTCAAACTAACTTCATTTAGAAACCCACGAACCCAAACGATCTCGCACGCAGCTTTGGCCATAGCTCTATATCCAGACTCTGAGACTACTTTCTGCTTCTTGCTTTTCCAAGAAACCAAGTTTCCCCCAAAGAAAACACAATAACCTGAAGTAGATCTTCGATCTTCTTTCGAGCCTGCCCAATCTGCATCAGCAAAACATTCAATCCGATCATGACCATGAGTACTATACACAAGTCCACGTCCAGGAGTTCCCTTCAAATAGCATAAGATCTGCTCTACAGCCTTCCAATGATCTACAGTTGGTGATGACATGTACTGACTCACAACACTTACTGAATAAGCAATATCTGGACGCGTCATTCTGATGTAGTTCAATTTTCCTACCAATCTTCTATATCTTCCAGGATCATCAAATAAAACACCTTCTTTCGTGAGTTGTAAATTAGGAACCATTGGGGAGCTACATGGTTTAGCTCCCAACTTTCCTGTTTCAGAAAGTAAATCTAGCACATATTTTCTTTGAGACAAGAAAATCCCCTTCTTACATCTACTCACTTCAATACCAAGAAAATATTTAAGAGTCCTCAAGTCTTTTTTAGTGAACTGAGTAGGAAGGAATGCTTTCAAAGATGCAATCCCTTTAGAGTCACTTCCAGTGATCACAATATCATCCACATACACAACCATCAGCACAATACCACTCTTAGAATTCATATAAAAAACCGAATCATCAGATTTACTTTGCTTCATACCAAACTTCTTAACCGTACGAGAGAAAGTACCAAACCATACACGGGGGCTCTGTTTCAAACCATACAACGATTTTCGAAGATAACATACCTTATCGCTCTCCCCCTGAGCAACAAATCCGGGTGGTTGCTCCATATAAATATCGTCAACAAGATCACCATGAAGGAAGACATTCTTGATATCCAACTGGTGTAAAGGCCAGTGGTGAGTAGCTGCCAACGAAATTATAAGTCTAATCAAGGTGAGCTTGGCAACAGGAGAAAAAATATCAAAAAAAGTCAACACCATAAATTTGAGCATATCCTTTAGCAACAAGACGAGTCTTTAGACGAGCAACAGATCCATCAGGATTGACTTTGATAGTAAACACCCATTTGCAGCCAATAGGTCGTTTACCTGCAGGAAGATCCACCAATTCCCAAGTACCAGTAAAATCTAATGCATGCATTTCCTCAATCATGGCATTACGCCAACCAGAACGGGCCAAAGCTTCATAAACATTTTTAGGAACAGTCTCAAGTGATGAAATTAAAGCTTGAGAAGAATGTGACAAGTGATTATAGGAAACAAAAGAGGAAATAGGATAAGTGCAAGAACGTTTACCTTTTCGAAGGGCAATAGGGAGATCATAACTTGAAGGAGGATCCGTCGACGAAGACACTGGTGCATCAGGACATGAAACTGGTAGTTCGGTAACTAAATCAGCATTAGCAGGGGCAGACGGTTGCGATCGACACGAGTATGTGTGGAGGATAGGGGGTCTAGTGGACTCAGGTGGAGGAACAACTGGTGGAAGTACTGTATAAACAAGAAAGTCTGTATCCTCCCCCTCAATGGGAGGAGGAGAAGAATGTGAGAAATGTGTATGCTCAGAAAAGGCGACATCAGCAGATACGAGATATTTGTTGAGACTAGGACAGAAACACCGATACCCCTTTTGTACCCGAGAATAGCCCAAAAAAATGCACTTCAAAGACTTAGGATTGAGTTTTGTGACGTGAGGTCGAACATCCCGAACAAAACAAGTGCAACCAAATATTTTAGGCTCAATAGGAAACTTAAACTGAGATGGAAACAGAACATGGAAGGGTGACTGACCACGAAGAACAGAAGAAGGCATGCGATTGATGAGAAAGCAAGCAGTAGAGACAGCATCAGCCCAAAAGTGTTTAGGAACTGCCATGTTAAATAACAAAGCTCTAGCTGTTTCAAGAAGATGCCTATTTTTTCTTTCGGCCACGCCATTTTGAGATGGCGTGTCAACACAGGAGGTTTGATGAAGAATACCATTTTGCATCATATAATAACGAAATGTGTCAGACAAATATTCCTTAGCATTATCACTGCGCAAAATTTTCACAGACACACCAAACTGAGTCTTAATCTCAGCACCAAAGGCAGAAAAGTGTGTAAATACCTCAGAACGACTCTTCATCAAATATAACCAGGTCATACGAGAATAGTCATCAACAAAGGTGACAAAATAGCGAAATCCAGGTTTCGAAGTGATGGGACAAGGACCCCAAACATCAGAGTGTACTAACTCAAAGGGAGCACTTGCTCGTTTATTGACTCGAGGACTTAAACTAACACGATGATGTTTAGCAAAATGACAAGACTCACAATCTAGAGATGATAACGTAGAGAATTGTGGACACATATGTTTTAACAAAGGAAGAGAGGGGTGACCTAAACGACAATGTGCTTCCATAGGGGTGACAGTTCCTGTACATACTACCGATTGGTGTGTATCAAGGATGTAGAGGCCACCCGATTCATGTCCCTTACCAATGATTTTCTTCGTCGTAAGATCCTGAAACAAACAATAATTAGGGAAAAACGAGACACTACAATTAAGGTTGCGTGTAAGTTTACTCACAGAAACTAGGTTAAACGAGAGGTGGGGAAGGTTAAGAACGGATGATAAGGGTAGGGAAGGTGTTGGGTTAATAGTTCCTGATCCCATAACATGAGATTGTGAACCATCGGCTAAGGTAACAAGAAGGTGAGTGGTATGTGAGTCAAAGGTAGAGAAAAGTTTCGAATTACCTGTCATATGATCTGTGGCGCCAGAATCAATGACCCACTTGGTCAATGAGGAAATAAGACATGCATTAGAGTTACCTGACTCGGCAATAGTAAAATTTGTTTGTGACTTATTCTTTGTCTGAAGTTGCAGCAACCTTGCATACTCACGAGCATAAATCGTGACAGATTTATCAGAGTGACCAGAACAACAGTCCACAAAGTTATTCTCTTCAGACATAGTAAATAACAAGCCAACAAAATACTAACTGAAATTTTAGAAACCGAAATTTGTACCAAACCGAAATCACACACCACACGGATGCTGACTCAAACAGGTACACCACCAAATTTTTTTGGATAAAGACGAGTTAAACGGAATTGACCGAAACTATACCGGGAAAACAAAATCACACACCACTAGGATGTTGACCAAAATAAGTACACGAACAGATGGGGGACGTCGAGACGAGTCGAAAGGTGGTCGCCGGAAAATTTTCCGGCGACGGACGCGCCCTCACGCGCCGGCGGAAGAGGCGGCGGCGGAAAACTCCGACAGGCGCGTGTAGGTCGCACGCGCGGCGGATGGCGGCCGGACTTCCGGCGAAGGTTCGTCGGACGGTGGCGGTCCTCTTGGTGCTGGCGGTGTCGACCGGTGCTGGCCGGAAAAGGGCCGGCTGCTACTGCCCCTTTATGGGCACTCAAACCCTATTTTTTTTTTAAATCAGAATCGAAAAACCCTAGATCGTACGCTCTGGTACCATGTTAATTTGATACAAAAGAATTCATAAGGGAAATTAATAATATGTATTCGATGACTCTCAAGAGTGCATATTTATATACAAGAGCTATGTTAATTAAAGTAATTGTAACCCTAACCCTAAAGGCCCATTGAAGGCCCTATAATATTTACATAGATATTCTAACAAATAAAAATAGAACTAGAGCACAATTCCAGAGCTTACCCCATCAAGCAATATGTTTGAGGTCTTGAAGTCTCTATAGACAACTTTTATATCTAATGAATGTAAGAATGTCATGCCACGAGCTGCTCCGATCATGATCTTAAGCTTGATATTCCATGGCAATGGCTCAACAGACGAATTCTCTAATCAACCAAAACACACACATACACAAAAAAAGGGTGAAAAATTCGCTAAAGAGTGCTACAATGCAGGAGCATGTGTGTGTATCTAACATGAATGCCATAGAATAAAGTTAATAGCTGCATTGAAGTTCAATCCCTTACAATAAAAAAGAAGTCTCTCTAAACTGCCTTTTGCCAAGTAACCATAGACAAGAAGCAGCGCTTTACCCTCCCAAGAGTAGCTCAAAAGCTTCACCAGATTAGGATGAGATAGTCTTCCAAGGAAGTTTATTTCAGACTGCACGTATGAACAACATTATGTTATTAGGACTGACAAATCATCCTTTATCCTTGGTTAAAAAAAGGAGACATATTCACAAGCATCTACAAAATCTATCCTGCCTTTAATGAGTTAGAAATGGAGGGAAAATGGGATGTGTCGAGCCATGCACTATTAAGAAACAAAATCTTTCCTGTCCCCATTTCATAATGCTTGATGTTTTAGATGTCAAAACATGCTACAATTATTTGATGTTTTGTAGGTTTCATGTTTGATTAGTAGTTTTTTCCCACTATACTCTTATTAATTCACTTGGTCATGCAAAATTAATGTGTAGATATTAGTGTGGGAGCCTTAATTAAGGGTATCTTAGGTACTTCAAAACTTTCCTTAGTAGGTGTGCATTGTACTGAAACATTAGTGTATGTTTAATAATGCTGCCTAAATAATAAATCAGACACAAAGGTCTCGTAAGTCATAAGTTAATCTCAAGTCCAATCTGCCTATTTGAATCAGCAAGCAAAACCTGCCACTCTGGGAAACCCTGCATGCTTTCGGGATTCAACTTTTTAACGGCAATGACACTTCCACTACCAGCTTTGCCGGATTCACCGAGCCAGCCCTTGTAAACTGTCCCAAAACCTCCTTCTCCCAGTACTCTATCATTTCTGAAGTTTCTTGTGGCAGCCTTCAGTTCTGAGAAGGAGAAATTCCTCAAATTGGGTTGGGCTAACATCTGCCACAAGGGACTGGAATTCGCCTAAGCAGATCCTCTTGATGCCATGTAGCTGCTCCACCGTTGAATTGGTGCTGCAAATTGCAAAATACACTGATCAATTTCAAAACTAATATGAGAGAAGAGAATATTAACCAATTAGTTACATCACTTCACACTCATTATTGTTATTACACTAAATTACTTACATTATTGCAGTTACGCACCACAACATTGTAGTAAATAAGGAATTATAAGCTCTTTAATTCTCGCCTTATCTCATATATTCACATTGCATACCACTGTGAAATTTGTGAATATTATTCATACAGGCCAATATCATCAATCAATCCTTATAAACTTTTGCCAAGTAAAGCTTGAAAACTGAAAATCTGGCTAACATGAAAAAACCTAGCTTATTACAAATAAAAGATGCACTAAAAGCAATCATGATGAAAGTAGCAAGGTGAATCACAATCCCACAAGGTTTCCAGGTGAAGTCAGCCTAGTTGAAACACCTTTACTGCCCTCATAGCTTATTATCTAATACTGTAGCATAATAATGTCAATAAATTCATATCAAGATTACCTACCATAATTATAAATTTTGCAGCTATTAAGCTAGTTCACCAATGAGATGCAAAAGGAAGGAGTTAGACTAACAAGAAATAACACCACCTGATTAATGTGTCTTTTCCATTTTCTTAAAGCATGATATGAATAAAAATGATTCTTAACATGCAAGAGCCTAGACATCAATACCTGATAATGCATGGCTGACCACACCCCTTTTCTTTTTTAAGCTTGATCTAGTTTTCCAAAGCGCATCACGTGGCCAAAATTTCCATGATAGCTTATGAATCACCGATTTTCTCTCATCTTTTTTTCCAGAACTAATCGTATTGCTGATACTTTGTTCTCTCAGAAGAAATGTTACTTTTTGCACATTAGAAGAAGCTGCTGGAGAGCTGCTGGAGATCTTGGGCTCACTGATAATATAGTTCTATTATCATCTAGCAAGGCATCGGCAATGCCAATATTTGTTCTTTCAATTGGTACCAAAGAATTTGAGTTCTCCTTCTGAGATATATCAGTAGATGAAAAGATATCAGCAATCTTAACTCTCTCTTTCAGCACCAAAGATTCTGCCTGATCCTGCTGCTCACGTGAAAACTGAAGTTTCATTACAACGTGTGCTATTGAAGGCCGTTTTTTTGGTTCATCAAGGAGGCACTTTCTGGCAATCCTCACAAATGTCTTCAGGCTATCTGGTGAAATCTTAAAGGGACCTTTACATCACGATGTATGATCTCATTCTCCAGGCCTGTGCGGTCCTCGACCAGCTCCAATGCAGATCTGTAATTGTTGCTTCCAAGAGAGAGGATGATAAGCATTATTCTCTCTAGCCAGCTTGTAAAGATGGTCGGCTAATGTCCCACAGGGCATGTACTCATAAACGAGAATCATCTCCGACTGCTCATTGCAGTATCCAATCAGGGACACTAGATTAACATGTCGAAGCTCAGAAAGTGTTTCAACCTCTGTCCAAAACTCATGCTTCCCTTGCTTGGAGTCTGGTTTCAATCGTTTTATGGCTACAGCCTCTTGCCCATTATCTATAAGCCCCTTGTAGACTTTACCAAATCCGCCCTTCCCAATGACAAATGCATCATGGAAGTTATCAGTGGCTGATTGGATCTCAGCTAGGGAAAAGCGACGGCAGAGTCCCTTTGCCCTGGTTGATGACTTACTTTCTTCTCCTCAGTAAACTTAGCTCCCCAACCCCAAGTCTGCTGCAGCATATAGACAATTATATTTACCACACAAATTGCAGTAAAGCCAACAGTTGCAAGTGCATTTCTATGACCAAGAAGAGATAGTAGAATTTGCATAGGTTGCAATGGTGAATCTCGTTTTGGCGGCAAAGGATTTGGGCTGGCAAGATTGTAGTCATGGTCGCTCAACTTGAATACTTCAAATCCTTCAAGAGGACCATATCTGTCCAAGAATACGTGATCAAATTGCAGAGAGATAAAGATATCACGCTGACCCTCTTCCACAATCACCATGTAATTCTTGTACAAAAGGAAGCTTTGATTTCCTCTTTCCTGGAGTACATCACCACTAGTAGAGACAATCATTTGATTAGTAACAAGTTTAAAATCCTTACGCCCAGCCTCTACCAATATCAGTCCTAACTCACAGAAATGAATTCTAACCAAGGACCTGAATCCTACATCAACAGAAATTCTACAATTCACATTATTAACTCTAATTTCTCAGTTGTTGCCCACATCCCAAACATGCCAGTGATATCATCGCCAGAACCCCATTTAATATTTTATTCGATGAACCAATTCAAGTGCTATTGTATTATCAATATAAATCAGAGCTTTACTGCCTACCACTTGGACTCCAATATCTCCACCATGACAGTAATTAACGCTTGAAGGCACGGAAACAATCTCGATTCCATTAATGAACGCATAACTATGAATTGATTGACTAATTGAAGGGGTAAAAACAAAGTCCAAAGGTTGATTTTCTCGTATGATTACACAAAATTCCTTCGCAAAAGTACTCACAGCCAGAGCATCAGCAGCAATTGAAGCACTGAAGTTAGCGAGTAGGGTAAAAGGTCCAGCCGTGGAACCTCGGAAAACCATCGTATGAAGCAGGATAAAAGTGAAGTCGGATAATTTTCTGACCTGGATCGAGGTGAAAAGTGTAGGAAAATTGGGAACGAGAGATTCGCGCAGTGTTGTAGGGCACGGAAATTGTGAGCTCTGAGTCGACACTTGATGTGGCTGAAGACCCTTCCAATTTTGGGTGGAAATCTCCGAGCCATTGTCTTCCACGGAGCGAGGTTGAACAGTTGATGGAAAAGTGGTCGCCGGAGAGCGCTTTGGGTGTAACTGTAAAGAGGAAGCACAGAATTATGAAAGCGTTCATGGATCAATGGGAAATGATTTGGTTTAAATTAATTAATTAATTAACAATTGAATGGAAAAGTTAGTTGGAGTTGGACCTCCAAGTCAACTCCACCTTATGATTTTTGTAATTTCACATTTGGTCCAAAATAAACTCATTACTCAACTTTGGTTCACAACTTTCTATAACTTGTATTTTTGGTCCCCAAATACCTGGAGTGGCGACTCGCACATTTGTCCAATTTCGTCAGTTGACCGCTAAGACTGACGGAAATCCCAAATTGGAGGGTTCTATTCTATGGCTAGGGTTTCCAATCCTTATAAATTTTGAGTGCATGTATGTTTCATTGATTTCTAATCCTTGTTAATTACTCTAAGAAAATTGGAAGGTTTAAAGGTCAAATGCATTTTTAAATAAATAGTATTCCTGATTTTCACTTGAATTTTTTAGTAAAATTAATTTTATTAGTTTGTGAAAAAACAACCAATACATTTAAAAATATATGTGAGCTGTGTAATTTACAAAATTTTAGGGGGCGCTTGGTTAACAACTCTTCAATGGTGATGAGAATGAGATTGAAAATTAGTGTAATTAGAATGGTTCATGATAACAAAATCACTACCTCTCCTCCTAAATAAGGTAATCACTACTCCATTTTGATTACCTTATTCTCTTGCTACAATCATCCTCCTCAATCACTCCCCCATTCCTCCACCAACAACCATTTATTGTCAACTTCTATTCCAAAATATGGGACATGGCACTAGCAATGATGTCACCATTGGAACACTTCTTCCCCTAACATATCATTTTTTTTTATGAGGGTATAGATGAAAATAAATTTTCATTCCCATTACTATTGAAGAATTGCCACTTATATTTGTTTTACTTAGATTAAATCGATTAACAGAACATTCCTGAAGATGTTGGAATTATGAGTCAACGACAATCATCACATAATTAATCCTATCTTTCCCGCGGCAAAGTCCTATGATTTTTCTTAATTAATTTTGTGGTTTAGATGAGAAGAGCCAAATTTACTTTTATACAAAAAACACGTAAAGAAAACAAATGAAAAATGACGAGTCAGTCTCATAATGCCAAATGGACATCTATTTTCTTTTGGATAAACGCCAAACATTTCCTTTAATCAAACAAAGAATCTTTTTTATTAATCCAAACCTATGATGCACGGATTCTTCTAAAAATATAACTATACAGTATCGGATTCGCACCCGCCCCCTAAAAGGGGTGCGATTGTTGAATCTACGAATCGGATTCTCCACGTGGCGAATCTAGCTGCCACGTGGCGAATCCACCAACGGATACTCGAATCCTTCTCGCGAATTCTACTTATTAAGCATTAAATATGTTATTTCAATTGAAATTCATTATATAAAATAATTTAAATTGACAATATGACACTTGTTTGATATTAAAATCAATCTTATGATGTATAAATTAGGCTAATGAAACTTTAATTGATTTTTTGTTACTTAATTATATTAAATTATTGAATATGTTTAAGTTTTGGGTTAGAGAAAATATGAATTATATACATTTGATTTACAAAATTTTAAAATATATATATTTTATTAAGTATTATATATAATAAAATATAAATAAATAGACGTATCCTTGACGAATCGCACCCTAAAATTTTTAAAAAATCGTATCCCGTACCCGTATCGTATCGCCCCCGCACTCCCGCACCCGCACCTGTGCAGCATAGATCCAAACCAATGACATAAGATATTCCTATATTTTAAAAAGTAATTAACACAAGTTGCACTAAACAAACTCTCGAATTCACTATACATACCCCAATTTTTTTTAAAACAAATATACACTTAGATAAAATGTTTATTTTGTCTTTGATCACTAAATTATTTAATACATAAATAAAATATCAACTAAATATATGTATGAACGTAATTAAGATAAGCATGGCCCCAAATTTCAATATTCTAAATTGAACACCAATGTCAAAAAATTTATCTGCATTTGTCCAGTAACTAGGATGAAGATATCATCACCCACTGCTATGCCTTTCTAATCCTTTCCCAGTTCATGATTAATGAACACTCATCAAAGCCACAATTTCCAATTTTCTGAAATTTTCCGGCCAAATATTGGAGGATTGTAATCATGAAATCTTAATTTGAAAAAACTAGGAATCTACTTTGGCGAGTCAATGCAAACCCTCATGACCTGAATAACACAAGAAAAATTCAGGTCTTCCAATGGTATAAATTTCATTGTGTTTGTCTCCACCCAATTTTCTAAATTGGTCCAAGTATGGTTATATAATAAAGCCTCATCATCATCGGTAATTAATTCAAGGTTAGTGAAAAAGGAAGAAGAGAACACATAAAATTTACCAAAAAGCTAGCTCATCATATAATAGCAATCCAAGGCGAAGGATATTGAAATTGGAAGAAAAGAACAAATTAATTTATCTAATTTTAAGTTTTTTACAAATTTAGCATTAAGGATATACTTGTCGAAAAATGGGGTGTGTATAGTAAATTTAATAATTCTTGTATTTTGAATGGGGTATAGAAAGTGAATGGGGTATACATTTTAACAGTCAATTACCACGTTGGAGGAATCAAGCCAATCTTTTATTTTCTCCATCAACTTTTCTGCAGAGATTTCCCCTCCTTCAAGAATGCATTAATTTCTTGATATCCTCCATCAACTTTAAACACTTTTATTATAACTAAATCAGATAGTTTTAGTTATTTGAATAATGTAGCAGCAAGAACAAGAATATTGATTTCGTTCTTGCATCTTCATCAACATGTGGCAGCACCCTGCTATCCTCCAATTGTTCCAATATGCTCATTTTAGTAAACCCGCAATTTTAAGCCCAAATGTTGTATCAAAAGATATTAAATTACTTGACGCATTTTCCGTTAAATCAATAACATTAGTCAACTCAAATTATAATCATATTAAGCTGAAGTAGAAATTACAATTATCAATTAATATAAAATAAAATAAAATTTAAACCAGCTTAGCATTTCAGCTAAATTTGTACATATTTTCTATAAAGATATCAATATATCGTGGATTTTGGAATTTATTAACTCTACAATCCAATCACATCTACCAGGTGGGATAATACACAACCTCCATGACTAGTCTAGAAAGAATGAGGTTAAAAATCGAATTTTTTGCACTGATTTCTCTCATCCGTAAAGGGCGGAGCTCGAGGAGAAAAGAACATGTAGTTGAGATTGATGACACTTTTTGCCTTGAGAGGGAATAAACCATCCAGAAACCTCCTAGCAAATTTGTTTAGTTCAGCATAACATTAACAAGCTCATCCAAATAAAAGGTAAACATACATACATACATACTAACTGAAGTGTACTCTTAGCTGTCTAGGTTTGTCAACAGCTGCACCCGCTCTTTCCAGTATCTCAACTACTACTCGCATTGATGGTCTCTTTCTAGGTTCACCCTCGAGACAATTTAGAGCAAGCTGAGCAATTTCTTTTGCAGATTTGGTAGGATATTGTCCCTCCATACGCGAATCTATCACGTTCTTCAACTTACTCCACTTAGATAAATGTGGCCTGATCCAATCAACCAGATTCTTCTTGTTAGATGGACGTTTGGTGTCAAGTGCACGTAAACCTGTGAGCATTTCTAGTAGCACCACACCAAAGCCATATACATCACTCTTCACATACAAGTGCCCTGGTATAAAAATTTAGTCAGTATACTTCAGCTATGATCCATTTTCTTTCGATTTAGAAACTATATACAGTTGGCATGTTTACCTGTTGCAATATACTCAGGGGCAGCATAGCCATGTGTGCCCATAATACGTGTTGACACATGGGAATCGCCACCCGATGGGCCAAGTTTTGCTAGGCCAAAGTCAGATATCTTGGCATGGTATGACTGAGGAGAAAAAATGAGTCAATTATTAACATAGTGGCATATATGTTTAGGTGTAAGTCATGGGGAGAGAGGAAAATTTGAGTGAGCCTGCCTCATGGTAATATTTTTGTATAGGGTTGTCTAAATATACCAATTTCCCGAATATAAAAGCTTAATCCATGAGGTAGAACTATAACCAGCAGAAACTCATTGGTCTAGTTATGGTGAAAAATGCAAGCTGAAGTAAATGAGATGGTTGATTCTTGAATATGAGTACTACAAGAGCACAAATCCAGAGCTTACTCCATCAAGCAATATGTTTGAGGCCTTGAAGTCTCTATAAATAACTTTTTTTTCTGAACTATGCAAGAACGCCATACCACGAGCTGCTCCAATCAATATCTTAAGCCTGGTATCCCAAGGAAGTGGCTGACCGCTCCCTAATAAAAAAGACTTGAGACATTCACTATCTAGCATTACATTGCAGAATAAAATGTCTCTGTCGAATGTGAATGACAAACTGTTAGGAATATAAGTTAGGGAGCCCTAACTTAACTCCAAACCTGGTCAAAGGATAAGGATTGACTCCCACTTATATACTCATCCACAAATTTGTGTGGATCCGATGTGGGATCGTAACACAAACTGCATAGAAATTGAACCCTTACTTCTAAAAAGATGGTGCTCTAAGCTGCCTCTTTGCATGAATTCGTAGACGAGAAGCAGTTCCTCATCCTCCGAACAATAGCCCAACAGCTTCACCAGATTAGGATGAGACAGTCTTCCAAGGAAGTTCACCTCAGACTGCACATATGAACAGCATTACGCTCTTACAATTGTCAATCAACCAATTTTCCTCAATTAGAATCATTCTGATCAGAAATGGGAAACAAGAAAGGCAGCAGTCACAAGCATCCACAAAACCTATCCTTTCTTCAATATGGTAAATAAAATTGTTGAATGACAAACTTTTTGAAACAAAGTCCGAAAACAAGCTTAATGCATCCATATGCATCTGCAATGTACTGCAACATGAATTCTCAAACAATGCTGACTAATTGACCGGGTGTTACCTAAAACTAAAAATTAGGTTTTAGGGAATAGTAAAACAGATAATTGCATTGGCATTTGAACTATGTGAGATTTAGCACATCTTTGTTCAAACTTATTCTGTTGAAGAACACCCACTTTCAGGTTCATTGTACACTTTTACCATCTCCGACGAATTCAAAAAAATTTGAATATTACGTTGGAGAAGATTAAGTGTAAAAAATGTTAAGGAGGCAAAGAATCACAAAATGATGGCCTTTGTAATCTGATGTGTCATCATTTCCTATGAACAGCTAAATTATACCTGCCACTCTTCAAAACCCTGCGTGCTTTCAGAATTCAACTTCTTAATAGCAACTATGACTCCACTTCCAACTTTGCTAGGGATATTCTCATCAAGCCACCCCTTGTAAACTGTACCAAAACCTCCAACTCCCAGCACCATATCAGCTTTGAAATTTCTTGAAGCAGCTTTCAGTTCTGAAAAGGTGAAAATCCTCAAATTGGGTTGGGGTAACACCTGCCCTGCGGGTCCGGGATTCGCCTGATCAGATCCACCTGCCGCTGAAAATTTGCTGTTACCTGAAGCAGCGCTGCCTCCCAATGCTGTGTTGCTGATTCTACGGTGTACTGGTGCTGCAAAATATAAATTGATCAATTTCAAGACTATTATGAAGAAGTGAGTATTAATCAAAATACATCATTACACATTCATTTTTGCTATTAAATATGATTAGTCATTTTTTGCAATCAAGCATTGTTATGGAAATAAAATATAAATGGATTAATTCTCACACATCTCTACAAGTTCAGACTTTTCGATGAGAATTCTTTTAAGCTCCATAAGATTGTGGTAAAATAATGAATGATAAGTTCTTCAATTCTTGCATTATCTCAGGTTTTTACACTGCTTAACACTGTATTTGCAAAGTATATAATCAATCAAATCTTATGATCTTTTGCCAAATTAAACTTGAAAATTAAAACCTGCATCACTAACATAAGGGGAAAAAAAACCTAATTCATGAATAAATGAAAGGCGCACTAGAAACAATCAACAATCATGACAATAATGAGTGAGGTGAATCATGATCCAAATTTGGTAAGGTTTATCAGGTGAAGTTAGCGCAGAAACACTTATATTATGTTATGTCCCTCTTGCTAATTAACTGGCATTGTAGCATAATAAATTTGTAACAAATCCATAGAAAGATTTCCCTACCATAATTTTACAAGTTTGCAGGTAATGAGCAAGCCCACCATTGAAATGTTAATGGAATGAGTTAGACTAACAAGACATAGTTCCGGTTGATTGACGCACCTTCCACTTTTCTGTAGCATAATATGGGTACAAACGATTCTTAACTTGCTAGACAAATCAGTACCTGATAGTGCATGACTGACCACGTCCTTCTTCTTCAATGATTTTCCGGTTCTCCAAAGTGCATCCCATGGCAAGAGTTTTTGTGATAGCTTACTCATAACGGATTGTTTCTCATCTTGCTTTTTAGAAATAATCATGTTGCTGTTAATTTGTTTTCTCTGAAGGGATGAAACAGTTTGCGCTGCTGCAGGTCTTCTTCTTTCATTTGGTACCAATGAATTCATGTTCTTTTGAGATTTATCAGTAGATGGAAAGATATCAGCAATCCTAGCTCTCTCTTTCAATACCAACGATTCTGTATGATCCTGCTGCTCAAGTGCAAACTGAAGAATCATTACAACATGTCCTATTGCAGGCCGCTTTTTTGGTTCATCAAGCAGGCATTTTTCTGCAATTCTCACAAATGTCTTCAGGCTATCTGGCGATATCTCTTCCCTCAGACATGGAGATACAATATGATCAATTTGTCCCTTAACAATGTTATCTCGAGCCCACATAGTTAAACTGCGCTTCTCCTCTTCAACCCATGGTTCCACAGCTGGTCTGCCACACAATACTTCCAACAACAAAACACCATAGGAATATGTGTCACTTTCTATTGTTAGTCTATGAGATTTAAAATAATCTGGGTCAATGTATCCAAATGTGCCTTTAAGATTAGTGCTAGCTTCGTTTTGAGACCTGCTTCCGCTTTTAATTTTAGCCAGGCCAAAATCTGAAACCTTAGCCACAAAATTTTTATCAAGCAGAATATTTGAAGCCTTCATATCGCGATGTACGATCTCTTTATCCAGGCCTGTGTGAAGATAGTCTAGTCCTCGACCAGCACCAATGCAGATCTGTAATCGTTGCTTCCAAGAGAGAGGTTGATGAGCATTGTTTTTGTAAAGATGATCGGCCAATGTCCCACAGGGCATGTACTCATAAACAAGAATCATTTCCGGCTGCTCGTTGCAGTAGCCAATCAGAGACACTAGGTTAACATGTCGAAGCTCAGAAAGTGTTTCAACCTCTGTCCAAAATTCACGCTTCCCTTGCTTGGAGTCTGGTTTCAATCGCTTTATGGCTACAGTCTCTCGTGCATTATTTATAAGCCCTTTGTAGACTTTACCAAATCCACCCTGCCCAATGACAAATGCATCCTGGAAGTTATCTGTAGCAAATTGGATCTCGGCTAGGGAAAAGCGCTTTGCCCTGGTTGATGGCTTGTTTTCTTCCTCCCCAGTAAAATTAGCTCCCCAAGTTCGCAGAAGCAGACAGAAAATGGCGTTTACCAGTAAAATTGCAGCTGTCACAGCAGCTGCAGTTGCACGACCAAGAGGAGAGAGTAATATTTGGATGGGCGACAATGGTGAATCTTGTTTTGGAGGCAGAGGATTCGGACTGGCAAGATTGTAATCATGGTTGCTCAACTTGAATACTTCAAATCCTTCAAGAGGACCATATCTGTCCAAGAATACGTGATCAGATTGCAGAGAGATAAAGATATCACGCTGACCCTCTCGTTTGTGCCCTTCCACAATCACTATGTAATTCTTGTACAAAAGGAAGCTTTGATTTCCTCTTTCCTGGAGTGCATCACCACTAGTAGAGACAATCATTTGATTAATAACAAGTTTGAAATCCTTACGCCCAGCCTCTACCAATTTCAGTCCTAGGTCACAGAAATGAATCCTAACCAAGTACCTGAATCCCACATCAACAGATATTCTCCAACTCATGTTATTAACCCTATTTCCCTTTACTACCTCAGCTGTTGCCCACATCCCAAACATTCCAGTGAAATCATCACCAGATGACATAGAAATCCATTTTATATTTTGTCGATGAACCAACTCAAGTGCTGTATTATTTTCAATGTAAATCAGAGATTTACTGCCAACCACTTTGACTCCAATATCTCCACCATTACAGTAATTAACGCTTGAAGGTACGGAAATAATCTCGATTCCATTAATGAAAGCATAAGTATAAATTGATTGGTTAATTGAAGGAGTAAAAACTAGGATCAAGGGTTGATTTTCAGGTATGTTTACCCAGAATTCCTTCACAATAGTATTCACAGCAAGAGAATCGGCAGCAATTGAAGCACTGAAGTAGGCGAGTAGGGTAAATGGTCCAGCTTCAACGGTGAAAAAGTCGTGGAACCTCGGAAAACCATCATATGAAGCGGGATTAAAGTGAAGTCGGATAATTTTCTGACCTGGATTGAGGTAAAACGTGTAGGAAAATTGGGAACGAGAGATTCGCGCAGTGTTGTAGGGCACACGATCGACGGAAAATGTGAGCTCTGGGTGGACATTTGATGTGGTAGAAGATCCTTGTAGTGCCATGGAGGAGGCCAATTTTGGGTGAAAATCTCCGAGCCATTCTCTTCCACGGAGCAATGTAGAAGATGAAGTTGATCCGCAGTTGATGGAAATGTGGTCGCCGTAGAGCAGTTGGGGATTACTCGTAGCTTTGCCTGCAAAGAAGAAACATAGAATTATGAATATGAGGGGGTTTATGACCATATGCATGATTTATGGGCATCTCATTCTGATCCTTTGGAATAAGTCGTTGGAAATGATTTGAGTTAAACAATTACTAACCAACAAACATTTCTGTATAAGTTGGACTTCCGAGTCCACTCCAATCACCTAATAATTTGCCACCTTTCACGTGTCAACTTCTGGTAATTTAACTTTTGTTTAAACTTGTCAAACAAAATAACCTTTTGTTACAGTATTAAAATAAAATAAAGGAGCTTTATCAATTTGGGGTAGATTTGCCCAAATGAACCGGAACTGTCGGTTTTAATCGGTGGTTTGTCGGTTCTAATCGGAGCCGGAATCGGTAATTTTGGAATCGTCACTAATTCGGAACCGAAACCATATATTACAAAATTCGATTTTGGTTCCACTAAATTAAAAACCGTAACCGTCGGTTCGGAACAAGCGGTTCCACGGTTCATATATATATATATATATATATAAATTTTACTACCTGTGATCATTTTAATATTTTATTGATCTCTTTTCATTGTATTTCATATTTTTTGAATTTGTTAACCTTGGTTATAACTTATTTGTATGTTGAATACAATAAAAATTTTATTTGTTTAAATTCACTTTTTATTTATTTTTGTATTTGAATTCAGAAAAGAATACATATTAGTTATTAAAAAAAAAAGTTCGAAATCGTAAACCGCTGGTTCAGAACCGAAACCGGAACCGGTAAAACCAGAACCGCCCAACAATATTTAGTGGTTCGGTTTCGGTTTCACTAAATTGAAACTAGAAACCGGCGGTTTAGAACTGAAACCGGCGGTTTAGAACTGAAATCGACGGTTCAAAACCGTTGAACAACTCTACTTTAGGGTCTTAAATATATTCTTAGTATTTTTTAGTTTTAAGTATACAGTTCTATCTTTTAGGTTATGGATAAATAATTTTTTATTTTTTGAATTTTGAATCGATAAAGAAAATCTTACATAACATAAATTGATGATATTACTATATATTATCCGAACCCTAAATTGTCATAATCATGATTCTGAAAAATTGGATATAAAATAAGAAGAGTATGACCGCCTGAACTACGGAATAGAATTGTTGTAAATTGAGAGCGTAAATAAAGGCGCTGTTGGGGATCAGATCTAATCGTGAGGATTAGTGACTGTTTTAATCCATTTTAGGAATCACCAAACAAGAACGTGTGATTGATTATCACCGTATATGATAAATAAGATTGTTCGGTTTATAAAATCGAAAATACGAGTATTGAATTCGTATTTATTTCGTGTGTGTGTACGTTTAGGTGTGTGGGTGTGTGAAATTGGAGTGTTTGTGAATTTGAACTTCATTTTCATTAATGAAGATCAACTTATTTATACAAACCATCAAGTAGGTGGTGGACAAGACTCTTAAGATTCTAGGCTTGCATGCTTGACATGTGTATTGTTTGATTAGTTTGATCTTATCTAAGCCTTAACTTAGTTACAAAGTCTTCTTTAATGTCTATCTCATCCTTGAAGTTGTTCGTTCTTGCTCAGTTTGTTGATTTCCATATGGGTTCTTCGTTCAAAGTTGTTAGCCACCTTTGTACGACGGATGAAAGTTGTTCTCCCATAGCATTTCTATTTGTTCTCCAATCTTGGTCTTTTCTTCAACTGTTCATGGAGTAGTTGTTCGTTCAAAAGTTGTTCGTCGGGTAATAGGGTAGCAGGATTGACACATCACTTTCTGATTTAGGCCACCCTTGCATTATACATGTTCGTCACTCTTGGCTTGGTTAGATTAAAACATAATCTGGGTATTAGTGCCTAAAACTTGTTCGCTTATATTCAGAAGTTGTTCGCCTATTGGAGCTGCTCGTCTAACAAGGTTGCTCATTATGTTGGTCATTTGTGTAGCATAGTTGTTAGTTGTATAGGACAGCTACTCGTCATGGGGTAGTTGCTCATCGGGAGAACAACTGCTCGTCCATATCAATTGACTTGGCTCAGCTGTGTACCAGCTGCTAGTCATAGGGGCGGCTGCTCGTCAAGAGGATAGTTGCTCGTCCACGTGGAAGCAGCTCATCCATGTGGAAGTCGCTCGTCCATGTGGAAGTTGTTTGTCAAGAGGAAGTAGCTCGTCCATGTAGAAGCTGCTCGTCTATGTGAAAGCAGCTCGTCCATGTGGAAGTTGCTCGTTAAGAGGAAGTAGCTCGTCCATGTAGAAGCAGCTCGTCCATGTGGAAGCTGCCGTCAAGAGGACAGTTGCTCGTCCATGTGGAAGTTGTTCGTCAAGAGGACAACTGCTCGCCAAGAGGAAGTAGTTCGTCCATGTAGAAGCAGCTCGTCCTTATGGAAGCTGCTCGTCAAGAGGACAACTGCTCTTCAAGAGGAAGTAGCTCGTCCATGTAGAAGCTACTCGTCCATGTGGCAGTTGCTCATCATATGTCAACAGGCGCGAGATTTGTTCACCCAATTCGTCGAGAAGGACTACGTCTGGGGGCCTACCAAGCCAAGAGTTTCACTAATATGTGTGTGTATATGAGTGTATACAATTCTGAGTACAATGATCTATTTATAAGAATAAAGACATAGTCTAAAACCTAAAGCATGTTTAGGTTAAAGGCCCATTAGTAATGTCCACATCAAATCTTCTAGATTTACAACACTCCCCCTTGGACATTACGACATAACATGTCATAAAAACTCCACGTGCTAGGTAGCGGCCAAATATTAAGTTAGGGAGAAATGTAATCGATCTTCCAGATCAAATCTTCTAAATCTATTTCGGGGTTACCACTCCCCCTGAAGACAATAACCCTTTGAGCTTGCATTCCAATACCACGAACATACTTTTTAAAAGTAGACGTAGGTAAGGATTTAGTGAACAGATCTGCTAGATTGTCACTAGATTACACCTTTTGAATGGTAACCACACCACTCTTCTTGAGTTCGTATGGGTAGAAAAACTTAGGTGAAATATGTTTCATCAGGTTTCCCTTGACGTACCCATTACTCATTTGTACGATGCAAGATGCGTTGTCTTCAAATATAATGGTGAGAGAAGCGCTATATCTCGCAAGCAAATTAACTGCAAATGCAATGTCCGGTCTAGTGCAATTTGCGAGAGAGAGTAATACTCCAATAGCGCTAAGATAAGGAATTTCTGGCCCCAGAATTTCTTCTGTATCTGCTCTTGGTCTAAATGGGTCCTTATCCACTTCGAGGGATCGTACAACCATAGGTCGAGGAAGAGCGTTATATCCTTATTCACGTAGATTGACTGATGTATAAGAATTGCTTCTAGAAGATGCTCGATCTGCAGGCCGAGGCAATACTTGGTTTTACCCAAGACTTTCATTTCAAATTCAGCTTTCCAGGGCCGGCCCTGACATTCTTTGGGCCCAGGGCGAACAAAAAAAAGGGAGCCCTTTTGTAAAACACCAAACAAAATTAGTTATCTACGTACAAAAGAAACGAAATAAAATATAAATATAAATCATTTAAAATGTCATCTTATAGTATTTTGGAAATCATTAATATTATCATTATACTTAATTTGTTCCAATATATCTTTCTCGATATATAAAGTTGTTAATTCATTTAAAAAAATTATGATATAGTTGATCGTAGGTATATTTTTTACAATTTTAACTTAGAGACGATTCTTGCTGTAGATGTCATCGTCACAAAAATAGTCAATAGCATTGTATAGACAACCAACACATTAGGATAATAACCCAAAATATTTATGAACTCAAGAATATCAAGTACCATATTTTTTTTTTTGTTAATAAAGTCACTTGTAGCACTTTTAATTAAGAAAATAAATTATTTGAATCAATATTTAAAGAGTTTTCATGCTTTAAAGTATTATTGAGATTCTTATGTCATTAATCTTTTAAACTATTATCATACAAAGATCTCAATTTATTTGAATAAAAAAGAAACCCAAAAATATTATCATAGATTTGCAATTATTCAAATATATATTTTTAGGTATATATATATGCATATATATATTAGTAGGCCCCCCAAACCTAGGGGCCCTGGGGCGGTCGCCCTTCCTGCCCCACCTCAGGGCCACCCCTGCAGCTTTCAAGATTGAATTGACTTCTTCAATCTCTTTGCATATTCCGATTATGTTTAGGTCATCAACATAAACGGATATAATGCAAAACCCACCTTGAGATTTCTTCGTGAATACGCATGGGAAAGCTATATCAATCGTGTATCCCTTCTTCTGGAGGAATTCACTAAGTCGGTTGTACCACATGAGGCCTGATTATTTTAGGCCGTACAACGACTTCTGCCTTTTTATGATATACATACTGCGATTTTCACCATCCCTCATCTGGGGAGTGTCAAATCCATTGGGGATTTTTATATAAATGTCCGCATCTAGTGATCCGTATAAATATGCGGTTACTACGTCCATTAATCTCATCCAGAGATTCAATTTAACTGTCAAAGATATCAAGTAGCAGAACGTTATTGCGTCCATTACGGGAGAATAGGTTTGATCGAAATCAATACAGGGTCTCTGCGAAAATCCTTGAGCTACCAGCCTCGCTTTATACCTCTCCACAATATTATTCTCATTTTGTTTTCGTACAAAGACCCATTTATATCCTACAGGGATAGTGCACGTGAGTGTATGAACGATAGAGCCAAATACTTTTCTTTTGTTAAGCGATGCGAGCTCTACTTCAATTGCCTCTTTCCATTTTACCCAATCGGAGCGCTTCCGGCACTCAGCAATAGTTTTGGGTTCTGGATCTAGATTGTTATTTATAACGGAAAGAGCAATTGTCGCTGCAAATGTGTCGTCAACGACAGTAATATTTCTATTATATATTACTCCCGTATTTATGAAATTCATAGAGACTTCAATGTTTATGTCAACCAGACCTTCCTCATTTTCTAGTGTATCTGGGTCTGGTCGTTCCGCAGTCCTAGTGCATTGAATATTTTGTGCACGTGCTTCAGCACTAGGACGCTCGTCTTCTAGATGAGTCTCTTCTAGAGACTTTGAGTTATCTAGACGAATCTCTTCTAGAGATTTTACGTTTGCCTGACCAGTTTTGCTAGCTTTTCTTTTAGGTGTACTAGTATCTCTTGTAGGTCTTTTACGCTTCTGGTGTGTAGGGGAATGTATACTTGATTTGCTTGGGACCTCAACCCTTTGGGAGCATTTACTGCAGGTATATACGATTTGTTTGCTAAATGTTGCAAGTTAATGATCTTCTGACTTCCAGTTCAGATTGACTAGTGCGTGGATCTAGATACTTAAGATTACTTACGTTCCACGTAAGCTCCCGATATTCATTCAATTTTGAATTCGGATCTCCCCCTAATGCCGGGAAGTGATCTTCATCGAACGTGCAATCAGTGAACTGGGCCGTTTATTGATCCCCGGACAAAGGCTCTAGGTATTTCACGATGGATGAAGAGTCAAATCCAACGTAAATACCGAGTTTCCTTTGTGGGCCCATAAAGGTCCGCTTTGGTAATGTTATCGGAACATATACCGCACATCCAAAAATACGCAGATGGGAAATGCTAGGTTCTTTCCCACGCACTAGTTGTAGGGGGAATGATCATTATATGCAGTTGGACGGATTTGTATCAAGTGTGATGCATGTAGGACTGCATGCCCCCAACATGAAGTGTGTAGTTTAGAGTTCATAAGCAATGGTCTCGCTATAAGTTTGATACGTTTTATTTGCGTTTCAGCAAGACAATTTTGGGTATGGACGTAGGGGACCGAATGCTCCACATTAATTCCCAGGGCCATACAGTAACCTGTAAAGGCCTTTGAGCTAAACTCAGCAGCATTATCCATGCGAATCTATTTATTTGGATAATCTGGGAATTGAGCTCTAAGCTCGATAGTTTTTGCAATGAGCAACAAACAGACATATGTCCACATAGTGGAGGCATCAATTAGGACCATGAAATACCGAAATGGTCTTGATGCTGGGTGAATCGGTCCACAAATGTCTCCCTGAATCCGTTCAAGAAAAACCGGGGACTCTAGTCCAACCTTAGCGCGCGACAAGTGCACTATTAACTTACCCTTAGAACATGCATCACATATAAATTCATCAACAAGAGGGATTTTATTATTCGAAATATTATAACCAATGGGATTAGATAGAATCCTACGTATCATAGTTTGTCCTGGATGACCTAACCGCTGATGCCATAATTTAAAAGAGTTTGGATCATAGAACTTCATACTCATAGCTAGATGAGAATTAAACGGCTGGATGTAGGAATAGTACAATCCGGATGAGAAGGAAGAGAGTTTTTCTATAACTTGTTTACGCCTACCTCGAGTAATAGTCATCAAAAGGTATTCATTATTATTCTCAGTTTCAGTTTCAATGTGATAGCCATTAGTTCTTATATCTTTAAAACTGAGCAGTGTACGCTTAAATTGTGGAAACAATAAAGCATTATCGATTATGAGTTCGGTACCCATGGGGAGGACAATGGAAGCTCTTCCGGAGCCCACTATCAACATACTATCATTGGCTATCGTAGTTATACCCCCCTTACGTTTTACCAAGTTATGAAAATACTTTCCATCTCTTAAGATTGTATGTGTGGTGGCGCTATCTACCAAACATAAATCACTATTTGCATCCATCATGCCAGAGGAAATAACCCAAACCTAATAGCTGATATGTTTACAAACCATGTATAAGAACAACAATATCTAAATAAATTTAATGGACAGCGATTAAGGTAAACACATCAAAACTAAAATATAATATCATCCATAAAATAAAGTATCCGAAAGAAAGGATCCAAAAACATAAATTGTTTTATCCCAAAAATAAAGTACTAAAATAATCAAATATGCAAATCACTCATTGTCTCCAAAAATTTCGAGCTACGGGCTCAAGAGATCATCATTGTCTTGGTCAAATTCTGCTTCAGGCAGGCTGTCGTCATGAGGTTCAACCATGGGGGCCTTCCCCTTGTCGTCATTTTGCTTCATTAGATAAGCCTCAACCAAGTATTTGGGAGTACGACACGTGCGAGACCAATGGCCTTTGCATCCGTATCTGTAGCAGGACTGCTCAATCTTGCCTTGAGAGTAGAGCTGTTACACGAAACGAGCTGCTCGTGAGCTCGGCTCGGCTCGTTAAGGCTCAACTCGACTCGACTCGTTAGGTTAAATGAGCTCGAGCTCGAAAAATACTCGATTTCTTAACGAGTCCAACCGAGCTCGGCTCGTTAGGCTCGATAACTAAGATTTTTCTTAAAATTCTATTAGGCTCGATAGGCTTGGCTTGACTCGATAGGCTCGATAGGCTCGTTACACTCGTTAACGAGTCGAGCCGAGCTCGAATTATTACTCGTTAATGTTACCGAGCCTAGCTCGGCTCGACTCGATAAGAGCTCGAGCCGAGCTCGAGTATCAAGTACTCGAGCTCGCTCGGCTCGAATAACAGCACTACTTGAGAGCTAGGTTTTCGTAGAGCAAAATTCGAGGTTCTGTGACCATCGGATTTACTACGACCTTGGCCTTTAACCCATAACTTCTTACTCTCTCTCCCCCTTCCACGTTTGCGACCAATCGTATGTTTGGCTCTATACTGCTGCTGGAGTACGGGGTTGCTAGCGCGGAATATTGATACAGAGTTCTGGATCAAACTGGTTACAATACGCTGCAAAGTAGAGTTGTACTCTGTTATAGACTTAAGGTCTTGGTAACGGATGTTCAACCAATCGTATTGTGCCGGAGGGAGGAGTATGTCACTTTGTTATTGGAAACGGTCCTTCAGGGACTTCCACAATATTCCGGGATCCTTTTGAGTGAGGTATTCATTTTTCAGACCCTCATTCATGTGGTTCCTAAGAAAAATCAACGTTTTCGCCTTCTGGGCGTTAGTGGATTTTGAACCTTCGACAATGGTTTTGCTCAACCTATTCGAGGCTAGATGGATCTCAAAATCTAGTGTCCATGTTAGGTAGTTGCTACCATCGAGAGCGAGCTCATCGAATTCTTTCATAGTTATATTAGACATAATTCACTACAATCATTAAAGTGACATGGTAAGGGACGTGACCAAATTTATTGACAACAGAGAAATAAAGATTTATTTGATTATTCTAGAGCACATGGGAGATAGAATTGGGCGTCCTGTCTACCCAAAACATAAATTACGGTCCGACAAGTACCGGGCGCCGCCTACCCGGGCAATATATACAAACTATAAATAATATACTATGTGCAAGGGGTAATAATGCATGCAAGACAATTAAACCATAAAAGGCATGCACATATATCAATTAAACATATAAGACAATTTATTGAGAACTAATATTTAAATTAATTCTAAATTTTTCGGGCTTAAAATATATTCAAGGATTATTACCTATTGATTTCCAAGTTTTTGAAAACGTAATAAATTAATTTGGGGTAAAAATAATATGAGGTCCAAAAGAATAAAATTTAATTATACATTTATAAAGATTAATTTCAGCCTATGTAATTGGGGTTGCAGGCCCAAAAAGTTAAATAAAATTAGCCCATAAAATAAACTCAGCTACTTGGGCTTCAGGCCCAAAAAAATAATTTTTTTTTATGTGGCCCAAGAAACTAAGGGCAACATCGAGCGTGAGTAGCGAGAGAGGCGAGCCGCATCAGCGGCCTAGAGCACCGCGCCAAGGCGGCGTGCTTGAAGGCGTCGCTCGCAGCGGTGCTCGGAGGCGGTCACGGAGGCGATGCGCGGGGTGGCGCGCGATGGCAGTGTGCGAAGGCGGTGCGCGCAGCAGCGCTAGGAGGCGGCCGCGGAGGTGGCGCGCGAGGCAGCGCGCGGAGACGCCGTGCGCGAAGGCGGCTTTGGGCTGCTGCGGTCGGAGGCGACACGTGGGGTCAGCGTGTGGAGGCGGCGCGTGAAGGTGGCTTCGGGCCGCGGCGGTCGGAGGCGACACGCGGGGGCAGTACGCGGAGGTGGCGCTCTGGGGCACGACGGTCGGCGCTTCGGGCGGTGGCCGTGCGCTCCATATTTTTTTTTCAGTTCAATTCGATCCAATTAATTCCAAACACGAAGTAAAAATTGAAGCAATAATTCAAGTGCATACATAGCATAATACGCATGGATCAAACAATTTGATACAACAATTAATTCACATGTTAGGGAGAAAATTAATTTAGATCGTACCAGTTAGTCTCGGGCAGAGTCTCGTGCTGATAACGTGTTGTAAATTGAGAGCGTGGCGCGAGATTTTTTCACCCATTTCGTCGAGAATGACTACGTCTGGGGGCGTACTAAGCCAGGAGTATCACTAATATGTATGTGTATATGAGTGTATACAATTTTGAGTACAATGATCTATTTATAAGAATAAAGACCTAGTCTAAACCCTAAATCATGTTTAGGTTAAAGGCCCATTAGTAATGTCGACATCAAATCTTCTAGATTTGGTATAATAAATCTTCTAGATTTACAACAAGAATTACGGCATAATATAAATGAAATTTTGATGGAATAATATGAGAATAATTATTCATATGATTGATATTTACTTAAAAATGAAATATAACTATTGCATGAATCTATTTTGAGGAATTTTCCGCCCACATTAGTCAACTTTTAAAAAAATTGAATTAAATTCAATTTTCAAATTGTAGGAAATATGCACTGTAAATGGTTGAAAATAATAGAAACATAGAATCGAGGCTCGTGTTAGATACGATTTCCTTAAAATAAAATTTACCCTTCACTCTCGGTGCTAGTGAATCGTAGGACACTTGTTTCACATGATACAACGATTTAGAGCAACAATACAACACAATGTCTTGCTCGAGACGAACTGAGAAGTTGCCCGATAAATCACCGGAATATGAACGAAAGAACAAAGCAAAATTGAAGCTCGAATAAAGTAGCAAGTGCTGGAAAGTATCTGTATATCTTTCTTGTTTCAGTGTCTTATCATCGATTCGAGACTCTACTTATAGCAGCCAAAAAATGAATGTTGGAGCGTATGATATTAAATGACAGATAATGGTCATCTGAAACCAACGAAACGTGTCATTAATCCGGTCAAAAAACCATTTAAAACTGTATTGTAACCTACAACCGTTCAAAATCAACCTATAGTCATTCAAAGTTAACATATAGTCATTCAAGGTTAACTTATAGTCATTCAAAGTTAACTTACAGCCTTTCAAATTAAAACTGAAAAATTAATGGATCGAAATTCAAACATAAATTAAGGACCATTATTTTATAACAATTTTCAGTCGTTACAAATTGGAAAATAAAAGTAAAATGCAGCAAAAATTAGCTTGTCCGTACAAGTGGATTCCCCTTTATATATCCACTCACTTTTTACTCATTTTCCAATGTGGGACAAAGACCTTTGTTTTTTCTCTTCACTTTGGTTATAACAATTTGAGACATAATTTCTCATTCACACTTGAGACATAATTTCTCATTCACACCACCACCATTTTCCAACAATCCCCCACATGAGTAGAAATTTATACAGATACCAAAATAGTTTTTGGTGATTTAAGTCAACGTTAGAAACTTGCATAGGATAGGTAGGTATCATCCTTTGAACCTTCCCTTGTGAAAGTACACTTGCTTTACTAGCTGAGTAGTAGACGCGATGTCTTTGAACTATCAACTGTTTTGTGTAAACGATGGTGCACTTCACTCAAGTTCTTCCTGACAATTCTCAGTTCTCATAGTTATGTTCGTTTTGGCCATGAACATCCGCTTGATTCTGCAAGAGTTTTTAGGAATACGCTTTACAAGATTCCCTTCTAAGCGGCCCCACTTCTCTCTCACATAGGTGATTCTTTTAAGAGTATCTCACAAACTCTTCTCAAATCATTAATAGCCGTATGCTAATCCTCACAACACATCACTGTAACATCATCTAGGTAATGGATTTTTAGGGATTAAATAAATTATTTATCCCCCACAAAACAGTGATTTAGAGTTAGACAATTAGGTTGTCCTTTTGAACCTAGTTCTTGGGATCTCCAGTCATTTAGGTAAAGTTTTCCTTCGTCTCAACTCTTATTCTCTAAGACTTTTAGACTCATTCCTCTTGATGACGATAAAACTAATTCTCTATTTAACCCTTTGGTTAACAGATCCGTTTTGTTATCTTTAGACCTCACGTAGTCTATTTTGATAACATCATTTGAGAGTAGTTAATATTTAATTGTACTATGTCTACGACAAATAGTCTAGACATACCACTAACAAGTTACTTTGTGCACAAAATTAAACAAATGAAACTTGTTCTCGTCTCATTCATTATTTCTCAACACTTTAATCTTTAGATTAAGTTGATTTTCAACTTTATTTTTATAAAGAACGAACTTATCAAAAACTTCGCCTTTACTAATCACCTCATATTTCGAGCGTATCCATGGAGACATCTTCTCCCCCACATTTGAAAGTATCTATGGCGAGAATTTGTTCCCCCATATCCGAGTTACTCGTCCATCTCATTAATATTTCGTCAATATTAATTTGGATACAATCTCGAAATGAATTGGAAAACCAAACGTTTTCAAACTGATTTTGGTCAAAATACCAAAATTTAATTTAATTTACTTATTTCCCGTGTGACCATTATTGTCACATTTGACTCACAATAATTCTCCATTAAATTATATGAGTCAAATATTGTGAATTAAATTCACATCACTTGTGCTCTCAAAGTATAATTTCAAATGAGGCCTTAATACCATTATTTATACGCGAACAATTCTCAAGCGAATTATGCGACGCAAACTTTTGGAGTAAATCCAAATCACAATTTTATGCTCTCTAGCATAAAATATTTTATTACAAATCAAGTTTTAATTTAATATCCAAGGGATCCAAATTTATGGAATAATATTATCTAATACCCAAGATATTATTTAATAAATTCCAAAATATTCCACGACATGTGCGATCCAAAATTCAAAATTTTGGTCTACGAATTTTACTTTGTAGCCAATATTCTCATTTTTTTTAATATTTTCCCAAAAAAATAATTGGCTCTTTCAATTTAATTAGGTAATACCAGCAGCTCAAACTAATTAACTTGACCAAATCTTAATTTTGGCCAAGTTGCAAATATCTGCCTTGAATTTATAGGCCCATTAGACAAATGAAACAGAACCATGAGAGTGGCTTACCTACTCTCACACAAAATGCCGTCTTATTTGGCGTAGCATTCATGAACGACACCATGAACAACCAATTTATTTTCCTGAATTGCTACTTCGAATCGGTGGCTAGCTTATCATAGAATATAACACCGAACCGTGCTTCTACCCCGTCAGTGTACATGTGCGGCCGACAATTGAATTTCGACACCCACCAATTAAATAATTGCGGCCATGGTCCAGAGAAGACTCGCGCCGATGCACTGCCGAACTGCATCACCGGTGCGAAACTGCCTCGCTGCCGACGAAGACGCAGTTGGCATCGTCCGAGAAGACAGTAATCCCAACATTTAGCAAATCCGATCAACCATTCCACTCAAATCGACGCACCGCTTTACAGGACAACACCGACAATTTTTAATTCTTTCCTATTCTTTGCTGCTGTGATAAATTCAACCCACAAGTATTACATAAAATTAAATAATTCTGCATAACTAATCATATCGAAGAATATATAATTACAAAATTAAGAAGAAAAATTTCCCTGAAAATAAATTCCGGCGAAGAGCTGACACTCAACCATCTCAAAGGATAATTTGTTTTAAGTTTGTAGGAAATATGCATCGTAGATAGTTGAAAATAATAGAAACGAAGAATCGAGGTTCGTGTTAGACATGATTTTCTTAAAACAAATTATGCCCTTCACTCTCGGTTCTAGTGAATCGTAGGCACTTGTTTTCCAGGATACAACGATTTAGAGCAACGATACAAAATGATATCTTGCTCGAGACGAACTGAGAAATTGTCCGACAAATCACCGAAATAAGAACGAAAGAACTTAGCAAAATTGAAGCTCGAAGAAAGTAGCAAGTGTTGGAAAGTATCTGTATATCTTTCTCGTTACAGTGTCTTATCATCGATTTGAGGCTCTACTTATAGTAGCCAAAAAACGAATGTTGGAGCGTGTGGTATTAAATGATAGATAATGGTCATCTGAAACCGACGAAACGTGTCATTAATCCGGTTAAAAAATCATTTAAAATCGTGTAGTAACCTACAACTATTCAAAATTAACCTATAATCATTCAATGTTAACATATAGCCATTCAAAGTTAATTTACAGTCTTTCAAATTAAAACGGAAAAATTAATGGACCGAAATTCAAACATAAATTAAGGACCATTATTTTATAATAGTTTTCAGCCTTACAGATTGGAAAACTAAAGTAAAATGTAGCAAAAATTAGCTTGTCTATACAAGTTTCAAGTGGATTCCCCTTTACCCACTCACTTTTTACTCATTTTACAATGTGAAACAAAAACATTTGTTTTTTTCTTTCACTTTGATTACAATAATTTGAGACATAATTTCTCATTCACACCACTGCCATTTTCCAATACAAATATCAATAAAATAAAACGTAAACAAGCTAGCTTAACATTTTAGCTTAATTTGTTCATATTTTTATATCTATGGAGAGCTCAATTTTGGAGTAATGCGTGGATTTTAAATTTTTGCGCACTGCTTTCTCTTATCGTAAAGGGGCTCGAGGAGAAACGACGCGATTGAGTTTTTAGATTGATTTCTATATGCTTTAAGAGGAATATAACAAACTACTGAAATATGAAGGATAAAAATTTGCGTGAGATTTTTTTACTAATATAAAACAATATGAATTAGCATTCACTCCTATTAAAATATTAATACATTACGTTCAATTTATATCCCATTCCACTGTCTCATATTATGGGATGAAATACCTCCTTACAAATATTCAACCTTGTTCATTGTCCATATTAATTCACATTGTTCACATTTGACGAATGAAAATGTTAATAGAGATCATGTTTACTATTTTGTCCGTGCACCAATTTTATTCATCATTTTTTGGCACAGTACTTAATGAATTCACTACAAGAAAATAATGATTTGCCTATTAAATTAAATTGTCCACAAAATTTTCTAATTATGAAAGCATCTACATTTCATAACCAAAAACAACTTGACTACGGAATTAATTTGCCTACAGAATAAAATCCTTAGGTATAATTACTTACAAGTCATTTGCCTACAAAAATTTACCTACTACACAATTTGTCTACGGAATTTCCGTAGGCAAATTATTTTGTAGGTGGGGAAGGAAGATCCCTATACAATTAGAATTTTTTGTAGGCAATTCGTAGGCAATCCTCCCTACGAATTTTTTTGTTGGTAATTTCGTAGCCATATTGTCAATTTCTATAGACAAATTTATATTTTCTTGTAGTGTTTGATATTTAAAATTTAGATATTATTTCCTCTCATTTCATACTTGTTTGCTATTTTGTACAAATTTTAAGAAAAATAGTTGTTTATTAGTATTTAAAGTGATAAAATAATTTTTTTTTAATATATGAAGAATATAATATTAAAAAGTATTGTTTTTTTTTTTTTGTGGCTAAAAATAGATGTAGCAAATAAGTATAAGACGAATCTTTTTGACAATGCAGCAACACGTATGGAACGGAGGAAATATAATTTTTCATTTTTTATCTTTTATATTAAATATGAATAATTTAAATGGTAAAAAAATCATTGTTATTAGAAATCACTAATTCTGATTCTTAATATTTTTAATGAGACTTTTAATACTTTGAACTTTTCAAAACATATAATACTTCCTCTGCCCACGCCATCTCATTCTTATTATTATTCTTATTTGAATTGTCCGTCGATTTTATTCCCCTACTCATTTTGTAATTTTTCACTATTTAAATTATTCATATTTAACATAAAAATAAAGTATTATATTTTCTTCGTTTACAAAAAAAATAATCATCTTCTTTTGCACATGATTGAATATGATATGTTTGAGGGTATTACGGGATATTATAATGTCCATTTTTTAATAAAATGATCGTTTATAAAAAGTAACGATCATCTTATTTAAAAACAGACCTCATAATGCCACACCCAAATTTTAATACAAATAATTTTAACTAAACATACTTATTTAATTATAAATAAAAGGTGTGAACTAATATTTTTTAAAACATAAAAAAATATTTAATAAATAACGAAGACAAAAAAAAAAATTAAATCAACCTCTCAAAGATAATTTAACTCTAATAACAATTTAACTTTTATTGGTGTAACTGTTGTAAATAAGTGCGTAAATAAAGAGACACGATTTGTTGACCCAGTTCGTCGGGAATGACTACGTCTGGGGGCGATCCAAGTCAGGAGTTCCACTAATATTCTTGTGTATGAGAGTACATAATTCATGAATACAATGAGATATATATAATAGTAAAAACCCTAGTCTAATGGATAAAGCCCAATATGATTCTTGGTCCTCAAGTAATGTCCACACCAAATCTCCTAGATTTGGAATATCAAATCTTCCAGATTTATAACACTCCCCCTTGGACATTACGACATAAATGTCTTGTCATAAAAACTCCACGTGCTAAGGATCGGCCATAATAATAAGTGGGAGGAATGTCATCGATCTTCTAGATCTAAATCTTCCAGATTTATTTCGAGGTTACCGCTCCCCCTGAAGACAACAACACTTTAAGTCTTTGCATCCCTATACCACGAACGTACTTTCAAAAGTAGTCGTAGGTAAGGACTTAGTGAACAGATCTGCTAGATTGTTACTAGATTGCACTTTTTGAATGGTAATCACGCCACTCTTCTGGAGTTCGTATGGGTAGAAAAACTTAGGTGAAATATGTTTCGTCAGGTTTCCCTTGACGTACCCATTACTCATTTGTGCGATGCAAGCAGCGTTGTCTTCAAATATAACGGTGAGGGATGTATCGCCCTTGGCGATACCACACGAGTCACCAATGTGCTTTACCAAGGACCTTAACCAAACACATTCTCGTGCGGCTTCAAATAAAGCTATGATCTCTGAGTGGTTTGAAGACGTGGTAACCACGGATTGCTTAACCGATCTCCATGAGATTGCGGTTCCACCACAGAGAAAAACATAACCAGTCTGGGATACGGCGTTGTGGGGATCAGACAAATAGCCAGCATCCGCATAACCTACTAAGGTTTTGTATTGGTTCTTACGATAAAACAGTCCAAGATCTTGAGATCCTTGGAGGTATCGTAGAACGTGCTTAACACCATTCCAATGTCTCCTTGTAGGAGAAGCGCTATGTCTCGCAAGCAAGTTGATAGCAAATGCAATGTCCGGCCGAGTGCAATTTGCGAGATAGAGCAAAGCTCCAACAGCGCTAAGATAAGGAACTTCTGGTCCCAGAATTTCTTCTAAATCTTCTCTTGGCCTAAATGGGTCCTTATCCACTTCGAGGGATCGGACTACCATCGGGATGCTAAGTGGATGAGATTTATCCATGTGAAATCTCTCCAATTGTTGGGAAAATAGGGGTGCCCGGAATCTATTCGGGATGAAATTTAAATACGAATTTAAATTCAATTATTACTAGCATGAATTAATCCTAATTAATTCAAATAATAATTCCAACAACCAATTTAACATCATGCATGTTGAATTAATTCACATATAATCTATGGCGGAATAAACAAGATAATATGTGACTAACGTACCTCTTGTAGAACTTGGCCTTTGAATAAACGGGACTAACACGTACACGCTTTATCAACCCCAAAGCCTTCTCAAGTATTCCCTTTCACCTTATTCGATCACCGGTGGGAGATGCTATCGAACAATTTAAATAACTAAGGAAAAAGAAAAATATATATGCTCTTGATTTTTTCAACACATGGAATTATGTACTTGGGGATGAAATAATCACCCCCTATTTATAATGGGTAGTGGCCGAAAATTGTAGGGAATATGGGCCTTGAGAAAATCTTTTCTTAGACTCTAAGAAATCTTGAATATATCCCATATATTTTTTTCTCCATAATAAAATATTCCACAAAAATCTCACTCACCTATTATTCTTGCAATTTTAAAAAATTATAGGGGATCTTACCAAGATTTGGATCTTCTTGAATATATGAGATATACTTGCATTCCAAGAATACATATCTTCCATAATATCTTTTCAAGAAAATCAACAAAATCTTTTCTCCCCTAAATAGGCCATATTTTCGAAAATTACAATAAAAAATCAGCATGACATTATCTTTTTATTTTAATCACCTTATCATTATTGGGCTACTTAATGGGCTACTTGAGGGGCCTTTAAGGGGAATTAAGATTGGACCTCCTAATGGACTTCTGAATTTCAATATTGAGCCCCAATATAATTCAATCCATTAATATTAATTATTACCACTAATAAATTAATATTGCACTATCCATCTTAATCCATATTACGGTAATATGGGCTCCCGGTTATTATTTCCCGCGTTTAAGATTATCAAGTCCATTAATTAATTAAGCTTCTGAATAGCTCTAAATTAATTAATATATTTCACCTTGGAGTAAAGACAGCTCAACATTATTATCCGTACCGAAGAAACTGATTCTTCACTTGCAAGATTTGGTACGATAAAACTTCTGAGCCCACAAAGGGGACTAATCACACGAGCCGTACTCGCACGCGTTTCTCCGTATTAAATCTTAGCAACCGTCGTATGATTAATATTACTGCCCAAGACACAAAGTTCGAAGTCACAATGATTCTCACCCAACATGAATCAAAGCAGTAACCATTAAGCACACACGGTCCTATTTAAGTGACAGAGATTAAGAAATCAACAACCACTGAGGTCTAATTCTTCACATTTCAGAACAGAAGAATTTATCCTCGCTGTAGGTCCTCTTCAACACATACTAAATGTGCTAGTGCAATCTCTTAGTCAAGACAGACCAATCTGAGCCTTACACATCAACCTTTCACGGTGAATTGTTCAATTCCACCTAGGTCGTGAAAATGTACGTTTAGTTACAAGGAAACAGTTAATGTTGTCTTCCGTGATCGGGTATCACCATATTAACTACAATGTAACTAGTACCATATATTGGACGGTTTGCAATAGAAATTCAACATTCAATTATAACTAAAGCAAATATGATAAAAGAATTATTCTCATAAAACGAGTGTTTGATACACGAGTTATACAAAGTAAAAGCATACTTTCACGTATAACTCCAACACCAATACCTTCTTCACGTAGGTCGACTGATGAACAAGGACTCCTTCTGGGAGGTGCTCGATCTGCAAGCCGAGGCAGTACTTGGTTTTACCCAAGGACTTCATTTCGAATTCAGCTCTCAAGATTGAACTGACTTCTTCAATCTCTTTGCATGTTCCGATTATGTTTAGGTCATCAACATATACGGATATGATGCAAAAACTGTCTTGCGATTTCTTCGTGAATACGCACGGGAAAGCTTTATCGAACGTGTATCCCTTCTTCTGAAGGAATTCACTAAGTCGCTTGTACCACATAAGACTTGATTGCTTCAGGCCATACAACGACTTACGCAGTTGTATGCTATACATACTGCGATTTTCACCCTCCCTTAACTGAGGAATGTTAAATCCATATGGGATTTTCATATAAATATCGGCATCTAGTGATCCGTATAAGTACGCGGTTACTACGTCCATTAATCTCATTTGGAGATTTAACTTAACTGCCAAAGATATCAAGTAGCGGAACGTTATTGAGTCCATAACGGGAGAGTATGTTTGATCGAAATCAATCCCGGGTCTCTGCGAAAACCCTTGTGCTACCAGCCTCGCTTTGTACCTCTCCACAGTATTGTTCTCATTTCGTTTTCGTACAAATACCCATTTATATCCTACAGGAATAGCGCACGCGTGTGTACGAACGATAGAGACAAATACTTGTCTTTTGTTAAGCGAGGCGAGCTCCGCATCAATTGTCTCTTTCCATTTTACCCAATCGGGGCGCTTCCGGCACTCTGCGATTGTTTTGGGTTCAGGATCTAGATCATTTATAATGGAAAGAGCTATTGCCACTGCAAATGTGTCGTCGATGACAGTAATATTTCTATTGTATGTTTCTCCCGTATCTGTGAAGTTCACAGAGACTTCGACGTTTACGTCAACCAGACCTTCCTCATTTCTTATTGTATCTGGGTCTGGTCGTTCCACGGTCCTAGTGCATGGAATGTTTTGTGCACGTGCTTCATCACTAGGACTCTTGTCTCCTAGAGACTTGGGATTATCTAGACGGATCTCTTCTAGAGATTTTCCATTCGACTGACCAGATTTGCTAGTCTTTCGTCTAGGTGTGTTACTATCTCTTGAGGGTCCCTTACGCTTTTGGCGTGTGGGGGCATGAGTACTCATTTTACTTGGGACCTCAACCCTTTGGGAAGCATTTACTGCAGGTATATGCAATCTAGTCACACCTCTATGGTCAGTGAACGTGTCTGGCAGGTTATTTGCTAAGTTCTGCAGGTTAATGATCTTCTGAACTTCTAGTTCAGATTGATTAGTGCGCGGATCTAGATACTGAAGATTACTTATGTTCCACGTAAGTTCCCGGTATTCATCAATTTTGAATTTGGATCTCCCCCTAATGCCGGGAAGTAATCTTCATCGAACGTGCAATCAGCAAACCGGGCCGTTAATAGATCTCCGGACAAAGGCTCGAGGTATTTCACGATGGATGGAGAGTCGTATCCGACGTAAATACCGAGTTTCCTTTATGGGCCCATAGAGGTTCGCTTGGGTATCGTAATTGGTACATATACCGCACATCCGAAAATACGCAGATGGGAAATGCTAGGTTCTTTCTCACGCACTAACTGTAGGGGGGAATGATCATTATATGCAGTTGGACGGATTTGGATTAAGTGTGATGCATGAAGGACTACATGCCCCCAACATGAGGTGGGTAGTTTAGAGTTCATAAGCAATGGTCTCGCGATAAATTTGATATGTTTTATTAGCGCCTCAGCAAGACCATTTTGGGTATGGACGTAGGGGATCGAATGCTCCACTTTAATTCCCAGGGCCATACAGTAATCTGTAAAGGCCTTCGAGCTAAACTCAGCTGCATTATCCATGCGAATCGATTTAATTGGATAATCCGGGAATTGAGCTCTAAGCTCGATAGTTTTCGCAATGAGCTTCGCAAAAGCTTGGTTGCGGGTGGACAACAAACATGCAAATATCCACCTAGTGGAGGCATCAATAAGGACCATGAAATAACGAAATGGTCCTGATGCTGGGTGAATCGGTCCGCAAATGTCTCCTTGAATTCACTCAAGGAAAACTGGAGACTCTAGTCCAACCTTGGTGCGCGACGGGCGCACTATCTACTTACCCTTAGAACATGCATCACAGAAATACTCATCGACGAGAGGTATTCTATTATTCGTAATATTATGACCAGTTGAATTAGATAGAATCTTACGTATCATTGTTTGTCCCAGATGACCTAACCACTGATGCCATAATTTAAAAGAATTTGGGTCATGGAATTTCATACTCATCGCTAGATGGGAACTAGACGGCCGGATGTAAGTATAGTACAAACCGGAGGAGAAGGATGGAAGTTTTTCTATAACTTACTTACGGCTACCTCGAGTACAAGTCATCAAAAGGTGTTCGTTATCATTTTCAGTTTTAGTTTCAATATGATATCCGTTATTTCTAATGTCTCTAAAACTGAGTAGGGTACGCTAAGATTGCGGAAATAATAAAGCATTTTCAATTATTAATTCGGTACCCGTGGGGAGGACAATGGAAGCTCTTCCAGAACCCACTATCAATGTACTGTCATTCGCAATTGTACTTATACTCCCCTTACGATTAATCAAGTTATGAAAATACTTTCTATCCTTTAGGATCGTATGTGTGGTGGCGCTATCTACCAGACATAAATAACTATGAGCATCCATCATGCAAGAGGAAATAGTCCAAACCTAATAGCTGATTTGTTTACAAGCCATAAATGAGAACAACAATATCCAAAATAAATACATGGACAGCTATTAAGGTAAACATATCAAAGCTAATAAATTCATTCATAAAAAAATTATCTGAAAGAAAGGATCCAAAAATATAATAAGTAATTGTTTTATTCAGAAAACAAACTACTAGGAATAATTAAATACACGAATCTACTCGTTTATCCTAAATTTCGAGCTACGGGCCCAAGAGGTCATCGTTGTCTAGGTCAAAATCTGCTTCGGGCAGGTCGTCATCCTCAGGTTCATGAATTGGAGCCTTTCCCTTGTCGTCCTTTTGCATCATTAAATAAGCCTCGACCAAGTGTTTGGGAGTACGACACGTGCACGACCAATGGCCTTTGCATCCGCATCTGAAGCAGGACTGCTCAATCATTCTTTGAGAGCAAGGTTTTTTAGGAGCGTTAAACCGGGTCCTGTAACCACCGAGTGAACTACGATTTTGGTCATTAGTCCAGGATTTCTTACTCGCTCTCCCCTTTCCACGATTGCGTCGACCAAACGAGGGTTTGTGCCTGTACCGCTGCAGGCGTACAGGGTCGCTAGCGCAAAACATTTATACAGAATCTTGGATCAGGTTGGTCATAACACGTTGCAATGCAGAGCTGTACTCCGTTATAGACTTCAAGTCTTTATAACGGACGTTCAACGACTCATGTTGTGATGGAGGGAGGAGTGCAAAGTCATATTGTTGGAAACGTTCCTTCAGGGTTTTCCACAATATCTCGGGGTCCCTTTCTGTGGCATATTGGAATTTTAGACCTTCATTCATGTGGTTCCTCAGAAAAATCAATACCTTCGCCTTCTGGGCATCCGTAGATTTTGAACCTTCCATGATGGTTTCGCTTAACCCATTTGAGGTTAGATAGAACTCTATATCTAGCACCCATGTCGGGTAATTGCTACCGTCGAGAGCAAGCTCATCGAACTCTTTCATAGTGATATCAGACATAGTTCACTACAAGAGAAGCGACATGGTGAGGGGGGATGGACAAGACGTATACACACTGAGGGAAAAACAAGGATTCATTTAATTATTCTAAGGCACAAAGATGCACGCACTGGGCGCCGTCTACCCAAGGCATAAATTCGCGGTCCGACAAATACCGGGCACCGCCTACCCGGGCATAAAGAGCGGACTATAAACTATGTGCACAATGTTAATGCACGTAGGATAATAAAATCACTTAAGCATGCAATAACAATAAATAACGATAATCGCATGAAAATAATTTGCAGAAAATATACGGTTTAATAGACAGAGGAAATAATCATTAGAATAATTATTTTGTGTATATTAACGCAATTTAACGAAATATTTTCAGGATTATATAATATAAATTTTGTGATACGACAACCGAAATAAAATCGGGGTTATCATAAAATTCACAAGGGGGTGATCGCAACATGTGACTAAAAGTGCACATAAGGCATGCAGGGGGCACACGGCGAGAGGAAAGAATCAAAAAACAAAGAAAACGAAAAAACAAATAAAAAATTAAAAATCGGAGCCAGTCGCGCCTGGGGGACGTGAATGGCTAGGGTGATCGCGTTCCATAGGCGCGACACCCAGCCTCCGATCGCGTCTGTCGGGTGCGATCGAGGCCGATTTCCAGGCTTCCTTCCCCGGCGCGATTTCGGCCGCGAGAGAAGAAGCGTCGCCTCAACGCGGCGCGCGGAGGCGGCGGGGAGGTGCACGGCGATAGCCGTCCCATCGGGGGAAGCTGTCTGCGTTGCGGCGGTGCAAGGCCGCGTCGCGCGCGGTGTCTTCCAGCCACGGCGGCGGCGACATCGGCGAAGCTTCGCGCAGGCGAGGAGGCGGCAGCGGGAGGTCGCGCTGGCCTAGCAGCGGCGGCGCGGTTCTGCTACGGGCGGCGCTTCGGGGCCGTTACGGGCAGCACGACGTCGTGCTTCTCACGGCATCAACCGGCGTTCGTTTTTCGATCTCGATCCATAAAGTAATATTAACAAATTTAATACAATAACGCATATAATTCAAACAAGAACGAATATCGGAATCAAACAGGATAATTATATTCGTGCATATAAATCATGCAAAACATGGATTGAAAAATTCAAGTACGTGAATTAATTCATGTGATTTAAAGGGGAATAATTCTGAGGCGTACCGTTTTATCTCAGGCAGAGACTCGTGCTGATAACGTGTTGTAAATAAGTGCATAAATAAAGAGACACGATTTGTTGACCCAGTTCGTCGGGAATGACTACGTCTAGGGGCGATCCAAGCCAGGAGTTCCACTAATATTCTTGTGTATGAGAGTACATAATTCATGAATACAATGGGATATATATAATAGTAAAAACCCTAGTCTAATGGATAAAGCTCAATATGATTCTTGGTCCTCAAGTAATGTCCACACCAAATCTCCTAGATTTGGAATATCAAATCTTCCAGATTTATAACAGTAACAACCCATAAATTAAAATCATGTACATAAATAAACCATTTTGCAAAAATTTAAATAAAATAGTAAAAAGACATTCATCGCTCCACCTCGTCGTCACTCCTCAATCTGAAAAATGTTAAAACAAACCCAGTAAAATTAAAGGGTAAATATATTTTACCCTCCTACCGTCCCATTGTTTGAGTGATAAGGTGAAACAGTTTTTTGATGCTTGAGATAAGATGAAATAATTTTTTGATGCTCGAATAAAATTTTGCTTGCTCCTATTTCAACCAGTATCCAAGTTGAATTTGGAGGAATTATATCATATCAACCAAAAAACCTCTTCAATCATTGATTCATTGCACAACTAGTTAAAATGTATGTAACATTTTCTCACTCTTATATCTCCAGAGTGGGGTGGGGTGTATATATTATGGTAATAATGGGTGAATATTGTTATAAATCCAACAGATTTATTATATAAAATCTAGAAGATTTGATGTGGACATTACTAATGGACTTATAGCCTAAACTGGCTTTAGGTTTTTACTAGGTTTTATCTATTATAAATAGATCATTGTATTCATTATTGTATACAGGCATACACACATATTAGTGAAACTCCTATCTTGGTACGCCCCTAGAAGTAGTCGTTATCGATGAACTGGGTGAACAAATTCGTGTCTCTATTTTATGCTCTCAATTTACAACGCGTTATCAGCACGAGACTCTGCCCGAGGCTAATTGGTACAAATCTACATTAATTTTCTCTATTGCATGATTATTAATTAATTATCGTAACAAATTATTTGATCAATGAGTGCTATGTTTTTATGTGCACTCGAATTATTTTAAATTTCATGATTATTTATTGTATTTGCAATTATTTGGATCGAAATAAAAAAAATTATTAACTACGAGCGCCTGTTGCCGCCGCATGGCCGTCATCGCACGGCCGCCGCTTGCCGCGTGCGCCCACAAGCACGCCCGTCGGGAACGTCATATGTGCGACCTTCCGTCGCCATTCCACACGCAAAGCCGCCGCTAGCCTCGAAGGCTACCGCGACACCCTCCACTTATCCTCTACCGCAAGCCACCGGACGTGTAGCCCTGCTACGCCGCAGCCTGGCTTCGTGCTACCGTGTGCCCTTATCGGCCCCCGAGCATTGAGCGATGGCTGAGAGCCGCACTCTACGGGCAACCACGGCCAAAGGCTGCGCAGTCGCCCGTGTCCGCCACTCGAGCTCCACCCGAAGCAGCCAGCGGCGTGCACCCCCTTCGCCCTCCCGACCTAATTCCCGCAGCCCCTCTTTATTTTGGGCCACACTAAAAAAATTGAGTATTTTGGGCCTGAAGTCCATGAGTTGGGATTAATTTTTGTGGGCTTACTCTATTTAATATTTTGGGCATGAAGCTCCAATTTCGTGGGATAAAATTAATTTATTAATTGAACGCCTTATATAACTTTGAAAATATGTGCCCCCAAATTATTTTATTAAATTTTTCGAAAAATACTTGAAAAAATAAAAGGTAATAATTCTTGCATATTAATTAAGCCATAAATTTTTTGGAATTAATTTTAATATTAGTTCTCAATAAATTTATTGTTTTATATGCTTAATTTCTATATGCGCATGCTTCTATGATTTAATTATCTTGCATGCATTATTATTTTTGCATATAGTCCGCATATATTGCCCAGGTAGACGGCGCCCAATTCTTGCTTCTATGTGCCCTAGAATAACCAAATAAATCTTTATTTCTCTGTTGTCAATAAATTGGTCACAACTCTTACCATGTCACTTTAAAAATTGTAGTGCATAATATCTGATATTACCAAAAGAGAATTTATTGAGCTTGCTCTTGATGGTAGTAACTACCTGACATGGGCGTTAGATGTTGAGATCCATCTAGCCTCAACTAATTTAAGCGGAGCTATTGTCGATGATTCAAAATCAACTGACGACCAGAAGGCGAAAGCTTTGATTTTTCTCAGATATCATCTTAATCAGGACCTGAATAATGAATACCTTACTGAGAGAGACCCCGAAACGTTGTGGAAGTCCCTAAATGACCGTTTCCAACAACAAAACAATATACTCCTACCTTAAGCTCAATACGATTGGTTGAACCTCCATTTCCAAGACTTTAAGTCTGTGACGGAGTACAACTCAACCCTACATCATATTGTATTTCAGTTAAAGCTATGCAAGCAAGCTATAACTGAGGCCGAGTTGATCCAGAAAACTCTATCAACTTTCCACGCTAGCAACCTTGTACTCCAGCAGCAGTACAGGACTAAGAATTACACTGTACACTCTGAGCTAATTACTGCGCTTTTAGTAGCAGAAAAGCACAACCAACTCCTTATGCAAAATCATAACTCGAGACCGGTTGGCTCACAAGCAGTGCCCGAAGCACATGCTATAGCTCAAGGTAGTACAAGTGGTCGCAAGCGTGGAAGGGGGAGAGAAAGTAAACGAATTCGTAGCAAAGGCCGATGTCGTAGTAAATTCGGTGGTCCAGGTACCTCGAAAGACAATCAAACTCAGACTTGTGGAAAGGCTGCATCTAACACAAACCCCGCTTCTAAAAAATCTGGCACTCAAGATAAGGTTGACCAGTACTGCTACAGATGCGGATGTAAAAGCCATTGGTCTCGCACGTGTCGCACTCCCAAGCACACCATGTCAGCCTTCCTGAAGCAGACTTTGACCATGACAACGATGATCTTTTGGGCATAGAGCTCAAAGACTTTGGAGATAATGAGTGATTTGAGTATTTGATTATTTTAATACTTTGTTTTTTTGGCTAAAATAATTTATATTTGGATCCTGTCTTTCGTATATTTTATTTTTTTATGGATGATATAACATTTAGCTTTGATATGTTTACCTTGATATATGCTATCCGTCAAATTTATTTGGATATTGCTATTCTTAGACATGACTTGTAAACATATCAGCTATTAGTTTGGGCTTTTTCCCTCTGGCATGATGAATACAAATTGTGATTTATGTTTGGTAGATAGCACCACCACACACACAATCTTAAAAGATATGAAGTATATTCATAACTTTGTAGAACATAAGGGGAGTGTATCTACGATAGCCAATGATAATATTATGATAGTGGGCTCCGGAAGAGCTTCCATTGTCCTCCTCATAGGTACCGAACTCATAATTGATAATATTTTATTGTTCCCACAATCTAAGCGTACCCTGCTCAGTTTTAAAGATATAAGATCTAATGACCATCACATTGAAACTAAAACTGAGAATAATAACGAATACCTTTTGATAACTATTACTCGAGGTAGCTATAAATAAGTTATAGAAAAGCTTCTCTCCTTCTCTTCCGGATTGTACTATTCCTACATCTAGCCGTCCAATCTCCATCTAGCCATGAGTATGAAATTTCATGACCCGAACTCCTTTAAATTATAGCATCAACGGTTAGGTCATCCAGGATAAACTATGATACATAGGATTCTATCTAATTCCATTGGTCATAATATTTCGAATAATAGAATTCCTCCTGTTGATGAATTATATGTGATGCATGTTCTAAGGGTAAATTAATAGTGCGTCCGTCGCGCACCAAGGTGAGACTAGAGTCTGCGGTATTCCTTGAATGGATCAGGGAGATATTTGTGGACCGATTCACCCAGCATCAGGACCATTTCAATATTCCATGGTCCTAATTGATGCCTCCACTAGGTGGACATATGCATGTTTGTTATCTACCCGCAATTAAGCTTTTTGAAAAGCTCATTGCAAAAATTATCGAGCTTCGAGCCCAATTCCTAGATTATCCAATAAAATCTATTCGCATGGATAATGCTGCTGAGTTTACCTCAAAGCTACAGATTACTGTATGGCTCTGGGAATTAAATTGGAGCATTTGGTCCCCTATGTCCACACCCAAAATGATCTTGCTGAAGCGCTAATAAAACGTATCAAACTTATCGCTAGACCATTGCTTATGAACTCTAAATTACCCACTTCATGCTAGGGGCATGCAATCCTACATGCATCACACCTGATATAAATCCGTCCAACTGCATATAATGATCATCCCCCCTATAACTAGTGCGTGGGAAAGAGTCAAGCATTTCCCATCTGCGTATTTTTTGATGTGTGGTGTATGTTCCGATAACGTTACCGAAGCGTACCTCTATGGACCCACAAAGGAAGTTAGGGTATGTTTGTTTTGGGACTCACACGGATGGACTTTGGTCTTTGCAATCCACGCCTCATACGAGTTCAGGATTTAAAATCGGGTTTTCAAATCCCAAACTCAATCCCCACCTATAAACCTATTACTATTTTTCATATAATTAAATACAATCACATCATCACCTTTTTATCATCCACTCAACCTTTCTCCTACTTTTCTCTTACACAATATAATAAAATAATACAACATCAATCACTAATAAATATTGATTTGACATAAAGCAAAATCCCACCCTACTAAAATCCCAAAACAAACACATACTCATATTATTCATCAAGATTTTCACATCCTAAGATTTCAAAGTCATGACTTCCCCCGCACACTTAAATCCCAAAACAAACATACCCTTAGGTATTTACGTAGGATTTGACTCTTCATCCATCGTGAAATACCTAAAACCTTTATCCGGGGATCAATTAACGGCCCGGTTCGCTGACTGCACGTTTGATTTAGATCACTTCTCGGCATTAGGGGGAGATCCGAATTCAAAATTGAATTAATATCGGGAGCTTACGTGGAACATAAGTAATCTTCAGTATCTAGATCCACGCACTAGTCAATCTGAACTAGAAGTTCATAAGATCATTAATTTGTAAAATTTAACAAACAGTCTGCCAAACACATTCACTGACTATGGAAGTGTAACTAAATCGCATATACCAGCAGTAAATGCACCCCAAAGGGTTGAAGTCCCAAATAAATCAAGTATACATGCCCTCACACGCCAGAAGCATAAATGACCTACAACCAATACAAACACACCTAAAAGGAAGGCTAGCAAAATTGGTCAGCCGAACGTGAAATCTCTAGAAGAGATTCATCTAGAAATCTTAAAGTCTCTAGAAGAGATTTGTCCAGAAGACGAGCGTCCTAGTAATGAAGCACGTGCACAAAATATTCAATGCACTAGGACTGCGGAACGACTAGACCCATGTACACTGGGAAATGAAGAAGGTCTGGTTGACATAAACGTTGAAGTCTCTATGAATTTCATAGATACGGGACAAATATATAATAGAAATATTACTGTCGTCGATGACATATTTGCAGCAAAAATTGCTCTTTCTGTTATAAAAACGATCTAAATCCAGAATCCAAAACTATCGCTGAGTGCCGGAAGCGCTCCGATTGGGTAAAATAGAAAGAGACAATTGAAGCAGACCTCGCATCGCTAAATAAAAGAAAAGTATTTGGCTATATCGTTCGTACACCCGCGCGCGCTATCCCTGTAGGATATAAATGGATATTTGTATGAAAACGAAATGAGAACAATATTGTGGAGAGATACAAAGCGAGGCTAGTAGCTCAAGGGTTTTCGTAGAGACCTGGTATTGATTTCGATCAAACCTATTCTCCCGTAATGGACGCAATAACGTTCCACTACTTAATATCTTTGACAGTTAAATTAAATCTCCAGATGAGATTGATGGACATTTTAACCGCATATTTATACGGATCACTAGATGTCGATATCTATATGAAAATCCCAGATGGATTTGAGATTCCCCAGATGAGGAATGGTGAAAATCGCAGTATGTATAGCATAAAACTGCAGAAGTTGTTGTACGACCTAAAGCAATCAGGTCTCATGTGGTACAACCGACTTAGTGAATTTCTCTAGAAAAAGGGATACACGGTTGATATAGCTTTCCCATGCGTATTCACGAAGAAATCACAAGGTGGTTTTTGCATCATATTCGTATATATTGATGATCTAAACATAATTGAAACATGCAAAGAAATTGAAGAAGTCAGTTCAATCTTGAAAGCTAAATTTGAAATAAAAGTCTTGGGTAAAACCAAGTATTGCCTCGGCCTGCAGATCGAGCATCTCCCAGAAGGAATTCTTATACATCAGTCAATCTACGTGAAGAATGTATTGGAGAGATTTCATATGAATAAATCTCATCCACTAAGCACACCTATGGTTGTCCTTTTTTCTCGAAGTGGATAAAGACCCATTTAAACCAAGAGCAGATACAGAAGAAATTCTGGGGCCAGAAGTTCCTTATCTTAGCATTGTTGGAGCATTACTCTATCTCACAAATTGCACTAAACCGGACATTGCATTTGCAGTTAATTTTCTTACGAGATATAACGCTTCTCCTACAAGGAGACATTGGAATGGTGTTAAGCATGTTCTACGGTATCTCCAAGGGTCTCAAGATCTTGGACTATTTTACCAAAGGAACCAAGAAAAAACCTTGGTAGGTTATGCGGATGCTGGCTATTTGTCTGATCCCCACAATGTCATATCCCAGACTGATTATGTTTTTCTCTGTGGTGGTACCGCGATCTGGCGGAGATCGGTTAAACAAACCATGGTTACCACATCTTCAAACCACTCAGAGGTTATAGCATTGATTGAAGCCGCACGAGAATGTGTTTGGTTGAGATCCTTGGTAAAACACACTGGTGACTCGTGTGGTATCGCTAAAGGCGATACTTCCCCCACTGTTATATTTGAAGACAATGCAGCTTGCACCGCACAAATAAGTAATGGGTACGTCAAGGAAGACCTGACGAAACATATTTCACCAAAGTTTTTCTGCCCATACGAACTCCAGAAGAGTGACATGATTACCATTCAAAAGGTGCAATCTAGTGACAATCTAGCAGATCTGTTCACCAAGTCTTTACCTACATCTACTTTTGAAAAGTACATTCATGGTATCGGGATGTGAATGCTCAAAGGGTTGTTGTCCTCAGGGGAAGCGGTAACCCCGAAGTAAATCCAGAAGATTTGATCCAGAAGATCAATAAAGTACATTCCTCCCTAACTAAATATTTGGTTGCTACCTAGCATGTGGAGTTTTTATGACAAGACATATATGTTATGTCGTAGTGTCCAAGTGAGAGTATTATAAATCCAGCAGATTTATTATCTAGAAGATTTGATGTGGACATTACTAATGGACTTATAACTTAAACGGGCTTTAGGTTTAGACTAGGTTTTATCTATTATAAACAGATCATTGTACTCAATATGTATATACGCATACACACACATATTAGTGAAACTCCTGACTTAGTAAGCCCCTAAACGTAGTCGTTATCGACGAATTGGATGAACAAATTCGCGTCTCTCTTTTACGCTTTCAATTTACAACAAATATCAAGCAAACTTTGGAAAATTTTGATTCACTATTTGATCATTTGAGAAAAATGTGTAAGATTACATTAATTATTTTTGCTATTACTTATCTTTTTAAAATTAGGAAAATTATTTTCTTGTCAAAATTTAGGTAAAATGAAAAGTTAGACGACAGCTTTAAGAAAAAAGCTTGATAACCAATTTTCCTTTCAGTTGATTGGATATGTTCCCTCTAGTGGATTTCTCGTTGACGTCAACAATGAGCGAATAAAGTTAATAATGCATATTAAAAGAGAGAAAACGATAACAACCAAAACGATTTAAGAATGTGTGAATATGGTCATTGGTTTGAAAAGGTTTTCTTGAAAATAATTAATACTCCATACATCCCAAAAAAAAGCCTCACAAGGAGCTATGACCTCAATCAGTTATTGACACCAGTATTTATTTTAAAATGTTAAAATCAGACAGTCAAATATGTTGTTGAATTACATATAATCAGACATTGAGATGATTTGTCGTGGGCTATATCTTGATCTGATGACTGCTTATTCCTTTGATCACTATAATGAGTTTGTCCTGAGTTTTGGCATATGTTGAACTACACAAAATATGAAGCTTATATTTGTAGGGGTCGCCGCTGCGGCTGCGGGAAGAAGAAAAAAAGAGGGGATCGGATAGCCCCAAAAAGTGCTCACCATTCGCGATTATGTAAATTTCCTTTTAATGTGAAACTTTTTCTTATGTAAATTTTCCTAACAGGTGTTTAAAAGCTTCTCATTTTATTATGAACAGTGTGTCACCATGAAACTGTTTATCACCCTTTACAAATATTGATGAGTGAAACAATTAATATCCTTTAGGGTAATAATTAATATTAATTAATAAATTTGCATACTTTCCTTTTCTTTAATGTTCAAAATCAATTTGCACACTAATTAAAAAAGAAACATCGATTTGCGTGTACATTCACATAAATATATATATATATACTCATATGTCATTATTTTATCAGTTTTCTTAATTCGCGTGCAACCCAAGGGGTGCAAATTGGTTTGGAATTAAAACCAATTAATACTCTTTAAACTTGTTCACACTATACTTTGTTTTTTATTTTTAGTTTCTAAAGTTTACAATGAGTGTTATAAAATAAATATTTCAATTTTTTATTATTTCCAAAAAAAAAAAACTCTAGTGCTATTTTCATTAAAAAAAATAATAGTTGGACAACTGCTACAACTGTTCAATGCAAATAGTTTCAGATGTTCAGTAAAAATAACCGTTTATATGTTTAAAGATAAGTGTGAGTTGCACGGTGCATATTTAAATTATAACAAATTAAAAAAAAAGAAGCGGTATCAAGTGTAGTTTAATCTATTTTCTATAAAATAATTTATTTCAAATATCATCTATTTTTAATACAAAAATTTGCTACAATCTTTATATTTTAATCAATTATAAAGAAGTAAAACTAACTGTAACGGCCATAAATTCAAGTCTAGTAATTTTTTATTAGTTGTGTTATTTTTTTTTTGTTAATTTTGGAGACTCGCTTTTTTATATTTTTACTCATTATTTTATTTTTATTTTGTGTGTGTTTTTCTTTCTGAAATTTGCAGAAAGTCTTTACAAAATAAAAGTAGAATGTCCATTATCGATTTCAGCCCCGAAATGGTCCAAAGAATAATAAGTGTTCACATTCCCAACATAAAAAATGCATATTACCACTTGCTAGTGTAGCTTTAATGCATTAATTCCTCATTCATCTTTTAATGAATTTGAGAAAACAAACACTACAATTATCTACAGAATGTAGATTAACAAAATCAATTTAATTCCTCTCGAATAAATAGTTTTCCCTGGAGCAGAAACCTTAAGGGGTTGTTTGGTTTAAAGGATTGCCTAAAATTATCTTTATAATTCCAGGTAATCTCGTATTTGGTTTGAAGGATTGCACATGACCATGGCCCTGAACAGACTAGAACGATTATCTCGTGTACAATACGATAAAAAAAATTGGTTCTAGTCCAAATTTTATGGTTCTAGTCTATATATTTTTCGATAATCGTTCTAATCCAATCATATCTCGTAAACCAAACGGCCCTTAAGTCTTTATAGATCAACAAACTGATTAAATTGATATACTGAATTCCACCAAAATTATACTATATATTTGCTAACAAGTTATCATAAAGAAGATAAATATACTAAAGATGTTGCTTATATAGCAGCTTCCATCGATGATGATGGTCTCTTATTAGGTTCAACTTCCAGACAATAATGTCGTTGGATTTTGATAATCATAAATAAAGAAGTTGGAACGACCAATCTCGTAATTACAGTGGAAGGAATTCGAGCCTGGTTGGATTCTACATACGTACTGTGATCCTCGTTGTCAGAACTCAATTACATGAAATTAATTCATGAATTGATTCGTATTCCACAATATAAATGCCCTTTAGTATTGAGTACATGTATGATATATAAGTTTGTGTATGATGAAGAATTCTGTCAGAGAATTCTTCTTTACTGCGTATGAGGAGAGAAATCTTTTTCCCGGAGAGAGATATAAAAAAATGAATTACTCAGTTCTTATCTTTATCTCTCCTTCTCATATATATGGGATTGGAAGTCCCGTAACTTTTCTCCCTCTTATCCACTTCATATGTGGATAATATTATTAATAAAATAATAATAAAATAACTTTCATCTCCCACTCACATATGAAGTTCGAGCCTCACACTCGTTCACTTCACACATTTATACCATCACATATTACTTATTCATACAGACAAATATACCGTGTGACCCTCGAGAATATAAGTTTTCTTGCTATACACTTGTTAAGGATATATAGCAACTCAACCAGATTTATATGAAGAATTCAATTCTCGTTATACCCCAAAACTCTTGTCGATTAACACAAGTTGACATATCTCTTTCAATCCCCTGAAATTATCAGAGCATATTCAACCTTTATCGAATCTATTTGTTCATAATCAAGTTCTCAACTCGTTGACCGGTCAATGAACACAATAGAATGTGTTAATAAAAATGTCCTTCCTTTCACACAAAATATCTACAGACTCCCACTATAGCTGTTTTCCTAGACATGCACCGTATCGCCATTATAATTTATAGCTATTGGTAACATGCTAAAGTAGCAACACTAAAGTGAAGACTTAGAAATATTGTAGAAAGTCTTAAGGGTACTTATAAGAGGCTTATCCAAACCTCAAGGCCTCATACAATGAGAAAATAGGGACATCTTTCTCATTTCCTTATGGTCAACTTTGCACATGTGGTATGAAACACATGTCACGATGTCTAAACTTCCAAGAATGGAAGCGTATGACATAAAAGTCATTTTTCTAACATCGTGTAAATCACAGTTCAAGTGTATCCTCGACACTTAACTTGGATTTCCTCCCACTTTCATCAAGGAATCCACTGATTTAGCTTTGTAACAAGTCAAATAGATTTGTGGTAAAATCTATTACGATTATCTTTCAAATAATCTCATCTCTTCACATACTCAAATGTAAGAGGCGATTACTCGTATGAGAAGCTAATCTTTACTTGTTGACATACTATTATATGAACTTTTCATATAATTCACAATACATAAACTTTTCAGGAACATTAACATCTACATCGTACTATGTTCAAATCCATGCAAGAACTTTAACCATAGATGTCCTAAACATCTCTTGGGAAGTGTTGTCAAGTGGATTTGCTAACATTAAACGGGTAGAGAATCCTTTAGAAAATATTTGTTTCTACTTTGTAACATCCTTACAAAGTCAAACTTTATATTAAAACGTTTGGTTTCCGTGATACTTGAAATACTCAGAGTAAGCTTTAGCTGTTTCGTTATCACAATGAATTGGAACAACTCCCACTGGAGTGTATAATTTCATAATGAACAATTACAGCTCCCACTGAAGTGTTCGAATCCACAATGAATTACTACAACTCACACTCGACTGTTTGATTCCAAAATGTATCATCACAGCTTCCTTTGAAGTGCTTACTATTTCCTAGGATATCCAGAAATCTCTTCAACCAAACTACATATTGGACTGCAAATGCACATGCCACAAACTCAACTTCCTTAGTGGACAATGCTATACAGATCTAGTTCATGGTATGCCTTAAGATTGCTTCTCATTTAATTAAGAAGGCATAATTGGAATTTTATTTATATCCATCTAAATCACAATTCCAATTGTTGTCTGTATATTCTTTTAATTCTAGATTATCTCCTCGAGATAATAATATGCAGTACCCTTCAGATATCTAAAAATCTCTCACACTATCTTCAATGTGTTTTCCCAGATTAATTTATATCTGCTAACCAAGACAAATAACTCAACAACTGTCTCGATGCAAGCATAATTTAGCAAACATCAGACATCCAATTTCAATTTTTTATATGGTATTAAACATTTCATATTTAGAGTTCTCAGACACTAATCATAGTTCAATGACTCGCCCTTGATTAATATGAGTATCTACTTGTTCTCAAAGTTCATTCTGAATCATTCTTAGAAGACTCTTTATGTATGTCTCTTGAGACAACTCAAGTAATTTCCTTAAATGAATTCAATGAATCTTTTAACCAAGAAACATACTCATTGTTAAAAATTCCAGCCAATGTATCATCAACTAGTGATAGAATTACAAAAAAAATTGCCTTGGACCGTTCAACATAAATACAGTGGCCTTTGTTTATTATAACAAAGTTAATGAGACAATCATTTATAAAGTCTCAGTTCCACTATCTTTGAGGATTGTTTAATTCCGTAAATTGACTTCCTCAATTTACAAACATTATTCTCCTTGAAGAAAGAATCCTACTGCTTTACACATAGATTTCTTCTTCTAATTCTCCGTTGAGAAAATACAATGTTCAACGTCCATCTTTATGTAATTCAAAACCATAATTTACTTTAGCTAGAGTTGTGACGAATCGAGGTACAACTCACATTATACAGAAAAAATTATACATCCCCTTTTAGAGTATAATCTTTTCTATCATGTGAACTTGGTCACCTCAAGAGATCTATCTTTGACTTTTGAGAATTCACATTCTCAACTATTTTGTGTCTCGATGAAAAAACTACAAGTTTCCAAACTTGATTCGATTTCATCACCTCTATAACTTCTTCTACTGCTTTATTTCATCAATCTTTTACTAGAACAAGATATAACCTCACAAACGTCTGTAGGTTTCTTATTCTCTAAAGATTTATCATATTTTCTGGAGATCATGATGCTTCTCAAGCACATGTTTCTTAGCATTTGAAGAGATTAAAATGCTGTGAAATTCTGTAGATGATATCTCCTCTAGATAATTACTCTCATCAAGATCCATCTAATCTTTAATGGGTAAGCATCTATTATCAAGATCCATCTAATTTTTAATGGGTAAGCATCTATTAAAAATCACATTAAATCACTCCCACTTGGATCTGATAGAGTGATTATTCTAATCTCACAGTGGTTTAACATCCAAATAATGCTGCCCTTACTAGAAAATTCAATTTCCAAGAAAATTGATATCATGTGATTCTATCTAATGTACTATTTTCAACTCAATCATCACGTAACCTTTGGATTTAACGAAGCATCTTATGAAGACACATTTATCATTGGACCCAACTCTTAGTACTAACTCGCGTAGTCATGTATACAAGTTGTTGATCCCAAGATCCCAAGGTTATTTTCTTTGGATAAATATTCACGTGCTCTATAAGTTCTTAAAACCTTAAAGTTATGTCTTCCATTCACATCTCATTTAGGTGGTGTCCAAAAAACAAACCAATGTCTCGGACTTATGTGAATAAAAAATGTGAAAAATTATCGCCAAAGGTAATGAAGAAACAATAAGTTCTATATTTTTCTCATCGACATTCATATAATCACATTTATCAGAATGAAATAATTGCAATAAAGAATCTACAATAACTGTTTTATAATGGTTTTCTAGTCATTTATGAGCAAGATATTCCACAATTTTGACAACTTGACTTTTAAAGAACGGACATCATAATCCTTCTATCATAAGTCAGTTCATCATATCTTGCACAACATGACCTAATCTAGCAAGTCAAAATGTTATAGTCTATACAAGCATTGCTAGAGGAGAAAACATTTAGTCTACATGAACTTACTTCATATAACTAAAACAATTGCTCACTTATAGCCCATAACCATAACAAAAAAACTTGAAAAATTAAGTTTAATACCATGAATTATGTTACACATGCACCTCGCGCCACCGTTCACTCGTTGGTGGAGTGCGTGTGAAGCCAACACATTGTCGTCACATACTAATCATAACCATGTCTCACAGAAAAAGGTTACTCATATCTCAGCTATGGAAGATCCGATACAGTGGTGAGATCCTGAGTGATCTCTCGAGCAAACAAAAGACTATGCAATATAAAATATTAACCAATGTCAATCTCAAGTTTACAAGTCCCAAGACTTCACTCGAGCTTAGTTCCTTTAATTGCATCTCGTCTTAAAGCTCAACAGTTTTTAGTCAATGATTTACTATTTCTGAATCTATAATCCACAAGGATAAGAATCAGTTATGAACACATTACTAAAGATGACTGTGCTTGAAACAAAAAACGGAATGAACTACTTTGTCCCTCCTGAACTTAGTACATTCATGAGAAAAAAATGATCATGCTATTTTCAACTGAAACACGTCATTTTCTCTCTTATCCATTTTCAGTCTAGCATTTTTTTTTCTTTAATCTTCCTAGCATTAAGATTGACATCATGATTGATAGCAGCTCTCCCAGTTATAGACTGCTTATCATTTTCACCTTCCTTCCATTTCCTTTTACGTTCAGAGCCCAAAGCTCCTATAGAACTAATAAACATAACGCGAACACTTAATAAAGACTTTGAAGTTGCAAATTCTTCGTCTTTTAGCTCAACGTTATGAGCCGTATGAGTGAAAGTTTCAACTTTTTCACCAAGAGTCATGTTGACTCTTAAGTGTTCCCTACTGTTAGGAAGTGAATGGATAAGATCCTGAATTCGATATTTCTCATAAACTAAATGTCATCATACTTTCCTTTTAAACATTCCCAGATATTATAGGTGGTACGATGCAATTCACAATCATGGAATATGTCATCATTGACAAAAAATTACCAATATTTCACTAGCTATGGAATTTACAATATTCCAAGCCTGGTAACCGTCCAGATTGTTTTCATTTTGAGTATTATCTCTATTTCAGAATACTTTTCATCATGGTTAATAGTGTCTAACACATCATGTTCTCCAAGAACATATATTATATCATATGACGCTACGTGTTATTACTATCGCCTTTTATTTTACTTATTGGTTTAATTCAGCGATGATCGTTGTTGAAGTCATTGTCAGGTTTATAACATCAAAGATTCCAAAAGTTAACGTTCATTTATGTATATTTTGTTCCATGTTAAGCTAACTGACATCTATAAAATTTGATACAAAAGTTGACATCGAAAAATAACTTAAAGTTATTAATCATCAATCGCATAAAGTATCCCCATTAAACAGATTCAGCTCCAAAACACAAAACAACATAGTTCAAGTATTTAAAACATTTCAAATAACTTAGAACTACCACTAAACTACATGAATTATCATGCAATTTCAAAAAATAAATTAATCACAACCACTTAAAGTCATAATTAATACGAAAATAGGAAAAAATAATAATCAATTTTCAAAGATTCAATTAGTATTTCCTTTAACAACTTAAGAGAAAGGAGTTCCTAGAAACTGCAACTTTTCAATCAATTTATCATGCCGATCTATGTCAGGTGCTCTAGTTCCTGCACAATAGATCGCATGTGCTAAAGGATCCAAGTGAGGATTCTTCATCTGACTTTTATTTCGACCTTTCAGTCTAAGAAAATCAGATCGACGAATGCCTCCCATCCTCAAGCATGCTGATCTAAGCGATTTCCCACTATCATCCGTCACTGAATCAATGGTGATTGCATTCATAATCGTGTAACCTGAAGCCTTTTTCTCTAAGTCCAACCACTTCTTCCAATAGACATCTTCCAAGTAAGGAGGAAGGGTTTTAGCCCAGGTTTTCGGACTCTTAATCTCATTCAACATATAAAGCTGGATGACCTTTTTGCTCATCAGGGAAAATAATTGAAAAAAAAGTTCAGCTAGGACTAGATGGTGATCTCTCAAGTTATGTTCGGGCTTCATCTTATAATTTAAGAACTTATGGAGTAACTCGTCTCCAGCCCTCTGGTCATGTGTAGCATCTATCTCCATCATCAACACACCTAAAAAAAATTAGCAGCCAACAAATCATGATAATGTCAGTTAAACTTTAACACATGAATCTCAGCTCTCTTTCACGCTTAAGAAATCAAATTTCCAAAAGCGTATCAAGCAAATTCACAAGTGAATTCAAGTCTAACCATTGGCTCCCACTTTCTTTACATAAATCAGTATTCAAACATGCTTAGTTCAATTACTATTATGTTATGTAAATGAGGAATCTACACAAGGATTTTAACATACAGAAACACGATCGAACTTCTTATTCGACAAATATCAATAAAATGAGCAACCATTCGAACATTCATAAAAATCAACTCATGAATTCAAAGCTCATAAATACACAAAAAATTGATTTCTAAGTGTAACCAGCTAATTTCACAAGTGCAACAATTTAATTATGGTTCTCATCGGAATTGATAAACAAGTATTTAAAAAATTCCTAGTTTAAATGCTTCCATACTCTGCATATTAAGATTCTACACTGAAAAACGAGCGCATAAGAATTTTCGGCACAAAAAATGGAGTTAAAAAGAGCTCAAACGAGCCAAAACAAGATTGCATGAGCGCATAGCTTAAAAAATAGGACAGCCGCCACCGACCACCGCCGTCGGCCGGCGCGTGAAGCCCACGCTCGGCCGTGGTCCGCCGTCGGCCGGCGCGTGAAGCCCACGCGCGACCACGGTTCGCCATCGGCCGGCGCGTGAAGCCCACGCGCCACCTAGGTCCGGCGTTGACCCCACCCGGCCGGTCCAGTATCCGGTTCAGGCCGGATCGGTTCGGTTCGGTCTGGACTGGTTCGGTCCATCGGCTCGGTCCGGTCCGGTCTGGTTTGATCATTATTGACCGGGTCAACCACGAACTTTTTTGAAAAATACGTTTTGGTCCTTTGAAAATATCTAATTCTAAAAAACAAGCCCATAAAGTTTCTGAAACTTTACAAAAACACCCCAATTCGTGGAATAACTTTGAAAATTCATATCTTACTCGTTTCTCATCCAAAAATTACAAACAATACATGGATGGAATCCTTATGAGACGTATATTCATCCAGTAAATAGAACAAAATCCAATTCATTCAATTTGGTTTCGAAAAAACGGATCTAAATTTCTGTTCTTTTAAAAAAAATTCCAGAAAAACAACGAAACTTGCAAAAAACATATCTCACTCAATACTTGACCAAAAATCACAAACTTTATATCAATGGAATCCTCTTTCAATGTACTTTAATCCAGTAATAAGAAATCATCACGACTCATTATATACAGTTCGTAATTTACAGTCAAAGTTACTGTATTTTCTCAAAGACTGATTTAATTCTCACAAACGGCTTGACCAAAAAATTCGAAACTTTGCAAACATCCATATCATCATATATGCTACATACAGTAAAAATTTCATAGCCAAATTCCACCGTTTTAAAAAATCCAAAAAATTGAGAAATACAGTATTCATACAAGTTTTTCATATACGAGAACCCAACTCATTGGCTCTGATACCAATGTTGGATTTTGATAATCATAAATAAAGAAGTTGGAACGACCAACCTCGTAATTACAGCGGAAGGAATTCGAGCCTGATTGGATTCTACATACGTACTGTGATCCTCATTGTCAGAACTCAATTACATGAAATTAATTCATGAATTAATTCGTATTCCACAATATAAATGCCCTTTAGTATTGAGTACATGTATGATATATAAGTTTGTGTATGATGAAGAATTCTGTCAGAGAATTCTTCTTTACTGCGTATGAGGAGAGAAATCTTTTTCCCGGAGAGAGATATAAAAAAATGAATTACTCAGTTCTTATCTTTATCTCTCCTCTCATATATATGGGATTGGAAGTCCCGTAACTTTCCTCCCTCTTATTCACTTCATATGTGGATAATATTATTAATAAAATAATAATAAAATAACTTTCACGTTCAACTTCTTTGTCGCGTATAAATGTAGCTTCATTCAATCAACCAGACAGACGTCTGTCGTTAAGAACTCGTAGACCTCTGAGCATTTCTAACAAGACCACACCAAAGCTGTATACATAACTCTTCACATACAGGTGCCCTGGTACAAACATCTCATTAGAACACAGATCAAAATTTGTTGAAAAGTATTTCTCCATTTTCCTTCACTTGGGAAACTCAACAGAGCTCGCATATTTACCTGTTGCAATCTGTGTGCTGACACGTGGGGCTGATCAGCTGATGGACCCAATTTTGCAAGGCCAAAGCCGGATATCTTACAATTGTATGACCGAGACCCCGTTTGGCTAAGCTTATTTGAAACATATTTTATAAGCTCTAACATCTTATAAGCTGCTTTAAAAACTTATAAGGTGCAACTTTTATGTAGCTTATAAGTTGTTAAAGTATTTGGGTAATACAACTTATAAGATCTTTGAGAATTTATAATAAATATTTTTTTAATTTTAATATAAAATCATTTTTATTTTTTATGTTCAAGTAGAGGTGAGTGGGGTGGATGGAGGTTGTTAAGAAAATAAGTTGAGAAATCTCAACTTATTTGTTTACAGCTTATAAGTTGTGAGGAGCTTATTTGATGATCTTATAAGCTGTTAAATATTTTATTTTGTTAAACATATCGATAGTACTTATAAGCTTTTAAACAATTTATAAACTATTTTAAAGAGTTTATAAGCTCAACCAAACACCCTCTGAGATGTTAAAAAAAAAAAAAAGAGAGCAAGTCAAGAATAATATGGAATTCCATTGAAGCCATAAAGAAGTATATCCTATATATAATGGGAAAGTGTAGATCCATTTCTCGGACAAAATAAAACAGAAATATATCTATCTAATTATGGTTGAAAATGCAAGCCAAGAACGATTAATACTTGAATAAAAATAGAAGTAGAGCACAAGTCCAGAGCTTACCCCATCAGGCAATATGTTTGTTTGAGGTCTCTATGGACAATTTTTAAATCTAATGAATGCAAGAATGCCATGGCAGTGGCTCAACAGACGAATTCCATAATCAACCAAAACACAAAAATTCACTATAGAGTGCTACACTGCAGAAGAATATGTGTGTATCTAACGTGAATGGACATAGAATAAAGTTGGTAACTGCACTGATGTTTAATCGCTTACTTTGAAAAAGAAGTCTCTCTAAGGTGCCTTTTGCCATGTAACCATAGACGAGAAGCAACGCTTACCCTCCCAAGAGTAGCCAAAAACTTCACCATATTAGTATGAGATAGTCTTCACCACATATAAACAACCTTATGCTATTAGCACTGACAATCACCTTTTGTCCTTGCCCCTCGGTTAGAAAATGAGACATATTCTCAAGCATCCACAAAATCTTCAATGAGGTAGAAATGGGATGCACTATTAACACACAACAGGTTTCAAGTAGAATTTACCCACTTTACCCTTATTAATTCACTTGCTCATGCAAAATTAATTGTAGGATCATGAATTAAGGGCATGCTAGGTACTTCAAAAATTTCCTTTGTATTGCAATAAAACATCAAGTACTATGAAATGGAGAGAGTATTTGGGGGAGGATGGATTTGTTTGATAAAAATTGCAAGGATGACATTCTGATTAAACTCAGTGTATGTTCAATATTTTTGCCTAATTAATAAATCATCCAATCTGCCTATTTGAATCAGCAAGCAGTACCTGGGAAACCCTGCATGCTTTCAGGTTTCAACTTTTTAACAGCAGCTTTGTCGGATTCACCAAGGAGAGACAGATGTCGCGTATATAATTCTTGTACAAAAGGTTGCTCTGATTTCCTCCTCCTTGGAGCAAATCAGCACTAGTAGAGATTAATTACAAGTGTGAAATCCATGCGGCCATCCTAGGTCACAGAAATGCCAGAACCCCATTTAATATTTTTTCGATGAACCAATTCAAGTGCTGTATTATGGGATCATCAATATAAATCAGAGATTTACTAGTACTACCTACCACCATGACAGTAATCAACGCTCTCGATCAAATTAATGAAGCCATAAGTATGAGTAAAAACTAAGTTCAAGGGTTGATTTTCTCTTGTGATTACACCACAATTCTTTGACAGCAACAATTGAAGCACTCAAGTTAGAGAGTAGGGCAAACGGTCCCGGTGAAAAAGTCATCGAACCATCGTATGAAGCGGGATTAAAGTGAAGTCGGATGATTTTCTGACCTGGATTGAGCTGAAAACTGTAGGAAAACTCCATTTGAGGCAAATTTAAATAATAATCAAATTATACTGAACAACAATTTTTAAATAAAATATAAACCAGCTTAATTTGTAGCTCATATTTTCTATAAATTAGATGTAAATATGTTACGAATTTTGGAATTTATTAAACTAACCCATGTCATATGTACATAACCTCCATCACGAGAGCTAGGGGTGGAAGTAGGCCAGTCCAGACCTACTTCACAAAGGCATAGCCTGGTCTGACCTATTATCTATGATAGGCTTTTTTAGAGACTCGGCCTGACCTTTTTAACTAAACAGGTCAGGCCTACGGGTTTTTAGAAGTCTATTAATATTTAATTTATACTACATTCAATATTTAAGATTTTAACTTTTTACATATTTTTAAAATAGTCTAAAATTATTTCTGTCTATTTTTACTACTGTCATGTCAAATCGAGGTTGTTAGCATCGACTAAAAAATATAAACTGAAATTTTCGAAAAATTAAATATGAGAAATTGTAGTTTTGAAATTATTTTCCATCCTTTCACTGTTCATATTTAATATAACTTGACCATATTATACAATAAAATATATAAATAATATATAAAATTAATATTTAATAACAATATATATATATAGTAAATTATTTTAAATAGGTCAGCCTGTTAGGCTTTTAAGGCCTTTTACAAAGTTTGGGTCTAGCCTACTTAAATAAATAGGTCTTTTAATAAGCCTTGATCCGGCTCATTTAATAAATAGGTCAGGTCAAGCTAGGCCCTTAGTAGGCTAGGCCGTAGGCCCCTTTCGGGTGACATGGCCTATTTCCGCCCCTAACTAGAACGAATGGGGTAAAAAAATCGAAATTTTTGTACACTGCTAGCTCTTATATATCTGTAGTGGGCTGGGGCTCAAGGAGAAAGGACAACATGTAGTTGAGGTTGGAGATTGATTACACACTTTTTGCCTTGTTAAAAACATGATTGGGAAAATTATTTTTTATATTGAATGACTCTCAAGAGTACATATTTATATATAAGAGCTAAGCTAATTAAGGTAAACCTAAAAGCCCATTAAAGACCCCATAATATTTACATATTATTCTAACACTCCCCCTCTACATGGGGCATAAATATTGATCATACCTAGTTAGTTACAAAGATAGTCAATCATAACTCCATTAAGGGCCTTCGTAAACATATCTTCTAATTAATCTTCACTTCTCATATAATTAGTCGAGATCAAACCTTGTTGGATCTTCTTACAGACAAAGTGACAATCAATCTCAATGTGTTTAGTTCGCTCGTGAATAAATATTGTCAACAATATCACCATGAAGAATCTTGATATCCAACTGGTGTAAAGGCCCGTGATGAGTAGCTGCCAACGAAATCAAAAGTCTAATCGAGGTGAGTTTGGCAACAGGAGAGAAAGTACCAAACCATGCACGAGGACTTTGTTTCATACCATACAATGATTTTCGAAGATAACAAATCCATATAAATAGTGTCAACATGATCACCATGAAGAATGACATTCTTGATATCCAACTGGATTAGAGGCAATGTGAAGAGTAACTTGATTATCACACCATAACTTGGCAGTTATTGAGACCTTCAATCCAACTTCATTTATAAACCCACGAACCCAAACGATCTCGCACGCAGCTTTGCCCATTGCTCCATATTCAGATTCTGCACTAGATCGTGAGACTACATTCTGTTTCTTGCTTTTCCAAGAAATCAAGTTTCACGCAAAGAAACGCAATAACCTGAAGTAGATCTTCGATCTTCTTTCGAGCCTGCCTAATCTGCTTCAGCAAAACATTCAATCCGATCACGACCATGGTCATTATACACAATTCCACGTCCAGGAGTTTCCTTCAAATAGCATAAGATATGCTCTTCAACCTTCCAATGATCTACAGTTGGTGATGACATGTACTGACTCATAATACTTATTGAATAAGCAATATCAGGACGTGTCATTCTGAGGTAGTTCAAGTTTCCTACCAATCTAATGTATCTTCCAGGATCATCAAATAAAACACCTTCTTTCGTGAGTTGTAAATTAGGAACCATTGGAGAGCTACATGGTTTAGCTCCCAATTTTCCTTTTTCAGAAAGTAAATCGAGCACATAATTTTTTTTGGGACAAGAAAATCCCCTTCTTACATCTATTCGCTTCAATACCAAGAAAATATTTAAGAGTTCCCAAGTCTTTGGTAGTGAACTGAGTAGGAAGGAAAGCTTTTAAAGATGCAATCCCTTTAGAGTCACTTCCAGTGATCACAATATCATCCACATACACAACTATCAACACAATACCACTCTTAGAATTTATATAGATAACAGAATCATCAAATTTACTTTGCTTCATACCATACTTCTCAACCACACGAGAGAAAATACCAAAACATGCACGAGGACTTTGTTTCAAATCATACAATGATTTTTGAAGATAACATACCTTATCACTCTCCCCCTGAGCAATAAATCCGGACGGTTGCTCCATATAAATAGTGTCAACAAGATTAACATGAATTAACATGAAGAAAGATATTCTTGATATCCAACTGGTGTAAAGGCCAGTGATGAGTAGCTGTCAACGAAATCAAAAGTCTAATCGAGGTGAGTTTGGCAACAGGAGAAAAAGTACAAGAAAAGTCAACACCATAAATTTGAGCATATCCTTTAGCAACAAGACGAGCCTTTAGGCGAGCAACAGATCCATCAGGATTGACTTTGATAGTAAACACCCATTTGCAGCCAATAGGTCGTTTACCTTCAGGAAGATCCACCAATTCCCAAGTACCAGTAAAATCTAATTCACGCATTTCCTCAATCATTGCATTACACCATCCAGAATGGGCCAAAGCTTCATGAATATTTTTAGGAACAGTCTCAAGTGATGAAATCAAAGCTTGAGAAGAATGTGACATGTGATCATAGTAAACAAAAGAGGAAATGAGATAAGTGCAAGAACGTTTACCTTTTCGAAGGGCAATAGGGAGATCATCACTTGAAGGAGGATCTGCCGACGAAGACACTGGTTCATCAGGACATGAAACTGGTGGTCCAGGAACTAAATTAGCATTAGCAGGGACAGACGGTTGCAATCGACGCGAGTATGTATGGAGGATAGGGGGTCTAGTGGACTCAGGTGAAGAAACAACTGGTGGAAGTACCGTATAAACCAGAAAGTCCGTATCCTCCCCCTCAGTGGGAGGAGGAGAGGAATGTGAGAAAGATGTATGTTCAGAAAAGACGACATCAGCAGATACGAGATATTTGTTAAGGCTAGGACAGAAACACCGATACCCTTTTTGTACCCGAGAATAGCCCAAAAAATGCACTTCAAAGACTTAGGATCGAGTTTTGTGACGTGAGGTCGAACATCCCGAACAAAACAAGTGCAACTAAATATTTTAGGCTCAATAGGAAACTTAGACTGAGATGGAAACAGAACATGAAAGGGTAACTTGTTGATAGGCGAACATCATCCAGCATGAAGCGAACAAGAGTTACGGGCTTAAACAAAAATAGTCAACATTAGGGTGCATCTACCAATCTGAGAGGTGTATAAAGTGACGAACAACTCCCCCGACGAACGACTAATTGGCGAACAGGTATTAAGACCCGAGACCAAGAATGAGCCAACTGTGAAGTCATCAATGACGAACAACTTGGTCAAATTATGATACAACAAACAGCCAAGGAGGTGTGTACAAGTGAACAAAGGACAAAGATCCCAAAGCCAAGCTGAACAAAGCCATAAGGCGAACAACTTCCAAAGTACAACCTTAAGAGGCGAACAACTTTCAGTTGGAGAATCAACAAAATCAATCAAGCCGACCTAGGCGAACAACAATGAATCCGAAATAAGACCAAAGAAGACTTTGAAACTAAGATTCAGCTTAGATAAGATCAAAGGGACACATGTCAAGCATGCAGGCTAGGGAGACCAAGAGTCTTGGACACCTCATGCTTGCTAGTCTCTATAAATAGTTGTTCTCCAGCTGTGAAATACAAGTTCAAAAAAAGTTAAAATGCATAAACAATTCAAAAACTCACTCAAATACACCTAAAACGCCCACACATACGAAATCAGTTCAATTTCGACTACCGAATTTATTAATCCGATAAATTCACACCTCAATTTACCAATTACGGTGGTAATCAATCACACGTATTGATTGGTGACGTAACACAGATTTAAACAGCCATTAATCCATCCGATTAAATACGTTCACCAACATAACTGACCACGAAGAACGGAAGAAGGCATGCGATTGATGAGAAAGCAAGCAGTAAAGACAGCATCAGCTCAAAAGTGTTTAGAAACTGCTACGTTAAATAACAAAGCTCTAGCTGTTTCAAGAAGATGCCTATTTTTTCTTTCGGCCACACCATTTTGAGATGGTGTGACAACACAGGAGGTTTGATAAAAAAATATCATTTTGCATCATATAATGACGAAATGTGTCAGACAAATATTTCTTAGCATTATCAATTCGCAAAGTTTTCACAGACCCACCAAACTGAGTCTTAATCTCAGCACAAAAGGCAAAAAAGTAGTAAATACCTGAGAACGATTCTTTATCAAATATAACCAGGTCATACGAGAATAGTCATCTATAAAGGTGACAAAATAACGAAATCCGGGTTTCGAAGTGATGGGACAAGGACCCCAAACATCAGTACTAACTCAAAAGGAGCACTTGCTCATTTATTGACTCGAGGACTTAAACTAACACGACGATGTTTAGTAAAATGACAAGACTCACAATCAAGAGAAGACAGCTTAGAGAATTGTGGACACATATGCTTTAACAAAGGAAGAGAGAGGTGACCTAACTGACAATGTGCTTCCATGGGAGTGACAGTTCCTGTACATATTACCGATTGGTGTGCATCAAGGATGTAGAGGCCACCCGATTCATGTCCATTACCAATGATCCTCTTCGTCGCAAGATCCTGAAACAAGCAATAATCAGGAAAAAAATGAGACACTATAATTAAGGTTGTGCGTAAATTTACTCACAGAAACGAGGTTAAATGATAGGTGGGGAAGGTTAAGAACGGATGGTAAGGGCAGGGAAGGAGTTGGGTTAATAGTTTCCGATCCCATGACATGAGATTGTGAACCATCAGCTAGGTTAATAGGAAGGTGGGTACTATGTGAGTCAAAGGTAGAGAAAAGTTTCGAGTTACCTATCATATGATCTGTGGTGCCAGAATTAATGACCTACTTGGTTGATGAGGAAACAAGACATGCATTAGAGTTACCTGACTCAGCAATAGTAGAGACAAAATTTGTTTGTGACTGGTTCTTTTTCTGAAGTTGCAGCAACCTTGCATACTCACGAGTAGAAATCGTGACGGAATTATCAGAGTGGCCAGAACAACGGTCCACAAAATTATTCTTCTCAGACATAATAAATATCAAACCAACAAAATACTAATTGAAATTTTAGAAATATGACAAGGGATCAAATTTGTACCAAAACTGAAATCGCACACCACATGGATGCTGACTCAAACAGGTACACCAACAAAAAGATCTTAGCAAAGACGAGTTAAACGGGACTGACCGAAACTGTACCGAAAAACAAAATCAAACACCGCAAGGATGTTGACCAAAATAGATACACGAACAGATGGGGAACGTCGAGACGAGTCGAACGGTGGTCGCTGGAAAATTTTCCGGCGACGGACGCGCCCTCACGCGCCGGCGGAAGTGGTGGCGGAAAAATCTCTGGCGGGCTCGTGTGAGCCACACGCGCGGCGGCCGGCTGGATTCCGGGCGAAGGGTCGCCAGACAACGGCAGACCGTCCTGTGTGGGCAATGTCGGCCGGTGGGCGCCGGAAAAGTGGCGGCTGCTACTACCCCTTTGTGCACCCTTAAACCCTAGGTTTCTCAATCCCTAAATTTCAAAACTGAAAACCCTAGATCATTCTGCTCTGATACCATGTTAAACGATACGTGAAAACATGATTGGGTTAATTATTTTTTGTATTGAATGGCTTCTAAGAGTACATATTTTTATGCAAGAGCTAAGCTAATTAAGGTAAATCTGAAAGTCCATTGAAGGCCCTATAATATTTACATATTATTCTGCCCTAAAGAGGAAATAAACCACCCAGAAACCTACTTACACATTTGTATATTTCAGAACAACATTAACAACCTCGTCCTAAAAAAGATGCTACTCAGGATCAGCTCAGCAGGCTGATGACTAATTAAAGTGTACTCTAGGCTGTCTAGGTTTCTCAACAGCTGCATCTGCTCTTTCCAGTATCTCAACTACTACTTGCATTGATGGTCTCTTTCTGCGTTCACCCTCGAGACAAGTTAGAGCAAGCTCACCAATTTCTTTTGCAGATTTGGTAGGATAACTTCCCTGTAGACGCGGATCTATCATGTACTTCAACTTCCTCCACACTGATAGATGTGGCCTAACCCAATCAACCAGATTCTGTTGTCCAGATGGACGGTTGGCATCAATTGCACGTAAACCTGTGAGCATTTCTAGTAGCACCACACCAAAGTCATATACATCACTCTCCACATACAAGTGCCCTGGTATAAAAATCTAGTTAGTATACTTCAGATATGAACCACTTTCTTTCGATTCAGAAACTATATAGAGTTGGCATGTTTACCTGTTGCAACATACTCCGGGGCAGCATAACCATGTGTGCCCATAACGTGTGTTGTCACATGGGATTTATCAGCTGTTGGGCCAGGTGTTGCTAGGCCAAAGTCGGATATTTTGGCATGGTATGACTGAGGAGAAAAAATAAGTCAATGTTATTAAATGAGCATATGTATTCAGCTGTAAATCAAGTACATTATATAGGAAAATTTGTGTGAGACTGACTCATGGTAATTCTTTTTTATAGTGTTGTCTAGATATACCAATTACCGAGTATAAAATATGAATCCATGAGGTAGAACAATAATCAGCAGAAACTCATTTGTCAAGTTAGAGTGAAAAATGCAAGCTGATAATGAGATGGTTGACACTTGAATATGAGCACTAGAAGAGCACATATACAGAGCTTACTACGTCAAGCAATATGTTAGGCCTTGAATAACTTGTACTTCTGATGTATGCAAGAATGCCAGACCACGAGCTGCTCCAATCAATATCTTAAGCCTGGTATCCCAAGGAAGTGACTGAACGGACGAGCTCCCTAATAAAAAGAACTCGAGAAATTCAGCATCTAGCAATACATTGCAGAATAAAATGTCTATGTAGCATGTGATTGACAAGCTGCATAAAAGCTGAACTCTTACTTCTAAAAAGATGGTTCTTGAAGCTGCCTTTTTGCATGAATTCGTAGATGAGAAGAAGCTCCTTATCCTCCCAACAGTAGCCCAGCAGCCCCACCAGATTAGGATGAGACAGTCTTCCAAGGAAGTTCACCTCAGACTGCACATATGAACAGCATTATGCTCTTCCGATGGTCAATCAACCAATTTTCCTCAGTTAGAATCATTCTGACCAGAAATAGAAAAGATAGCAGTCACAAGCATCCACGAAACCTATCCTTTCTTCAATATGGTACATAAAATTGTCAAATGGCGAACTTATTGAAACAAAGTCGGGAAATAAGGTTAATGCATCCATATGCATCTGCAACATATCGCAACATGATATCTCAAACAATGTTGACTAATTGAGCTGGTGTTACCTAACGTAAAAAATTAGGCTTCTGAGAACAGTAAAACGGATAATTGCATTGTCATTTGAACAATGCGAGATTTAGCACATCTTTGTACAATCTTTTTCTGTTGAACAAAACCCGCTTTCAGGTTCTTATTACAATTTTACTGTCTCCGACGAATTCAAACTATATTGAGTATTACGTTGGAGAAGATAAAGTGTAAAACATGTCAAGCTAAGGAGGCAAAGAACCACAAAAATATGGCCTTTGAATTCTAACGTGCCAAGCATGACATGTAACAAAATCTCAACGGAGTAAACCGTTGAAAAAGGAAAGTCCATAATATGTGCTAAATCTCGCAAGATGGGATGGAAAATGCAATTAGCCCAAACAGTAAGATGATATTGATAAGAAGCAAATTGCTCATAATTAACAAATAAAAAAAGTAAATGCACATTGATACGTAACACAAAACTCTCCACAAAGTAAATCCTCATAACTAATTTGGAATCGAGTTCATTTCCACGTAACAGCTGAATTTTACCTGCCACTCTTTAAAGCCCTGCATGCTTTCACCATTCAACTTCTTAATAGCAATAATGGTTCCACTTCCAGCTTTTCTAGGGGTTCTGTCATTGAGCCACTCCTTGTAAACTTTACCAAAACCTCCTTCTCCCAGCACTGTATCACTTCTGAAATTTTTTGTAGCAGCTTTAAGTTCTGAAAAGGTGAAAATCCTCAAATTGGGTTGGTGTAACACCTTCCCAGTGGGTCTGGGATTCGCCTGATCAGATCCACTTGCCACTGAATATCTGCTGTTACCTGAAGCAGCGCTGCCTCTTAATTCCGTGTTGCTGGTCCTACGGTGTACTGGTGCTGCAAAATATACACTGATCAACTTCAAGACTATCATGAAGAACTAAAATACATCTACAAATTCGTTTTTGTTTAATTATGATTATTACACTTGAATAGAGTCATTTTTGCGATTAAACATCATAAGATTGTAGTAAAATACTTGATGATAAGTTCTTCAATTCTTGCATTATCTGGTGTATTGATGTATTCACAATTCTTACCACTGTGTATTTGCAAAATACAGTATCAACATTTCAATGCCAATATAATCAATCAAATGTTATGATCTTTGCTAAATAAACGTGAAAACTAAAACCTGTTTCGCTAACACAAGAAAAAATATATAAATTGAAGGTCACACTAGTCACAATCAACAATCTTGACTATAATGAGTGAGGTGAATCATGATTCAAATTTGTTAAGGTTTGTAGGGTGAAGTTAGTCTAGAAAGACTTTTATTATGTCCCTCTTGCTAATTAACTGGCATTGTAGCATAATAAATTCATAATAATCCATAAAAAGATTCCCCTACCACAGTTTGACAAGTTTGCAGCTATTGAGCTAGCCCACCATTGAAATGCTAATGGAAAAAGATGTACTAACAAGAAATAATACCGTCTGATTAACTTGCTAAATATATCAATACCTGATAGTGCATGGCTGACTGCATCCTTTTTCTTTGATGATTTTCCGGTTTTCCAAAGCTCATCCCAAGGCCAAAGTTTTCGTGAAGCAGCGCTGCCGCTTAATGCCGTGTTGCTGGTCCTACGGTGTATTGGTGCTGCAAAATATACCCTGATCAATTTCAAGACTATTCTGAAGACGTGAGTATTAACCAAAATACATCAGTTTTCACATTCATTTTTTTTATCAATTGTCATTATTATTACTGCAATTCGAGTGAATTTTTTGCAGTTAAGCACCATAAGAATGTAGTAAAAGAATGAACGGTAAGTTCTTTAATAATTGCATTATGTCCGTGTATTCACAATGCTTACGAAAGTGACTGCGAAATATTATTATTTACATGACAAAATAATCAATCAAATCTTAAGATTATCTGCCTACTAAAACTTTAAAATTGAAACCAGCATCGCTAACATATAAAACAAAAACCTAATTCTTAGATAAAAATGAAATATGCACTAGCAACAATCAACTATGATGAAAATAAACAAGGTGACTCACAATCCACATTTGGTAGAACTTATCCTGTGAAGTTAGCATAGAAACACTTTTATTATGTCCCTCTTTACTAAATAGCTGGCATTGTGGAATTAGCCTAGTCCACAATTGAAAAGCTAATGGAATGAGTTAAACTAACAAGAAATAATACTGGTTGATTGAAGCATCTTCGATTTTTCTTTGGCATGATATGGATACAAATGATTATTAACTTGCTAGAAATATCAGTACCTGACAGTGCATGGCTGACCACATCCTTTTCCTTTGATGATTTTCCGGTTTTCCAAAGCGCATCCCATGGCCAAAGTTTTCGTGATAGCTTATGCATAACGGATAGTTTCTCATCATTCTTTCCGGAAATAACCACTTCGCTGTTAATTTGTTCTCTCGGTTGCACATTAGAGGAAGCTTCTGCAGGTCTTGTGCTCACTGATATGATAGTTCTATCATCACTTGGCAAGGCATTGGCAAGACCAACATTTGTTCTTCCATTTGGTGCCAAAGAATTTGTGTTCTCCTTTTGAAATTTATCAGTAGATGGAAAGATATCAGCTATCCTAGCTCTCTCTTGCAGTACCAAAGATTCTGTGTGATCCTGCTGCTCAAGTGCAAATTGAAGTATCATTACAACATGTGCTATAGCAGGCCGTTTTTTTGGTTCATCAAGCAGGCAATTTTCTGCAATCCTGACAAATGTCTTCAGGCTATTCGGTGATATCTCTTCCCTCAGACTTTGATCTACAATATGATTAACTTGTCCCTTAACAATGTTATCTCTTGCCCACATGGTTAAACTACGCTTATCCTCTTCAACCCATGGCTCCACTGCTGGTCTCCCACACAATAATTCCAATAACACCACACCAAAGGAATATGTGTCGCTTTCTATCGTTAGCCTACGGGATTTAAAATAATATGGGTCCATATATCCAAATGTGCCTTTAAGATTAGTGCTAGCTTCATTTTGCGACTTGCTTCCACTTTTTATTTTAGCCAAGCCAAAATCTGAAACCTTAGCTACAAATTTTTCATCAAGCAGAATATTTGAAGCCTTTACATCCCGATGTATGATCTCACTCTCTAGACCTCTGTGAAGATATTCTAATCCGCGGCCAGCTCCAATGCAAACCTGTAGTCGCTGCTTCCAAGAGAGAGGATGATGAGCATTGTTTTCTCTAGCACGTTTGTAAAGATGGTCGGCCAATGTCCCACAGGGCATGTACTCGTAAACAAGAATCATTTCTGGCTGCTCATTGCAGTATCCAATCAGAGAGACTAGATTAACATGTCGAAGCTCAGAAAGTGTTTCAACCTCTGTCCAAAACTCGTGCTTCCCTTGCTTGGAGTCTGGTTTTAATCTCTTTATGGCTACAGTCTCTCGTGCATTATCTATAAGCCCCTTGTAGACTTTACCGAATCCACCCTTCCCAATAACAAATGCCTCATGGAAGTTATCCGTGGCAAATTGGATCTCGGCTAAGGAAAAGCGACGGCAGAGTCGCTTTGCCTTGGGTGATGGCTTACTTTCTTCCTCCTCAATAAAGTTAGATACCGAAGTTTGCTGCAACATATAGACAATGACGTTTACCAGACAAATTGCACCAAAGACAACAGTTGCAAGTGCATTTCGACGACCAAGAAGAGAGAGTAGAATTTGGATAGGCTGCAATGGTGAATCTCGTTTTGGCGGCAGAGGATTCGAACTGGCGAGATTGTAGTCATGGTTGCTCAACTTGAATACTTCAAATCCTTCAAGTAGGCCATGTTTATCCAATACATGATCAGATTGCAGGGAGAGACAGATATCGCGTTTGCCCTCTCGTTTGTGCCCTCCCACAATTAGCATATAATTCTTGTACAAAAGGTTGCTCTGATTTCCTCTTTCTTGGAGCAAATCAGCACTAGTAGAGACAATCATTTCATTAATAACAAGTGTGAAATCCTTGCGGCCAGCCTCTAGCACTTTGAGCCCTAGGTCACAGAAATGAATCCTAACCAAGTACCTGAATCCCACATCAACAGATATTCTCCAACTCATATTGTTAAACCTATTTCCCTTTAATTTCTCAGTTGTTTCCCACATCCCAAACATGCCGGTGATATCACCGCCAGATGACACAAAACCCCATTTTATATTTTGTCGATGAACCAACTCAAGTGCTGTACTATTATGAATGTAAATCAGAGATTTACTGCCAACCACTTGGACTCCAGTATCCTCACCATGGCAGTAATTAACGCTTGAAGGTATCGAGACAATCTCGATTCCATTAATGAAAGCACAAGTAGGTTTCGATGTGCTAATTGAAGGAGTAAAAACTAAGTTCAAGGGTTGATTTTCTGGTATGATTACACAGAATTCCTTGACTAGAGTTTTCACAGAAAGAGCATCAGCAGCTATTGAAGCACTGAAGTTAGCTAACAAGGTAAAGGGACCAGCTTTCGACGGTGAAAAAATCGCCGAAGCTGTGGAAGCGGGATTAAAGTGCAGGCGGAGAAATTTCTGACCTGGATCGAGGTGAAAAATGTAGGAAAATTGGGAACGAGAGATTCGGGCGGGCGGAAACACTTGACGCCAATGAAGATCCTTGTAGTGCTATGGAGGAGGCCAATTTTGGTTGAAAATCTCCGATCCATTCTTTTGAAGCTGCATTTGAGCCGCAGTCGATTGAAATGTGATCGCCGGAGAACAATCGACTCGAAGCATTTTCTGTTAAGAGGATGCAGAAAATTATGAGAGCGTATATTTGCATGTTTACATTGAGTTGGGATTCACGAGAAAATCGTCGGAGAAGATATGGTTTACTTTAACAACGCAATACGGCTGGGAATTCTGAGTCAAACAAGCAATTTCCAACCTTTTACGCGGCAATTACCGTTAGTTTTTCTTAATCATAAATCTGTCGTTTCTATGTGCCAAGTCCGGTCCATTTTCTTTGTGGAAACAGAAGAATACTACCGGAATATCTTTTACATTTATTTTTCTTTTTCTCACTCCAATACTTTTTACATTCCTAAAACAAACAAACAAAATTCATAAACTACATTCTCAGTATCAAAAATTTTACTTATTTTTGGCAAAGGACATATATACAATACAATCAATTCATTTATTTATACATGTACATTTACACAATTATCCCTCAAAAATTACTCTCATTTCTTTATTCAGTATTATTATTGTACAGTATTAAAACTAAATTTGAGGGTGCAAGGGTCATGAATACAATATTAATTAAGCAGAATATTGGGAAATTAAGCTTTACATGTTGTCTAGCCAATAGCCATCGACCAGCTAAGCCATAAAGTTTATAGTTGCCCCTAGAATTATATGAAATTAATCTTTCGTGACAGTAAGAAAGGCATGAGAAGTACTGAGAAAGTGACTATTTTGGATTACTAAAGGTTTACCTTGTTTTATCATAACAAGTACAAACTGCATGAAAATAAGCTAGTCACGATACCAATGGAGTAAGAGATGAGAGGAAACACAAACGAACAATGGGTCATCATTCATTAAGATTACAGAGTTGTAAATAGAAATTATCATACATTAAGATCTGTTCATATTTCAGCTTAATTTGTTCATATTCTCTATGGGGAGCTCAACTGGTGTGGATTTTAGAATTTATAAACTCTATAAACCAATCACATCATCTAACAGGTGACGTGATGCATATGACTAGAGAAAAAAAGGTTATTATTGAAATATTTGCACTATCTTATCTCTTATCCGTAAAGGGGCTCACGGAGAAAGGACACATCTACTTAAGATTTGAGATTGATGACACTATGCTTTAAGAGGAAATAAACTACACGAAAAACCTCCCTACAAATTTTTATAGTTCAGATTAACACTAACAAGCTCGTTCTAAAAAAAAGGTAAACATACATACTGGAGGTGCTGTTCAGCAGGCTGATGACTAAGTAAAGTGTACTCTAGGCTGTCTAGGTTTCTCAACAGCAGCATCCATTTTTTCCAGTATCTCAACTACTTCTTGCATTGATGGTCTCTTTTTAGGTTCAACTTCTAGACAATTTAGAGCAAGCTGGGCATATTCTACTGCACATTTGGTAGGATATCTTCCCTCCAAACGTGAATCAATAATGTTATTCAACTTCTTCTTTGCAGATAAATGTGGCTTGGTCCACTCAATCAGATTTTGTTGTCCTCGTGGACGACTTAAGTCGATTGTTCGCAAACCTGTGAGCATTTCTACTAACACCACTCCAAAGCTATATACATCACTCTTCAAATACAAGTGCCCTGGTATAAAAATCTAGTTAGTATATTTCAGATATGATCCATTTTCTTTCTATTCAGGATCTATATAGTGTTTCCATGTTTACCTGTTGCTATATACTCAGGGGCAGCATAACCATGTGTGCCAATAACACGTGTTGTCACATGGGAACCACCATCGTATGATGGGAATAATTTTGCTAGGCCGAAGTCGGATATCTTGGCATGGTATGACTGAGGAGAAAAAATAAGTCAAGATTAATATGAGGGAATGTATATACAGCTGTAAATCAAGTTCATTATATGGAGATAGCAAGAGAGGAAAATTTTGTGGCATCGCCTCATGCTAATAAAAAAAAAATCCTGAAATTAGTATTTTGTTATTACAGTCTCAACGTATAAGTTAGAACGATCTTAGAGACCTACTGAAAAGTCTAATGGAAACAGATAGTGTCGTCTAGATATACCAATTCCTGAGTATAAAAGCTTAATCCATCCGGTAGAACAATACTCAGCAGAAACCCATTGGCTAGTTATGGTAAAAAGTGCAAGTTGAAGTATATGAGACGGTTGATACTTTAATATAAGTACTAGAAGAGCACAAGTTCAGAGCTTACTTCGTCAAGCAATATGTTTGAGGCCTTCAAGTCTCTATGAATAATTTGTAATTCTGATGTATGCAAGAATGCCAGACCACGAGCTGCTCCAATCAATATCTTAAGCCTGGTATCCCAAGGAAGTGGCTGAACAGACGAACCCCCTAATAAAAAAATCAAGAAAATCAATATCTAGCACTACATTGCAAAAGAAAATGCCTCTGTCAATTCTGAATAACAAACTGCATAGAACTTGAATCCCTTACTTCTAAAAAGATGGTGCTCTAGGCTTGAGTTTTGCATGAATTTGTAGACGAGAAGCAGTTCCTTATCCTCCCAACAGTAGCCCAACAGCCTCACCAGATTAGGATGAGACAGTCTTCCAAGAAAGTTCACCTCGGACTGCATATATGAACATCATCATTCTATTAATCAATCACCCAATTTGCCTCAATTTAGAATTATTCTGATCCTAAAAGATAACAATCACAAGTTTCCACAAATCTCATGTGAAAGAATCTTCTAAAAAGGATGTTATAATGTAAAAATCTCTCATTGCTTGGCAAAATGTAATTAACACGATTGTAAAATGATCTTTCTAAGCAGAATTTGCTCATAGGTAACACAAAATTCTCCATAACAATTAATTGAAAATCTGGAAAAGAATTCGTTTCTTCGAAACAGCTAAATTTTACCTGCCACTCTTGAAAGCCCTGCATGCTTCCAGAATTCAACTTCTTAACAGCAATAACGGTTCCACTTCCAGCTTTGCTGGGGGTTTTCTCATCGAGCCACCCCTTGTAAACTTTACCAAAACCTCCTTCTCCCAGCATTGTATCACTTCTGAAATTTCTTGTGGCAGCTTTTAGTTCTGAAAAGGTGAAAATCCTCAAATTGGGTTGGGGTAACACCTGCCCTGCATTGGGATTCGCCTGATCAGATCCACTTGCTGCTGAAAATCTGTTGCTACCTGAGGCAGCACTGCCCCTTAATGCTGTGTTGCTGGTCCCACGGTGTACGGGTGCTGCAAAATATACACTGGTCAAATTTCAACACTATTATGGTTAGAGTCATTTTTGCAATTAAGCACCATACGATTGTAGTAAAATAATGAATGCTAAGTTCTTCAATTCTTGCATTATCTCGTGTATTCACACTGCTAACCACTGTGTATTTGCAAAATATTAACATTTACATGCCAAAATAATCAATCAAATCTTATAATATTTTGCCAACTAAACTAGCTAACATAAGAAAAAGAAAACCTAATTAATGAATAAAATGAAAGATGCACCAGTAACAATCAACAATCATGAAGATAATGAGTGAGGTGAATCATGATCCAAATTTGATAAGTTTTATCAGGTGAAAGTTAGAGAGAAACACTTCTATTATGTCCCTCTTGCTAATTAACTGGCATTGTAGCATAATGAATTCGTAATAAATCCATAGAAAGATTCCCCTACCAAAAAATCCCACCATTGAAATGCTAACGGTATGAGTTAGACTAACAAGAAATAATACCGGCTGACTAACTTGCTAGGCATATCAATACCTGATAGTGCATGGCTGAGCGCATCCTTTTTCTTTGATGATTTTCCGGTTGTCCAAAGCTCGTCCCAAGGCCAATGTTTTCGTGAAAAAGTGCTGCCCCTTAATGCTGTGTTGCTGGTCCTACGGTGTATTGGTGCTGCAAAATATACTCTGATCAATTTCAAGACTATTATGAAGACGTGAGTATTAACCAAAAGACATCAGTTCACATTCATTTTCCTTATTAATTGTGATTATTACTACACTGCAATTAGAGTGAACATTTTGCAGTTAAACTCAGTAAGATTGTAGAAAAATAATGAATGATAAGCTCTTCAATTCATGCATTATTTCGTGTATTCACACTGCTTACCACTGTGAACTTGCATATTACTAACATTTCCATGGCAAAATAATCAATCAAAACTTATGATCTTTTTGCCAACTAAAACTTGAAAAATGAAACCAGCATCACTAACATAAAAAAAAAAAAAAAAAAAAAAAAAAAAAAAAAAAAAAAACTCTAATTCATAAATAAAATGAGAGCCACACTAGTAAGAATCATAACAATAATAAATGAGGTGAATCACGATTTGGCAAGGCTTATCCTGTGATGTTGGGGTGGAAACACTTTTATTATGCCCTCTTTGCTAATTAGCTGGCATCGTAGAAAAATAAATTGGTACTAAATCCATATCAAAATTCCCCTAACCATGATTTTAAAAGTTTGCAACTATTTGCCTAGCGCAACATTTAAAAGGCAATGAAATGAGTTAGACTAACAACAAATAATACCGGTTGACTGAAGCGTCTTCCATTTTTCTTTAACAAGATATGGATACAAATGATTCTTAACATGCTAGACAGATCGGTACCTGATAGTGCATGGGTGACCACATCTTTTTTCTTTGATGATTTTCCGGTTTTCCAAGGCGCATCCCATGGCAAAAGTTTTCGTGATAACTTACGCATTACGGATTGCTTTTCATCTTTCTTTCCAGAACTAATCACGTCGCTGTTAATTTGTTCTCTTGGAAGAGGTGTAAGATTTTGCACATTAGAGGAAACTGATGTAGGTCGTGTGCTCACAGATATGATAGTTCTATAATCACCTGGCAAGGCATCGGGTAGACCAACATTTGTTCTTCCATTTGGTACCAAAGAATATGTGTTCTCCTTTTGAGATTTATCAACAGAAGGAAAGATATCAGCAATCCTAGCTCTCTCTTTCAGTACCAAAGATTCTGTGTGATCCTGCTGCTCAAGTGCAAACTGAAGTATCATTACAACATGTGCTATAGCAGGCCTTTTCTTAGGTTCATCAACGAGGCATTTTTCTGCAATGCTTACAAATGTCTTCAGGCTATCCGGCGATATCTCTTCCCTCAGACTTGGATCTACAATATGATCAACTTGCCCCTTAACAATGTTATCTCGAGCCCACATGCTTAAACTACGCTTGTCCTCTTCAACCCATGGCTCCACTGCTGGTCTCCCACACAAAACTTCCAACAACACCACTCCGAAGGAATATGTATCACTTTCTATTGTTAGCCTATGAGATCTAAAATAATCTGGGTCAATATATCCAAATGTGCCTTTTTGATTAGTGCTAGCTTCGTTTTGGGACTTGCTTCCACTATTAATTTTAGCCAAGCCAAAATCTGAAATCTTAGCTATAAATTTTTCGTCAAGCAGAATATTTGAAGCCTTCACATCACGGTGTATGATCTCATTCTCCAGGCCTGTGTGAAGATAGTCTAATCCCCTACCAGCTCCAATGCAAATCTGTAGTCGTCGCTTCCAAGAGAGAGGATGATGAGCATTGTTTTTCCTAGTAAGTTTGTAAAGATGGTCGGCCAATGTCCCACAGGGCATGTACTCATAAACAAGAATCATTTCCGGTTGCTCATTGCAGTATCCAATCAGTGAGACTAGATTAACATGTCGAAGCTCGGAAAGTGTTTCGACCTCTGTCCAAAACTCGTGCTCCCCTTGCTTGGATTCTGGTGTTAAACGCTTTATTGCTACAATCTCCCGCGCATTATCTATAAGTCCTCTGTAGACTTTACCAAATCCCCCTCTCCCAATGACGAATGCCTCATGGAAGTTATCCGTAGCAAATTGGATCTCAGCTAGGGAAAAGCGACGACAGAGTCGCTGTGCCCTGGCTGATGGCTTGTTTTCTTCCTCCTCAATATAGTTAGTTACCGAAGTTTGCTGCAACATATAGACAATGATGTTTAGCAGACAAATTGCAGCAAAGACAACAGTTGCAACTGCATTTCCACGACCTAGAAGAGAGAGTAGAATTTTGATAGGCTGCAATGGTGAATCTCGTTTGGGAGGCAGAGGATTCGGACTGGCAAGATTGTAGTCATGGTTGTTCAACTTGAATACTACAAATCCTTCAAGTGGACCATGTCTGTCCAAGAATACATGATCAGATTGCAGAGAGATAATGATATCTCGTTTACCCTCTCGTTTGTGCCCTTCTACAATCACCATATAATTCTTGTACAAAAGGATACTTTGATTTCCTCTTTCTTGGAGCAAATCACCACTAGTAGAGACAATCATTTCATTAATAACAAGTATGAAATCCTTGCGGCCAGACTCCACTATTCTAAGTCCTAGGTCACAGAAATGAATCCTAACCAAGTACCTGAATCCCACATCAACAGATATTCTCCAACTCATATTATTAACCCTATTTCCTTTTAATATCTCAGTTGTTGCCCACATACCAAACATGCCAGTAATATCATCCCATTTCATATTTTGTCGATGAACCAATTCAAGTGCTGTACTATTACCAATGTAAACCATTGATTTACTGCCGACCACTTGGACTCCAATATCTCCACCATGACAGTAATTAACGCTTGAAGGTACTGATATAATCTCGATTCCATTAATGAAAGCACAAGTAGGTTTCGATGGGCTAATTGAGGGAGTAAAAACTAAGTTCAAGGGTTGATTTTCTCGTATGACTAGACAGAATTCCTTCACAAAGGTACTCACAGAAAGAGCATCAGCAGCAATTGAAGCACTGAAGTTAGCGAGTAAGGTAAACTGACCAGCTTCGACGGTGAAAAAATCGTCGAAGCTGTGGAAACCAGTGTAGGACGCGGGATTAAAGTGAAGGCGGATAAATTTCTGACCTGGATTGAGGTGAAAAGCGTAGGAAAATTGGGAAGGAGAGATTCGTGCAGTGTTGTAGGGCACACGATCGGAAATTGGGAACTCTGGGTGGACACTTGATGTGGTTGAAGATCCTCGTAGTGCTATGGAGGAGGCCAATTTTGGGTGAAAATCTCCGAGCCATTCTCTTCCGCGGAGCGATGTGGAAGCTGCATTTGAGCCGCAGTCGATTGAAATGTGGTCGCCGGAGAAGAATTGAGGAGTAGTCGAAGTTTTTTCTGTTAAGAGGAAGCAGAAAATTATGAGAGCCTGTATTTGCATGTTTACATTCGTTGAGAAAATCGTCGTAAATGATATGGTTTAACCAACAATGCATCACTCTGAGCCAACTCCAATCAAATCAACAGGCAATTTCCTACCTTTTCACGCATCTGTCGTTTGTATGTGAAAAGTCGGGTCCAACTATTCTGCTACATCTTTGACTTACGCGCTACCATAATCTATTTTCTTTCTGGAACACATTTATACTTTCCCAAATATTTTTTACACTTCCACTGCACAATAATTTTCACACAAAACTCCTCATAAACCTCACACTTATAAATGTTTAACCAACCAAATTCTTCACTTTATACATAAATGTTTATAAAATTATCCCTCAAATAATGAGAACAAAACCACTACCTTCTCTCATAGATAAAAAATAAAGTAATATCAAACTCCATTTTGATTACCATATTTTCTTCCTACAATCATCATTTCCCCATTCATTCCAAAATTTGGGCATAACATTAGCAATGGAGTCACAATTGTAACAATGTTTCCCCTAACATATTATTTTATTATGAAAGCATGGATGAAAAATAATTTTCTTTCTTATTACTATTGAAAAATTGTTAACCAAGCGTCTCCTCAATCGTTGCTCGCATTTCTTATTTTGTGACATCTTCTCTGTGAAAGGCATTCGCGGTCAGAGTGAGTAATAAAACAGAAAAGGGTCTTACTTGTACACATGAGTATTAAGCAGAATATTTGGAAAGCTTTACATGGGCCTGTTGGAGATAGTCTACCCTTCGAACTGTATGTAGCCCCTAGAATTATATAAATGGCTCACTCGTAAGAGTGAGAAAGTGACTTTTTTTGGATTGCTTTCTTAGACGAGTTAGAGGTTTACCTTGTTTTATCATAACAACTACAAACACGCGATACCAAAGGGGTAAGTGATGAAAGGGAACACAGCTAAGAAAATACAAAATGAATACTCAGACGAACAATGGGTCATTATTCATTAAGATTACAGAGTTGTAAATAGAAATTATCATACATGACATATTTAGACCAGTAAGATCTGTACTTTGCAATGGCAAGATCTAACCATGGTTTGTAATTTCCATTATAATGGACAACAGCAGCATTATCCATTTCTGTTTGGTTAAGAGCAGGATCATAGCCCAACCCCAACACATGCCAGCTTCGATCCAGAGGATACGTCAAGTTGTAGAAAGTGATCAGGCCTGGAGGCAGTGTGCCAAGTTTCCACAGAGTCCTGTCCTCATTCTGTAATTAAAATTAGCAGTAGAGTGAAAGTCAGAGTGAGTACATTCAACAGATAGATGATGGATGACGACTTTTGCTCTCAGTGCAGATATCATTCAACTGAAACGTTATAAACGCACGTTGCACAAAAACCGAACTGAATATTAGGTATAAGATGAGAAATAAGAGCAGAGTATCCAAAACTCAGATAAGTTAAAAATGGCAAACTTCTAGGTAGAGATGCACGACTGTAATCTATCAAAAGGAATATCACACCCCCCAAACAGTTTTGACCGAGATGCAAGGTAACCAAATAAACTCATAGACGAGTCAACATGACACATTGGAGTACTTAATTGATTAGAAAGCATGGGGAGAGAATAGGCAATGATGATATGGTTTGAGTTTTAATATTGGAAGGAACCATAATGACTACTTAGTATTTACTTTCTCCAGTATAAACTTTGTCAAATTTCCCTTTCCCAAAAACCAAATGACTATTTACTTCAAGTATAAGAAGAAGAAAACTAGTATTGACTAGAGAGTAAACTCGAAGATTGGCAGCGATTAACCTCATCCAATAATATAGATTCTGAAATGTAGAAAACGCAGCTGAGCATATTAAATACAACTTCTATGATAAATCTTCGCAACCTGTTTTTTTCTGAAAGCACCAAAGATAAGGGAGAAAGATTAGAGTTAGATGGCTGCATACCATGTCTTGCCAGTAATGATATATTCCAGTAATGTCACGTTTCCTCCATTCTATCAAATCAAAGATATTCATGCCATATGCCCAGCCACAAGCATTTGGATCGAAATTCTGAGATATCTTTGGATTTGAAAAGTTCAAATACTTGTCAAACCTATGGAAGCTCTCTTTACAGGTTTCAACTGCCCCGTTCACCATCCCATGCAGATTAGCCGACCATAAAGGTGTCAGATCCTTCTGAATGACAATGTCATCATCCAAAAACAGTATCTTATCCAGCTTCGGATAAACTTCAGGAAGGTAAAATCTGAGATGATTAAGCATCGACAAATATTTTGGATTCCTGTATTTAAGATTGTCAGTGCCCGTAGTTAGAGATGATGATTGATGTGCCTTGAAATAGTATTCTATCATCCTAGCAGATTCAAGCTGACGAAGGACAGGACAGTATGAAGAATTGAGCCAAGTGAAGTCATCCACATTCTGAACTTGAATCGTTGCACTTGCAGGAGCATTAACTAGAAACCACATTTTCATAGCTACAAAATTCAGCTTATCTGTGACTATATGGAATACATGTTTTTCGGGTTCTTTAGCATGGAGCACTGTCGAATTCACGACAACAGATGTTGCAAGTACATTATCAGAAAAGATAGCATAATGGTAGAGTGATGGATCTTCATATTTCTCCTTGTTAGGAAAATCTTTTTCCTCGTAATTCTGTAGGTAATAGTCTGTTGTGAGAACCAAGGGAATGCAATGCAACGGTCTGGGGACAGTTTTTGCAGCTAACTGTATCAGAAATGTGCTCTTCTTCCTTAACGAAATTACATTTGTCTCACTGGATTGAAGCATGGCCTTCAACTTTCTTGCTATCAAAAGACAGTCATATAAATGGTCCTTCGCTGTAGCTAGAATGTGACCCATGGCTTTTGCTTGATCAAGCGCACTGATGCAAAAAGAGAATGAAAAGTAATTAAAGAATTTTGTATGAGAGCTGATAGTCAGCATCTGCATAATTTTACCAAACAATTGATGTGGCAAGACCTTGGATCAAGTTCAGCATCAGTTGTTGCTTCTCCTATAGCAAGTAGACTTTCTCTAGAATGCTTCATTAGAGAATTATAAAGCACTGTTTCATTCTTAGCCTTTGCAATTGTTGCATAAGCTTTGGCCATTATCATCTGATCTCGCATAAGTTTCACAGTGGAGTCAGAGTTGGGATTGTCGTACTCTTTCCTCCAGATACTGAATTTACCCTTGATAGTGGTGTCAAGCTCCCTAGCTTGTTTGATAGCTGCTTCTTGCATTTGGTTTTCACTCTCTTTGTCTTGTTTAATCAGATCTGCAGTTCGCCTATCTCTCCTTTCCCTGCGTAGCATCTGAAGTGCGAGGAATAGTTATTACATCAGATAAAGAAATACACCATCTGTGTCAGCGGATTACACATCTCACCTGTCTCTTAAGTTTCACTGGATGCACGATATATGCTTGTGCTTGTGCAATTTCACCTCCCAATTGATGATTGTCACTCAAATCTTCACCAGTGTTCTTATAACTCGATTTACTTGGAAATGTGTCCTTTACTATCTGAGACAGGAGATTGATAATGAGCACAAGGAGCAACGTATCATGACCTAATTCAATTTCAGAGCATTGGATGAAGATAACTGAATATTATTAGAGCTGTGGAAAACCACCTGTGGATTCCTTGTTTGATCATGGTTATCATCACCAGGGCTTCGCCATACCCATGAAGAAGATAGGTCCCTAGACCTGACACTTTTAACTTGAACAGTACCAGAAGGGTCACTGTATGTTACGATTATGTCAAAGTCCTGCATGAAAAGGGAAAGATACTCACAATGTTATTCGAACGGCTTCAATGGAACAAGACTTCCATGGAAAGAGAAAATAAAGCATTACCTTTCCACCAGGATGAGTAGTAGAACTAATGTTGCCGGGATCCTGCCAAGTTATGTTCAATCCAATCAAATGAGGCATCAGTTTGTTGCATCATTTAATCTATCAAAGTGGATGCCTAACTTCTAATAAATATAAGGAAAAGAATTCGCTTAGACATAGAAGAAATTGTTCATTTATGCGTAAGTCTGACAGTTCACAATTTTTTCACATCTAATGAAATCTAAATGTGTTCTCAGTTTTATCATCCTTAGCAGTTTTGTTTCAAGTTGAGAACCCCCTGGTCTATAGCACCAGTCTCAGTGACAACCAAGAAACTAAAGTAAAACGATTTAAATACTGAAGGATACTTCTCAGAACAGTTTGAATAAAAATGAAGGACATTTCAATCCTTAGACTTGGAAAGAGATTATTACCTTTCTTTCAGTACAGTGTGGACAATCGTACAGCGGGGCTCGCATTTTGAGTTCTCTTTGACTGAAATTGGAGAACGAATGAAGCATGAGATGCAATGAATCACATCATAAATCTTGTAACCATAAATTAGCAACAACAAACATACAAACAACTAAAAATCTTACAGCGCAGATGTATGTGACATATCTGCTCTGACAGGAGAAACTAGGCTCATATCCTGCACCAATATGTATTATGTCATGTGAGATAATATGAAATACTAGAATGTGTCGGGGACAAGGGAAAAATAAATTCACAAATGACAGCATATGCATGATGCAAATTGGGGAAGTCAATAGCAGATTCATTTCCTGGACTCTTTCAAACAGGTCCAGATTCCCTTCAAGAATATGGCTATGGCACACAGTTTTTTCAGGAAACTGCAATTTCAACTCTCCTATAGAATTCTTCCACACACTCTTCATACAACTTAAGTTACATTTATGCCAAACATCTTCACAGATTTGGTTTGTTAGCTAAGGCATTTCATTCAAGTATTATACATAGAGGGTGATAATTCAGGCCCTCAATAAATCAATTTTACCATTGCTAAAACGAAGGTTGAAAAAGATATAGATAACAAGAATTCAAGCTAAAGTAAACATGAAAATGGATATGCATTGTGAAGAGTTGACAATATTTTAACTTAACTTATCAATGAGGCATATTGCAGCAAATTAGTTCGAGAAATAACGAATTAAAGTTTTGCAGGGAGAAGAACAGAGATTCCGCCACAAAACGTATCAAAATTTCTCCGCTAAGTAAAACCCTGGTACAGTATACATGCAATTTACAAAAAAGCGCGAGCATCCGATCTGGGTGAACTTAAGAATCAGGAAATCGATACAAAGCAGCAGATAATATAGCACGCAGTGGCCTCAGACGCATGCGAAAACTTGATAATTGAATCAGGAAAAAGAAAAAGGCGATTGGAATTACCAGGCAAAAGAAGATTGCGAGAAGTGATGCATATATCAAAAATGCTGTTAAACCGCCTCTCATCTTACACTAAATTTACAGGAAATATCGCCGCCCTCGAGCTGAATAGTTCAGCAACAACAATGACGGATCGGAATCACAGACGCTGATTTCTTTCTTCTTATTTTGTAACTAACAATGTCCGGTTTTCCAAGTGGGAACTGGAAGTGATGATCTATAAAATGCGTGATTTATATTTTATTTTTTTCCATTTATATATCCAGATGTATAATATTTTGTGTGTGACCAAAAGACCCTATACTTGCAAAATTTTAATGAATAATTTAAACTTAGAGGGGTGTATTCAACTGAGATTCTATTTGATTTTTTTTTTTGTTTTAAAAAGTCTGTGGATTTAAAAAATTTATAGACTCCATGCAGAGTTTGACTGACTTTTTTTATTGATTTACTTGGATTTTAATAGACTTTACAGGATTGTGGAATACATTTTTTTTTATTGATTTACATGGATTTCCATAGACTCCGGCGCTGGAACCATTTATGAAAATATATATGAGACACACTTGTATATAAAAAAAAAATTATCCAAATTATTTAGAAAAAAAAAACATAAATACATTAGTTAAAAAAATACATTATTATTTCATCTTCATTTCCATCACCGTTATACCTCGCCCTCATTAGAAGTCTCAAGTTGTTAGAAGATATTTTGGAGAGTAAAATTTATTTATATTTTTTGAAGAGTAGACTTGACAATGGGGCGGGTAATCCCCAAAGCAAACAAGGACGGGAAATTTTTTTGCCCCGTAGGCGGGGACCGGGGTAGTATTCTCAGCCCGGGGGATCCTCGTCTCGTTCCCCGTGGGGAGCCGCATTATTTTTTATATAATTAATATATTTAGATATTATTTTAATGTTAAAGTAAATTACAAATAAATATTTCATAGTTTCCTACTCAATTAACTATTTATTAAAAATTACATTTTTTATTTAATATTATGTTATTAGTTCCAAATTATATTATTTTCACTTTAGTATATATGTTAATTAAAAATATTAAAATTAGAGGTTCTTCAATTTGTTTAAATTAATTTTTTTAATACCAATTTAAAGTAATTGTTGTGCATGATTAATTTTTTAATTTAAATAATTTTTTATATATTAAAAATGAGATAAAAAAAAATAATTAGGCGGGGAACGGGGATCCCCGGCGAGACGGGGATCCCCAGCGATGCGGGGATGGGGGAAAAATTTTCCCCATTTATTTTGCAGGGACGGAGATGGGGAATGACCCCCCGTCCCCGCCCCGTTGACATCCCAATGGAAGAGAATCAAAGAAAGTCCATATAATGTTGAATACCTAAAATTTTTTTAAGACTTTTTAAAATTCGTAGAAATCTCTGGTTATTAGAAGAGATTTTGGAGAGTGAAATCTATTCATATTTTGGAAGGGAAATCTAAGAAAATCCGTGGAGTATTAAAATCCATAGACTGTTGAATACATAAAGATTTTTTAAGACTTTTAAAAATCCGTATTGAATACCTCAAAATTTTTAAAGACTTTTGAAAATCTAGATTGAATACCCCAAATTTTAAAAGTCTAAAAAAATCCTACAGACTCTATAACCAATACACCCCTGTTAAATCTTGTTTGGTTGGAGCGATAGGAGTTTTTTTGGATACATTTGTGTGAGTATCTCTTTGGATATTGATGATTTTGTTGGTAAAGCGCTTGTAAATTAATTCTATCATGCAATTTTTAAAATAGAATTTTGTTATTTTCATTATATTACTAGTATTTTACCCGTGCGATGCACGATTTGTAAAGTTTAACAATATATTTGTGAAATATTGTGTAATTAGTAATAAACTTATTATTCATTGACTAATATATATACATATATGTAATCTTTATGAACATCAATGATATTACATTGTTGTATATAATTTTTTTGATATAATAAATTAATATCCAATTAATCTTGAGTAAAATTAAAATTTGATAAAAAAAATTGCTTAATAAACATCTACTTGATTTACGTAATCTACTTAAAATTTGTAAACGCCGCCAAAATATATTAGTTAAACGAAAATTACGAATCTTGGATACATTTTGTAATATAACGGTTTCTGTAGACCTACTATACTCGTCATTTTGATCTTAATTTTATTTTTTAATAGACTTGAAATGATTAAAATTTTAAGACATTCGTTATTACTTATTAGTCACTTGTGAAAGACAACAATATATTATACTTTCTCCGTCACCTACTCGATCGCCCTTTTGCTTTTGACACAAATTTTAAATGATAGTTGTTTATTAGTATTTATAGTGATAAAATTATTTTTTAGTGGCATTGTAGAGATAATAGAAAATAAAGTAATTTTTTGTGATACTTTGGTTTAAAAAAAGGGTCTATTTATAAAAAAAAGGACATTCGAGATGGGGTGTTATTTTGCTTTTGTCACGGGTTTTAATGTAATACTTGTTTATTAGTATTTATAGTGAATTAGTGATAAAATTGCTTATTAACGATATTGTAGTAGATAAAAAAGAATAAAATTGTTTCTTGTGATATTTTTGTAAATAAAAATTGTCTATTTATAGAAAAAATCGAATTGGGGACGGACCTTTAAAGCAAGGGGACAATCAAGTTGGGGACGGAGGCGTAATAAATAGAGTCATGTCTTTTATTGATGGTCAAGAAGGTATTATAATTTATAAGGAGAAAATTACAAAGATTATTAAAAATTAGGTGATTAAGCTCAACTTATATTATTTTAGGGCATTTAAAAAGTGTAAATTTTAGTAAAAAAAATATAAAAGTAAATCACATTTAAATAAGACGATCAAGTATTAATTAAATGCAGAATGATGAAGCACATCGTTAATAGATAAAAAATTATAATATAAATCAAATTCAAAAGCTTGATTGTTTAGGATATACTTATTATTCAATAATCGTAATTGAATTTTTTTAATTTTGCAACAAATTCAATATGCATTACCAAATCAATAATTTTTTCCCAACCAAAACAAATTCACCATGCATTTTTATTCAAGCCCAAAGAAATCCACACACCTGCAGTAAAACCTAACTCACCAGAGGAGAGCCGCAAACCTCATACCTCTCTTTGTGTAGGGATCCAAACGTCACCACAATTTTTATTTGACATTTATTACCACCTGTAATTTTTACCAATATTCATCCCAATATATTTTATTTTGATTGATCAGTTTATCTATTTGTACTATGTGTGCTCAAGCTGGTATGATTTAGTGAAAATCTGTCAAGAATCCATCGGTTTGGAGCCAATTTTACTACGTAAGGTGAAATACCTGCATCAAAACCACATGTAACCGTGTTTGTTAAGTTGAGCCAGTATCAATTACAATGAAATAGTACTTGGTGGTCTTAGCAGCCAACAACTTGAATAACCTTTCATCTCAGCAACCTCCTTTTAAACCTGTCAATGATTATAAAAAAAAAAAATTTATGGTTCTTAAATCGGAGACCAGAGAGGGATAAGCCTGCAGTTTGAGAGTGAGGAAGAGGAAGGAAACGTGTGGTTTGGATTCACAGAGATGGATGAAAATAACTAATAAGGGTGTATATAGTAATAGTAAGATAACTAATGATTTAATTTTAAGGGCTGGTCTAAATGTGCACTGAGGGTTTTAAGGCACCTTATTTATATTTAGCAGAGGGAATTGAAAAGTCATTTAAACATTATTTTGCCAATTCGAATTTTAAACGCATGACTTTTCAAATTTTTCACAATAAATTAGTATCACTCACTTAAATAAATTAAAAAATTTCAGTTTTTTTGGCAATCAATCTGTCAAGTTTTTTACAATTAATGTCTTTACAAATTTGGAATGTAGGTTTCGTATTTTTAAAAAATATTTCTAAAAATGGAATAAGATTTTGTTATTATATAAGTATAGATATTACTTTTAAATAAATACTTCTTTTGTTTTCATAATAATTTGCACGAGTTCCTTGTATGGATATTCCGAAATAGCTTGTACATCCAAAAATAGAAAAAATCTTCCATAAACTTCATCATTGTAATTTTTCCAATTTTATGTAAATTGTCATTACTTTTTGGCCTGCATATAAATACAATTTAACTCATTTAAAGGGTTTACAAAATCAATGCTCAAAATACTACTCATTACTCCAATATTTTATTATATGTGTATAATTTTCTGTATAACTTAACATGAGATGGAGAATTTATATTATAATAAAACAACCAATACGTTAAAAAAATGAGGACGAATTACAAACAAGTTTGTTAATGAAATATGTTAACAATGTACTCTATCTTGTTAAATACATTGTGGTTTACCGATCTATCCAGCACTAATCAACCCAACTCAACTTATTGATGAAAGCCTTGTAATCTAAAACTTGCTTAAGTTGATGTACTGTGCCGTCAAGTTAAATCCATAAATAAAATGAGAAGATCAAGAAATGAACATTTGACTTTTAGCTTCAACAAATAATTTTGGATCTAGTATCCGTTTTTAAATCAGCTTAACTTTTAACCTCAAATTGAGTATTTGTGATTTTGAACCCATTTGTTCAGTAGAAAGAGTTTTAACCACAGCAACCATTTCCAATCATGGTATAATTATCATTAATTCCCTTTTCTTTCAAAATAACAGATCTGTCATGGAGTGCACACGAGTACTTATTAAAGTAGTATTTAATATTTTCCAAAATAACGAAAACCACCTTGTTGAGTTGTATCTATAATGTTTATACAACACAGCATGCCACACATGGCACTTGGACAAACTACAAACAACCTACATAGCCATAACTTATTGTGATTGCTTTAACCGGACACATATTACAGACTCTAAATCAAGCACAAAAATGGTGCACTATATGTAACAATTCTAACACTATTTACCTTCACAAAACAGTTCATCTTGTCTGGGCCATAAAGATAGAAGAATGTGGGTACAGAGACTAGCACAAGAACATTATGTGCGTTGTGGTAGTGGATAGGATCGATGAACCTCTTCCCTCGGGTGAAGTGGCGATCGATATTGCAGAGGTTGTTGGCCACGTCGATGGACGTTGTGATGGCTAGAATGTACTCTAGGCTGTCTAGGTTTCTCATCGGACGAGCCGATTCTTTCCAATGCTTCCACTAATTCTTGCATTGATGGCCTGTTTTTAGGTTCACTTTCTAGACAAGTTAGTGCAAGCTGAGCTATTTGGAATGCGGATCTAGAAGGAAATTTTCCCTCCAGACGTGTATCAATAATGTGCTTCAACTTCCTCCTCTCGGATAAATGTGGCTTGATCCAATCGACCAAAGAATGTTGTTTAGCGGGACGATTAGTGTCAAGTGCGCGCAAGCCTGTCAGCATTTCTACCAACACCACGCCAAAGCCGTATACATCACTCTTCACATACAAGTGCCCTGATATAAAGATCTAGTTAGTACATAAGAATGTCCATTTCTTTCGATTCAGAAACTATGGAGTGATAGTTAACCAAAATGGGTAATGATTAATTCATTTTGAGTCTCTTTACCTCATACAAAGTATGTTGAAGGTGAATTCATCAATTTTTATTCTCATTAGCTACTACAAACATCTCATATTCATTTTCCATTATCATTCTCATTGAAGAATTATTTACCAATTGTCCCCTATGTAGAGTTGGCATGTTTACCTGTTGCAACATACTCAGGAGCAGCATAACCATGTGTGCCCATAACCTGTGTCGTCACATGGGATTTACTAGCCGTTGGGCCCATTTTTGCTAGGCCGAAGTCGGATATCTTTGCATTGTATGACTGAGAAAACAAACGATATAATAAGGTTAATACAATGGCATGTATATACAATTTTGATTTGAAGGTCGATGCTAATGGAGCTCACCATCAGCATAAAATACATGTACCATGCAACAGTGTACAAGTATTATTATATGCTGGGAGTTCCAGAAAGAGACTATTAAGTGTTAATACTTAAACACAAGTATTAAAAGACCACAAAACCAGAGCTTACCCCGTCCAGCAATATGTTCGAGGCCTTGAAGTCTCGATAAATAACTTTTCTATCTGACTGGTGCAAGAATGCCAGACCACTCGCTGCTCCGATCAATATCTTAAGCCTGATCTTCCAAGGAAGTGGCTGAACAGACGAACCCCCTATTCAAACAAACACGAGGAATTCGTTATCCAGAACTACATTGCAGAAGAACATGTCTGTCAAATCTGAATACATAAAAAATTGAATCTCTTACTTCCAAAAAGATGGTTCTCTAAGCTGCCTTTTTGCATGAATTCATAGACGAGAAGAAGCTCCTTATCCTCCCAACAGTAGCCTAACAGCCTCACCAGATTAGGATGAGACAGCCTTCCAAGAAAGTTCACCTCAGACTGCACATATGAACATATCAATCACCCAATTAGAATCATTCTGATCCTAAAAGGTAACATCTCTCATGCCACAAAATCTCTAAAAAGTACTTTATATAATGTCAAATCTCTAAATAAATCGATCTCGCAAAACAGAAAATTGCTAGTGTGTAACACGAAATTCTCCATAACAATTGATCTAAGATCTGGAATCAAATTCTGGTGTATTGGAAACAGGGGAATTTTACCTGCCACTCTTGAAAGCCCTGCATGCTTTCAGAATTCAATTTCTTAACAGCAATAACGGTTCCACTTCCAGCTTTGCCGGGGGTTTTCTCATCGAGCCACCCCTTGTAAACTTTACCAAAACCTCCTTCTCCCAGCACAGTATCACTTCTGAAATTTCTTGTAGCGATTCTCAGTTCCGAAAAGGAGAAAACCCTCAAATTAGGTTGGGGCAGCATGTGCCCCGCCGGCGGCGCCTCATCGCCGCCGCTCGCCGCAGAGAACTGACTGTTGCCGGAAATAGCACTGCCACCGCTCGACGACGACGTGACGTTGGTCGTCGTCTCCGATACGGCCACTGCAAACGAACAGACATATACATAAACCCTAGGAATAGGATCTCAACTCAATATATCAACTAAAGCAATCGCAAATCATCCAGAGGAAAATGATCAAAAAATTCGAAACACAAAAAGGAATTCAACTAATCGTCCCTCAAAAACCACACGAGTTAGAGAAACTTATGAAATTATGAGCAAGTTACCTGTACTAAATTGGGTTGTAGAAGGTGGACTCTGATTAACAGAGGCAGAACTGAAACAAATTCCCATAATTAGCGATATCCGATTCCCACAGGCACAGCTAGAAATTTTACCAAAAAGGAAGGGCAGTTATTTCGGTAATCAAAGTATAAAGACGATCATTAATGGCATTCGTTCACAGGTCTTGTTCCCTCCTTTTTTGGTTGTATTCTTATTTGTTGACTATTGTTATACGAGTGGAATTTTGAGCGGGTGTTGGTTTTCTACAATTTGTGGGGCTTTCTTTGAAATGTGAGATGAAATTACTCCATCCGCGCAATTATGTTAATGTGAGGAGAGAGATATGACCAAGTCGTGGGTTATGTTATAATGACTGAATGCTTGGAGAGCAAAGTCAAGTCAACACAGCGTACACATGGTATTTTGGAATTTGGATGCCAAACCACCCAATGTCCCAGTCAACTGCTACAACCTATTCTCCATCTATCATCTTCTTTTATTTATTTTTTTAATGCTAAATGAAATTTTGCTGCATAAATTTAATGGAGATCAAGTCTTGTATTGAATTTTCACTTTCTATATCTTTACAACTTTTTGTAATATTTTAGTTTAAAGAGTCGCTCTTCATTTGAAATATGTTCATATTACAAAACTCATACCATATTATTCATTTTGTTATAATATTGTTCTCATAAACTCATACTCATAGTAATTTACACTGTGATATTAATTTATAAGTACAATAATATCACTAAATGAATGTTATGGTATCACTGAATTAATGTAATAGTATAAATTTCATACTATTAACAAGTTTCATATTAAAGTTGGTGTAGTTTAAAAAGTATTATAAAAACATGCAAAAGTATCTTGTCTTGTACAAGTTTGTTCGATAAAATTAAAGTTGATAGTTTTATTGAAGATTGTTAGTGAACTCGATGATTTTAGTTGTATGAAGTAGTGCTCCTTTGTATCATGCAAATATGTTTTCACTCTATATTCGTGTGTCTCAATTTATAGTTCAGTTTTCTTAATGAAAACACTAAATGATGTGTTTTCGCTAACTAAAATCAACTTCCTCAACAGTAATGGCTCTGAAAATGCTTGTACCCTGTTCTGTGGATTGCAGCTAATTTAGTACTCTCTTAAATCATTTTACTATTGTAGAATTAAGAGGGTTGTAATGGATTTTTTACTCTTTGACGAACAAATAATTTTGGGGAATTCGATTTTGGATCTGTTTACAAGGTATGCAACAGTATGAACTTTGACTTCTTCTAGTGCTTAGCCTCTATATTTTTGTGTCAACATAAGGTGAACTTCTTTTGTTGTATAAGTGCATTTTGTTCATCATTGCGTAAAGCATCTTGCTTCCAAATCAAATTTTCCTTTAAAGAGATACACTAACAACAAATTGAGAAACAAATTAATTACCCGTTTCAAAAAAAAAAACAAATTAATTGCCGTACGTTACAAAAGAGGCTTCTCTTACGAGCGTTACAAAAAAGAAATAAATAAGGGTAAAAAAGGGAAATGACCAAGCTAATTGAATCAACTAGTAACCCAAAAATCTAATAGTACCAATCAATTATTGGACCTAAGAAATTGTAGTAAATAATGATTTTCCCAAGCATTTTCTATTCATTTGCAATATTAAAAACAATTTAATTTGCTTCCATTATAAAAAAATTTAAATATTTTTTCTTAAAAGACAATTTATATATATTGACTTTTTTTTTCTTTTTTTTTTTTTTTTTGACAAACACGTATGAAATAAAACAATATTATTAATTAATTAAATTACTCTCGAATTGTGTTTTTTTTTCTCGAGAGATAGTTGTATTATTGTAAGTTAAATTAAGTAGTTATTAAATAATAATTAAAAAAAATGCAATATTGCTTCTTCTTTTTTGTTTGCCAAACTATGGATTTCAAAATTTATGGACTAAATCCAAACAAGAGATTTGGAATCTATGAAATTTCATTCATTTCAAATTCGTTGTGAAATCAAATCTCTGCATTCAAAACCGACCTAAAAGAACAATTAAAATGCTTCTATTTTAACAAACTAGTGATCGTCCTACCCGTGCTTCGCACGGACGGAATTTGTTACAATTTTTCAACTATAACAATAACTCAATTATGAGTATGTATATGGTGAAATTAGTTCATACATGAATTATTGAAGGGTATCAGTTATTTTTACTAAAGAATATTAGTTGTTTTCACTGAAGAGTATTAGTTATTTTCACTGAAAAGTCTTAGTTTATTTTCGTTTAACAACTAAGACTCTTCAGTAATAACAACTAATACTCTTCAGTAGAAAAAACTAATACTATTTAGTGAAAACAACCAATACTCTTCATTGGTTTATGTATAATGCATTTTCACTCTATACTTTGTCCTCAATTATAATTATAAAACTAAACAACTACCATTTTTTTTAAATAAAATATAACTAAACTTTTTTTAATCAAGATCAATAATACTTATGATAAGAAATTTATACTCCCAATTAAACATTCATATTACGGCTTAGGTTTCACATATTACCTAAAATATTTGTTTGAGCATCAACCTTATTTGGCCGACCAACAAAATATATATCTTAAAATTCAATGTAATTAGAATATTGGTAAAATTTAAAGTTTACTGTGAATATTTTAATAAAAAATATTAACTTTATACATTTTTAATATATGAGTAAAACAATTATTTTGTTACACACAAAGTATAATTATATTATACATATGGTAAATAATGTATTCACTAATAAATTTAGACTATTTACACTAAAAAAAAGAGTAAATTTTGATTAAATAAAAAAGTGTATTAGATTAATTGAAAATTTTACAATAAAAAACTAAATTCAGTGTAAATTTTTAAATGTAATATAACTATATTTAACAGTGTAATTACCTTATACTTTTCAGCGTAAACAACCTTAATTTTTTAGTCAGTGCACTATGCATCTGATGCATAATATGTCCGACCGATTATTTGCCAATATCCATTACTTGGAAAGTACTAAATACTTAGCCATAATACATTTATATTATATTGTAATAAATAATTTTATTCCTATTCTCAAGAAATATGCATGGTAAGGAACATTGGAAGTGAATTAGTAATTACTTTGTTTCACATTAAAAAAATTGGACTTCGTATTGTTCATCCATTAACTAAAAATATTTCTCTGTAAAACTGACCAACTTCCATTATAGTTGTCTCTATCTCTTACCATTCAAAATAAAAAAATTATACATCTTCAATTCTAGAATTCTCCACTTCACCGCTCTTCTCCTGAAGATGAAGCGATGTTAACAATGTTTGGGAGAATCACTCAAACACAAATTAAGAAACTAAAAACATTTCTACAATTCTTTTTTTACTTACCACCACGAGAAACATCCATCTTAGATTCCAATGGTTAGTATACTTTTCATTCTTTTACAAATTTTGATTTTATCCGCCTATTATTAATCGAAATCTCAATACCAAAATCTATAGATTTGTCCATTTTATGAACTGATTAGGCATTCGACAATTGAAATTATATTAACGGTTCATTTGCATGTTGGTTTATAATCATCAAGAAGATGTCCCAAGAAAAGAAAGTGCAAATCCATTTCTACCAACAACAATTGAAGATTTGATTCGTCATTTACAGAAAATCAAACGCAAGATTAAGGTACTCATTTTATCTTGTATATCATAATTAATCTTGTTTGTTCCATTTGAAAAAATAGTTTAATGAATCACTACTATTCTTAGATTGATCTTAAAAGGGTTCAACAAAAAACTTAAGGACAATTAGATAATAAACATCCAACAGAACAGTGGAAGATGCGAGAAACAGAGAAAAAACGAATCAAAATGAACAATAGAAGAGTCGATGATGTGAGAAACAGAGCAAAGACGGTAAGTTTGATAATCTCCACTTATACAATTAGTATATTGATTATGATATTGGATTTTATTTTTAAAAAAATAACTTTGATTAGTATACCCTTGTTAGGATAAAAATTGTTAGTTTTGATGAGTTAAAACAAACCAGAAGATGTAATAGGACCATCTGGACCTGTTAGCCAGATGATGATCTAGATTAGGACTTAGTCTAGGGGGAACTGCCAGACCAGAAGAGTCACCAGAAGACCCCACCAGAGGACTTCACCAGAGGACTCCATCAGAAGACTTCACCAGATGAGACAGACCAGAGGCAGAGGACCTTCCCCAGACCAGACGAGTCTGGTGGAACAAAAGATGCTCAGTTTGATCCCTTGATTCTACTGAGTATTCTGGTTGTTCACCAGATAAGGACCAGAAGACACCGAGGTTGTCTGGTGTCTGGTCTTGCCTTCTCTGTTGAGAATCAGAGTTAGGCAGAGGAAGCTATTGACCGTTGGTGATTCAAATCAAGTCAACAAGATCAGGATTGGAAAGAATTTGAAGATAATCAATCTAAGGATCCCACCAACCCAATCAATCAATTAGGGAATTGATTGATTGAGGCTTCCTTATATAGAGGATCTGATTGGATTAGTCCTCCAACGGCTAGCCCTAATCCCCTCTATATATACAAGAGTGCAGTTCAAGAAAAAGCTCTAGAGACTCTACACGCGCACATAGCATACTAAGCTTTTTGATCACTACGCATTTGCACTCACTTTGTTCTTAATTACTCATCCAACTCGTAAGGAGTTTATATACTCAACCTGTTCATCTTGTTAGACAAGGTTGGAGTAAGTTTGTCTTTAGATCGAAGTTAGATCTAAAGAGATTGTAAGAAGGTGCTGGTACTTCGGAAATTCCAGTAAGTAGTGAGTTTGTTGGTTGGATAGTGAGACCCCTTTGATCAAGGGAGAGTAGACGTAGGATATTCAGATCCGAACCACTATAAATACGGTGTTATTTATTGCTTTCTTTAATATCTGTTGTTTATTATTTGTGCTCTTAGAAAAGATTTTCTCTAAAGACATTTTGGTTATAAAGGCTTCCGCAATTAATCACCAAGGTACTGCAGAAGATGATCAACCAGGCAAGACCACGGGAAGGAGGACCCTGGTTGATCACCCCAATGACCTAATCCTTGGAGATCCAACCAAGGGTGTCCAGACTAGGAGAACTCTTAACTTAGCTGCCTTATTCAGTTGCTCTATGTCCTTGATTGAGCCTAAGAACATCAAGGAGGCACTGAAAGATTCAAATTGGATTATTGCAATGCAAGAGGAGTTGAATCAATTCACCAGACAGGATGTTTGGGAGCTGGTAGACAGATCAAGACATCAAAAGGTGATAGGCACTAAGTGGGTTTTCAAGAATAAGAAAGATGAGAATGATGTCATTACTAGGAACAAGGCAAGGCTAGTGGCTCAGGGCTATTCTCAGTCTGAAGGAATAGACTATGATGAGACATTTGCTCCTGTTGCCAGACTAGAAGCCATCAGATTGTTCTTAGTATATGCTGTTCACATGAAGTTCAAAGTATACCAGATGGATGTGAAATCTGCCTTTCTTAATGGGATTCTCATTGAGGAAGTGTATGTGGAACAACCTCCTGGTTTTGAACAAGGTGACAAGGTGTTCAAGCTTAAGAAAGCTCTTTATGGGCTGAAGCAGGCACCCAGAGCATGGTATGACACTCTATCTCAATTTCTTCTGGACAATGGTTTTACTAAGGGTAAGATTGATAGGACCTTGTTTAGGAAAGAAGAAGGAAAGGACATCCTTCTGGTCCAAATATATGTTGATGACATTATATTTGGATCCCCTAACAAGAAGATGTGTGAAAAGTTTGGTGAACTCATGCAGAGTCAGTTTGAGATGTCCATGATGGGTGAGATGAATTACTTTTTAGGTTTGCAGGTTAAGCAATCAGAGAAGGGAATCTTCATTAATCAGGCAAAGCACACCAGAAACATGTTAGAGAAATTTGGAGTAGGATCTAGCAAAGCAGCCAAGATCCCTATGATGACAAATTTCAACATGGATCCAGATGAGTCTGGAGAGAGTGTGGACCAGACTCAGTACAGAGCACTTATTGGTTCTCTTCTGTACCTGACTGCAAGCAGACCAGATATTACCTTTGCTGTTGGAGTTTGTGCCAGAATTCAAGCTAATCCCAAGAAAAGTCACTTGGAAGCAGCAAGGAAGATTTTGAAATATCTTAAGGGAACAGTGAATTTAGGATTATGGTATCCTGCAGATGACAATTTGGAATTGAGTGGTTATTCAGATTCAGACTATGGTGGATGCAGAATAGATAGGAAATCTACAAGTGGAACATGTCAATTTCTAGGGAATAAATTGGTATCCTGGTTTTCTAAGAAGCAGACTTCAGTTGCTACATCAACAATAGAAGCAGAGTACATGGCTGCAGGGAGTTGTTGTTCTCAACTACTTTGGATTAGTCAACAGCTTAGGGATTACCAGATTAGAGCCAAGGATATTCCTATATTCTGTGATAGTAATAGTGCCATTGCAATTACCCAGAATCCAGTTCTTCATACCAGGTGTAAACATGTTGATATAAGGCATCATTTTATCAGAGATCATGTTGAGAAGGGAGATATAAGGATGGAAAAGATTGCAACAGAGAAGCAGAGAGCAGATATCTTAACTAAGCCTTTGGCTGAGACCAGATTCAGAGAGTTAGCTTTTGAATTAGGATTGTTGGATCCAGAGACAGATTTGTTTTAGGGGGAACATCAGAGAAGTATCCTTTATTTCTACTTTATTGCATATCCTTTAATTCGTTTAAAACTAACATACCTGCAGATTAGACATATCAGAGAAGGTACCAGATAAGGTATGCACCAGGTGACACTTGTCCCAGATGAGGTGCTGAGTCAAATGTCCAGAATCTTCTCTGACCAGGACCAGATGAGTTTCATCAGAGGAGATGTAACATCAGATTAGCTGTGGTATCATCTGGTTACAATATCAGGTGACAGGTATGGTTTTACTTCTCTGGCCTTTGATCATTGGGATACACTTTTCAAATTAGTAAGTACACTCAAAACCTTTCAACTTCGGAGTGTATTTAAGACTAAGGTATAGGGCCTAGGCAATCATTTCGCTTTTTCTCTTGACTGCCACAAAACCCCTTTATGCCCCGTCCCAATGACTATGCCAACGCACCAGATTAAATCTGTATCTTGCCTTTCTTTGTGGCCATCGGATTTAATCACTGTGCAAAATGTCAATCAATTCAAATATTGATTTTGTTCCCTAATTTAATTTTAGTATTACACGCGTTCACACTTCATTTATTACTCGAGCCACGCGTCTTACCCTATTTAAATCTAATTTTCTTACAATCTGTCTTTTCACGTTTTCATACTTTCAAGCCCTAACCTCTCTCTGCAAAGTTCTTCCCTTCTCTCTCTCTCTCTCTCACAGATATGGCTCCCCCATGTAATTTTGACCATGAATTGATGATGAAGAAACTCAAAACGGAGATGGTGGTTGACTTCTACACCACCAAGAACTCGTCTGCTCTTGCTATTTTGGAACTTTTGAGGAGATCCGGAGTTGAGAAGTTGATCTCCACCATTCCCAGAGATTTTCGTACTCTTGACGGTTATGCGGCCCAGTTTTTGGTTCGCATGAAGATCAATGAAGACCATATTTCTACAAAGATTGACAGGGAAGATTTGGTGTTTTCCAAGCATGATTTCTGTGCCCTGTTTGGAAACATTTCGGCGGAAGGAGTGGATCCTTTAACCTACAAGGAGGATGATATTGTGGGTTCCTTCAAACTGTTCGCTCGTTCCTCTTGCCAGAATATCACGAAGGGATTTCTGGATAAGCATCTGAGGCAAAAGTACAAGGTACTTTTTGACATAGTTGTTAAGGTGTTGATGTGTGAGAATCACAGCACAGATGCGATCTTTAATGGAAGAATGTGTGTGATGAGAGCTTTGTATGACGGCGTCCAATGCAATTGGGCAGAATTCTTTTGGGGCGTCTTGAGGAAGAATAAGGCGAAGGTTAACAAGGAAGCTTGTCCTTCCATTCCAGGGGAGATGCAGTTTTATTTCACTGCTAATGTTTCGTTGGGTACGAAACTTACCTTGATTTTGGACTCCTTGCTTCCAGAGAAGAGATGGAAGGAGTCTTGGTGCAAAGGCTTTCACAAGTCTAAGGTGCTATTCTCAAAGGATGGTCCCCTTCATGGCCATCCTGATTCTGATGGAGAAGAAGCCATCCCTGCCCCTCCTCTTCAGGCAGTACCCTCACCTGCAAAGGGGCAGAAGCAGCAGCCAAGGCAGAAGGCCCAGAAGAAAGCTGCTGGTGCAACTGGTTCCTCAACCATTGCCTTTTCTGGTTCCTCGGAGGAGGACCAGATTCCCCTTCTTAACATTCTTAAGAAGAAGGGTGGTGATGATGATGAAGCTGTTAAGGCTGGGGCAGCCAAGCGGAAGAGGCCGGTGGAGGCCAAGAAGAAATCTGCCAAGAAGCCAAGGACTGGCAGAAGAGCTCCCAAGAAAACCCTCCTGGTGGATGAGCCATCAGAGGAAGAAGAGGGAGAGGAGGTTGAACCTCTTAAGAGGAAGCCCAGGGCCAAGAGGGCAATTCTACAGGATCCTGTCTCTGGATCTGATCTTGGTGAGGCCCTGGAGAGAGCTATTGATGAAGCTTCCCAGATTATGGAGGATACTCCAGAGCTCGTTGTGCCTGCTGGTGTTGACCCAGCAGAGGTAAACCCTTTCTTACCTTCCTCTACTTCCATTGATCTTGTCTCCCCCTCTACCTCCCCACCAGATACTCAAACACATCCCATCTCATCTGCTCCTGGTGTTCCTTCATTCTCACCAGAGCAGACTCTCCCAGACACACCTACATTCTCTACCTCAACCTTTCCTCAAACACCCTCTCCCCCATCTTCCCATATACCTCTAAACACAAACCCCTCTCCCCCAACTTCTGTACCAGAGGTACCCTCAACCTCTTCTGGTGCAGAAATCCCCCCTCCAAACACTTCCACCTCCCAGATACCTCCTACACCTTCTGTACCTGATATTCCATCATCTTCTGGTGCAGAGCAACCCATTCCTTCACCCTCTACTTCACAAAATCCTAACCCTCCCCAAACCCATACAGACCAGGACCCAACCATTTCTATGGCTCTGGGATTCGTTGGCCCTCCCCCTTCTCCTACCTGTTTAACCAGCGATGATAGTGAAGATGAGGGAGCTTCACTTGAGCCTGCTGACTTAGCACCTTCCTCCTCTGCCTCTGGGCCCAAACCCTTCACTTTCTCATCTGCAGAAATGGGTCCCATTAGGCAGAGTATGAGTATAAGTGCTCAGCTCTGGCTAAGAGAGCATTTCCCAGTTCTTCTGGAGCATTTACCACTTCTGGCAGAGCTTACTGATGCCAAGGTCTGGAGCAAGGCCAGACTTGAAGATGTGGAGGACCTAATGTTGTTGCTTGAGGAAATGGGTCCCTCCAACTTCACTGCTTGGGAGATTGAGCTAAAGCAGAGGCTGAATATTCTAAACCCAGCAGAGCTGGAGACTCCTGGTGCTGCTAAAGTCTTGATTCGCACCCTGCTCATCCAGAGAGGAGTAATGCTCACTCCAGAGGGCCCCACTTACAAGTTTGGTCCTCATTTTGTCTTTCCTCCAGAGCTATATTCAGATGAGGAAGACTTTGAGATGTCTCCTGCCGTGCTCCAGAAGATGAAAGCTTTCTTCAATGAGCAAATCATGCAGATTGGGCGCTTTTCAAAAGCTATTCAACATATGGCCCCTGCTATGATAGAGCACCAGATCAAGCATGAGAGGAGAATCTTTCTGAAGCAGCTAAAGTCTTCTCTGGCAGAGGTAAAGGCTTCTTTTAAGGCTAATGGCTTATTTGTCAAGCTGGATGTCATGCATAGCCAGAAGCAGCTACAAGAGCACGTGCTGGAGCAGTTGAGACCTGTCTCGGTGCTCAAAGTGGAGATGGCCAGCCAGATGATTCAAACTGCAAAGCAGAAAGACTCCCTCCAGGAGATGTTGGAGAAGCAAGAGAGACTTGTTGCAGAGTCTAAAGCTTACCTGGAGGAGGCCAAGCAGCTGCGTGATCTTCACTCTTCCTCCAACACTGCCTTGCCTGATCTTATAAAGCAGGTAGTGGAGCCCCTCCTTGATGAAGTTAAAAAGAGGGAAGAGAAGGCCAGAACTGATCTGGCGAAGACCACAAATGAAACTCTCTTCAGCCATGGAGCTCGTCTGGACCTGCTGGAGAATACATTGGCCCGGGCTGAGTTGCAGAAGAAGAAGAAGGAAGAGCTCAAATCCCTTTCCATGGCTAAGCAGCTTGCTGCAGAAGAGGAGTCCGAAGCAGAGCAGGATCCAATTCCCATCTCTGGACCTGCTAAGAGGAAGATAAGGAAAGTAAAGAAGAGTTTCCTTGAATCTGTGGTTGAAGAAGCAGAGAAGAGATTCAAGAAAGAGTCGCCTGAAGAGAGGCAAGCAAGGATAAGGAAAAACATAGATGAAGAGCAGAGGCTCCGATATGTTAGAAGGCAAAATAAGAAGAGCAGAGAAGCTGGCATCACTCCTGGTGCTAGTGGTTCAAGCCAGAAGAGAAAAGGGCCTGTTGAAGTCATGAACATTCTTCCTCTCAGGACAGAAGGGTCTTTTGACTCAACTGTTCATGTGCCTTTGATAGAAAAATGGAGAGAAGCCAAGACTCTCTGGTTCATTCAACATTACATCCAGAGACCTCCACCAGAGGATGATGCTCTCATCAACAGGACCTTCCATTCTTGGATGCAGGCATATGATGCAGATCTGTACAAGCAGTTGATGGATTCAACTATTGAATTCAACCTGGAAGTCACTGCTCCTGAGTTCCATTTTCTCAACACTCCAATGGCAGGAGACCAGGTTGATTGGGCTGAGCTGAAGAAACTGTACAAGACCAAGGTGTTGGCAAACTTCACCCCATCATCTTCTGCAGAGTTGAAGGCCATTCAAGACAGGTTTCTTGACTGGTTTCTGGTGCCCAAAGACAACAGAAGATATGTATAGAATAGGATCTGATCCTCAATGTAATCTGTAATCATCCTTGTCCTTTCTATCAATGAAATTCATATCTTCTCTGTTCTAAAGACAACCTTTTGTTGTCTTAATTGTTTGCCTGATAAGATCTATTCTAAGGTCTTATCCTTTAATGTTTTCTTACTTAAGTTTATTATTCTTGATCAGTTCTGGTAGTGTTTTAACTCCATCAAAAAGGGGGAAATTGTTAGGATAAAAATTGTTAGTTTTGATGAGTTAAAACAAACCAGAAGATGTAATAGGACCATCTGGACCTGTTAGCCAGATGATGATCTAGATTAGGACTTAGTCTAGGGGGAACTGCCAGACCAGAAGAGTCACCATAAGACCCCACCAGAGGACTTCACCAGAGGACTCCATCAGAAGACTTCACCAGATGAGACAGACCAGAGGCAGAGGACCTTCCCCAGACCAGACGAGTCCGGACTAGATGAGTCTGGTGGAACAAAAGATGCTCAGTTTGATCCCTTGATTCTACTGAGTATTCTGGTTGTTCACCAGATAAGGACCAGAAGACACCGAGGTTGTCTGGTGTCTGGTCTTGCCTTCTCTGTTGAGAATCAGAGTTAGGCAGAGGAAGCTATTGACCGTTGGTGATTCAAATCAAGTCAACAAGATCAGGATTGGAAAGAATTTGAAGATAATCAATCCAAGGATCCCACCAACCCAATCAATCAATTAGGGAATTGATTGATTGAGGCTTCCTTATATAGAGGATCTGATTGGATTAGTCCTCCAACGGCTAGCCCTAATCCCCTCTATATATACAAGAGTGCAGTTCAAGAAAAAGCTCTAGAGACTCTACACGCGCACATAGCATACTAAGCTTTTTGATCACTACGCATTTGCACTCACCTTGTTCTTAATTACTCATCCAACTCGTAAGGAGTTTATATACTCAACCTGTTCATCTTGTTAGACAAGGTTGGAGTAAGTTTGTCTTTAGATCGAAGTTAGATCTAAAGAGATTGTAAGAAGGTGCTGGTACTTCGGAAATTCCAGTAAGTAGTGAGTTTGTTGGTTGGATAGTGAGACCCCTTTGATCAAGGGAGAGTGGACGTAGGATATTCAGATCCGAACCACTATAAATACGGTGTTATTTATTGCTTTCTTTAATATCTGTTGTTTATTATTTGTGCTCTTAGAAAAGATTTTCTCTAAAGACATTTTGGTTATAAAGGCTTCCGCAATTAATCTATCTAGTGGGACCAACAACCCTCATTAGTTATTTTTTTCTATAACCTTAATTGTAATTACTATTATATTTTATCTCTCTCTCAAATATCTCATCCCTTCTATAAATCACCTAAATGCCTCCCTCACACAATGGGTCCCTCATTTAATAAAAATATAAGGTAAAATGTGAGTGAATTTTTTTTTTTTTTTTTTTTTTTTGGAATTGTGAATAAATTTATTAAAGGTAAAGATTGAATGGAGTATATATTTATTAAATACACTCAATTTGATTTTACATCCAAATCAAAATCCTACGAACCAAAAATCTTCCGCATTTCATAAAACTCATAACAAAATATGGAGCAGTGCTTAAAGCTGGAAATAACTTATGTTCCAACAAACATAAATAAATAAATAACTAATTGTAAAAAAAATTATGTTGCAACATGCTCAAAGAATAAATATTCGAAGTCTTCAGGATTAGAACTATAACATGATTGTCTTTCTTCTCAAAATCGAAAACTTTGCATCACTCTCTTCAACCCTTCTTTTTTGTGGTTGTGAGACATCTTAAATGGCAAAAATGTAATCAACTTGATCTTAGAGAAAAATCTTTAGCAAATCAAATTCTATAAATCAAACACTATTAAGAATATTTTAGATTTAATATTTACTCATCAATACCATAATAGCAAAATATATATATATATATATATATATATATATATATATATCATAATAACCAAAAATAGTTAACAGTGTCCAACTTCAAAGAATATTAAACAGAGTTAGTTTACAAAACCGAAGTTCCAACAAATATGATAGGAAAAAATGATGAACATAAACTCATTCTAAAATCGAGATCTTCACCGAAAATCAGGGAATTCACAATAAAAAAACCAAGAAACCGATGGTGATATTGTCAAAACTCCATCAAGTTGGAGATCAGTGCCGGTGACTGAGAAGTCTGAACTCAATTTTTCAGCAATCCAATACCATCATCACTCCCAAAATTGGAGAAAACATAAACAATGATGAGTTGCAAGAACTAATACTTTTAGTCCGGAAAAAAAAAAGTAAATTTACATCCTCTAAACAATATTACAAAAGAACAATAAAAATATCTATGAAATATACGAAACTCATAAGAACACAACAAAAATACTCGAAAATATTGAGAACTCACAAACGATGATGATGAGAAAGAACAGATTGAAGGGTATTTAGATAGGATGTAAATCAAAACTGCTCCTAAATTGTAGCATTAATCCAATGATTCACAATTAATCAAATAAATCAAATGGACGTCATTAGCTTATATCAATTCAAAAATACAATGATGATTATTGATTCATAGTTAAACAAACTTACCATTATAGTTAGACAAAGAAATGGACGATGGTGATCAAGTCACAAAATGTTGACCAACGGTCCAAAAAAGTTCTCACCCAAATCTATTTAAAAAAAATCTTTGTATTATATATTTATAGGTTATAGATTAATAAACATACATCAAAGTGTTATAAAATAAAAAAACTAAAACACTAAAATAACATCCAAACAATTGAATAAAAGTATTCATCCATTCAATTAACATGAAGTACATAACAAAATAATGTTAAAACAAAACTATAAACATTTCTAATAATTTCTTGAAATACTATATTTTTTTGTAGCATTACATTCAAAATTATCATTATAATATGACATTATCTTCAAGTCCAATCGACTAAAAATCATTGGGATTGCAACATACCGTGTACCATGACTAAATATTTTTTTTTTTAGAAATACTCCAACATCAGAAAATGATTGACATTGACTTTTGTTTCTTGACATAACATATGTAACAAACAACAGGACTTGTCTACGCGTAAATTTGAATGGTAATCTACAATTAAAAAAAATTAGTGATAATTTAGGTATCAATGCTAGTTCACCGGCGCTGCTACCAGTCAGTAACAACCTTATTCTCAATTACTCTATCACGCAACCTAATGATAACCAACCTATAAATAAATATTAATGTATTAAACTTTAATTTGGAAAAAAAGATAAAAGTTGGTGACTAATAAATTTTAACTAAATATATATAATAATAAACTAATCTAGATCCATTACACAATCTCCTTGAATGATCTATATTTCTCAACAACATAACTGATGTTCCAATATGTTCAGATGTTGGGCAAAATATGGGTGCCCGGAATCTATTCGGGGTGAAATTTAAATACGAATTTAAATACAATTATTACTAGCATGAATTAATCCTAATTAATTCAAATAATAATTCCAACAACTAATTATCATCATGCATGTTAAATTAATTTCACATATTTAACTAGGCGGAATTAAACAAGTAAATATGTGATTAACGTACCTCTCGTAGTATTGGCCTTTGGATATACGGGACACTTGTAATCTCGTTCTATCAACCCAAAGCCTTCTCAAGTATTTCCCTTTTCACCTCACTTGATCGCCGGTGGGAGACGCTTTCAAGCAATTTAATAAACTAAGGAAAAAGAAAAATATCTATGCTTCTTGATTTTTCCAACACATGGAATTATATACTTGGGGATGAAATAATCACCCCCTATTTATAACTATGAGTGGCCGAAAATTAGTGGTTATTGGGCTTTAGAGAAAATCTTTTCTTAGACTCTAAGAAATCTTGAATATATCTCATATATTCTTTTCTCCAAAATAAAATATTCCACAAAAATCTCACTCACCTTGTTATAAGGTGTAATTTTCGAAAACTATATGAAGAGATCCAAAGATTTGGATCTTCTTGAATATATGAGATATTCTTGTATTTCAAAAATACATATCTTCCATAATATCTTTCCAAGAAAATCAACAAAATCTTTTCTCTCCAATATAAGCTATTTTCGAAAAATACTAAGAAAAATCAGCAAGATATTATCTTTTTATTTTAATCACCTTATCATTATTGGGCTACTTAATGGGCTACTTGAGGGGCCTTAAGGAGAATTAAGATTGGACCTCCTAATGGACTTCTGAATTTCAATATTGAGCCCCAATATAATTCAGCCCATTAATATTAATTATTACCACTAATAAATTAATATTGCACTATCCATCTTAATCCATATTACGATAATATGGGCTCCCGGTTATTATTTCCCGCGTTTAAGATTATCAAGTCCATTAATTAATTAAGCTTCTGAATAGCTCTAAATTAATTAATATATTTCACCTTGGAGTAAAGACAGCTCAACATTATTATTCGTACCGAAGAAACTAATTCTTCACTTGCAAGATTTGGTACAATAAAACTTCTGAGCCCACCAAGGGGACTAATCACACGAGCCATACTCGCACGCGTTTCTCCGTATTAAATCTTAGCAACCGTCGTATGATTAATATTACTGCCCAAGACACAAAGTTCGAAGTCGCAATGATTCTCACCCAACATGAATCAAAGCAGTAACTATTAAGCACACACGGTCCTATTTAAGTGACGGAGATTAAGAAATCAACAACCACTGAGGTCTAATTCTTCACCTTTCAGAACAGAAGAATTTATCCTCGCTGTAGGACCTCTTCAACACATACTAAATGTGCTAGTGCAATCTCTTAGTCAAGACAGACCAATCTGAGCCTTACACATCGACCTTTCACGGCGGTTTGTTCAATTCCACCTAGGTCGTGAAAATGTACGTTTAGTTACAAGTAAACTGTTAATGTCGTCTTCCGTGATCGGGTATCACCACATTAACTACCATGTAACACGTACTATATATTGAACGGTTTGCAATAGAAATTCAACATTCAATCATAACTAAAGCAAATGCGATAAAAGAATTATTCTCATAAAACGAGTGTTTGATACACGAGTTATATAAAGTAAAAGCATACTTTCACGTATAACTCCAACAATCTCCCACTTATACTTAAAGTCTGCTTTTAGTATACATCACGCATGTCTTAGTGTAGTAGCTCTCCGTGACATCTCATGTCCACCTACACTAACCTAATAATTCCTCCCACTTATACTTAAAGCAGATTGGCAATCGTCTTGACTCCCATTCCATCCACATGTCTCTCGAATGTACTCTGAGGCAGACCCTTTGTGAATGGATCAGCTAGGTTGTCACCCGACGCTATCTTTGCCACCTCTATATCTCCTCTCTTAACGATTTCTCGTATCAGATGGTATTTTCTTTCTATGTGTTTGCTGGCCTTGTGGGCTCTAGGTTCCTTTGAATTTGCAACTGCTCCGGCATTGTCACAAAAGACAGTTATCTTGTCGGGCAAATTCGAAACAACGTCCAAGTCCACTAAGAAGTTCTTGAGCCAAACTGCCTCTTTCGCTGCTTCACAAGCAGCTACATACTCGGCTTCCATGGTCGAATCGGCGATGCATTTCTGCTTAACGCTTCTCCATGAAATGGCTCCTCCTCCCATGCAAAACACACTACCCGAGGTTGACTTTCTTGAGTCTATGTCTGATTGGAAATCCGAGTTCGTGTATCCTACGGGAACTAGACTATCTGACTGGTAAATCAGCATCCGCTCCCGAGTTCTTTTCAGATACCTCAAGATGCACTTTACGACAGTCCAATGGTCTTTCCCGGGATTACTTTGATATCTTGCCACCATGCCCACGGCAAAGCAGATATCCGGTCTCGTACACAGCATTGCATACATAAGGCTTCCTACGGCCGAAGCGTACGGAACACCTTTCATGTCATCTATCTCCGCTTGCGTCTTAGGGCTCATTTCTTTCGATAGATGGATTTCGTGCCTAAAAGGTACAAAACCTTTCTTGGAATCTTGCATGCTGAAACGCTTCAAAACAGTGTCAATGTATGAAGCTTGCGATAAGCCCAACATCCTCTTCTTGCGATCGCGAGTGATTTTGATCCCAAGGATGTGACCGGCTTCCCCTAAGTCCTTTATATCAAATTGTTTTGACAGCCATACCTTTACGTCTGACAATACCTTTACATTGTTTCCAATGAGCAGAATATCGTCTACGTATAATACTAAGTATACCACCGCAGTTCCGTCACGCTTCTTATACACACAACTTTCGAACTCGTTTTGATCAAACCCATAAGACTTAATCACTTGATCAAAACACTGGTTCCAAGTACGCGATGCTTGCTTAAGTCCGTAAATGGATCTCTTGAGCTTGCATACGAGATTCTCTTGGCCTTTTTCAATGAAACCTTTGGGCTGTTGCATATAGATATCTATGCCGTCAAGACTTCCGTTAAGGAAAGCCGTCTTGACATCCATTTGCCAGATCTCGTAATCTAGGTGCGCAGCGATCGACAAGAGAATACGGATGGACTTAAGCATAGCTACAGGCGAAAAGGTTTCCTCATAATCGATCCCTTCTTTCTGAGTATACCCTTTGGTCACAAGCCTTGCTTTGAAGGTTTCAACCCTTCCGTCCGGTCCTCTTTTCCTCTTGTACACCCACTTGCATCCAATGGGTTCTACCCCACTGGGTGGCTCGACCAACTCCCACACTTGATTATGATCCATCGAACCCATCTCGGCTTTCATTGCCGTTTTCCATGACTCCGCGTCTTTGTCTTGGATTGCCTCATCGTACGTCCATGGGTCTGATTCAACACCGGGAACCAAATCCGAAGATTCTTCTATCCCCATGAATCTCTCGGGTTGCCTAGGAACCCTCCCACTACGACGGGGTTCCGGTTGTGAAGATGTGACGTGTGGTACATCATCTTGTATACTTGGTATCGAGGTTTGACCTCTCAATTCTTCTAAGGTAATTTCACTTTTAGGTTTCCAATTGTTCATATAGTCTTCCTCCAAGAATTTAAAGTGTGTACTAATCACGGTCTTTTGATCCTTGGGACTATAGAACATACACCCTTTCGTTCCCGCCGGGTATCCTATAAACAGCCTTAATTCCGAACGTGGATCCAACTTACCGGCTTCCTTGTCTAGCACGTATGCCGGACAACCCCAAATCCGCAAATGTCCTAGACTGGGCTTGCGCCCGGTCCACAATTCCATTGGGGTTTTAGGAACCGATTTGGATGGCACCAAGTTTAGAATATAAGCCGCCGTTTCCAAGGCATTACCCCAAAACGACTTGGGTAAATCCGAATAACTCATCATGGATCTGACCATCTCTAAAAGAGTCCGGTTTCTTCGTTCCGCCACACCGTTCTGTTGAGGGGTTCCCGGGCGGTTAACTGGGATACGATCCCTTCGTCCGATAGGTAGTTCAAGAATTCATCGCTGAGGTATTCGCCTCCACGATCTGATCGTAGAAACTTGATACTCTTTTCCCTATGTTTCTCGGCTTCGGCCTTAAACTCTTTAAACTTTTCAAAAGTTTCAGACTTATGCCGCATAAGGTAAATGTACCCATATCTTGAGTAATCGTCAATGAAGGTAACGAAATACTCATACCCCATTCTCGCTTTGATCGTCATTGGACCACACACATCGGTATGAACGAGTTCTAACACTTCCGTGGCTCTATTCCCCTTGGCTCCAAATGCCCTCTTGGTCATCTTACCCTCTAAACAGGATTCACAAGTTGGAAACGGCTCGACTTGGAGTGATTCCAAGGATCCGTCTTTCACCAATCTCTCTATCCGCTTTAGATTAATATGACCTAGTCTAAGATGCCATAGAAGTGTTTCGTTCATCTCCGAAGAACGCTTTCTTTTATTGCTCGAAATGATCGACGTGTTATTAGATTCATTATTTGAGTGGTGTGCACACTTAATCGTATAGAGATTGTTTACCAACGTTCCATGACAGATAACATCATTCTTAAAAGAAACAGTAACAACTTTATTAAAAGTAACTGAATATCCATCATAAAACAACTTAGAAACCGAAATTAAATTCTTCCTAAAGTTTGGAACGTATAAAACATCTCTTAAAATTAAAACTCTATCTTCAAAAGATAGGTGCACTACTCCCACTGCTTCGGCTGCCACTCTCGTAGCATCGCCCAAAGTGATGGTGATCTCATTCTTGCTAAGTCGCCGGGTTAGCTGGAACCCCTGAAGAGTGAAACAAATATGATCAGTTGCCCCGGTATCCACTACCCAAACGTGGGCAGCATACGCCGCAACATATGTTTCAACGACTAAAGCATGAGACTTACCTTTCTTTACCGCCTTCTTAGGCTTAGAACAGGTAGACCTCCAATGTCCTTTTTCCCCGCAATTGAAGCACTTACTCTTACCGGGTATCTTCACGCCGTACGGCTTGAAAGCTCTTTTCTTGCCTCCCAAAGTGAGTCTACTGGTTTGGTTCCGATCAACCACCTCCTTCTCAATCTCACCTTCCATTGGCCTAGATTTCGAGAAAAGGCTCTTGATCACCAAAGCCTCGTCCCTACTCCCCAAGTATGACTCTACCGTTATCAGTGCTTTGAGCAGGGTATCCAAAGTGAACTTGTGTTCAGATAACACGTATTCCCAAAAGAACCCATCAAAACTACTCGATAGCTTTAGGAGTATGGAATCGATTTGACTTTCTTCACTTTGTCCGGCACCAAGAAACTCGAGTTTCTCAAACTCACGCCTAAAATTGAGAACATGATCCCTTACGGGTGTTCCCTTCACCATTTCCTTCGTGAGCTTCTCACGAATGGTGAACAGATTCGCCATGGGGTTCTGATGTTGAAACATCTCTTCAAGGCTATTCATGATATCAACAGCCGCTTCAATGCGTTCATGAATGCGCCTCAAATCCTCAGACATAAATGTCAAGATGATGTGCTTCATGTGCTCATTGGAATGCTTCCAATCATCGAATATCGCATTTTCCCCATTACTTGACTTATCATTAGGTTTCTTGGGTACGTCAACGCTAAATATCCAATAGTGTTCTTGCGCAGGAAGGACCATGTTTATATTACGTTTCCAATCAACATAGTTCTCACCAACAAGTTTATTATCTTTAAGTATACTATACAGTGGATTAAAAGGTTGCGACATGATGAACTGAGAACAAAACATACATTCATATCAATATCTAGAAAAATATGAAATTATCACATAATTCGATCACATAAATTATATTGAAACCTTAAAACAATATAATCATGCATCAGCCAACATCTCAAAACAATTTAAATGCGCCACGAGGGGTGGTCTATACATTTAAATACATTCAAGCGGATCACAAACTTAAAAGTTACAAATCCTTAATTCAAAATTAATAGTTGGCTCCCACTTTGACCACATAGAAACTGACAGGGACTCCGAGGGGAGTAAGTTAATATCAATTTCCTATGCCTAAGTAATAACCATAATTAAATACAGGATTATTATTTCGCTTTGAGCAAGCCACTCGTGGTGAGGGTCAATACCGCCACTAGTAATAATCCACAATCATCCTTTCGGAATTTATTCATGTGAAATCCGTTCTTTTGGCCGATCCGAGGGGGAAATGTATTCCAAAAGAACTTCACAAATAAATAAATTATGGAGGTCAAATTAATCCAATTTTAATATCCGGAATAAAATTGCGATTATAAAAACATACTTAGTAATTTTCGAAAGTAAGGTTTTTCTTGGACAATCAAATTCATGCAAACACATATTAACAAATAATAATAAGTGCACGAAATAAAACATCCATCAAAACAAAATTAAACACTTTGGAGCACTCAAATCCAATTGTCACGGTTTAATTTCTTCACGTCATGATGCGAAAAAATTGTCCTTGTTGCTTTCCGACGTTCGTTTCGACGTGCTCCCACTCGAACATCAACACTTCTTCAAAAACAGCATTGTTTGGCGTTCGGGACGACGTTTAAAATCACACGTAAAAAAAACACGAACCGAAAAAATTCCACGGACTAAGATACAGCGCGCGTCGGCCCACGAAGTGGGCCCGCGCGCTTCCCGGCCCGAGAAGCGCTGGAAAAACGCCCGAGGCGCGCCGAAGTGCAGCCCCGAGGCGCACCCGAGGTGCTGCACGGAGGCGCGCCGAGGCGCACACGAGGCGCCCCGAGGCGCTGCAGGCCCTCGCCGAGGCGCGCGCGCGGTGCGCACGGCGTGCGCCGTGCACCCCCGTGCGCCGTTTTTTCGCCGTTCGTCCTCGTTTTCTTCACCTCTAGCATGATTTTACCTCCATACACGCGCCACGCTTGTATGCGTCGTCCGGGTACACCATTTTTAATTCTTCGTTCTTCGTCACGATCCGGTTACAATTTATTTTTACAAAAAAAATAAATACTAGATCTAGACTAGTCTATTACAATGATCGAATCAAAATAAAAACAACTAGTCTACTCGTGGATTTTCTCACGAGAAAAACGAATTTGAACGAATCGAATTAAAAACAATTAATTTACACGCATGAAATTAACAACATTAAAACCATGACAATTGGATACCTGCAAAAAAGATCTAACAATTCTACTATCCAATTTCAATTTAATGTTCAACAATTTAAATTCCAATTTAAAATTCAGAGCCCGAAACCGTGGCTCTGATACCAGTTGTTGGGCAAAATATGGGTGCCCGGAATCTATTCGGGGTGAAATTTAAATACGAATTTAAATACAATTATTACTAGCATGAATTAATCCTAATTAATTCAAATAATAATTCCAACAACTAATTATCATCATGCATGTTAAATTAATTTCACATATTTAACTAGGCGGAATTAAACAAGTAAATATGTGATTAACGTACCTCTCGTAGTATTGGCCTTTGGATATACGGGACACTTGTAATCTCGTTCTATCAACCCAAAGCCTTCTCAAGTATTTCCCTTTTCACCTCACTTGATCGCCGGTGGGAGACGCTTTCAAGCAATTTAATAAACTAAGGAAAAAGAAAAATATCTATGCTTCTTGATTTTTCCAACACATGGAATTATATACTTGGGGATGAAATAATCACCCCCTATTTATAACTATGAGTGGCCGAAAATTAGTGGTTATTGGGCTTTAGAGAAAATCTTTTCTTAGACTCTAAGAAATCTTGAATATATCTCATATATTCTTTTCTCCAAAATAAAATATTCCACAAAAATCTCACTCACCTTGTTATAAGGTGTAATTTTCGAAAACTATATGAAGAGATCCAAAGATTTGGATCTTCTTGAATATATGAGATATTCTTGTATTTCAAAAATACATATCTTCCATAATATCTTTCCAAGAAAATCAACAAAATCTTTTCTCTCCAATATAAGCTATTTTCGAAAAATACTAAGAAAAATCAGCAAGATATTATCTTTTTATTTTAATCACCTTATCATTATTGGGCTACTTAATGGGCTACTTGAGGGGCCTTAAGGAGAATTAAGATTGGACCTCCTAATGGACTTCTGAATTTCAATATTGAGCCCCAATATAATTCAGCCCATTAATATTAATTATTACCACTAATAAATTAATATTGCACTATCCATCTTAATCCATATTACGATAATATGGGCTCCCGGTTATTATTTCCCGCGTTTAAGATTATCAAGTCCATTAATTAATTAAGCTTCTGAATAGCTCTAAATTAATTAATATATTTCACCTTGGAGTAAAGACAGCTCAACATTATTATTCGTACCGAAGAAACTAATTCTTCACTTGCAAGATTTGGTACAATAAAACTTCTGAGCCCACCAAGGGGACTAATCACACGAGCCATACTCGCACGCGTTTCTCCGTATTAAATCTTAGCAACCGTCGTATGATTAATATTACTGCCCAAGACACAAAGTTCGAAGTCGCAATGATTCTCACCCAACATGAATCAAAGCAGTAACTATTAAGCACACACGGTCCTATTTAAGTGACGGAGATTAAGAAATCAACAACCACTGAGGTCTAATTCTTCACCTTTCAGAACAGAAGAATTTATCCTCGCTGTAGGACCTCTTCAACACATACTAAATGTGCTAGTGCAATCTCTTAGTCAAGACAGACCAATCTGAGCCTTACACATCGACCTTTCACGGCGGTTTGTTCAATTCCACCTAGGTCGTGAAAATGTACGTTTAGTTACAAGTAAACTGTTAATGTCGTCTTCCGTGATCGGGTATCACCACATTAACTACCATGTAACACGTACTATATATTGAACGGTTTGCAATAGAAATTCAACATTCAATCATAACTAAAGCAAATGCGATAAAAGAATTATTCTCATAAAACGAGTGTTTGATACACGAGTTATATAAAGTAAAAGCATACTTTCACGTATAACTCCAACATCAGACACATTGGAGAACTTTAAAGTGTTGAAAAATTCAGGATTGTGCACATTAGCTAGATCATCAAAATTCGAATCAAACCCAAAAATTGTTGGAACTGGAATCCTTTTCTTCTCATTAAACTAAATCTGGAGATGTTTTATAGATATAACATAATCAAGTTTCGGTGCAAGGATAACCATGTCCTGTAAAATTTGTGATCATACATCTGGGATTTGCAATTTGGATAAATACAATCAACAAAGGTAGTAATAGGATCATCAATAGTACAAATAGAGGAGGGAGAGATAGTTGTATTGAAATTTAATAAAGACGGGTGGTGAGTATTACTAAGGATGTAAGTGTAAGTATTATATCTTAGATAAATTATCATTTTATAATGAATATATTGGTAAAGATTATAAAATGAGGTGGTGAGTTTAGAAGTGCGTGAAATGAGTAAAATAGTGGGAGTAGATCATTGCGTAATATAATAAATTATTTATAAAGAACTTTATATTTAATTTAATTAACAATTAATTATTTTCATATTTAATTAAAAAATACAATAACAAACTTGTTTATTTTTAACAAACAAACTCGTAAAAAATTAAATAACAAATTGAATAAGAGAAATATAGCAAAAATAAGTGTCCCAGATCTTAATATAAATCACTAAAAATAAATCTTCGTAACCCAACAATGAATTGTTTCTAATTCTCAACATGCATAGAAATTAATAAAAATATGTTATGTAAATAAAATATTATATCATGGTTGAAATTTAGCAATAGAAATAATAAAATCAATAAAGGAACTTAAATAAAAAAGACCAATATCAAGTAACCTTGATATATAATAAATAATTAAAATCTCTGACATTAATATCATTATACTTCTTAAAAATAATTTTATCTTTTTTACATAATGCAATATTATACTCCCTCCGTCCCCGAGAAACTTGCACACTACCTTTATTTTCGTGTTTTAGCTACCGAGTTGTTTATTAATATTTGAAATGATAAAGTAACTTTTAAGGTAGGGTATGATAGATCTATATCTTCTCTATTGTAAAGTAACTTTAAAATTACTTTATCATTTTAAATACTAATAAAAGACTCGTTCGCTAAAAACACGTGAAATTAGTAATTGGGCAAGTTTCTCCGAGACGGAGGTAGTAATAAATTTTAAAAAGTTTTAGTGAAAGTAATCATGTGACGGCCCATGTCCCTAACAAATCTGAATTAATTATAATCTATACATATCTTAAGTTAGGACTTCGGACATATTTCAATATAATAAAATATGATTTTTCTCCAAAAAAATAATTCACCTAACACTGGCAGTGCTAAAGAAAATGATAAACATAATTAAATTTATAGTTTGAGCAAAGTAAAAATTGATATACTTCCAAAGAAATATAATTTTCACTCAATGAAGTTTAAATTTTCCATTATTGCATTTCATGAAAAACTCTAAATGATTTCACCAATATTCATTGGTTCTAATTTTACTTCAACATAATAAGATTAAATTTTTATACATACCATAACTTGACAACAATTTGATTTTGGTGTCAATTGGTTACCCATTATGATTTTGGTCCTGTAAGTTTGAAATGACATCGATCCTTTAACCGACATTAGTAGGTTACCTTTCCAGTCACCTCCACGTGGATTTTTTCTTCATTTTCTTTTTAATTTTTTGTTATATATATTTGTTTTTTTTTTTTGTCTCAAATTTAAAAAAAAAAGGTTGGGTTCTTCTTTCATATCCCCCCGGAAAATTGTTCATCTTCTTTTTGATCCAAAATATTAAACCACCCCCAAAAGAAACTCCCATATGCCACCGTTCATTTCCAAATCCTTCTCAGGTTTATTCTTAAATTCAAATCAAACCTAATCATAAACAATCTTGAACAACAACATCACGTTCATACAGTAAACCTAATTATTGGGGAAAATATTAGGATTACAATTCATCTTCATAAAAAATCTACGAACGCAAACACTCAAAAGCTCATCGATTTGTAGATAAACTGAACCCTAATCGTGGTTACCCATATTTTCTAGCATGACCCAGGTGATGACGATGCTCTAGGGGCAGAGATCCATATTTTCAACTTCCACATTCAATTTTTTGGGATAAACGAAAATGTAGTTCATTTGTTACACATCTATAAATTCACCAAAAAAAAAAACAATTCTTTAGATATGAGGGATCCAAAATCTAATTTTCCCCTCTTTTAATTTGATGAACGATTTATTGAACTCCCAAATCTAACATAGAAAAACATTAATCTCATCATTCACATATTCATAATACGTTGTCGACTCCTCTGCGCGCCATCAATGCCCATAACCCATCTTTTTGGAGCTACAAATATGATCTAAGTGTAAACATTTTTTATGGGATTGCGTAATTTGATTTGGGATCAACAAATTTGATTTTGGGAGTTGCAATTTGGTTGAAAGTAATCTTGGTGTGAATACACACACACATATACATATATTAAATTTACATTTTTAAAAATATAATTTAATTATTCCTAAATCTTAATATATGTTTGCACTTTTGTATTATTGCATAAGTATATTTATAGTTTTCAAAATAATTTATAAATATATGTTTTAAAAGCTCAAGCAAACGATCTACAATATGTTTCGAAATATTTAATTTTGAGGGGAAAAGCCACATATTACAAAAAAAAAAAAAAACTCACATGGAGTATATCCTGATAGGTAACCTACTAATACCTGTAAAAGGATCGACATCAAGAAAATTTTAAAATTTACATGATCAAAATCAAAATAGGTAATTTATTGGGACCAAAATCAGATTGGTGTCAAGTTAGGGGACATGCAATTATCATTTTTACATCATCCAACATGTCTAACAATTTATAAAAAAAATTAGTGAGACGAAGCATGTGACAATCGCTCTGACATACTTTAATATAATAAAACCATATTTTTCTCCAAAAAAGTTTTCACCCAGCATTGATATGTACTTAAAGCAAAGATTAAAAAAACATATAAAATTTTCAATTTCACTAAGAAATTAAAAAAAATAGATATGCATCCAAAAAATTTAAATCTCACTAAATGATATTAAAATTCAACAATATTGCATTTCGCATAAAGCCTAATGATTTTACCAACATTCACTGGTTTTATTTTTTCTTCAAAATGATCAATTTGACTTTCAATTATAGTATTTGGAGGATAACTTAAATTATATATGCATGATCCAATAATATTTCACTGTTTAAATAGAAAAATGATATAATAGTGTATAATATAAAAAAAAGACTATTAAATTAACATTAAACACTCTTGTACAAAATGGTATCATGTTTTTACCACTGGATTAGAAGGGGAAGGGGGAGGGGGGGTATATATAATAGAAATTATAAATGAGATACAATGAGTATAAATAGTTTTACCCTATAAATTTTTGGTAACTTGGTATCCAACCTAAGGATCAACTAACCAAAGTTGCGCCATATAATTTATTTATATATAAACAATTTCATAATTAATTCAAATAGTAATTAATCATTTCAATATTAGATTTTTAGGTAAAAAATATAATTTTATTAATTTTTAAAACTATTACATAATAATGAAGTCAATCTTAGTTTTAAACTTTTCAGAAAATCAATTTTATATTGATAACAATAACACACATACAAATAAAATTAAATAACAAATGATTAAACAAATATAAAAAATTATAAGTACCTCAAGTCATTATAAAAATTACCGAACTCAAGTCTCTGTAACCAGACAATGAACTGCTTCTAAACCTTAACATCCATATAAAATAATAAATCTTAGATACAATAACAAAATATTATATCGTCGTGGAAATCGGTCAATACAATTAAAATAATCAACATAACGACTTCATCAAAAGAAGATTGTTGATGACCTTTTCCAACTAAGAAGATTAATGGCTGTTTTTCATCTAATGAAGATCATCAAACAAGAATCAAGATCATAGAATTTGGCTAAGTAAAGCTCAAGAAATAATTTGACAAGAGTTTGGACTTGTATTCAATTGTTCTCCTTTTTTTTCATGTACAAGAAGGGAGTATTTATAGACATACAAAGTGGCCATGTGTCACCATCTTGATGGCTTAGCCATTGGATCTTTGCCAAGTGTTAGGACACTTGTACAACATCTACACTATTACTCATTGGATGGGTGCCAAGTGTTAGGACACTTGGACCATATCTAAGCTAGTGACTCTTGGAATTCCCCATGTTGTACTTGGTCTTTGGCGCTTCTGAGAAGCTCTCGACGGTGACCGGCTGCTCGCTTGTACGTCTTCGTTAGGTGTCATGGTCCTTTGTGTTCTGAACTGTTCGTTCCTCGCTTGGGATCATTTTACAATGTTGCTCGCTCCATTACGTCCCTGTTCGCCCAAATTGACTTTGGCTTGAGCCGCTGGCACATCTGTTCTTTGCAAGGCTGCTCGCCATAATTCTTGTTGCCGCATTAGTGCTTTTCTACAAAGCTGTTCGCCCTACGAATCTGCTAGCTCCGCTACAAAGCTGTTAGCTTTTTCCATTCATTATCCTGTTGTCAGGTTTAATGATAATCTTTCATTGATTAAATGCAAAGTTGTTCGCCCATCAACAATTGCCCCCTAGCTTGGTCTCCTGTTGGGCATGGATAGATCAATTGGGACCTAGCTATAATTTCCTTGAAAATTGGGCGAGCAATGGTGGAACGTGGATGTTTATATGGGCGAATATCTTGGTTAGTTGGGCGAACAGGCGAGCATGAGAGCTCACGTGCGCGACCAGTAGCGAACGCTTCTTCGTGTCGCGACGGTTGGCTTCCCGAGGCACGGAATACGAGGCGTCGCGTCAGTCACGCGCGACCCCCAATTTGCCCATAGGGGCCTATAGTATTTTGCGGAAATTGCACTTTTGCCCCAGCCTTGTCCTTATAAATAGGCGTAACTTTCTCCTTCATTCTTCTTTTCGAAGAATCACAAGTCATCCGCCATTGATACGCATTTTGAAGCTTTGTCTTTCAATCTTTTGTGTTCGAATCCCCTTGTGTCTCTTAGATTCTTGTTCTTTGAAGGTAATTTGTCCTGTATTCTCTCTTTCTTCCTTCAATTTTTGTGAATTTTTTCTATTTCCTGTATTTTCTTTAATCGTCCCTGTTACTCCGGCCGTGAGCCGCCATTGCGCCGCCGTCTCGTAGTAACGTTGCCGCTGTGATTTTGATTTCGGACCCATTGTACTTAAAATCTTTTCAAAATTGGTCAAATTTCCGCCTCGTTATTTTGAATGGAGTTTACCCCCTCAAATTCATCTCAATCCGGATCCGGGCGAAACCTGGAAAAGAGACCCGCAGATCTGAATTCTCCGCGCAGATCTGTTCGCCAAGTGTTGGCGAATAACCCGCGCACGTTGTTGGTGGACGAAGACACGGACTCCGATGCGAACTCCGTTGTTCGCTCGGTAGAGACGTACGCTGTCGATCGCTCCGGCGAGCAAGAAAAGATACAATCTCTCGCTCGCGAACCTGAAACTTCTTCCAACTTAGGGGAAGACTCTGCAGAAGTGGCCGCGGAGATAGAGGGTTCAATCGACCTAGAGGTCGACCAGCGAGGTGGCGAGCAACAATGCCCCACTCTCACTTGGGAGTTTTTAAGGGAGATCAACTTTCCCATTGCTCAAATTACACCAGAATCCCGGATCCCAGAAGGAGTTGTTCGTGACACCGAGTGGGCGGACTACTCTGCTCGCTACTCGAAGACTTTTGCCCCCACATCGAGGGTAATCATGAAAGCTCAGGATGGGGGTTATGCGGCGAGCAGAGTTGCCAGTGTTGTTGTTGAGGACGATTTGGCGAGCATCCGTGAAACATACAAGATCCCCTACGATATTTTTATGTATGTGCCGAAGAAAGGAGAGACTGCTGATCGCCCCCCTCCTGGCTGCACGGCGATCAACTTGGATGTGTTGAACACGGGTTTCCCGCTCCCCGTCCATCCGCTCATCGGCCGTTTCCTATCCGACATGAACCTGGCGATCACTCAAATTACTCCAAATGGTTGGAGTAGTCTTCTAGCCTTCATGACTCTCTTTGGTCTTGAGGGCTACAAAAATAAGATAACAACCGCGGAGATCCTTTACGCCTTGACCATTTCCGAGGATGGTGCTGGATGGTATTACGCCAAGGCGAAAACCGGATTGAAACTCATTGAGGGAGTTCCCAATAAGATTAAGGGTTGGCATTGCCAATTCTTCTTCATTGGTGGAGATTGGCGAGCAACTGAGGGATTTGCTGGCGGGCAGGCGCGCATCATGTCGCCTGAAGGCTTTGGAAAAATCAAACGTAGGGCTAACTTTATCTTGCTAGTTCATAAGTAGGACTAATTTTAATCCTTTTCGTTGTTTTGCAGGTCCAAGGAACTTGAAGTGGGGGCACCCCGACATCAGTGACGAGTTCCTCTTTACCTTAGCCATCATCTCTCTTCGCGACGTTGCTAGTCGCGACATACACCATCTCTCGAAGGCTCATTGTCGCAAACTTGCTGGCTTGATCACGAGTCCTCACCATCTTGAAGCCCAAGCCGCCGTCCCAGAAGGTAATTTTATATTCTTGCTCGCCATACACTCTTGCTCGTCCATCATTCTTGCTCGCCTAAAGTCTTTTTCTTGTCAGATCAACAAGTCACTGTTGCTATCCCGGCCGTGCCCGAATCGTACTATTTGCTCGCCGGGCGAGTTAAGCAAATGGCGGACGCTTCAAGGAGGAAGATGGATCCTCCCCTTGCCATCATGTGCCTCCGGGCAGGGGAGAACCCCACTGGTCGCCCAGCTCCCGGAGCTGGTCGCCGCAAACCTGCGGCCAAAATCACTTCCTCTCCGCGAGATGTGAGGAAGGAGAAGGAGAGGGAACGAGAGAGAGAAAAAAGGAAAGTGCCGCGGGACGATGATGCTCGCGGCACTCGCGGTGATGATCGCGCCTCCAAGCGATCAAAGACTATGGTAGAGGCAGCAGTGCTGCTCCCCGGTCTCCAACCTCTAAGTCCACCTCTTTGGAAGTGGTGGACGAACGGCAAGTGGTCGCCGGCCTGGTGGCGGCCAAGAAAGGGGACAATCCCAAAGATACCTCTTATCTAGGTTGGGACCCCGTCAAAATCAAGGAGTAAGTCAATTGTCTTCGCCTTATTTGTTGTTCGTCGCTTGGCGCAATGTTGCTTGACCACTGACTTCTGTGCTTTCTGTTTTAGGTATAACCCAGCGCTTTATCCTGGTCGCGGGACTACTCTTCACTATCTCTCAGTAGTGAAGAATGCACCTCCTTCATTCTCCGACATACCTGATGCCCCTGTTCGCCGAGCAGCCGAGATGGTTCAAAGGGCCTGGACAAAATCGGCGAACACCCTTGTCACTGGCCAATCTTCTAGTGATAATGTTCGTCTGATGGCATACAATACTAGCCATCAACTGGTCCAGTCCCAAATGCTGCTCGACCAAGTCATGGAGCTCGAGCGAACAAACCGCGATTTGGGCCGTCGCGTGGAGAGGATGGACGAAGAAAAAGCCTCTGCCATCAAAGAGTGCAAGGCCGAGCATGCTAAGATGCTGGCTTTGATGGAGAGGAAGATGGAGGCCTCGTTAGCTGGCGAGAAAGACGCCTTGGAGAAGGCTGAGAAGATGCTGTTGGAGGTGAAGTCCTCAGATTTGAGAGCTGAGAGAGCTGAGAAGGAGCGAGCAGACTTATCTGCCCGGTTGCTCGCTGCCGAGGAGCATGTCAAGAGGTTGGAGGAAGAGCGCCAGAATCTGATCGAATACGAAGTCCATGAGCAGGAAGTGATGGACAAGACCAACTTTGGGTACATCTGTGCCTTTGCGGAATGTTTACGGTCTGTCCACTTCGCCCACGATCACAATCAAGATATTCGTGATGCGGTGAAGGCGGACTTCATTGAATACGTGAAAAATTATCCTCCTCCTCCTGGCTCAACTTTGTTCGTCTCCGATTTGGCCGACCTCGGCTTTCCTCTGGAAGTCTTCGGCGAGGAAGTCGACATTGCTGCTCCTACTTATGGCGGCCAGCCTGACCCTGCTCCAGCGACGACCAACGCGGCAGCCGCTGATGAGGTTTTTGAAGGGTTGTCTTCGCTTCCCCTGACCCCTATAGATGGGGCTGGTACAAGTGCCCAGGGCGAGCAGCCGAGCGCGCCGGCGACCAGAACTGAAGATGCTCCTCCTCCACCTCTTTCTTGAAGACTTTAGTCTTTTCTTACAATAGGATATGCAACATTTCTGTATTTCTCATTCCTATTGTAAAACTTTTTGATCTAATGATATAAAGATTTTTTGTTCGTCTACAAGCTTATGCTTCTTCATTTGTCTTTACTTAACTGCTCGCCTCTTTGTTTGTCTTACTTAGTTGCTCGCCTATTATTTTTTGCTCATGACAGTTAAGTGTTCCTTTTTCTTAAGGTAAACACTTAAATTTTAAATTGGTCATTTGGTTCTTATAGAACTTGACCTTTAGTTGTTTGGGCCATTTTGGTCGCTCGTGGACTTGGCCTTGCATTAATGTGGGCTATTGGTCCGTTATGGACTTAGCCTTATTTTTGCTTTTAATAAGCTTTTCTGTTCGTCTTATAACAGACTTGTATTTTATCAATTTTTGGGCGAGCAACTAAGTAATTTGGACTCAAGGCTCAAAAACTAAAATTCAGCAAGACAAAAGATAAAAGCAACTCTGCTCGCCTGATAAGATAAATGCAAATCTGCTCGCTTATAAACTTGCGCAAAAATTTCAAAAATTTACAAAGGATCTCTTTACAAACTTTCTAAGACTTACAGGACTTCATTGGTAGTACTTCTTGAGTAAAGTTGTATTCCAGGAGTATTGGGACGACTTGCCTTCCATGTCTTCAAGGTCGTATGTGCCGTTGTGCCACTTATTCGTCACCTTGTATGGGCCCTCCCAAGTCGGGCCGAATACTCCTGGTGGTATTAAAACTTTTCGAAGTACCAAGTCCCCAATTTCGAATTCTCTTGCCTTTACTTGAGAATTGTAGTACTTTGCTGCTCTTCTTTTGTAGATCGCATTTTTCAATTCTGCTGCTATTCTTTTTTCTTCGAGCAAGTCCAACTCTGCTGCCATTGCGGAGTTGTTTGTTTCTTCGTCGAACGCAGCTGTTCATTTTGTTGGGACTTTTAACTCAATCGGAATTACTGCTTCTGTCCCGAATGCCATTGTGAACGGTGTTTCGCCTGTGCTTGTTCTGTGGGATACTCGGTATGCCCACAACACCTCTGGTAGCTCTTCTGACCATTTTCCTTGCTTGTCAACCAAACGAATCTTTAGTATATGCTTGATTATTTTATTCACTGCTTCCACTTGACCGTTTGATTGGGGGTGGTATGGTGTCGAGAAATGTTTCTTTATTCCCCATTTTTCGCAAAAATCTCTTATCTCTTTTCCCTCAAACTGCTTTCCGTTGTCTGTCACTATCGCCTGAGGTACCCCGAAACGACAAACAATGTTTTTCCATATAAAGTTGATCATTTTCTCCTGTGTGATCCGCCCGAGTGCTTCTGCTTCCGCCCACTTCGTGTAGTAGTCAACAGCCACCACCGCGAATCGAACGTTTCCTTGTCCTGGGGGAAAAGGTCCGATGAGGTCAATTCCCCATTTTGCGAACGGCCATGGACTATTGACTGAAATCAGTTCATGTGGGGGTTTGTGAATGTTTGGGGCAAATAATTGACATCTATGACAAGTTCGGGCAATCTTGATCGCATCCTGGAGGAGAGTTGGCCAGTAATATCCTTGCCTTATTGTTTTATGTGCCAAGGCCCGTCCTCCGGCATGATTTCCGCATACACCCTCATGGATTTCTTTCAGTACTGCTTGTCCTTGCCCCCTAGCCAAACATTTCAGAAGTGGGAGCGAAATTCCTCTCTTGTACAGCTGTCCGTCCATTATGGTGTATCTTGCCGCTCTTTTAACCAACTTGTTAGCTTCGAATGGGTTGTCTGGTTTTTTATCGTTTTGCAAATATTCAATGATCGGCATCCTCCAGTCATCTTCTTCGAAATCTTCGTCGATCTGATAGATCTTGTAATCTTCAGTTGATGGTTTGGACATTTTTGTTAGCGTCACTTCCGACAATTCTGCTGGCCCGGTGCTGGTTGCTAGCCTGGCTAATGCATCTGCTTGAGCATTATTGTCTCTTGGTATTTGTTCAATGTATATTTGTTCGAACAAAGAGGCCAAGTGAGCAACAATTTTTTGATACAAAGCCATGTCTTCATCTCTTGCTTCATATTCTCCTCGGACTTGGTTGACAATCAATTGTGAATCTCCAAATATTTGCAACCTTCGTACTCCAACTGCTAATGCTAGGCGTAACCCAACGATCACAGCCTCGTACTCTGCTTCGTTGTTCGTCGCCATGAACTCGAATCGAACAGCTGAAGTAAAAACCTGCCTATCTGGGCTTATCAAGACTATACCTGCCCCCGATGCTGTATTAGTTGACGACCCGTCAACATACATGTGCCAGGGATGGCTATGTCCTCTCGTTGGATCTTGGGGAAAAGTCAGTTCGACTATAAAGTCTGCTAAGGCTTGCCCCTTGATCGCTGTTCGAGGAGCATATGAAATCCCGAACTGACTGATTTCCAAGGACCACTTCAGGAGCCGACCAGCCGCATCGGGTCTGTGCAGTATTTGCTTGAGTGGGAACGTTGTCAACACTTCCACCTGGTGGTCGAAAAAATATGGACGAAGTTTCCTGACACTCATTACCAGCGCATATGCTAGCTTTTCTGTTGGTGAATATCTGAGTTCTGCTTCGTGCAAGGCATGACTTACATAGTAAATGGGTAGGTGGAACTTTCCTTCCGCCCGAACGAGTACTGAACTGATTGCTACCTCCGAAGCTGCCAAGTACAAGTATAACTTTTCCCCTGGGATTGGCTTGGCAAGAATTTTTGTATCACTGAGGTACTCTTTCAGTTGCTCGAACGCTTGTTGACAGGCGTCTGTCCATTGAAATTTTCCCTTCTTGATTGCTTCGAAGAACGGCCTGCACTTATCTCCAGATCTTGAAACGAACCTGTTCAGAGCTGCTAGGCATCCGGTTAGCCGTTGGACTTCTTTAACTGATCTGGGTGGTTGCATTTCCATGATCGCTTTCACTTTCACTGGATTTGCTTCAATTCCTCGTTGACTAACCAGATGTCCCAAGAACTTCCCAGAATGGACTCCGAAACTGCTTTTCTTGGGATTCAACTTCATATTGTAGGTCCGAAGTATCTCAAATGTTTGAGCCAGGTGCTGTAAGTGATCTTCCTTTTTTGAGCTCTTGACAACAATGTCGTCCACATATACTTCCATCGTCTTCCCGATGTGATCATCAAACATCTTGTTGACCAGCCTCTGATATGTAGCTCCAGCGTTGATTAGCCCAAATGGCATTCTCTTCCAGCATAGCAAGTTTTTGTTGGTGTAGAACGCTGTGTGCTCTTGATCATCGGGATGCATCGCGATTTGATGATATCCTGCGAATGCATCCATGAACGTTAGCAGCTCATGTCCGGCGGTACTATCAACTAGCTGGTCAATGTGAGGCAATGGGAAGTTGTCTTTCGGGCAGGCGGCGTTAAGATCTGTGAAATCGATGCAGAGTCTCCATGCTCCAGTTGCTTTCCTGACCAAAACTGGATTTGCCACCCATTGCGGGCATAACGCTTGTTTGATTAAGTCGTTATCCAGTAGCTTTTTAACTTCCACGTCGAGCGCCTCGTATTTATCGGGTCCAAATTTTCTCCTCTTTTGATGGACTGGCTTCTTCCCCGGGTCGATGTTAAGTCTGTGACAGGCATGTTCGGGGCTGATGCCCACCATGTCTGCATGCGACCATGCGAACACATCGAGGTTTGCTTTAAGAAACTCAATCATGTTGGTCCTGTACGGCTCTGGTAGCTCGGACCCTATGAAGAGTTCTAAGCCCTCTTGGTTCGGGTCGACTTTTACAGTTTCCAACTCTTCGACCGGGGTAGCCCTTCGTTTTTGGCCTTTCCATCTGGGGTCAATAATGGGCCCTTCTATCTTTGGCTCATCTTCGATTTCCATCGGTTCTGCCCCCAGTCGTGGCTCTATGTCTTCTGCATCAACGTCCATTGCCTTTGCTTGTTCTTCCTCGTTGCTAGTAGTAGCAGCTTCTGTACCTCCTGTTTGGGCGAGCTGCTCGTCTTCGCATTCCTGCTCGTCCTCGTCCAACTGTGTGCCTTCGCACATCTGTTCGCCAATGCGCAGCTGTTCGTCTGCGCATAGTTGCTCGTCGCTGCGTGGCTGCTCGTCGACTTCCATTATTTCAGTATCCACGGAAGTCATGGCCTCGCTATCATCTCCGTCCTTGTCTGAGTACCTGTCCGCCATGTTGACTTGGTGATCTTGCAACTGTATTTGCAATAGACACGCACGAGCTTTCCTTTGGTCTCCTTTGACTGTACCTGCACCCTTCTTTGTTGGAAATTTTAAACAATAATAGTACGTTGAAACAGCTGCTTTAAATTCATGCAAGAAAGGACGGCCGAGGAACCCGTTATAGGTGGACTGTTGGTCTACAACCAGGAAGTCTACCATTCTATTCATTTTCCTCTCCGGGTCCTCGATTGATACAAGCTCAACTGCCAACGTAACTATTCCTAGCGGGGTGGTCACAGCATTCCCGAATCCTACAATCTTGTGATCGCAGTCTTTGATGTACTCAGCGCAATCTCCTAACTGGTCCACCGTGCTCTTGAACAGGATATTCGTGTAGGAACCAGTGTCGACAAGTAGACGATGCATTTTTGTCCCCATAATACTGGCGCAAATGACCAATGAGTCGTTGTGGGGAGTAAGTATCCCGTCTAAGTCTTTCTCTGAGAAGGTCAGGTCCCCTGTTCGTTTGGTCGATGGATTTACACCCACTTCCATTACTTGATCGACTGCTCTCAGCTCTGCCTTCCTCTTTCTTTTCGACATAGGTGGCCTCCCATCAGAACAACCACCTACTGGCCCAGTGGGTTCCAGCATTAGGATTTCCGGGATATGCCTTGCTGGGGCTGCTGGGACCTTCCTTCCCCTCTTACCAACTTTGCTTGGTTGGTCATCACTATCTTCGTCATCCGAACTGGATTGCACTGGCGCCCTTGGTCTTTTACCTGGTTCCCTCTTCACGAATTCGGACAACTTTCCTTCCTCATAGAACTTCCACAATTGCTTCAATAGATCTCGGCACTCGCTCGTGAAGTGGCCGATGTTCTGATGATAAGCACAGTATTTGTTCGGGTTCAGCTTTCCTCTCTCTTGCCTTATCTTCCGCGGTTCTGACAACATTTCCCTGTCCTTAACGTTGTTGTACACAGCGTCCACGGACATAGTAAGGACTTGACTCAACTTTTCTTTCAACTCAGCTCCATCATTGAATGACTTCATGTTCTTCGGAGCTTTGTAATCACTTCCTCCCGTCTTCTTGTTAGACTTTTTTGGATCAGTTTTATCTCCCATCTCTCTGTGTAGGGCCTCCTGCATTGACACGTGAATTCCCGCTTTGTGTCTGAACTCTGTGTATGTTTTCGGGCAAGTCAGATGCATTTCCTTCCACAAATCAGTTCCTTTCTTTAAACCAGCCATCACTGCCACAATCTTCGTTTCTTCACTCACCATCTCGCCCTCCAGTAACACTTTATCAAATCTTTCCAGAAATTGCTTGTCAGACTCCTCGTCTCCCTGCCTAATATCTGCTAGACGGTGTCTGTGGGTCAAGTAAGACCCGGCAGTTGAGAAGTGGGACAGAAACTCTTTGCTTAGTTGGGCAAAGGAATTGATGGAGCCAGGCGCCAATGATGAAAACCATCTGTGCGGGCCATCTCCTAGGGTGAGTGGAAAATTTCGGCATTGTGTGGCGTCGGTTGCCCCCATCGAAATCATAAAATCCGAATATTTTGTCGCATGAATGCGGGGGTCCGACGTTCCCTCATATAAATTGATGGCTGGGAACTGTATCTTCTTCTGGATCGGTGCACTGAGGATAGACGGAGATAATGGTGAAGATGGGAGAACGGTTGATCCGACACCTCTCTGGGATTCCAACTGTTTCTGCAATTCTTCGATTGCCTTTCTCATTTCCTGCAATTCATCTGGGGGAGTTCTCCCGATGGAAGGCTGTTCATCGTGATTGGGTTCAGTGACCTCTTCACGATGCAGTCCCTTGCCAACGGGACGTTTCTCCTGAGTTGTCTTCCTAGCAGCGTTGCTAGCTCCATTCGGCCCTAGTCGGCCAAAAGCTGACCTCCGGATTCGGTCATGCACTGATGGGCGAGCAGGATGGTGTGATCGCTCCTCATGCCTTCGTGATGGTTCCCTCCTATTTACATTCCTTGTTCCTAATCTCTCCAAAGCACTTGTTCGGGAAGTACTTTTGCTCGACTCATCTGCTCGACTTGGTGATGATTCTCCTCTGCTTCCTAGACGTTCGCTCAATGGAGCTTTTCCTTTATTTCTACGAACTTCCTCGCTGTCGGCCTCGTCCCGACGTGCATCTTCTCTCATTTTACTCCTTTGTTCGCCAGTACGCTCCTGCTCGCCTGTTCGTCTGGTCGTCACAGGTGCTCTTGACGGTCCTGCTATTTGTCGATTTTGCAAGGATTGAAGAACAGCAATGGTTTTTGCTAGCTCTTCGGGATTTTGAGCAAGAGCTTCAACTTCTGGTGGAATTGTGTCAATAGTGACTTGTATATTCCACTGCGAAGTTGCTCTCACTGTCCGTGCATGTCCTTCGGCGGAAGAAACCCTAGTTCTTGGTCTACGACTTGGAGATATACTTGAATGTCGTTCTTCTTGCGATCTAACCATCTTGGCTATCGAAATGTGGGTAAATAAGCAAATGGATGAAGTAATCTTGTACTTACAGACACCTTTTCCAAGGATTACTAGCCTTGTGTGTGATTGTAAAGGTTTGAAAACCCTAGTTCATGCACACATGCATTAAAATCCTTAAAGTGTTGTAAATCTTTGTCCTAAGAATATGCACTTTTGTTTTCCGGCAGCCTCACCCCAGATTCCGGCGAAATTATGCAGATTCCGGTGGTAGTCTTCAACCTTTCTTCGATTTTTTCTACAATCGAAGGTTCGAACCCTTCCTCTAGTGCCAATTGTTGATGACCTTTTCCAACTAAGAAGATTAATGGCTGTTTTTCATCTAATGAAGATCATCAAACAAGAATCAAGATCATAGAATTTGGCTAAGTAAAGCTCAAGAAATAATTTGACAAGAGTTTGGACTTGTATTCAATTGTTCTCCTTTTTTTTCATGTACAAGAAGGGAGTATTTATAGACATACAAAGTGGCCATGTGTCACCATCTTGATGGCTTAGCCATTGGATCTTTGCCAAGTGTTAGGACACTTGTACAACATCTACACTATTACTCATTGGATGGGTGCCAAGTGTTAGGACACTTGGACCATATCTAAGCTAGTGACTCTTGGAATTCCCCATGTTGTACTTGGTCTTTGGCGCTTCTGAGAAGCTCTCGACGGTGACCGGCTGCTCGCTTGTACGTCTTCGTTAGGTGTCATGGTCCTTTGTGTTCTGAACTGTTCGTTCCTCGCTTGGGATCATTTTACAATGTTGCTCGCTCCATTACGTCCCTGTTCGCCCAAATTGACTTTGGCTTGAGCCGCTGGCACAGCTGTTCTTTGCAAGGCTGCTCGCCATAATTCTTGTTGCCGCATTAGTGCTTTTCTACAAAGCTGTTCGCCCTACGAATCTGCTAGCTCCGCTACAAAGCTGTTAGCTTTTTCCATTCATTATCCTGTTGTCAGGTTTAATGATAATCTTTCGTTGATTAAATGCAAAGTTGTTCGCCCATCAACAAAGATCAATATCAAGTACTCAATTTTGGTACACAATAACAAAGTCTTTCTTGCTTCGACATCAATTCCCTTATACTTCTTTAAAAAGTTTACACCTGACACTATTATATGCTAAAAAATATATATATTAACAAAATTAATAAATAATTAAAAGAATCGATATGAATCCAAATAAATATAACTCTCACCAAACGATATTTAAATTTCATCATTATTGTATTTCTTTTAGATTAATAGGCAAAATATGAACCAAAATTTGAAATTGAAGGACATGTATTAATGAAAATATAATGTCACTAAGTAATATAAATTTAGTCTAAAAATACTTAAAAACTCGTGATTCACATGTTTATATACACTCAAAACAAATATATTTGTATAGTATTATAAAAACTTAGTTTAATAACAACCTTATATAAAAAAATTTAAAACATTAAATATATAAAACCTTGCCATTGAGCTCCTCATGCCCATCACTTAAATTAGGACTTGCTTCTTAGCTATGATAACCACACTTTCTAAATATCTTTATATGAAGTGTAAGTACCGAATGTCATGTCAAAAATATGCTATTGGAATATTGGAAGTCTTCCATGCCAATAAATAAAATTATATATTTTTTATAATGAGAATAAAATTCTTAGAATATGTTTTAACTTTAGAAATATAATTTAAAAATATATTTTAAAGATGTTAATTTTATTTGTTATCGTCTACATGGATATTTATGTCACATTTTCGGCCGGGACATCATTTAGTATTGTCGAAAAACTATTAGATGTTTCAAATTGTAAAACTTATAAAGTTGGTGCATTAAACTGTAAATTATAAAGTTGGCGCATTAAATTGTAAAGAAAAATATGTATAGAGTGAAATTGGTTCATACATGAACCATTGAAGGGTATTAGTTGTTTTCACTAAAAAGTATTAGTTGTTTTCACTGAAGAGTATTAGTTGTCTTCAATGAAAAGTTTTAGTTAATTATTTTCAGGAAACTACTAAAACTTTTCAGTGAAAACAACTAATATTCTTCAATAAAAACAATAAATGCCCTTTAGTGGTTTATGTATGAATTATATTCACTCGATACTTTATCTTACGAAATTTACACAATAATATTCTCTCTCTTTTTTTAAGAAAAAAATGAGAATGATATTAATCATACACATTCGAGACGAAATTGATGGAAATGTATATTCCACAAAATATAGAAAACTATAAATTAGATTATGAGTTGACTGTGCAACATATTAAAAGTAAATTACAGGTTAAGTTGCTATATTTGACTTTTATAGTATAAAGTAGGTACGAAGTTAGGTAAAAATATTATTTTAGGGTGTAAAATAATTATATCATCTTTACTCATAAATGCAACCAAATTTAAAACGGAGTCAAATAATTGAAAGATGAGTAACATTTTTGTTCACTTTTCAATATAATCTAACCTCATTTTTCAGTGTAATCAAATCATACTTTTCAGTGTAAACATATTCAACTGTTGGATGAGTGCATCGTGCACCTGATGCATATAAGAGAGTTCATTGAAAGATTTGTTATTTTAGAAATTTAAGCACATTATAGTATATTAGGATAACTACACACATGAATTAAATATATTCAATTACATGTTTAGAAAATATTATAAAAAAAAAAGTTCAAATTATGTTATTGAATAGGTTTTATTTGAAAATGATTCATGATAAATTTATTATAAATTTATTTTAAAGCATTAAATATTTAATCAGGAATACCAAAAATCTTTTCAGGAGTATCAAAAGTTAGGTAAAGAAAATCAACAATAATTACAATATAATACCACTAAATTAAATAATGTCATGATAAGCTTGAACAATTTCCATATAAAACTTTGTCTATGTTATTTATATAGCGCAAAATGATGAAATGCATAGCATGCACCCAAATGCATAGTATGCGTTTGAATTCTAATGAGCTATGAAAAGTCAAAATTAATTTAAAATTGAATTTAAAATTTAAATGCATGCTATACACTTAAATGCACAAAATAATCACAATTAGATTCAAATTTATCACATTTCGTATTTTCTAAGATTTGGTCAGCATGCATTAATTTACTGCACAATCTTCTCCCCCCAAACTACCCAAAATTTGGTCCAACATTAATATCATTGCATAATCTAGTCCTCAAATTAAATTAAAACCAATTTATATTTATTATTATGTTATTAATTTATATGGTTTCATCGAGGGTTAATAATAACGTAGAATAAACATAAAAATTTATGTAATTATTTGAATGAGACAAATCTAGAAACACCATTTATGAATTTATGTAATTAATTTTGTAATATGTATTCATTCAAAATAGGGTTCCTAGTGTTCTCTTTATCTTTCATGAAGTTATGTTGGGAAATTTAAATAATTAATATAAATGCAAAAATAAAAATACATATATATTTTTATAATCATAATTTAATTTGAATACGTCTTGTATAAGATCGTCTCATGCCATAAGACGATAAGAGTGAGCATAAATTGCACATAGCGCATTAACACCTTCATAGGCCTGTGTTTAAATTTTGTGAGACGGTGTCACACAAGTTTTTGCCTTTAATTTAGATGATCATTATCAAGGGATAAATATGTATAGAAAAACTTAATAAAGATAATAGTTAAATGATAAATATTATCAATCAAATTAATTGGGATTTTATCCGCAGAAGTTTTACTTTTACCATAAAATATTAGTTTAATTACATATTAGGGCACATAATCAAAATTTATAAAGATACAATACACAGTATGATTATTGTAATATGTTTTAAAAAAAAATATGATTACCAGAATAAGTTTTGTTTTAACAACTCATTATTATGAGATTTTAGGCAATAAAATGAAATACAATAAGAACATGCATGGAGTCATATATAGAATTTTTGAAAGAAAATAAAAAAATACAAAAATAAGAAAGCTCAAGGAGTATTATCTTGTTCAGGCAAATTATAAACACCACCGCTTTAGACATAAACGAAAATTTGTACATAAAAACAATACAAAATTTGAAATATACATAAAAATATTATTTGATAATTATATCCTAGATTTCGAGACTATGTCATTTTGATTTTAAAGGACCGGCCGAATGACCAAGTATTCAGGCTGCTGCCTGTGGTGGATATTCAACCATCATCATCAAGCAGGTGTGCAAGCTTTCTCTCACCCAATTAACCGCTGAAATCAAAAGCCAATTTGATACAATAAACTTCTTCTGTATGAATGAGCAAGATTGACGGCGAGGTTCGATTGCAAGGATCTGAACATGTTGATATAATAAACTTCTAATAAAGTGAAAGGATCAATTGCAAAAAGAAATTTGTGAGCCACTGTGAAGAATGAAGTGAAGACACGTATAAATAGATAATAAAAATGTGAAATAAATGTATTTAGCTATTACATATTGTAATTTATAAAGGTTGTAGTAGTAAAGATTAAACGACTTATGCTCAATCTCAACCCTCCATTTCCTATATGGTTATTTTGACCAACCTTGGTATTATCTTGATCATCCAATTTATTTAAAAAAAAATTTAAGGTACATGACTACATTACATAAAAAACAGAAACCTAAAAAAATTACAAATTGATGATAGTTAGGACGATATTCATAAATAAAGAAAATAAAGATTTTTTTTGGAGATAATACATATTATATTAAGAAGATTAATAAATTTACAAAATTGATTTTAAATCAATTAAGCTAATTATTTTCTTTGATTTGAATTTTCCTGTAATAATAATAATAACAACAATCACGTCTTAAATTGATATCATGAATTACAGACAACTTAATTTTTTTCTGGATTATATATAATTAAAGAAAGTTATATTAAATAGTAAACATTCAAGGTAATAATAACATATTAACTAATTACATGGAATAGAAGCATATAATTTTTCATGATTTCATTTGACCTTGCATTAGCATAACCTTAGTCAAATAAAATTTAATAAAAAAATATTACCATGTATCTTCCAATTAATAATTAAAGTTTTCATGCAAATTAGCTACTTCGAGTCACCCCCAAATTGTCATTACATTGGCATAAATTAAAAGTTAGTGGCCTAAAAATAAGTTAATCCATATATATCCAAATTTAAAATAAAATAATTTATAAGATTAAGTATTCAAAAAAAAAAAAGACAATTGACGTATAATATAGTTATGATTTGATAAGAAGACGAAATACAATTTACTTCAATATTGATGTAAAATTAGATAAATATTTTAGAATAACTTATAAATATTTTTTATTGTGACTTTGGTCAAAACTTTTATGTTAATGCATGGACATCTTTCACAACTTATTTTTTGGAATGAAGAAATGGTCGTACCATATCCTAACAACATTAAGATTTTATTGCTAAACTCAGTCGACATTCTTAAATAAATAACCATTCCTAGTTTTATAAATTCGTGACTTGCATAATCTGAGTGATATATATATTTTCAAGATATAAAAAATAAATTATTCTCTTCATCTCCTCAAATATATTTCTCTTAAAAAGACCAAGGACAATGCAATATGCACACCTCAAGTGCTTCGATTTCTCTTATGATGGTTTGATCTCTGATAATTTTTATTTAGCATATAATAACAAAACAGAGACATAAATGACAGTAGAAGATAGAAAAAATTCATTCTCATACATCAATTGAACATTTAGGACCTCCAACCGCTAATTAACTTATGCTTCGAGAAAAAATACGTGAATTAGTCTAACTAAGCTCACTTCGAAGAATGTATTGATATTATATAAATTTTTGCTTACAGAATTGGTCTAACTAAACTCACTTAGAAGACTTCCTCGACGGACTTCTTTTTAGCGGTCGGGTCGTATCCCAAGTCCTTCATTTCGACGGGGAATATAGGATCAATCGTCCAAACACTGCCAGTGTCCGAAACTGAATCCAAGACGCCGACGCTCGGAACTTCAGAGGGAACGACATCATCAATTTATATCAATACGTATCTTGATAAAATGTCTTAATCTACATCTACAAAAATATATGTTAAACTACACATTCACAGATTCATGCTAAATGATATAGATATAATTTCTACACACAAGAACTATGAAAAAATACACAAACTACAAAGATTACATACAAAATGCAATGAAGATTAACAATTTTTTGGTTGAGAGATTTGATAGGCTTAGAGAGTTTATATAGGAGAGAAATCTAATCGGCTCCATATTTGTAGCCAATGATAAAAAAAATTGGATCCTAATTTGTAGCACAAAATTAAACACCATATTAATTTAGTTGCTAAATAAAAAATGTACGGTTATGATCAAGTAATGAAATAATGATCAATGGCTCACAAAGTTTGCCGCCTAAATTATTTAAGGAAAAGTTGTTCCTATTATATATTTATGATTTCATTGAACATTTAATTTTTGTGTCATCTTGTATAAACATTAAAATAGAAAATATTAATGGTGTGTTGTTAAGGGGGGCAAACTGAAACCACGTATTATGGAAAAATACAAGTTTAAATTTATAATTACTCCCAACCCCAAGTAAAAAGTAGAATAACAATAACATACGTAAGTTCAACAACATAAATTTGATTGAAAAATTGCATTTTTTTACCAAAGGTAATTATTATTGCACTTTGTATCTCCCTCAATCCATGTTAAAAATATGTACATGAGAGGTAATTTTTCAAAAATTAATGGTGTACTAGAGGTTCGACCACGCTCTAATAGACAATTTTTTTTTTAGCCAAAACAGCATTTTAGGTGTTGTCCGGATACAATTTGAGAGAATGATACATATAAATATTTTAATATTTGCAATTGTTCCATCTGTTTTTTATTTTGCTCAAATTTTATTTGTAGTAGGTGGTAATTTTTGTCAACATCTCAATTCGCCGTATAGCAAGACAAGATAAAGTGTCAATATCTTTAATCAACCCTATTGTATTCTGAAAATTAAATGTCCTCCGATTAAATAGCATTAAGGGAGAAGAACACAAATTGTTTTAACAAAACTGCGAGTATTTCCCAACTTTTCAGTCATCTTAAGTACACCCACTAAGAGTAAAATATAAGAAATGAATCAAAATTATATTTGATTTAGCAAAATAATTCACTGATATTATACATTTTGATTACACACCTTTAGGTAAGAGCCTACCCCTGTTAAATGGGAGGTACGGAACTCATTCATGTCTCTTATCATGCAAATTCTCATGCCATTATTTACAAATTTATCAAACACATACTTAACATATGGCGTAGCCGGGTAATGATTATTTTAAATTATGAGATGGAATATAAACTGAAATAATATAATAGAATATACCAAAACTTCGATAACGTGCTTAATAAAGGTTGGCAGGAGTTAAATTAAAGGGAACTTTTAGCTTTGACAATAGTGTGTACAACATCAGAGAATATGTGCGGTAGTTTGTACCTTTTGCATAATTTCTGGTTTGCTCATTTCCTGGGCACTTTCCTTAAAAACATGTGCAACAATGCAGCAGAGGTTATCTTGTAAGTTTCTATTGAATGCATTTTCTTTATTAATTAATTGAAGGCCGATTCATGCGCTATACTCCCTCCGTCCCACCATTATTTGCACACTTTTTTTATTCGTCTGTCTCAAAATTATTTGCACACTCCATAAAAGGAAACATTGATTTGTTTGTACACTCACAATAATAGACACATATTTACCCATTTGCCACTATTTTACTCAAAAAGTTGATTTTTCTTAATATTTGTGCCGTCACACCTATGCAAATAATGGTGGGACGGAGGGAATATAATTTTTACGATTAAATTTTATATGAAAATGGTTTATGATAAACTTATTATGAAACTATTTTAAAATATCGAATATTTGACCAGAAATATTATTAATTTGAGTTCAAGAAAATTTACAATAATTACAATATAATATCACTAATGGTGAGATTATTGATATTTTTTATCAAATATTCGATATTTTAATATAGTTTCATGATAAGTTTTTCATAAACTATTTTCGTATAATACTTTGCCAGTTTTTATAACTCTATTTTCGAATTTTCATATTTAATAAAAAAACATAGAATTACAATATTAAATATTTGATAAAGAGTATTAAAATCGAATTTCTTATATTATTAATCACTTTCATATAAAACCAATTCTTAAATTTATTTTTAAAAAATGTCTTGGTGGAGTGTGTATTGGACATGAATTTCTTTTACCAATTATGAATTTATTAGGAACTTAGGATTAGAAGAACTCTGACCTTTCAATATTCTTCAAAAATCTAAAGTCCTCGATCTATAAATTTTGATTACGCATTATATAATAATTTCATTAGGCATTATATTACTCAAGCGTACGTTTGACTGGCACCACTCTCTGGCTAGGTGGCAGACAAAAATTAAACAAGTTCTTCAACCTTATTATTACCTTCCTTTTCTCCCTACAATATTGAAATATTAATATTGTTTTATCCTTGACTTTAAGCTAGAGGACAAGCAAATCATAAATATTTGATGTTTAGAAATTCTATAATATGTGAGGGTGTGTTTGTTTTCAGCTTACGAAGTCCGGATGGGGGATGGGTTTCCCCTCATTCCGGCCACTTTTCGGATTTACACATCTCATCTCTCATCCAAACACACATTCACCTATATTATACATTTATACTCCTATTTTCACATAACTCAATATCTATCATATCAACTCTATTTTTTCACATAAAATGTATATTTTATTAATCTCTATCTTCTACTTTATAATACACCATCAATTAAATTAGTATATTATTTATTTTAATTGTTTACAAAAAATTCAATGAAAATATATTAATAGTTAATATGCGTGAAATTAATTGCTATCTTCATTAATTAATTATGTCTACCATATAAATAAATTGGGAACATTTTTTCTTGACTTAGAAAAAGACAAAACATGACTATAAATACTAAAATTTATTTTAAATTAATATAAAATTCCTTTGTAGGCACGTCGCAGACAATCCCCACTATTTAAGAACGAAATTATTTTTATCGAAAAACATAATGAAATATTTCGAAGATAATTTTTTATATTCTTATAGTTAATGAAGATTAACAATAGGAGAAAAATTACATTTTAAAAATAGAATAACGGCTTCTTATAAAAAAATTGTATTGAATATATATTCATTAAAACATTGGTTATTTATTTCGTTTTATAATTCATTATTAGACACAAAATTTGAAAATGAATAAAAATAATATTATGAATTAATGAATTAACGATAAGAATGTTCAAATTTCACCATATGTAATATGATGATGCATGCTTTTAGTATATTAAATATATGCATGGTGTTGTTGAATTGTTTTAAGAATTCAATTTGTTTATTATGTTTTAAAAAAATAAAAAAATGTATGATTTCAATAAAATCAAATTAAATTGGTATTAATTGACATTTTCGTGTTTTAACCACGTTAATATCATTTTATTAATTCAATTGTTTTGTGTTTTAATTCAATTCAAATAATATAATATAATTATATAATTATATAATTATACATAATAATATTAATGATTTTATATTACATTTCAACACAACCATTCAATTATTACCTTTTTAATAAATAATAATATAATAATACTGTTGATGATCTTTTCTAATCGAAATGTTTTGTGGCTGTTTTCCCTTGTTAAGATCATCAAACAAGATCTAAGATCATGGAATTTGGTTAAGTAATGCTCAAGGAATAAATTTGCAAGAGTTTGGACAATATTTTGAATTATGGAAAACCCCCCCCCCCCCCCCCCCCCTTCATGTAAAAGAAGGGGTATTTATAGATGTACAAGGAGGCCATGTGCCACTATTTTGGTGGTTTAACCATTGGATTTGTGCCAAGTGTTGAGACACTTGTACAACATCTAAACTATTATCACTTGGATGAGTGCCAAGTGTTTAGACACTTGGACCATATCTAAACTAGTGACTCTTGGAGTTCCCAATGTTGCACTTAGTCTCCATGACCACTCAGCTGCTTTCCTTGGTGACTAGTTGCTCACTAGTATATCTTCGTTGGGCGCTACGGACCTCTTGCTCGCCTCGTGTTTGTGCTTGGTGCACAGTTGTTCGCGTTGTTGCAAAGTTGTCCGCCTTTTGCCTTTATGTTTTGTCCTAGTTATTCATTTTTCTTGTTCTTTGCTGTGTTGGTCGCCTACAAGGTATCTGACCGCACTCCTGGTCGCCAGAAGACTTGATTATCTTCAAACTCTGATGGTCGCCTGCTTCTTGATTTTAGTTCATTAACTTCTTAATCTTCGATCACTGTTGCTCGCCTGGTCGCCTATCAACATTGCCCCCTGACTTGCCTTTCATTAGGAAAATTATTGACTAATGAAGGACAAGGCACAATTTTGGTGTAATGGTTATTACACACATGACGCGAGCAATAAGTTTTTGAATCTCATTGGCGGGAAGACGGGCGAACATTAGGTCATTGAAGCGAACAACGGGGCGTATTACGCGTGGGTGACAGTTGGTTTCCCGAGGTTTCTCGGAAACCGTAACGTCGTGGGCGGCGATGACGTCACTTCCCGCCCACGCGTATTTTAATTTGCAAGTAGGGGCCTATGGAATTTTTCAAAAAATCCGTTTTAGCCCCAGTTTTTTGCACTTATAAGTATCTGTCTTCATTTTTTTTCTTCATTTTTTCGAATTCTTTCTCACGTCTGCCATTAAAGCTTCACCTCAAGCTTTTCTCGCCCAATTTCATTGGATTTTTGATAAAATTTGAGCGTAATCTTCAGGTAATCCCCCATTATCATCTTTAATTTCTATTTTGCTTTTGATTTCGCTTTCATTTCTGCATTTCGCTTTCGTTTTTATTTTTGAAAAGTCTTTCCACCGCCATATTCCCTCCGGCGCTGCCGTACTCCGCCAAGCTCCGCCGTGCTCCGCTGCGTGCCACCTATCTTCACTAAAAAAAATTCCGTATTTTGTTCTTTTCTTTAAAATCTTTTATCCCCTCATTATTTCTTTTTGAAAATAGCCTTTTAAATGGCTTCTTCCTCGAGTGAGACTGCTTCGATTGAGATTTTTAAACGTAACCCCGGGAAACGTCCTATGGAAGAAGTCTCCTCCCCTGCTCCTCGCCGATCTGTTCGCCAAGCCCTTGCCCGGAACCCCTGGACTTTATTGGTAGATGAAGAAACGGGTTCCGACACATCCTCGATTGTTCGCTCCATTGAAGCTTACGCTTCGGAGAATTCTGGCGAGGAAGAGACCCAACACTCTGATGGTCGCCCAGATGCAGAAGAAGGGACTTCCTCGGATTTAGGAGAGGATTCGGAGGAGGTGGCTGCAGAAATCGAGGCTGAGAGCGATCATCCCGAAGTTGAGCGACCACGGTTGGCCGTGACTTGGGAGTTTCTTGAAGAAATAGGTTTTCCTACTTCTAAGGTGACTCCTGAGTCCCAAATCCCTGAAGGCGTTGCTCGCCAAAACGAGTGGGAGGATTACGTTGCTCGCTATTCAAATTCATTTCTTGTTCGCTCTCGAGTGTTTATGTCCGCCGAGGTGAATACTTACACAGCGAGCAGGATTTCGAGCTTAGTCGTGGAGGATGACCTAGACAGCATCAGGTCTCAATACAAGATCCCGTATGATATATTCTTGTACGCCCCCAAGGAAGGAGAGACTGCTGATCGCCCCCCGCCAGGTTGCACAGCGATCAACCTGGATATACTCAACACGGGGTTCCCGTTGCCGCTCCATCCCCTTATTGGTCGTTTCTTGGCGGACATTAATTTGGCTATCACCCAAATTACTCATGTTGGATGGAGTAATTTGCTCGCCCTGATGACACTTTTCGGCCTCGAAGGATACAAGAACAAACTCAGCACGGCCGAGATTCACTATGCCTTGGTTATTTCAGCCTGCAATGAGGAAGGTGTAGGCTGGTACTACGTTAAGGCGAGGACGGGAGTGAAGCTTATCGAAGGAGACCCTAACAAAGTCAGAAGTTGGCATAACCAATTCCTCTTCATTGGGGGCGATTGGCGAGCATTGGCGGATTTTTCGGGCGGCCAAGCGCGCATTAATACTCCAGAGCGCTTTGGCATAATTAAACGTATGCTTTCTTATTTCCTTCGTGGGACGGCGTTGGGGACTAATTTTAATTTCTCTTTTCTTTTTGTTTTGCAGGTCCAAAAGTTTTGAAGTGGGGTAATCCAGGTCTCAGTGAGGAGTTCTTGTACACGTTGGCAGTAATTGTACTCCAGAACCCGGCTGATCGCGATATTCTACATCTTTCGAAGGCTCATTGTCGAAAGATCGCTCAACTTTTCACGAGTCCTCATCATTTGGAGGCTCAAGCAGAGATCCCCGAAGGTAACTACTATTATTATTTTTACCTTATTGCTCGCTTGATCGCTTGTTATTCAAAATCTCTTCATGTGATTTTCCTTTTGAATAGATCAACGGGTGACTGTTGTTGTTCCAACCATTCCAAGGTCTTACCACTTGCTCGCCGATAGAGTAAAGTAGATGGCTACCGAGGAGCCGACCAGAAAGAGGCAAGATCCACCCTTGTCACTCATGCGTCTCCGAGCTAGAGAGGGCATGAACGCTCCTGCTCGCCCGCGAGCCCCTGGTGGCCGCTCTAAAGGAGCCCCCAAAACTTCTACTTCCTCCCAAGTCGAGGGGAGAGATAAAACGAAAAAGAAGGCTCCGCGGGATGACACTCGCGGTGATGGGGAAGGCGCTGATCGAGCATCGAAGCGCTCCAAAGCCACTGTGGAGGCGAGCAACCGTGCTCCTCGCTCTCCCGCTTCCAAACATACCTCGCTTGAGGTTGTGAGTGAGCAGCAAACCGTTGCTGCCATTTTGAGCAAGAAGTCGCGATCAGCTGGTGATCGCTCATACCTTGGGTATGACCCCGTAAAATTGAGGGAGTAAGTCTTCTAACCGTAACTCTGATGATCGCCTCTTTATTGTGTCTTTACTTAAGATTTTTCTCTCTTTTTCTAGGTACAAGCCCGAGGAGCACCCTGGGCGGGCAGAAGTGCTCCATCAGCTTAGCTGTGTGAAGACTCCGTCTCCTTATCTGGATATCCCGGACTCCCATGTCCGGCGAGCAACAGAGATGGTTCCCCGTTCTTGGACCAAGACTTGTGAAGAAATCGTCCAAGGGCAGACCACCAGTGATAATGCCCGTCTGATCGCGTACAATGCCAGCCATCAAGCTGTGATGGCTCAAAGGCTCCTTGATCAGATCGTGCTCTTGGAGAGGACGAATCGCAGTCTTGGTCGCAAGATTGAAGGCTTCGAGGCGGAGAAGGCTGCCATTTTGAAGAAGAAGGATGAAGAGCTCGCCCAAGAAAAGGCAGATCATGCCAAGGCGGTGGCCAACTTGGAGCAAATGTACAACGCCTCCGTGGCCAGCGAGCAATTTGCCCTGAATCAGTCAGAGAAGTTGTCTCTCGAACTGGGGGTGGCCGATGAGCGAGCAAGAGCACTAGAGGGCGAGAAGACGGTCATGGTCGCCCAGATCGAAGAGCTCCAGGCTGAAGTTGCCCGTCTCCAACAAGAAAAAACCGGCCTGGTCGCTTATGAAACTTATGCTCAAGACGTGGCCGACAATATCAACCTGGGGTACGTGTGTGCTTATGCCGAGAGTCTGAGGTCAGTGAAGTTCGCCTTGGACCACAAATTGGATGTCTTTGCCACTTCCAAGAAGGACTTCATTGACTATGTTAAAGACAACCCCATTGGTGCCGGGTTCTCGGTTCCAGTAGCTAATTTGGAGGAGATGGGTGTTCCTTTGGACATCTTCGGAGAGGACGTTCGGATTATTCCTCCCCAGTTCTCGAGCGAGCAGCCGAGCAAAGAGGCAGAAATCTTTGATGGCCTCAATTCTCTCCCCATGACCCCTATTGATGGAGTTGGCACCTCGGCTGCAGCGGCCACGACTGCTCCCACCTCTGACACGGCATCTATTGCTCCCGCGACCACGGATGTACCTCCAGCCCCTCAAGCCTGAAGACTCTTTGCTGTTTTTCTCTAGATTTTTGTTAGGGCTATTTTGTACTTTTTCTTCCATCCGTTGTAATACTTTGCTCTTTTAATGAATGAAAAACTTGGAAGTATTTGTTATCTCCTTGCTTTGTTTATATTTTCGCATTGTTGTTCGCCTTGAACCTTTATGCAAATTTTGCAAACTTAGTATTTCTCCTTTTTAGGATAAGCATTTTTGTGCTTAGCGATCACGACATCTTCGTGCTTAGTGATCGCGTGACCGGCTTAGATGCAGGGGCGGATCTATTTGTAGGCAAGGGGGGGAAAGTGCCCCACCTGAACTTATGCCTATAGTATATATTTTCTATGTATGGTATGTTGCCTAGCTCAATGGTAACTTAAGTTTTCCTCCTTGAAAAGGATTGCAGGTTCGAGCCTCTATTGGCACAATTGTTAATAATTTTTTTTCTTTGGTATATATGCTTTTTATAATGCAAAGGATTGTGGGTTCCAACCTGTTGGCGCATCCACTAATTTTTTTGTTCACACAAGGTTTACTATACATTATAAAAATCTAAATTTAAGATTAATTGTAAATTTATTTTCTTACTCCCTCCGTCCCGGCATTAATTTCTCATTGCTTTTGGGCACAATATTTAAGAATGATAATTAAATATAAATATAATACATGTGATGTGATGGAGAGAGAAGAAAATAAAATGTATGATGTGTTCGAATGAATGAATGTGAATAAAGTGTATGAATACAATATTATTAATTGATGTCCAGAAAATGTATGAGAAGTTAATAGTGAGGCGGACGAAAATGGTCAAATGAGAAGTTAATAGCGGGACGGACGGAGTATAATTTTGTGCCCTCCCTGTATTTTATTTCTACGTCCGCCACTGCTTAGATGGGCTCTCTTTATCTTTTAAAAGACTTAGCCTTAGATAATTCAAGCCTTATGGTCCCCTTACGGACTTGACTTTAGGTTTCTTTATTTCCAGCGCTGTTGCTCGCCCCCTTTGCCCAGTTATTCTGAGCGAGCAACTTTGCTTTATACAACGAACAACTTAATAAACCAAACTTTATAACAAAAGTTTCATATACAACGATAAATTTTTGAAAGTTGCAACGTACTTACGACTTTATACAAATAAACTAACTTTTACATTTACTATACAATATTTGTCTAGTGATAGTACTTTTTTAATAAAGCTGCATTCCAGGAGTATTGGGCCGAATTGTCTTTCATGTCTTCTAAGTCATAGGTGTCGGTGTCCCATCTCTGAGTTATTCTGTACGGGCCCTCCCAAGTCGGTCCGAATACTCCTGGTGGTGGTCCCAACACTTTTTTGAGCACGAGATCTCCAATTTTGAACTCTCTAACTTTTACTTGCGAGTTGTAATATTTTGCAATCCTTCTCTTGTATATTGCGTTTTTCATTTCTACAGAGATTCTTTTTTCTTCAGCTAAGTCCATTTCTGCAGCTAGAGCTTGTTCATTTGCCTGCTCGTCAAACATTGTTGTTCGTTCTGTTGGAACCTTCAACTCCACGGGTATCACTGCTTCGATGCCAAATGCCATGGTAAACGGAGTTTCACCGGTACTTGTTCTGTGAGATACTCGATATGCCCATAACACTTCTGGTAGCTCCTCCGACCACTTTCCTTTCTTATCCACTAACCGGATCTTCAGTATGTGTTTGATTATTATATTAACCGCTTCGACCTGGCCGTTAGATTGAGGATGGTATGGGGTTGAAAAATGCTTTTTTATTCCCCATTTTTCACAGAAGCTTCTTATTTTCTTGCCTTCGAACTGTCGTCCGTTGTCGGTCAAAATTACCTGCGGGACCCCAAACCGGCATATGATGTTCTTCCATATGAAACTGATCATTTTTTCCTGTGTAATTATCACGAGTGCCTCCGCTTCGGCCCACTTTGTGTAGTAATCCACGGCCACCACTGCAAACTTTACATTTTCTTTTCCTATCGGAAAAGGTCCTATGATGTCGATTCCCCATTTCGCGAACGGCCACGGACTATTAACCGCTATCATCTCGGTTGGTGGCTTATGGATACTGGGGGCGAATATTTGGCACCGGTGACAGGTTTTCACAACTTTGATAGCGTCTCTCAGCAATGTAGGCCAATAATACCCTTGTCTCACTGTTTTGTAAGCTAACGCACGTCCTCCCACGTGATTTCCACAAACGCCTTGATGGATTTCTTGCAAAACCTCTTGGCCTTGTTTTCTTGTTAAGCATTTCAGTAGTGGGAGTAAGAAACCTCTTTTATAAAGATAGCCGTCTATGATTGTAAACCTTGCTGCCCGCTTGCTAATCTTGGCAGCTTCCAGGGGGTTCTCTAGGACTTCTCCATCATTGAGATATTTAACAATGGGAATTCTCCAATCGTTTTCCTCGGATTCTTCATTCACTTGATTAATTTCGTAATCATATGTTGATGGTCGACTGATTTTTGTAATGATGACTTCTGACAACTCTGTCGGGCCTGTACTAATAGCCAGGCGGGCAAGTGCGTCTGCTTGAGCATTGTTTTCTCTTGGTATTTGTTCGATGAAAATCTGCTCGAACATGGATGCTAGCTGGGCTACAATCTTTTGATAGAACACCATGTTCGCATCCTTTGCCTCGTATTCTCCTCGGACTTGGTTGACTATCAATTGTGAATCCCCGTATATTTGTAGTCTTCTGACTCCGGCTGCCAGTGCTAGACGGAGTCCGGCTATCAATGCTTCATACTCGGCTTCATTGTTTGTTGCCATGAACTCGAATCGGATAGCTGAAGTGAAGACCTGACTGTCCGGACTTATCAGAACTATTCCTGCCCCCGACACTGTGTTTGTACATGATCTGTTAACGTACATGTGCCAGGGATGATTATGTCCTCTCGTCGGATCTTGGGGGAAAGTCAGCTCGACTATGAAGTCGGCTAATGCTTGCCCCTTGATCGCTGTTCGAGGAGCATATGAAATTCCCAACTGGCTGACTTCCAAGGACCACTTCAGGAGGCAACCGGCAGTGTCAGGTCTGTGCAATATCTGTCTTAGCGGAAATGTTGTGAGGACTTCCACCTGGTGGTCGAAGAAATATGGGCGGAGCTTTCTAACGCTCATCACCAGCGCGTATGCCAGCTTTTCTTTTGGCGAGTACCTGATTGCGACTGAGCACTGAGCTGATTGCGACTTCTGAAGCTGCCAGGTACAAGTATAATTTCTCCCCTGGGATTGGCTTGGCGAGAATCTTTGTATCGCTGAGGTATTCTTTCAGCTGTTCGAACGCTCGTTGACAGGCATCCGTCCATTGAAACTTTCCTTTTTTGATTGCCTCAAAGAATGGTCTACACTTGTCTCTGGATCTTGAGATGAACCTGTTTAAAGCTGCCAAACATCCAGTTAACCGTTGAACCTCCTTCACTGACCTGGGTGGTTGCATTTCCATGATTGCTTTCACTTTCACTGGATTTGCTTCAATCCCTCGTGGCTGACTAGATGTCCCAGGAATTTCCCAGAATGGACCCCAAAACTGCTCTTCTTGGGGTTTAGTTTCATGTTGTAGGTCCGGAGTATTTCAAATGTTTGGGCCAGGTGCTGCAAGTGATCTTCTTTCTTTGGGCTCTTAACAACAATGTCGTCTACATACACTTCCATTGTCTTTCCGATGTGGTCATCAAACATTTTGTTGACCAACCTCTGGTAAGTAGCTCCGGCGTTGATCAACCCGAATGGCATCCTCTTCCAGCACAACAAATTTTTATTAGTGTAAAAGGCTGTGTGTTCCTGGTCGTCCGGATGCATCGCGATCTGGTGATATCCTGCGAATGCATCCATGAATGTGAGGAGCTCATGTCCGGCTGTGCCATCAACTAGTTGGTCGATATGTGGTAATGGGAAGTTTTCCTTTGGGCAAGCGGCGTTCAAATTGGTAAAATCGATGCATAATCTCCATGCCCCGCTTGCTTTTTTGACCAACACCGGATTCGCTACCCATTGCGGGCATAAAACCTATCTAATCAGATCGTTGTCCAGCAACTTTTTAACTTCTACGTCGAGCGCTTCATACTTGTCGGGTCCAAACTTCCTCCTCTTTTGATGGATTGACTTTTTCCTTGGGTCGATGTTGAGTCTGTGGCAGGCATGCTCAGGGCTGATGCCCACCATATCTGCATGCGACCATGCGAACTCGTCGAGATTTGCTTTAAGAAACTCAGTCATTTTGGACCTGTATGGCTCCGGGAGCTCAGATCCTATGAAGAGTTCTAAGCGCTCTTGGTTCGGGTCGATCTTTATTGCCTCTAACTCTTCGACCGGGAAAGCCCTTCGTTTCTGGCCTTTCCAACGCGGGTCAATGATGGGCCCTTCCATGTTCAATTCGTCCTCAACTTCCATTGGTTCCGCACTCAGCCGTGGTTCAATATCTTCCATCTCACTGTTGGTTGGTGCTGCATGCTCTACTCTGTTGCTAGCCGATGTGATTTCATGTCTTTTCTCGCTCGGTTGCTCATCTCTGTGCAGCTGCTCGTCTACCTCCATCATTTCTGTATCGAGAGAATCCATGGTTTCGTTGGGCGTGGATGGTTTATCTTTGACACAGCTACTCGGTTGTTCGTCCACCATGTTGATTTTTTTATCATTCGATTGAAGTTGCAAGAGGCACTCACGAGCTTTCCTCTGGTCACCTTTGATCATGCCTGCACCTTTTGATGTGGGAAATTTTATACAATAATAGTACGTCAAAACGGCGGCCTTAAATTCATGCAAAAAAGGACGGCCGAGGAACCCATTGTAGGTGGACTGTTGATCTACAACTAGGAAGTCTACCATCCTACTTAGCCTCCTTTCAGGGTCCTCGACCGATACAAGTTCAACTGCTAGCGTAATTATTCCTAATGGGACGGTTACAGCATTTCCGAATCCTACAATTCTGTGTGTTGGGAAAATAGGGGTGCCCGGAATCTATTCGGGATGAAATTTAAATACGAATTTAAATACAATTATTACTAGCATGAATTAATCCTAATTAATTCAAATAATAATTCCAACAACTAATTATCATCATGCATGTTAAATTAATTTCACTTATTTAACTAGGCGGAATAAACAAGTAAATATGCGATTAACGTACCTCTTGTAGAATTGGCCTTTGGATATACGGGACAATTGTAATCTCGCTCTATCAACCCAAAGCCTTCTCAAGTATTTCCCTTTTCACCTCACTTGATCGTCGGTGGGAGACGCTTTCAAGTAATTTAATAAACTAAGGAAAAAGAAAAATATATATGCTTCTTGATTTTTCCAACACATGGAATTATGTACTTGGAGATGAAATAATCATCCCCTATTTATAATAATAGGTGGCCGAAAATTTGCAATATTTTATGGGCAAGAGAAAATCTTTTCTTAGTCTCTAAGAAATCTTGAATATATCTCATATATTCTTTTCTCCATAATAAAATATTCCACAAAAATCTCACCCTATTATTAAAGGGTTAATTTTCAAAAATTACAATAAGAAATCCAAAGATTTGGATCTTCTTGAATATATGAGATATTCTTGTATTCCTAGAATACATATCTTCCATAATATCTTTCCAAGAAAATCAACAAAATCTTATTTCTTCTTGATTTTCTTATTTTCGAAAATTACTTGAAAAATCAGCATTAATATATTCTTTTTATTTTAATCACCTTATCATTATTGGGCTACTTAATGGGCTACTTGAGGGGCCTTAAGGAGAATTAAGATTGGACCTCCTAATGGACTTCTGAATTTCAATATTGAGCCCCAATATAATTCAATCCATTAATATTAATTATTATCACTAATAAATTAATATTGCACTATCCATCTTAATCCATATTACGATAATATGGGCTCCCGGTTATTATTTCCCGCGTTTAAGATTATCAAGTCCATTAATTAATTAAGCTTCTGAATAGCTCTAAATTAATTAACATATTTCACCTTGGAGTAAAGACAGCTCAACATTATTATTCGTACCGAAGAAACTAATTCTTCACTTGCAAGATTTGATACAATAAAACTTCTGAGCCCACCAAGGGGACTAATCACACGAGCCGTACTCGCACGCGTTTCTCCGTATTAAATCTTAGCAACCGTCGTATGATTAATATTACTGCCCAAGACACAAAGTTCGAAGTCACAATGATTCTCACCCAACATGAATCAAAGCAGTAACCATTAAGCACACACGGTCCTATTTAAGTGACGGAGATTAAGAAATCAACAACCACTGAGGTCTAATTCTTCACCTTTCAGAACAGAAGAATTTATCCTCGCTGTAGGACCTCTTCAACACATACTAAATGTGCTAGTGCAATCTCTTAGTCAAGACAGACCAATCTGAGCCTTACACATCGACCTTTCATGGCGGATTGTTCAATTCCACCTAGGTCGTGAAAATGTACGTTTAGTTACAAGTAAACTGTTAATGTTGTCTTCCGTGATCGGGTATCACCACATTAACTACAATGTAACATGTACTATATATTGAACGGTTTGCAATAGAAATTCAACATTCAATCATAACTAAAGCAAATGCGATAAAAGAATTATTCTCATAAAACGAGTGTTTGATACACGAGTTATACAAAGTAAAAGCATACTTTCACGTATAACTCCAACAATCTCCCACTTATACTTAAAGTCTGCTTTTAGTATACATCACGCATGTCTTAGTGTAGTAGCTCTACGTGACATCTAATGTCAACCTACACTAACCTAATAATTCCTCCCACTTATACTTAAAGCAGATTGGCAATAGTCTTGACTCCCATTCCATCCACATGTCTCTCGAATGTACTATGAGGCAGACCCTTTGTGAATGGATCCGCTAGGTTGTCACCCGACGCTATCTTTGCCACCTCTATATCTCCTCTCTTAACAATTTCTCGTATCAGATGGTATTTTCTTTCTATGTGTTTGCTGGCCTTGTGGGCTCTCGGTTCCCTTGAATTTGCAACTGCTCCGGCATTGTCACAAAATACAGTTATCTTGTCGGGCAAATTCGGAACAACGTCCAAGTCCACTAAGAAGTACTTGAGCCAAACCACTTCTTTCGCTACTTCACAAGCAACTACTTATTCGGCCTCCATGGTCGAATCGGCGATGCATTTCTGCAAATCGCTTCTCCATGTCATGGCTCCTTCTCCCATGCAAAACACACTACCCGAGGTAGTTATTTTGGAGTCTATGTCTGATTGGAAATTTGAGTCCGTGTATCCCATGAGAATTAGATTGTCTGATTGTTAAATCAGCATTCTATACCAAGTTCTTTTCAGAAACTAAAGAACGCATTTAATTGCAATCTAATGTGCTTTCCCGGGGTTACTTCGATATCTTGCCATCATGCCCACGGCAAATCAGATATTCGGTCTCGTTCACAACATTGCATACATAAGACTTCCTACGTCCGAAACGTACGGAACGTCTTTCATGTCATCTATCTCCACTTGGTCTTAGGGCATATTTTTTTAGATAGATGGATTCCGTGCCTAAAAGGTACAAAACCTTTCTTGGAATCTTGCATGCTGAAATGCTTCAAAACAGTGGCTTTGTATGAAACTTGCGATAAGCCCAACATCCTCCTCTTGCGATCTCGAGTGTACTTGATCCCAAGGATGTGACCGGCTTTCCCTAAGTCCTTCATATCAAACTGATTTGACAGTCATACCCTACGTCTGACAATACCTTTACATTGTTTCCAATGAGCAGAATATCGTCTACGTATAATACTAAGAATACCACCGCAGTTCCGTCACACCTTTTACACCCACAACTTTCGAACTTGTTTTGATCACAAACCCGTAAGACTTAATAACTTGATCAAAACATTGGTTCCAAGTACGCGACGCTTGCTTAAGTCCATAAATGGATCTCTTAAGCTTGCATACGAGGTGCTCTTGGCCTTTTCCAACGAAACCTTTGGGCTGTTGCATATAGATCCCATCAAGACTTCCGTTAAGGAAAGCTGTCTTGACATCCATTTGCCAGATCTCGTAATCTAAGTGCACAGCGATCGACAAGAGAATACGGATGGACTTAAGCATAGGTACAGGCCACAGGCCACAGGCTTTGCTTTGAAGGTCTCTACCCTTCCGTCCGGTCCTCTTTTCCTCTTGTACATCCACTTGCATCCAATGGGCTCTACCCCACTAGGTGGATCAACCAACTCCCACACTTGACTATAATCCATCGAACCCACCTCGGTTTCCATTGGTTTGCCACGCCTCCGCGTCTTTGTCTTGGATTGCCTCGTCGTACGTTCATGGGTCTGATTCATCGCCGAGAATCAAATCCGAAGATTCTCCAATTCCCATGAATCTCTCGAGTTGCCTTGCAATCCTCCCACTACGACGGGGTTCCGGTTGTGAAGGTGTGACGTGTGGTATATCATCTTGTATACTTGGTATAGGAGTTTGCCATCTTAACTCGTCTAAGGTAATCTCACGTCTGGGCTTTCTTTTGTTCATATAGTCTTCCTCCAAGAATTTAAAGTGCGAGCTAATCACGGTCTCTTAATCCTTGAGACTATAGAACATACACCCTTTCGTTCCCATGGGATATCCTATAAACAACCTTAATTCCGAATGTGGATCCAATTTACCGGCTTCCTTGTCTAGCACGTATGCCGGACAACCCCAAATCCGCAAGTGTCTTAGACTAGGCTTGCGCCCGGTCCACAATTCCATTGGGGTTTTAGGAACCGATTTGGATGGCACCAAGTTTAGAATGTAAGTCGTTGATTCCAAGGCGTTACCCCAAAACGACTTGGGTAAATCCGAATAACTCATCATGGATCTGACTATTTCTTAAAAGATTATGGCTCCTTCGTTCCGCCACACCGTTCTATTGAGGGGTTCCCGGTGCGGTCAACAGGGACACAATCGCTTCGTCTGATAGCTAGTTCAAGAATTCATCGCTATGGTATTCGCCTCTACGATCAAATCGTAGAAACTTGATACTTCTTTCCCTATGCATCATAAGGTAGATGTATCCATATCTCGAGTAATCATTGAAAAAGACAATTTACTCATACCCCTTCTTGCTATGATCGTCATTGAACTACACATATCGGTATGAACGAGTTCTAACACTTCCGTGGTTCTATTCCCCTTGGCTCCAAATGCCCTCTTGGTCATTTTACCCTCTAAACAGGATTCACAAGTTGGAAACGGTTCGACTTGAATAATTCCAAGGATTCGTCTTTCACCAATCTCTCTATCCACTTTAGATTAATATGACCTAGTCAAGATGCCATAGAAGTGTTTTGTTCATCTCCGAAGAACGCTTTCTTTTATTACTCGAAATAATCGATGTGTTATTAGATTCAATTTTGTGAGTGGTGTGCCCAAATAATGGTATAAAGATCATCCATTGAAGTTCCGGAACAGATAAACTCATCGTTTCAAGCAATAATAACATCCTTATTAAAAGAAACTGAGTATCTATTCAAACAGTTCAGAAACTGAAGGTTGAGTTCTTTCTAAACTAGGAACATGAGGAACGTCTCTCAAGACCATAACTCTATCTTCACAAGATAGGCGCACTTCTCCCACTGCTTCAGCTGCCACTCTCGTAGCATTGCCCGATGTGATGGGGATCTCACTTCCGTTAAGTCGTCGGGTTAGCTTAAACCCATGAAATAAATGTGATCAGTAGCTCTCGTATCCACTATCCACGAATAGACAGCATACGCCACTTCACAAGTTTCGACGACTAAGGTGTGTGAATTACCTAACTTTCTTAGCCTCTTAGGCTTGGAACAGGCAGACCTCCATTGTCCTCTCTCACCGCATCTAAAACACTTCCCCTTCGATGCTAGCCTTTGCATTTGCCTTTCGCAACAATTGGATTTGCTTGGATCTGGCCTTTGGTTCTCTTCTTCTTTTTCCCTCCCTTGGGACCAAAAGAGGTAGACGGACCATTAGCCACCATAGCACTAGACTGGTGCTCCATTTTCACCTCCATCGAAACTAAAGCTAGCAAGAGCTCGGGCAAACGATTTGTCTGTTCATTCATCTGACAGTTCAGACGAAACTGCTCAAAGCTTCTCGGTAGAGAATGGTATATAAAATCAATCAAAATCCGCACCAAGTACTTCCAACTTGTTAAGGTATGCCATTATCTCGAGAACGTGCTCCCTCACGGGCGTTCCTTTCACCATTTCCAACTTGACCGAGTCATGTTTGGTGAACTGATTAGTCATGGGTTTGATGTGAAGACATCTCTTCAAGGTGTTCCATGATTTCAACAGCGGATACAATGTCTCCATGAACGCGCCTCAAATCCTCAGACAGAGATGTCAAGATGATGCACTTCATGTGTTCATTGTCACGCTTCCAATCATAAACTGCCTCTTCCCATTGCTTGACTTATCACTAGGCTTGCTGGGTATATTAACGTAAATAACCCTAATTGTGTTTTCGTGCAGTAAGGACAAATTAAAAAAAAAACATTTCAAATCGATATAAATCACTCCAAAAAGTTTATTAACTTTAAGTATATTAAACAGTGGATTAAAAGGTTGCGACATGATGAAATGAGAATAAAACATACATTCATATCAATATCTAGAAAAATATGAAATTATCACATAATTCGTTCACATCAATTATATTGAAACCTTAAAACAATATAATCATGCATCAGCCAACATCTCGAAACAATTTAAATGCGCCACGAGGGGTGGTCTATACATTTAAACACATTCAAGCGGATTACAAACTTAAAAGTTACAAATCCTTAATTCAAAATTAATAGTTGGCTCCCACTTTGACCACATAGAAACTGACAGGGACTCCGAGGGGAGTAAGTTAATATCAATTTCCTATGCCTAAGTAATAACCATAATTAAATACAGGATTATTATTTCGCTTTGAGCAAGCCACTCGTGGTGAGGGTCAATACCGCCACTAGTAATAATCCACAATCATCCTTTCGGAATTTATTCATGTGAAATCCGTTCTTTTGGCCGATCCGAGGGGGAAATGTATTCCAAAAGAACTTCACAAATAAATAAATTATGGAGGTCAAAATAATCCAATTTTAATATCCGGAATAAAATTGCGATTATAAAAACATACTTAGTAATTTTCGAAAGTAAGGTTTTTCTTGGACAATTAAATTCATGCAAACACATATTAACAAATAATAATAATTGCACGAAATAAAACATCCATCAAAACAAAATTAAACACATTGGAGCACTCAAATCCAATTGTCACGGTTTAATTTCTTCACGTCTTGATGCGAAAAATCGTCCTTGTTGCTTTCCGACGTTCGTCTCGACGTGCTCCCACTCGAACAGCAACACTTCATCAAAAACAGCATCGTTTGGGGTTCGGGACGACGTTTAAAATCACACGGAAAAAAAACACGAACCGAAAAAATTCCACGGCCCGAGATACGGCGCGCGTCGGCCCACGAAGTGGGCCCGCGCGCTTCCCGGCCCAAAAGGCGCTGAAACACCGCCCGAAGCGCACCGAAGCGCAGCCCCGAGGCGCACCCGAGGCGCTGCACCGAGGCGCTGCAGCCTCACGCCCGCGTGCGCACGGCGTGCGCCGTGCACCCCCGTGCACCGTTTTTTCCGCCGTTCGTCCTCGTTTTCTTCACCCCCATACACGCGCCACGCTTGTATGCGTCGTCTGGGTACGCTGTTTTTAATTCTTCGTTCTTCGTCACGATCCGATTACAATTTATTTTTACAAAAAAATAAATACTAGATCTAGACTAGTCTATTACAATGATCGAATCAAAATAAAAACAACTAATCTACTCGTGGATTTTCTCACGAGAAAAACGAATTCGAACGAATCGAATTAAAAAAATAATTAATTCACACGCATGAAATTAACAACATTAAAACCATGATAATTGGATACCTGCAAAAAAGATCTAACAATTCTACTATCCAATTTCAATTTAATGTTTAACAATTTAAATTCCAATTTAAAATTCAGAGCCCGAAACCGTGGCTCTGATACCAGTAGTTGGGAAAATAGGGGTGCCCGGAATCTATTCGGGATGAAATTTAAATACGAATTTAAATACAATTATTACTAGCATGAATTAATCCTAATTAATTCAAATAATAATTCCAACAACTAATTATCATCATGCATGTTAAATTAATTTCACTTATTTAACTAGGCGGAATAAACAAGTAAATATGCGATTAACGTACCTCTTGTAGAATTGGCCTTTGGATATACGGGACAATTGTAATCTCGCTCTATCAACCCAAAGCCTTCTCAAGTATTTCCCTTTTCACCTCACTTGATCGCCGGTGGGAGACGCTTTCAAGTAATTTAATAAACTAAGGAAAAAGAAAAATATCTATGCTTCTTGATTTTTCCAACACATGGAATTATGTACTTGGAGATGAAATAATCATCCCCTATTTATAATAATAGGTGGCCGAAAATTTGCAATATTTTATGGGCAAGAGAAAATCTTTTCTTAGTCTCTAAGAAATCTTGAATATATCTCATATATTCTTTTCTCCATAATAAAATATTCCACAAAAATCTCACCCTATTATTAAAGGGTTAATTTTCGAAAATTACAATAAGAAATCCAAAGATTTGGATCTTCTTGAATATATGAGATATTCTTGTATTCCTAGAATACATATCTTCCATAATATCTTTCCAAGAAAATCAACAAAATCTTATTTCTTCTTGATTTTCTTATTTTCGAAAATTACTTGAAAAATCAGCATTAATATATTCTTTTTATTTTAATCACCTTGTCATTATTGGGCTACTTAATGAGCTACTTGAGGGGCCTTAAGGAGAATTAAGATTGGACCTCCTAATGGACTTCTGAATTTCAATATTGAGCCCCAATATAATTCAATCCATTAATATTAATTATTACCACTAATAAATTAATATTGCATTATCCATCTTAATCCATATTACGATAATATGGGCTCCCGGTTATTATTTCCCGCGTTTAAGATTATCAAGTCCATTAATTAATTAAGCTTCTGAATAGCTCTAAATTAATTAACATATTTCACCTTGGAGTAAAGACAGCTCAACATTATTATTCGTACCGAAGAAACTAATTCTTCACTTGCAAGATTTGATACAATAAAACTTCTGAGCCCACCAAGGGGACTAATCACACGAGCCGTACTCGCACGCGTTTCTCCGTATTAAATCTTAGCAACCGTCGTATGATTAATATTACTGCCCAAGACACAAAGTTCGAAGTCACAATGATTCTCACCCAACATGAATCAAAGCAGTAACCATTAAGCACACACGGTCCTATTTAAGTGACGGAGATTAAGAAATCAACAACCACTGAGGTCTAATTCTTCACCTTTCAGAACAGAAGAATTTATCCTCGCTGTAGGACCTCTTCAACACATACTAAATGTGCTAGTGCAATCTCTTAGTCAAGACAGACCAATCTGAGCCTTACACATCGACCTTTCATGGCGGATTGTTCAATTCCACCTAGGTCGTGAAAATGTACGTTTAGTTACAAGTAAACTGTTAATGTTGTCTTCCGTGATCGGGTATCACCACATTAACTACAATGTAACATGTACTATATATTGAACGGTTTGCAATAGAAATTCAACATTCAATCATAACTAAAGCAAATGCGATAAAAGAATTATTCTCATAAAATGAGTGTTTGATACACGAGTTATACAAAGTAAAAGCATACTTTCACGTATAACTCCAACACTGTGATCACAATCTCTTATGTATTCGGTGCATTCTCCTAGCTGATCCACCGTGCTTTTGAATAGGATGTTTGTGTAAGAGCCAGTGTCAACAAGCAGGCGGTGTACTTTCGTCCCCATGATGTTAGCGCAGATGACCAGTGAGTCATTGTGGGGGGTGAGCACTCCATCTAAGTCTTTTTCTGAAAAGGTTAGTTCTCCGGTTCGCTTGATTGATGGATTCACACCGACCTCCATCACTTGTGCTACTGCTCTCAACTCCGCTTTCTTTCTTCTTTTTGACATGGGTGGTCTCCCATCAGAGCAACCACCTACTGGCCCAGTTGGTTCTAGCATTAGGATTTTCGGGACTGGTCTTGCTGGTGCTGCGGGGACTCTTCTTCCTTTCTTACCTATCCTGCTTGGTTGTTCGTCGCTGTCATCGTCGTCTGAGCTGGACGGTGCTGTTGTCCTAGGCCTCTTACCTGGTTCCCTTTTTACAAACTCAGATAGTTTTTCTTCCTCGTAGAACCTCCACAACTGCTTTAACAGATCTCGGCATTCACTTGTGAAGTGGCCGATATTTTGATGATACGCACAGTATTTGTTCGGGTTCAATTTTTCTCTTTCCTGTCTTATCTTTCGTGGTTCCGACAACATCTCCTTATCTTTAACATTGTTATACACAGCGTCCACAGACATGTTAAGGACTTGGTTTAATTTCTCCTTTAACTCAGCTCCCTCGTTGAACGACTTCATGTTCTTTGGAGCTTTGTAGTCATTTCCTCCAAACTTCTTCCCACTCTTTTTCGGGTCGGCCTTGTCTCCCATTTCTTTGTGTAGGGCTTCTTGCATTGATACGTGGATTCCTGCCTTGTGTCTGAATTCCACATACGTCTTTGGACAAGTCAGATGCATTTCTTTCCATAGATCAGTTCCTTTCTTCAACCCAGTCATTACTGCTACTATCTTCGTGTCCTCACTCACCGTCTCGCCCTCGAGTAGAACTTTATCGAATCTTTCCAGAAACTGTTTATCTGACTCCTCATCTCCTTGCCTGATGTCTGCCAGTCGGTGTCTGTGGGTCAGGTAAGACCCGACAGTCAAGAAATGAGATAGAAACTCCTTGCTTAGTTGGGCGAAGGAGTTGACGGAGCCGGGAGCCAATGCTGAAAACCATCTGTGCGGGCCATCCCCAAGGGTGAGTGGGAAATTTCGACATTGTGTGGCGTCAGTTGCCCCTATTGAGATTATGAAGTCCGAATATTTTGTCACATGAATGCGGGGGTCCGAAGTTCCTTCGTACAAATTGATGGTTGGAAACTGTATCTTCTTTTGGATTGGTGCATTGAGGATTGACGGAGATAGCGGTGAGGATGGGAGAATGGTTGATCCGGCTCCTCTCTGAGATTCTAACTGCTTTTGCAATTCCTCGATTGCTTTTCTCATTTACTGCAGTTCATTTGGGGGAGTCCTACCGTTGGAAGGCTGTTCATCGTGATTAAATTCAGCAACTTCCTCACGACGCAGTCCCTCACCAACGGAATGTTTCTCCTGAGTGGTTCTCCTAGCAGTGTTGCTAGCTCCGTTTGGTCCCAGTCGGCCGAAAGATGATCTCCTAATTCGATCATGCACTGATGGGCGAGCAGCTGGGCGTGGTTGCCCCTCGTTCCTCCTGGATGACTCCCTCCTTTGTAGGTTCCTGGTTCCTAGCCTTTCCAAAGTGCTTGTTCGGGAGGTACTCTTGCTTGACTCATCTGCTCGAATTGGTGATGATTCTCCTCGACTCCCTAAACGCTCGCTCATGGGAGCTTTCCCTTTATTTCTACGAGCTTCGGCACTGTCGGCTTCATCACGGTGCATATCTTCCCGTATTTTGCTTTTCTGTTCGTCCGTTCGGTTCTGCTGCTCGGCTGGTCGCCCCCGGGACAGGTGGTGGTCCAACCTACTCTCGTTGCCTTTGCAGCGATTAGAGTACAACTATCGTTTTTGCTAGGTCCTCAGGATTTCGAGCGAGGGCTTCTACTTCCGATGGAATTGTATCGATTGTAACTTGGACATTCTTCCGAGAAGTCATTCTGACCGTTCTAGCATGGCCTTCGGTAGATGAAACCCTAGTCCTTGACCTATGACTTGGAGATGCACTTGATGAATGATCTTCTTGCGATCTTATCATTTTGATTGTCAAAATATGAGTGACAAGCAAGGGATTTGAGGTGATCTTGCTTTTAACAAACACCTTTTTAAGAGTCACTAGCCTTGTACATATGAATATGGTGGTTTTGAAAACCCTAGTTCATATACACATGCATTCAAACTCTTAAAGTGATGTATATATGGATAACTTTGCTCCGAATAGTGTGCACATTTTGGTTTCCGGTGGCTTCTTCCCGGATTCCGGCCAACTTTTGCAGATTCCGACGAAGATCTTCAAACTTTCTTCGATTTTTACAAATCGAAGGTTCGAAACCCTTCTTCTAGCGCCAATTGTTGATGATCTTTTCTAATCGAAATGTTTTGTGGTTGTTTTCCCTTGTTAAGATCATCAAACAAGATCTAAGATCATGGAATTTGGTTAAGTAATGCTCAAGGAATAAATTTGCAAGAGTTTTGACAATATTTTGAATTATGGAAAAAATCCCCCCCCCCCCCCCTTCATGTAAATGAAGGGGTATTTATAGATATACAAGGAGACCATGTGTCACTATTTTGGTGGTTTAACTATTGGATTTATGCCAAGTGTTGAGACACTTGTACAACATCTAAACTGTTATCACTTGGATGAGTGTCAAGTGTTTAGACACTTGGACCATATCTAAACTAGTGACTCTTGGAGTTCCCAATGTTGCACTTAGTCTTCATGACCACTCAGCTGCTTTCCTTGGTGACTAGTTGCTCGCTAGTATATCTTCGTTGGGCGCTACAGACCTCTTGCTCGCCTCGTGTTTGTGCTTGGTGCACAGTTGTTCGCGTTGTTGCAAAGTTGTCCGCCTTTTGCCTTTATGTTTTGTCCTAGTTATTCATTTTTCTTGTTCTTTGCTGTGTTGGTCGCCTACAAGGTATCTGACCGCACTCCTGGTCGCCAGAAGACTTGATTATCTTCAAACTCTGATGGTCGCCTGCTTCTTGATTTTAGTTCATTAACTTCTTAATCTTCGATCACTGTTGCTCGCCTGGTCGCCTATCAACAAATACATCATCATTATTGATTTGACATAAAGCTACATCCACCCCTACTACATTCAACCCAAAACAAACAAATGATTACTATTCACAGGATTTCGTCCATCCACTTTTTTTCCCCATCCGGATTTCCCCCATTCACCTTAAGATGAAAACAAATGTGACCTGATGATTTGAAGAAGAATTCAATCTTAATAATCTTTTCTGCTTAATTACTCATGCACTAACTCAATTTCTTTTTTAAAATTAACTAATTAAATTTAATCAAGTCCATAAAACATCGTGCACCTCAAGTACAATTTTAAAAGGTACCAGTTGTTTACTAATAAATAATGAATATTAGAATTTTATTGAAAAATTGAATAAAGTAAAAGTATTGTGTGAATATTATAAAACTCATTTTATTTGTTTGTAAATTTTTTTTTTAAAGTATGTGAATAAATTTGGTAAACAACTAAAAAAAAAATAGAAATAACGAATGTAATAATTATGGGTCGTGCTAGGGTGTACCAGGTACACCCGTGTACCTGGAAATCATCCACCTCACATGTCCAGTCATCACCTTGTTTTGTCTACCTCTTCAGCCGATTTTCACCTTTTTCTGTAGCAGTCAAAGCAATGATTGCTTATGCACACTCTCTGCACGCCCTCTTCACGCCCCCTTCACACATTATTCCTCATTTTTTAGGTTTTCAAGCTCTGAGTTTTTTTTTCTTTATCTTTCCTATGTTTTTGAACCGCGCGATTCGCCGAGCGACTGTTTCCAGTGGAATACTTATCTAGTTCTTCAATTTTTCGGCAGACTCTTCATCCCGGTGCATAGTTGCATACTCGATTGATAATTCACGTGGCACAATTTTGAATTCTAGGTCGGTATTTTGTAGATCCCCAATTCAAATCAAACCAATAATTAATGAAATTATGCGTTGAATCTATGTTTTCAGTCTTATTCTTGCAATTGATAAATGTTAATTCAATTTGTATTTACAGGCACAATATTGTTCTGGTTTTTTTGTCTGTTCCCTGTTTCTATCACCACTCTCTCTCTCTCTCCACAGGTTTATACCTTTCAATATTGACACCATAATTATGGGTCGGCCGCGGTCGTGTGTGAGGGAAAAAGAGAGACGGTGGGGAAGGCGCTCCAATTGAGAGAAGTGAGGAACAGAGCTTGTGGCTGGAAGAGAGAGGCGACACCATTGGAGAAAAATAAAAAAGGAAAGAGAAATCTGGAAAACTAATTGAGATGAGAGAGAAAAATTAATGTGAGAATTGATGAGATAGTTGGAGAGATACGGTTAATGTAAGAATGGAGAGAGAAAAAGAAGAAAAAAAAAAGGAAGTAGTCAACTTAAGAGTACCAACTAAAAAAATGACATGTGTCATTAATTGATTAGTTGAATTAAATTTTATATGAATAAAATGAATATTGTAAATATTATGGATAATATTTATTTAATATTAAATAAAAATTGTATCAAAATTTATATTTTTTAATTCTCTACACATCGAGACCAATATTGACATGTTTTGAAATAAAATTTGAAATTCTCTATTTTTTTTAGGTTAATTCTTATAAAAATTACCTAGTTCCAAACATTTTTAAAGTCCCAAAACAAATGAATTAGTAAATAGACGAGAGACTTTTTTGTTTGAACTCAGACTAATGACACCCCTAACAGGTTTAATTATACTCCTGGTGAGATAAATGATACTATAAAACTATTTCATGTTAAGCTTATTATGAAGCGTTTTCATATAAAACCTACTCTTGCAACTTATATGAATTAATATATTTTCAAATTTAAATATGAATTTATCACATTATTATATTAAATTTTATGTGTACGTAAGCTTTCATGGGATACTATATGACTAATTACTTTTTTTATATCCATGATTATATTATAGTTAATAATTGTACGTCAGCCCAATTATATCCACGATTATATTATAATAATTGTATTATAGTTAGTAACAATTTTAATCTAACGTGCAAATACGACTAATTACTGTTTTTCTTTTTTAATTATTCTAAGGATTTTTAGATTTGAAAAAAATAGGAAAATATAAATAAAATAATTAGATTGGTAGTGCTTACTTATTTACAAATATTAAATTAAAATTAATTTTATGAAATGATTAATCATCACATCTTTGATAAATCCATATTTAAATTTGAAAATATATTAATAATTATATATCAAATAAAATCAAATACCTTATATTGGGGAAGCAAAAAATGTCTATGTGGCATCCTTCTTATTTTCCCATTCCAACATCCTTGGCTCCTCTTTGAGTAGAGGTGTCCAATCATCTTGGCCTTCGATTTGATATTTCTTCATTTCATCTTGACCGTTGGTTGATATCTATTTTTCTTATAAATTGGACTCTTTCTTCCTCATTTTTTATTCGTATTCATCTTCATCGTTGATATTCGACCATTCTATTTTTTATGCCGGTTTTTGTTCGTACTTTGCCATTTTGACATCGATCTGCTTCGGTCGTTCAAGTTTTTTGGGGTGAAGGAATTTTTCGATGACATTTTTGCCAATATAATCAAATGTGAGATCAGTTGGAAGGCCCGAAACTGAGAGCCTTTTCAGTTTATGTGCATATTTTAGCCACATCACCGAAGGCATCATCTATGGGTTCATTAGTGAGGTAATCGGGCTGGCGGGTAACAATGCAAAGTCAAAAGTGGGTAATCACAGCAATTTTGAACTATGGTAGCAGAAAATTTCTTACTTCTCATGTTCAATTTTCTTTAATTCTTATTTTGACTTTCATTTTTTGGTTCACGCGCAGGATTTCAGTGGATCAGTTACGGTCGTTTCAAGATTTACGACAGTTTTTTTTATCTCCTACGTAGAAATTTGTCGTAGGTGTTGTTGCTAAATTGTAACGATTTTTTTATCGTTGAATTGTTATTTGTGCAATATTGAAATAAATTATTATTTTATTTCCAGTATTCTTTGTTGATATGATGATCAAATTTCCAGTCACATTAAGACCCCTTAACTGATGCAATCAAGCCAATTAATGGTTTTGTTTTAAGAATTTGTAATCTATATATAGTTATTTAAAGATGAATGAAATTATTAAATTATTTGATTTCCGTCAATCATGAAATAATCAAGGCCAGCGCTTACATACATGATGAATGAAATTATTAAATTATTTGATTTCCGACTATTTTCTTAGTAATTAAATAGTTGAGCGACTTTCACAAGTTTATATGTAATTAATTTATATATGAATTCTATCGGCTGGGATTAAAGTCAATGGGGTTTAGATGATATACTCTTGATATAATATACTCTTGATTGTACAATAATTTATCGTAATGGTCGGTTTCTATATTTTGCCCTATAATAAATTATTTTTGTATTATTATGATTGGATTTCATTTATTAATATTTATGCTAAATTTGACCTATAACAAATTACATTTGTTTCCTATTCAAATTACCCTATTATTTCTTGTAAAATTGTTATTCATACATTAAACGTCAAATTAAAATTATACGTTTACAATAAATTATTAATTGTGTAAATCTGCTCAGTTCTTCATTTTGTTAATTTATAGTAAGTATCATTTATAGGATTGATGGTTATCATAATCAATATATATTATTATATTATGATAATTTTAAATTTGCCATGTTAAATTTTTTGTAACTTTTACGTTTGGCAAAGTTAATCAATTTATATTCTTAAAGGTTGAGTTGAGGTATTTTCTAATTGCGGTTGAGTAGTTTATTAATTAATATTTACTTTTGATATTGATAGGATTTAATTATATTGACATTGGCTTATCGTTTTATGAGATTGTCTTCTTTAATGCTGGTTTTTTTTTTTAATTTAACAAATTTATACAAAATCAAATTAATTATTCGATTATTATTAATATGTTAAATTTCACCTTTTAAAAATAAACTTTGATTGTACGTTGAGACCTTATTATTTTATTGGTAGCTTTGACCATGAATGATTTAATGACTTAAATTACTATGAATAAACTTTATTCCTAACATGATTTTATTCCTTAATATGAGCGTAATTTTTTTTCCAATTATTGTTAAGTCTATAAATACAGTTTATTACTTCATTAATGATATTAAAACATGTTTAAGAATTCCGCTAATCCCATATATTGCTTCGTCTAAATCATAGATAGTGTATTTAATTAAATGTTTAAGAATAAATTACTATAAATTTTAAAGGAACTTTTATAATGAAATGTTTAAAATCAGTTGAGTTTAAAAAATTATAGTAATTAATACACGTTTTAAATATTGTGATTAGCTAATTAGATTGAATTTGACTTTTGCTACAAGTACATATCATTATAATTATGGTACCTTCAATTTGAGTTATTGTCGATTACAATCCTTACTATTATTCCAATAATATATTGATTACTTGGTGTGGATTAATCTATCAGAATTTGTTTTTTTTAAGAATAAATTATTCCGGTTCAAACCTTAATAATGTTCAAATCTTAAGGGTTACTATTTTATTTTAGATATGTACGAAGTGAAATTGGATTATAGACGAATCTTTAAATGGTATCAATTGTTTTTCCTAAAGAGTATTGGTTGTTTTCACTAATGGGCATGAGTAGTTTTCACTAAAGAGTAAGATATTATTTTCACTAAAAAAATAATACACTTCAGTGAAAACAAGTGATACTCTTTAGTGAAAATAATTAATATTCTTCAAAGGATCATGTATGAATAATTTTCACTCTATACTTTATATTTTTTTAGAGTATGTATAGAGTGAAATTGGTTCATACATGAATCATTGAAGGATATTAGTTACTTTCACTAAAGAGTATTAGAAGTTTTCACTGAAAAGTCTTAGTTTGTTTCCAGTTTATAATTAATACTTATCAGTGAAAACAATTAATACATTTCAGTTAAAATAACTAATACTCTTTAATGGAAAAACCAATACCCTTCAATGATTCATGGATGAACCATTTTCACTCTATGTTTGTCTTTTTTTATTATTATGTAGCAAAATAGATTGAAAATGGTTCATACATGAAACATCGAAGGATATTAGTTATTTTCACTAAAGAGTAGTATTAGTTATTTCTACTGAAGGATATTAGTTGTTTTCACTAAAGAGTATTAGTTGTATAGTGAAAACAAACTAATATTTTTCAATGTAAACAACTAATACTCTTTATTAAAAATAAATAATATCCTTCAATGGTTCATGTGTGAACCAATTTCACTCTATACATACGTTTAATATTTAGATTGTGTCGTGATTAATTTTTAAAGTAATGATATTTACACTTTAATATAAATATATTAAATTTACTAAGTTTTAATTTTCTTATTATACTAACATAACTGATGGTTAATTAATTATAGAAGCTACATTTTCGTGTTAATTTCTTTGATTTATTGTATTTATCTTTGCGTATCTTTTTTCTCAAGGTTGGTTGATAAATTACCAGTCTTTGCCGTCTTTCTGTTATTTTTCTATTTCATCACTTGACATCCATTTTGGTAAATCTCATTGGATCTGAGTTGAGTACAATTACATAAAATCATTATGTAGTAATAATTTATAATTTTTTCTTATAATTGTTATTTTACTTTGATTTCGTGTTAGAGATTTTGTTTTCTTTGCCACATGTATTTACATCAGTACTTTTATTAAATGATTTCACTTTTTTTATTAAATCAATTCATTTTTGTGGGTGTCATTTGTAGATATTTAGGTGTGGGTGTATGATGGCAGGTGGATGTATTTTAGAATTTTAAATGTAAGGTGATACAAGTTTAAAAATATGATTATACAAGGTTTAACATGGTGGTACGAGACTAAAGAATATGTTAATATTATTTTTAAAATCGTGGTGTAAGGCTAAAAACTAAAGTTATACGATATGGAATTAAAATATGGTGGTACAGATATAATAAAATGTGGTGTGAGGTGAACTAATGGTTGTACAGACTTAAATAATATTGGTACGCTGCTAATTAGTTATTGTACAAGGTTAACTAATTGTAGTACAAATTTAAATAATTGTGGTACGGGGTGAATAAATACATCCATATGATTTAATGTAATAAATTTTGTTTAAATCTCATAATTAGGGTTTAATTTGGTTTAATATTTCAATCCTATAATTAGGATGATAATGAATTGTTTAAAATTTATATAGTTGTATAACTTTTCGAGATTTTGAATTTGGTCCTACGGTGTTGTAAATTCATCTTTAAATAATTAATCCCAATTAAGTGTACTTTATTTTCAGTAAACACCTTAAGATAGTGTTAAATATATATTTATGAATCCACATTGGCGAGTATACACAAACAGGTTTTTTCGTATCCTGCAAGTTCTATTTTTTTATCACTTATTCTGCCAAACCTTTGCCCCATATGATTTAATGTAATAACTTATGTTTAAGTCTCATAATTATAATTTGATTTAATACTCCAATATTATGAGTAGGTTTGATATGAAAACGCTTCATAATAAGTTTAACATGAAATAGTTATATAGTATCATTAATCTCATTAGGAGTATCATTAAACCTGACAGGGGTATCATTAGTCTGAGTTCAAGAAAATTTAAAATAATTTTCTTGAACTCAGACTAATGATACCCCTGATGAGATTAATGATACTCCAGATGAGATTATTGATACTTTAAAACTGTTTCATGATAAGCTTATCATGAACTATTTTCATATAATACTTTGCCCAATATTATATAAATGAAGATTCATACATGGGATGATAATAAATTGTTTTAAATTTATATAATGGAATAACTTTCTGAAATTTTGAATTTGGTCTTCCAGTATTGAAAATTCATTTTTAAATGATTAATCCTAATTAAGTGTACTCTTGTGTAGTTGTTGTACTTGAAATTGGTCCTAAAGTACATAAAATCTATTGGTAGATGTTAGTTGTCTTTTGGATATTTAGACTCCATTATACGTCTTGCGGCTCTGTTGCCTTCGACTTAGAGTTTACCTTTTACCATTCGTGACCATCTAATTTGCCTAATTATTGCCATTCATTTTTAATATTTTATAAATATAGTAGATTCAATTATTAGATATTTCTTCCTCCGTAACCGTTGTTCTGCAAAATGCAAGAATATTTATTTCCAACGGTGGTATGTATATATATGTAGTTGTTTCGATCCAATAATGTTCATTATTCCGTTGTTTTTGTGTTGCATGTGTCGCTATTATTTGACAATTTTTTTTTTCTTTTAGAAAAATATCTTGGCATTATTCCCCAGGCTACAAGAATATTTTTCAATTGCGACGCTGATATGGATATTACTTATCGGTTCAGTCTGATCATGATTTGATTTTCACTGCGATTATGTGTCGTGGTAGTAATAAAGTCTTTTAATCATTTGTAACATTTTCCTTGGATATTGGTGTAATGTTACATGAGATTATTGGAATAAAATTATGTAATTGGATAACTTCTTGTGATTTCGAAATTGGTCCTGATTTGTCTAGCATATTGCAATTGGCATTGTTGTTGCCTTATGCTTTTATTTATAAATTAAGAAATATTATTTTAATGAAGTAGTTGATCAATAAGAGTAAACTAAAAAAAATAATTACAAACAACAAAAAAATAGCTATATATGTTCTAATCTGTATCCACAAATTGTATTTTAAACACTTTATAAATTTATTTTATATGACAATTAATACTCTTTAATAAAATCAACTAATACCTTTTAATTAAATAACCATTACTCCTTACTCTTCAGCTAATACTCATAAATAAAGAAAACTAAAACTCTTCTGAATTGATACCTTTTGGTGAAGACCGATAATGATGTTTAGTTAAAACATTGAATATCCTTAGATTATTGGATGTGTAAACATATAATTTTTTTATAATATAATAATAATAAAAAAAAAATTCAAATTTATGCATGTAATCCCAAATTAAAACATCTTCTTCTCTGCATATGTTTTGTTGAAGGAGTACTTAGAAGCATGCCAATCTTCGTCGCCGGATAAAATCTAACTTCCGAATTAGTATTAAAGGATGATGGATTACATGTGTTTCCCAAGTAACTGGATTATATCATTGCTTGATAGATTTTTGTATCGAGAAAGTCGAAACATAATCGAATGTTGATAAAATTGCATCAATTTGAACAAGTTTCCGCAGCGTGAAAGTTTACTATATATGCTATGTAACATCCGGCCATATCTAACACCTCTCTCCAATTTTGGTGATCCAGTATATGCAATGTTTTTGAAATTTTATTATTACATGTGTTGTGAAGTGCATTTGTGAAACAGAACAGTGAATGTGGTGTTTGTTTAATTGACTTGGTGGTATATAAGAATGTCCATTATCATTTGTATCAGTTGCATTTTTTGTTTATATTTTATGTAAACTTTGTCGATTAGAATTGGTGTAAGATCAAAACAAAGAAGTATTTTAAATCCGCGAAATATCGCGGGGATGTAACTAGTATTAGTATATATTACAAGTTTTTTTTTTAAATCGCAAGTTACTATCATAATTATTTAGGAGAGAGATAAATATATATGGTAGGAGCGAGATATGCAAATCATATTTTTTTAAAGAGATCTAAGAAATGAGTTAACTAAATCTAAAATGATGATGTGGATGACGAACTAAGCAATTGGGCTCCATAAGGAACTCAATTGTGGTCTCCATATCAACACCGATTTATCATATATAATAAAATATACTACCATCAATTTTTTTTTATTAGATCTAAATTTAAAAAATGACAAAGTATCGAGTCATGGACCATTTTCGGGTATATAAGTTGTTTTCTCTAAAAAATATTAATTGTTTCACTGAAGAGTATAAGTTGCTTTCACTAAAGAGTCCTAGTTTATTTTCAATAAACAACTAATACTCTTCAATGAAACAACTAATACCCTTCAGTGAAAATAACTAATACTCGTTAGCGTAAACAACTAATATCCTTCAATGATTAATATATGAACCAATTTCACTTTATACATACTCTTTAAAAAATATGGCTTACATACCATTTTTCCAAGATTTTATTTGTTACCATATTGTTTGCCATTAAAAATAGATATTATATATTATAAGAAAGAGTAGGTTTTATACGATAATAGTTCACGGTAAATTTATCATGAAATTATTTTAAAGTATTGAAATCAAGTAATTTTATTAAAAATAGTGAATATGTAGTTGTACATAAGCTCAATATTAAATATTTCATATTAAAACTACTTTGATATATAAAATACATGACATGATTTCTAATTTATTAGTTTTATTTCATATGCGACTCATGATCTCTAATTTTATTTTATTTTTTATTCCATATTTAAGTTATATGAGAAAATATAATAATTTCTATTTTTTTAATTTATTTTTCTTTGATAAAAGAAATGGAATAAGAAATTAAATATTAAATATATATAAAGATGGAGAATAAGTCAAACATTGGAACTTTTGTAATATCTTGAAAATGTAAATTGGAGAGAGAATCGGATTTTAAAATTGAAATCATCCGAAAATACACTCAAATCTACTAATTTTTCGCTTAGGGGTACATTAGACCTTTTAATTGGCATTTAATACAATAATTACCAAAATACATATTATGGATGTCCACAATATGGATGTTTAGCGTCACCAAAAAAAAAGTTTCAACTTTCAACCACCTGCAATGCTATGCCAATCAAGTTAACTCCAAAGACAACTCATAAAGTAACAGTTTAAAAAAATGACATTTGTTACTAATTGATTAGTTGAGTTAAATTTTATATGAATAAAACGAATATTGTAAATATTATGAATAATATTTTTTAATATTAAATAAAAATTATATCAAAATTCATATTTTTTAATTTTCTACACATAGAAACCAATATTGACATATTTAGAAACAAAATTTAAAATTCTTTATTTTCTATTTTTTTAGGTTTATTCCTATACAAATTACCTAATTTAAAATATTTTTTAGACCCCAAAACAAATGGATTAGTAAATAGACGAGTGTCATTTTTTTTTTTTTGGGAGAGGGGGGTTATTCAAGTCAACTTAAATTTGTGATAGAGTGGTTCTCCGTTGACCCAAGTGCCTCCGTTCCAATTGATTTCATATTCACTCCTAAACAAATTACCTAATTTCGCATACTTTTTAGGTTTCCCAAAACGAATGAATTAGAAAATAGACGATGGTCATTTTTTCTATTGGATCCATGTCGACTTTGATTTGTGCAATTTATATTTTTCAAGGAATAAATATACAACTTATCTTTAATCCCGGATTATATGTGAGTTTTCCACTAGTTAATTATAATAAAAATAGTGCTTAATAATAGATATAATATATTATAAAAAAGTAATTATTTGAATCACAAATTTTTAACAGTAAGAAAATTTGCAAGATACAATTTGATATCATTCAATCCAAGGAATATTTTAGCTTTTATATACAATGTAATATAATAATACCTAAATAAATTTTACATGAAACTTTATATTTTGTGACATTTATCATATATGATAAAAGATAATATCATCAATTTTTTTTATTAGATCTAAATTTAAAAATGACAAAGTATAGAGTGAAAATGGTTCATACATGAACCATTGAAGGGTATAAGTTGTTTTCACTAAAAAGTATTAGTTGTATTCACTAAAGGGTATTAATTGTCTTCACTAAAGAGTCTTAGTTTATTTTCAATAAACAACTAATACTCTTTAGTGAAACAACTAATACCCTTCAATGATTCATGTATGAGCTAATTTCACTCTATACACACTCTTTAAAAAATATGACTTACATACCATTTTTTCAAAATTTTATTTGTTACCATATTTATTTGACATTAAAAATAGATATTATATATTATAAGAAAGAGTAAGTTTTATATAATAATAGATCATGAAGTGCATATCTTATTAAATTCGAGGAAATCAAGTAATTATTAAACTTTTGTGTAAATCTTATTAAATTCGAGGAATCAAGTAATTAAAAATTAATGTAAATAAATGCAAAAATCCAATTAAATTTAGAAAAAATAAGTGCACAAATTTCAAGCAATTTTCACATAGTCACCCGTCTAATTAGTTTTAGTGTATTGGGCATATAATGTGGAGTATATATTTTCAATTAATTATTACTAGTTTAATTTTTTTATTATTTCATATATGTAAATGTATATATTTTTTGACAAAGTATAGAGTGAAACTAGTTTATACATAAATCCATGAAGGGTATTAGTTATTTTTACTGAAGAGTATTAGTTGTTTTTACTAAAGAGTATTACTGATTACACTAAAGAGTCTTAGTTGTTCGGTGAAAATGAACTAAGACTCTTCAGTGTAAACCAGTAATACTCTTCAGTAAAAACAACTAATACTCTTCAGTGAAAACGACTAATACCCTTCAGTGATTAATATATAAACCAATTTCACTATATACATACTCATATTTTTTTAATTCGAGCTCGATTAATTAAGATTTATGTTATTACTAATATGAATGTTAATTTTTTTAAATGTGAGCTTGATTAAATGGAGGTCCTCCCGAGTTTTAAAATTACATTTTCCTCTAGAAAATCGCATCGTCTCACGGATTAGATTGCCCGACTGGGGTTAATTAATTAAAAAATAAACTTTGATGAAATATTATTAAATTTGAGTGACATCAAGTAATTTTAAGCGAAATTAGTCTGAAATGGGGTCGAATGAAAGTATTCCCGAGCTAAAAAATTAAATTTTCCTCTGAAAAACGCATCGTCCCACGAACTATTATTTAATGAAAAATAAACTTTTGATGAAACATTATTAAATTCGAGTGAAATCAAGTAGTTTTAAGTGGAATTAGTCTGGAATGGGATGGAATGAAAGTAATTGAGTGAATAGAGGTCCTCCCGAGTTAAAAATTACGTTTTCCTAAGAAAAAACACATCATCCCACAAACTACACAACCCGGCTAGGGTTATTTATGAAATAATAAACTTTTGATGAAACATTATTAAATTCGAGTGAATCAAGTAATTTTAGGCGGAATTAGTCTGCAATGTGATGGGATGAAAGTATTTGAGCGAATGAAGGTCCTTCCGAGTTAAAAAATTATGTTTTCTTTTGGAAAAATGCATCGTCCCACGAACTAGACAGCCCGACTAGAGTTATTTAATTATCTCGACTAAGAAAAGTTATATTCTTTTTTTTATATTAAATGGGTAAGAAATAGTTATTATCTATAATTTTTTATACCTTCACTTTTTTACATTTTATATGTTGTTGATTTTCTATTTTTGAAATTTTTGTATTTATATCATAAATCGTCATTATTTGATGTGATGCTCTACTTGTTAATCATTAGTATTTACTTCTTTAGAACATTAGTGCTATCTTGCATAACACACAATTTCTCACTAAAATAAATTAAAATATTTCACAATTGCAAGTAATACTATTTAGTACAACTATTATTACATACAACATTAGAACATTGATATTATTTTGCATTATATGCTATTTCTCATTAAAATGAATTAAAACATTTCACAAACGGAAGTTAGTGGTTATATTTGGTGGGAACATGAAAATTTAGAATTAATTAACTGTAGTTTAAATATTATTGTATGTGCAAAAATAGTAATTTTATATTTCCAACTTTTTTGGCTTACTGTTTTTGGGACGTATGACTATGCAGTAAAGACTATTGCCATGCATACGACCCATATTTTGTGGATTATCTCATCAAATTGGTGCAAAATCACAAGTGCATCTCTGGTTTCAATTGTCCTTCATTGTAAGGGTAAAGTGTAACACTAAATCACTTACATTGTAACACTAATCCACTATCATACTATATTTTGTGGACCATCTAATAAAATTTGTTCAAGATACCTAAAATTATGATGAAGTATCATGAAATCGAAAATACTGAATTTTATCTTGTACTAAAATCCACTTTATATTATTTATTTACTTTAGTTAGAAATATTCTTTAGAAATTAATATTCTTGTGGACAATCTTCTTTAGAAATATTCAATATAACTTGAGTTATATATGGAATGGAACATGGTTAATAGCAAAATTTAAGATTAATTTATCACTATAATTATACATTTAATGTTTCACAAATTAAAGTAGTATTATTTAGTGCAACAATTAGTACATAATACATTTGAAGTTTGATATTATCTTGCACAATACACCATTTTTTTTTATGATAGACAAACAATCATCAAAACAAACACTATAATTATTAAAATGCATATTTTAAATTAGAAATAGTTTTTTTTTTTATGTTTAACATGTTATGTATATCAAATACAATACAAAATCATGGAAAGACTATTAGTTTGAGACATAGTACGTTAAAATGTGAATTTAAAAAAACCGTACGAAAAAAATATATAAAGCAATGTGACTACACTTGCTAATGTATATATTTAACCGTGATCAAATAGATGGTAAGCAATGTTAAAAAAAAATATGATAAAAAGGATTCACATCAACATCCCATCCACGTAGCTCATGAATCGATGTCTATACCTCATTATCACTAACTCAAATCACACCCTATGTCTAAGTCCAGAGTTAAAATGAGTCTCGATCACCAGCTTGTACCCATCGTGACTATATTTTGTCAAGGTTTTGCATACTATTTCTATACTCCTTTTGTTCCGATATTATTTGCATAGTTGAAACGATATGTTTTTTAATACAAAATTATTTTTAGTAAAGTACAATAGTATCATATTGGTTATTTTGCAATTGAGTATATTATTGCGTAGGAAAATGTTTTCCAAAACAGGAAGCCAAAAAGGTAGGAAACAGAAATTTACTATTTTGCTCATTTTCCACCAAATATATTTCGTCTTCCCACAAAAAAAAATTTGGTCTTCCCACCATATATTTCGGGGCCTATATTTTGTCTTCCCATCAATTAATTCAAAATTTTTGTAATCCCACCAAATATAACCACCACTCACTCAGTCACCATGATTAAAAACTTCTTGGCCTAATTTATATATTGACACGGTTGGTAAACAAAAATTGAGGGTAATTACAAGTTTTTTTCGTATCTAATTTGACAGTTTACTAAGCTTAATTTCTGCTAAATATTAATAAAAATAATATCTAATTTTAATAAAAACAATTTATTTAGCAAATTTTATCAAGAATTAACAAAATGTAAAGCTATAATAATAATTGCTACTTGTTAAATAAAAATATTGCTAAGATTAAAAAAATAGAAGATGTAATTTAATAGTATTTAGTACAACCATTATTACATACAACATTAGAACATTGATATTATTTTGCATTATACACCATTTCTCACTAAAATGAATTAAAATATTCCACAAACGGAAGTAATACTATTTAGTGCAACCATTAGTGCAACTATATTGGAACATTGATATTGTTTTGTATAATAAACCATTTCTCACTAAAATAATTTAAAATATTTTACAATTGCAAGTAATACTTTTTAGCGCAACCATTAGTACAAAATACATTGGAACATTGATATTGTCTTGCATAATACACCATTTCTCACTAAAATGAATTAATATGTTTCACAATTGCAAGTAGTACTACTTAGTGCAATCATTATTACATACTAAATTATAACACTGATATTACCTTGCATAATACATCATTTCTCACTAAAATAATACATTTAATATTTCACAATTGCAAGTAATACTATTTAGTGCAACCATTAGTACAAATTATATAGGAACATTGATATTATCTTGCATAATACACCATCTTTTACCAGAATGAATTAATATATTTCACAATCGCAAGTAATACTATTTAGTGCAATCATTATGTCATACTAAATTGGAACACTGGTATTACCTTGCATAATACACAATTTCTCACTAAAATGATACATTTAATGTTTCACAATTGCAAGTAATACTATTTAGTGCAACCATTAGTACTAAATTCATTGAAACATTGAATTATCTTGCATAATACATTATTTTTCACTAAAATGAATTAATATGTTTCATAATCGCAAGTAATACTATTTAGTGCAACCATTAATACATACTGCATTTGGATATTGATATTAATTCAAATATTACTTTTGGGGAGTTCCACTATCAAATCACTTATTCTTTCTTTATATTAGTATTTGCAACATACTTGAAAAATCAATTAAATTAACTCAAACTTCAAAATAAATATAAAAAAAGATTGAAAATTTTATTTAATATTGATTATTCATTGATACATCTAGTGCAATTCACTAATACATTATAATCAAGTTTCACCGTAAATATCATACACATAATACCTTCCCTTTAAAATTAACATTTTTTTAATATATCTTACAATTACAATATGCTATTGTACAACCATATATTTTAAATATTTTTATTTTTACAAAATTTATTATTTTAAATTTATCAATAATTTTAATTTTGACATTCAAATTTTTTGTATTCGAATCATATATTTTTTATCCCATAGAATCTCTCTCTATATATATATAAAAGGAAAATGCTTCTTGTGGTGATTCACTACAATTTACCACAGACAGTTGACATTTTAGGGGTGTATGTAGGGGTGTAAGTGAGTTGAGCCGAACCGTGAGCTACTCGTGCTCGACTCGTAAAAAGATCGAAATCGACTCGAATCTAATCGAGTCGAGCTCGAGTTACTCGAGTAGCTCACGAGTTCGAGTTCGAGCTTATAAATACTCAGTTCGCGAGTTGAAACGAAACATTTTTTTAATACAAAATTATTTTATAGTAAAGTAGAGTAGTATCATATGGGTAAATATGTGTATATTATTGTGAAAGACAATTAAACAAAAAATAAAATGCAATTGGAAAATAACTAATAAACAAAATGGATGAGTATTCATTTTTTATTCCAGCAACTTCTCTCATTGACACATGTGGGCCGTACACATGGCAGATAAAATGGAGTAGGTTACTGCATAGGAGTAGTTTCCAAAACAGGAAGCCAAAAAGGTAGAAAACAGAAATTTACTATTTTGCCTATTTCCCACCAAATATATTTCGTCTTCCCACCAAAACTTTTTTGTCTTCCCACCAAATTTTTTTGGTATTCACACCATATATTTCGGAGCCCACATTTCGTCTTTCCATCAATTAATTAAAAAAAAATCTCACCAAATATAACCACCACTCACCCAGTCACCCATATTTAAAAACTTCTTGGCCTAATTTATATATTGACACGGTTGTTAAATAAAAAATTGAGGGTAATTGCAAGCTTTTTTCGTATCTAATTTGACAGTTTACTAAGCTTAATTTCCCCTAAATATTAATAAAAATAATATCCTGTTTTAATAAAAAAACAATTTATTTAGCAAATTTTATCAAGAATTAACAAAATAAAAAGCTATAATTATAATTGTTACCTGTTAAATAAAAACATTGTTATGGTTAAAAAATGGAAGAAGTAATTTAAAAAATTAAAAAAATACAAATAATTGATAAAATGATACATTTAATGTTTCACACTGATATTACCTTGCATAATACACCATTACTTTAATATTTTTTTAAGACTTGATATTTTAACCTTAAATGATACAATATTGTGTGTTTTGCATTAGAAATGAGTAATAATAAATTAAATAGCGTGGAATTATACATATTTTTTAAATTTTTTTTTACTTACATTGATTTTATTAAAAATAGAATAGCGTGGAATAAATTTTATCATCAATATTTATTTAAGTGTTATTAAGATTTATTTAATTAAGATTTTATATTTGAGTGGTATTATAGCATTTGACCAAAGTATAGAGTGAAACTAGTTTATACATAAATCTGAGACAGTTGGCATCAATCGGTGAAAATGAACTAAGACTCTTCAGTGTATATTGATTAGGCGTGAAATTGTCATGATTCGTCACTCGAAATGCCCTTTTTTTTTATTGATTTAGATGAGTATTTAGAGTCATTTGAGTATTATTTTCATAAACTAATGAATTTATCTCTTTGATGCTCATAGATGGATAGAGGGCGAAAAGAGGAGTTCGTAGGACTTTGAATCGACTCAAACGGACGCCCGGATGAGAAGATATCGAAGAAATATGAAAAGTATTAGTTCGAGGGAGCAAAAGTATCATTGGAGTGCACAAGCAAGGAGCACTCGTGCACTTAGTGCACAAGCACTCGTGTATAGAGCTCGAGAAGGTGCAACTCGTGCACCTAGTGCACCAGCACTCGTGCAGTGCGCACGCGTAGTCGCGGGTCAGCAAAGGGGGTCGAGCAGTTTTTGGGTTCTGGATGAATTGGAGTGCACGATGGTGATGAGCTCGTGCACTAGAGCGTACGTGAATTTTGGCCCATTAACTCCCGATTCGACCCGTTGCCTATGTATACCCCTTCGGAGCACGTTTTTAGAGAGGACCAGACACCACTTGATACTATACTACTTTTAGAGTTCGTTTTTTGAGAGAAGGAGAAGAGCAAGCTTGAGATTTATGTTTTTGAGGTTTTCTTTACAAATTCATAGTACGATTTTGCTTTTTAATTTCGTTTCTTTAGACCTTTGTTCGTTAATACTTTGAGATTTCATTTTCTTAATTTAAATTCAGTTCTTAGCATTAGTTTTCTTTCAACCCTAGTTTATGTTTGATAATTCATTCGTTATAATCATTATGTTTATGTTCGTTACTTCTTCAATTATTTTTGTTTACGTAAAAACCATGTCCAGCTAAAACCCTTGCATGCTTAGGGTATGATGAACTCGTAGAAGTAGGTTGTGGGTACATAATTAGGGTAATTCGTGACGTTAGGTTTTAATTCTCTTAATTAATGAATTCTTAAAATCAATCTTAACTTTATTCTTGAATTTCGTTCGAAAAGTGTTAGAGAGAGGACGATCTTATCACTCTTTAACAACGAGTAGACTTAATGAGAGGGTTTAGAAAGGATTAATTAATCTACCGGTTTATCTAAGGAGGACGACCGCATCACCTTAGTTTAAATTAGGGTTTCGTTAATTAAGCACGATCTATTAACTCGTTAGTGGATTAGTGAAGTCGATTGCTAGGATAAAGTATTAGGGTATTAATTCTTGAGCTTTCATCTTACAATCTTTTATTTAGGTTATTTCTTGCTCGTCACAATTATTTTGATTATGTACCTGCTCCGTTAGTATACGTAAGGATTCTTATCCTGAGCATCACCATCACTTATTTGAATACAAACCTTCGTTAATTCATTTTCTTTCGTTCTTAGTTTAATTAGTTTATTTTAGCTTAGGCTTAATTCTTTGAAAAAATCCAAAAACATACATTCATATTAGCTACGACGCGTAGATCTTCAGGGATCTATTCGCATACACTTCATCCCTTGGGTTCGATATATTTGGTCATTATACTTACTTATACTACAGTGAACTCGTACGCTTGCGGGGAAGCTACTAGTAAAAGTTGGTAAATTCGCTTCAAGTCATAAATCAGTAATACTCTTCAGTAAGTACAACTAATACTCTTCAGTGAAAACAACTAATACACTTCAGTGATTTATATATAAACCAATTTCACTCTATACATGCTCCACATTCAATACTTTTACGAAAATTCAGAGTTTTTGAAATTATTTTACTGAAGGGTGTTGGTTGTTTCACTAAATAAAATTAGTTACTTTTACTAAATGATGTTAATTCTACTAAAAAGTATTGTATATTGATTTATGTATGAATAAATTTTACACGGTACATAATAAATTTAAATTGTTGATGATAATTAAAATTGATTATTATTACTAGATATCTGTTTTTACTTAAAATTTGACGTATTTAAAATATCAAATTGAATAAGATTGAACTATTTGATCTTATCTAAAATTAATCATACATATATATTTTTTATTTTTACGACATTTAATAGATTTTATAAAAAAGAATATAACCATTCCTATATTAATGTAGAATATTTCTCCCCCGTCTGACCACTAAAATAATTTCACTCCCTCAAATTCCAACTTATTCTCCATTAGATACAGTCAAATTATCAATAATTTTTTTTATTTGACTTGTTCTCCAATACTTTTATTAGATAAAATCGATTCACTTTTTTTTCTTTAAATTTAATTATATATAATATTTTTAGGTGAATTGCTTTTGTGTAATTAATGTCTAAAATTTAAGTTGGTAGACAAATTGCATTAGGTTGAGGAATTACGTGTTTACATGATCAGAGAAATGAACTCAAATAGTATGTTTAAAAAATAAATTATAAATAATATGTTTAAACAATAAATTCGAAATAATGTGTTTAAATAATAAATTATATATAATATGTTTAAACAATAAATTATATGTTTATACTATAAAATATAAATAATATGTTTAATAATTATTTTGTGCCTACATGATTAAATTGCATAATAATTGTATTAGAAATATAAATAAAATAAATGGACCAAATTTTTAAACCATAATGGCCCAAAAAAAAAACTAATGGGCCTAAAGCCCAAATTAGTGTCAAGTACATGTGCAGCTAATGTGCATGCTGCCAATCATTTGTTTCTCTTGAAATGCATGAAAAAAAAAAAGGGGGAACCGGGGAGTCGCCTGGTGATTGGACCAGGTACACTGGTGTCCCAGACGCTCCCTAGAATTCCCCAATAATTTTGTGCATCTTGCATACAAATGTTATTCCATATGAATTGAAGTAATGGGTGTGTATTACGTGACATTTTAATTTTTTTTTATTACAGTTGTGACATTTTAAATTGGTGTGTGTGAACTGTGAACCAAAGACTAATTCAAAGTTTGACCATCCACATATTTTCTTGAATTGATGATCAGAATGGCCCGCTAAAATATATATAGTACATGTACGCATATAGCTAGCTGTTTTTCAAAGTATTTTTTATTTCAAAAAAATTCTAGTGAAGTATTGAATATTATATCTTGAATCCTTTTTTGAATGGATTGTCAAACTTGCAATTGATTTTGTATTTTTAATAGGATAAAATAACATTGTTTTTCAACTATATTTGCAAAGTTCTTTCAAACAATAAAACGATGTTTTTTTAAATCATTTTTTTATATTCCCAAAACGAATTGTCATTTTCATAGCATCAAACTATGGAGCAATCACATATACATGAGTGTTCATCCATTGATCCAATGTTTAAATTCAACAAATGTTTAGGCAAAGGAAAATCTAATATTCATAAGTCATAATAAAGTTGAATCCCCACCATTTTGAACCTAATTTCTGTGCAACATGATGAGACTCGGAAAATTATCTATACGCACCATATGACATACCTAGATGATTAATAATGTTTTATTAGTATTATAATGATTAAGTGTGATTAAATATGAAATTTGAATGCCAATTACTACTTGGAAAATGTAACATGCATGGAAGGAACAATATAATAGTGTGTCATCATCAATAAGTAACTGGTAAAGGGCAATATGGTCATTTCAGTATATTCTATGTATTCATCTAAAATTTTAGATTGTAAGAATCTCATACACGAATAAAAGTGAATTATCTCTTGGTTTGGTATATTCTTCTCTTTAATTCTATATATCCTAAAACACGTTATCAACACAAATATCCTACCAATTAGATCTTATAATTTTTAGACCGGCAACCACGATATTGCGAACCAGGGATCTCAATTCAGTATGTCATAGATACAAGAAATGAAAGAAGTACGAGAGTAGAGCACACCAACTATTTGTATTAAGAGCAGGTCTTGTATGAGACAATGAGAATGGGTGTAACTAGGGCATTGACTCATTAATACTTTGGTAGAGGTAGGTGTTAACTTGTGTGGTCTCATACAAATTTTTGGCTTGTATTAATGCCTTACCGTAACTTTAATCAGGTGTGCTTAAATTTATCATTATATATATTTATATATGTGCGTTGGGCAGATCAAGATATCATGTATACATATGTTTGATTTTTGTTGTAAAAATTAACTTTATCACAAATGATGGCATGTATCTGACTGGAATAAAATATATAAATTTTGGTATAATAATATTTACTGCAAGTATATTAGAATAGAAGTATGCGATGTATAGTTATTATATACTGAAATTAGTGTTTCTATCGTACGAGGCATGAATTGAATATTATAATTTTTAAACGCGAGATTGTATAATGAACTAATTATAAAAAAAATGTTTGTATTAAATTTATTTTATCCATAAACCAATTAATATATAAAAATATATTGTATATATGTATTACAATTATTTAATTAACCATACAATTTTTAATTATGTACTAAATTCACAACAAATACTAAAATTCATAAAAATAATTTTAATATTTATCAAAACTTATATAGTCTAAATAAAAATTATTTTAATTCGATCAATCATATAGTTAAAGTCAATAAAAACACTTTAAAAATAATAAATAAATATTTTAAACATGATTTTTCTTTTTATATGTGCAATATATATTAAATTAAAAGTGTTCAAAAGACAATTGATTTGATATATAAAGTATTGAAAATAGATTTAAAATAAAAAACTTAAAAGAATTTTAAGATTATTGATGTAAAGTAAAATTAAATAAAATGGTAAAATTAATCCACTCTCTTTGATGGAGAGTGAGCCTCACTATTGCACCACAAAGTAAGTGGACTTCACTTGCTCCAATAATAATAATTTTTTCTCTCTCCCCACTTCTATTTTTATATATATATAGATTACTGAATTTTAATAAATATTTAATTTAATTTAATTTAGATGTCTAATTATTTTTTTTTTATTTTTTTTTTGTGTTGAGCTTTGTTTTGAGCTCAATATTGGTAATGTATTCATTTGGTTGTTCTATATTTTGGAGTTATAATATGTACAAAGTTATAACCAGCTAATGATGGAAATTTGGGCACTCTTCTTGCGGCGTCATCTCTGCCAATCTCCATTTACCAAAAAGATAACCTGTTAATGATAAAGTAATATCATTGATTCATATCTGCATATGTTGATAAATTTTTAGTAACTCTAACGTCAAGTGAGTATTGATCTAGATCAGTTTTTTTTGGGATTAGTGACACTATTAATTTTTTGGCTAACCTGTTTTGGTTTGAGTTATTTTTTTTGGACTCGATAATGATTATTGTAACTGTTTAGTTAATTTATTCACTGGAGATATGCCTAAGGCCCGCGGAAAGAGATAAGAAACAACTCTCTAATCTCCCGCTTAACCAACACTCAACACGAGCCGAGTCTACCATTAGGCTTTTATGAACCCTTACTATAGGGTTCTGTTCTGGTAATCTCTTTTAAATTTCAGCAATTAGAACTGCTTGCCGCAGAATAAGCTTGAGGTTATTTGCTGTAGAAATTATGATTTTTGTGAAAATTCATATAGTGTACATGTTGCGCTATATAATTTTTTACTTGTATAAATATATGTTCACTATTGTAAACCTCCATGATAAAGAAATTTTATGGATGATATATATAAGTGCAAATCAATGTGATAAAGTAAATTCACAAAGCATTGAAAATTATGTGACCCATAGTCCCAAAATTCTAATTCACACTCACATTCTTGAAAAATATATTTATTATTGTATATTGCTACGCTTGTGAAATTAATTTTCACTTGCTTATAAAATATTAGACTCAAAAGGAATTAAGTACCACTGTTGGGTTCATCATCTGACTACAAGGACGAAGAACCGTCTGATTAGGTCAATGCACTAATATTTTTTTGGCAACATATCAGACCCCATTTTATGTTGAAGGTATCTTTTATTTATAACGTCAAAATGATTGTGGTAGATTCTGAAACAATGTTTTAGAAACATCTTTAATTTCAGAGTTGTCGATTCAGTGGAATGAAATTCACTTACTTAACTAAATGAGGGTCACGAATTTTTACAAAGATGTGTTGCGCTTTAAAGCACACTTTACTTTCTGTGAAAAGAAAGATGATACAATATAATATATATGTATATATATATATATATATATATATATATATATCCACTTTCTCCACTAAGTTGATTAATATGATGCAAGTAGCTGAGAGACAATAATGTTTGGCTCCCTAGACAAAAAAAATTCACGAGGTTAATTTTGGTTAATTAACAGTGAGAAGAACCAAAAGAAAATAGGAAATGGCGTACTAATCCATGCAAACATGGGAATGATGTACCACGTGGAACAGTGATAGCTCTCCCACTGTAAGACGTTAAGGAGGTATTGGTACTCCTAGAGGTCATGATGATACCATATCAAATTGTGATGCAAGCACAAAGTAGCAACCAACTATATGAGGTATGGAGAATCTAAAGAACGAGATGTCCATTATATGAAATATGAGGAATAACCTTAAATTTTTACCTCACAATTGCATATTTCAATGACAACAAGGACTTTGCTAAATTAATGAATACTTTTGATTTTAATTTATTTAATTATAAATTTCTCATTTTTCAAGAATTTTGTTCAGGCATAATGCCTCAATTTATTTGGTCAGATATTTTGGTCTTAAAGTTAATTAGACCAACGATGGCTTTTGAGTTAGATTTTTTTGTACAAGACCTTACTTTCAATGATGTTGGTTCATTAATAAATTTGAATTTTATTTAAATCAAAGAAGTTTTATATGCATCAAGAGCTAATCGAACCTTATTAAGTTTTAAAGATCCATGTGCCAACATTATTATTTATACACACACAGTGAGAATGAAATTTTATATTTATCTAATAAATGTGAAAGAAAACACATTTTAGATAAACTAAGAAACCAATCTAGTGGAATACAACCCACTACTGTTCTTGAATCATATGTTGTCACCAATGATGAACTATGTGACACTGATTTAAAAAGGCTTTGACGTGATGATCCATATTTTGAAGAACTCATGTGGACATCCTTCTTCTTTTTTAAGTGAAATTTAATATGAGATAAAAATCTGATCTAATGCACGATATCAGTCATGATGTTGTTTTGTCACAATCTTTGTTTTTTGAAGTAGCAGATACACTAACTACATCTCACTTTGTCTTACAAATATAAAAGGTGCATCACTCATTTTGCAAAGCCTGATCTTTAGCAAAAGTAACAGTGAGACTTGCTTATGTTAAAGATATAAAACTAAATATTTCATTCTTACAAAGGATAAACTATGATATTTTTGGACCAATTCATCCAGAATGCGGACCATTCAAGTAATTTATGGTTCTAGATTATACTTTGACATACTGCTCACATGTCACTTTACTCTCCACAATAAATTCTGCATGCAAAACTCTTAGCACAAATTATACGTTTTAGGGCTCACCACCCTGATTACGCTGTCAAGATAGTTTACATCAAAAGCATTTGATGATTATTGCATATATATCAGGATCAATGTAGAGCAACTGGTACCCCACTTGCTAGAAAAAAATGGTCTCACGGAGGCCACCATTAAAAGAAAGTAATGGTGGTTAAGACACTGATATGCGCACCAACATGTCAATCTCTGCTTGGGGTTATGCAATATTGCATGCAACTTTACTTATTCGTTCCAAACCCACTAAATGACCAGCCATTTTATGTGTACCAGTTGGTAACTGGATATAAGCCTCACATTTTATATCTACACATATTTGGTTGTGCAATATATGTGTCTATTGCATACCCACAACGCATTAAAATGGGTTCCTAGACACAATTAAGTATTTATGTTGGACATGAATTCCCAACAATTATCCGCAATTTAGAACCCTTGACAAGCGACCTATTTACCACTAGATTTGTGGATCGTCACTTTAATGAGACAGTCTTCTCATCGTTAGGGGGAGATAAGAAAAAGAATTTTCTAAGGGAACGACATGAAGTATCATGTCCATCCCCATACTGTCTCATTTGATCCCCGAACTTCACAATGTGGAAGTGAAGTAAAACTAATTATTTATATTCAGAACGTAGCATATTCGATGTTGATGCGTTTACTGATATTGCTAAAGTGACTAGGTCTTATATACCAGCTGCAAATATGCATGTAAGGTTAGAAATCTAGAAGTCCTCAATAAGGGGCACAAAATGTATTGCAACCACACTTGGTGGAGGTGTGGTTGAGGCCATGACTTCCAAAAGAAATTGGGGGAGATCACCTGGTTCGATTAACACCCACTTAAAGGAAGAAATGGTAGGTGTGGGTGTTAATCGAATGTTGAGAATGCATCTCACGAACCAGGTGGCTTAGCCCACCTGGCCACCGGGTTCCTCACTCTAGTGAGCGACCCGGGTTCGATTCCCTTTGGGAATGAATTATGGGAGTTATAAGGTGGGCTTGGAGATTTCTTGGAGTGTTTGGAGACTTGGTGAACTAATCTAACTACTAACAACTAACATTTACCGATCCAAAAAAAAAAGAATGCATCTCACGAGATTTATCTCTGATCAATACTGGAGGACGCTCCGATGTTTGATATGATTCCAGAGAATGAAAAATCTCTATATGATTATAAGAGTGCATATAAGTCAATGGACAGACATTGCACGCAGATTGATGATGTATTTATTTATATTATTGCTCGAGAAAGTATAGAGCACAACGATATCGAACCACGCTCGATTGCAGAGTGTCAACCAAGAGCATATTGGCCTAAATGAATAAAAGCAATCCAAGTAAAATTTAATTCTCTGACAACGAGACCTGTATTTGGTCCGGTGGTGCTAGTTCGACCAAGTGTAAAATCTGTAGGACATAGTTGAGTCTTTCTCATAAAGCGTAATGAGAAATATAAGGTCTTGATATATAAAACTTGCCTTATAGCGCAAGATTTCTCACAACGCTCTGGATTGAGTATGAGGAGACAAACTCCCGTAATGGACGTCATAATATTTCATCACTTAGTTAGTTTTCGAAGGATTGGAGATGCAGCTTATGAATGTGGTTATGACATATCTCTATGGGGATCTTTATTCATATATATATATATATATATATATATATATATATATATGTATGTAAGTACTTGATGGTCTTTCATCGCCAAAGTCAAGTGACTCTAAACCACGGAGTGCGTTTGCAATCAGATTGAAATGCTCACTTTATTAATTGAAAAAAACAATCAGGCGGAGGTGGTATACCCGTTTAAGTGATTACTTGATTGGGAAAGGTTACAAGAATGATGAATAGTGACCTTATGCATTTATAAAGAAAATAAGTTTTGAATTTTCAATTATTTATGTTAATGTACGAACATAATAGGTACTCTTGATGAAATAAGAGGACCATCAACAATTTGAAATCTGTTTTTGAGATAAAGAATCTTGGGAAAACTCAGTTTTGTAGACTTTAAACTAGAGCATTGAGTTTGGGATTACTTATCCACCAGTCTGCATATGTCCAGAAGATGTTTAGACAAATTAACATGGACAAAATGCATCTGATTAGCACTCGCATGATTGGTCGAAGTTTGGAATTTAAGGAAATATCAATTTCGTCTGAAGGAAGATGACGAAGAGCTATTGAGAGATGAAATTCCCTACTTAAGTGTAACATGCGCATTATCATACTTAGCTCAATACACTCAACCAAATATTACTTTCTCAATGAACTTGTTATCTAAATTTCATCCAGGACCAACACAAATGGTGTCAGGAATGTACTTTGATACTTAAAGAAAAATCATTGACAGTGATCTGTTATTCATTATAGTAATTATTGAAGGGGAACACAAATGGAATTGTGGATCTTAAAGAACTATTGAAGCTACCCCCTACACCTATACACCAAAAGATGTACTATTTGGTTTTACATATTTTTTATCCACATAAAGTATTTTCAAAATGGTTATGAATTTACCATGGAAAACACAACGATCTCTTGGAGATCAACTAATCAAACTCTTATGGATACCCCTTAGAACAATTCAGAGATCAATGTCTTATATGAAGCAGTTCAAGAGTGTATTTGATAGAGATCTATCACCACACATGTTCAAAAAAGCAGTGACTAGAGTTCACCACTGGAGAGACCATATGTATATATGAAGAACATATTTCTTATGTTCAGTAGCTAAAATTGGGTTACATCAAAGGTGACTTTATGAAACATATATCACTGAAGTCTTCTATAACCAGTAATGATAAACTTTTCTCAAGATTCAAGCTCTAAAGTAAATGAGGCTGATCTATTTATATAATCATTGCCCAAGACAAACTTTGAGAAACAGCTTAAAGAATTGAGATGTGTAGACTTTCTGAAATCACTTAATAGATGTATGTATCATGTGAAAGGTATAGACTCCAGGGGGGGTATCAACATAAGTGCATTGTAAATCTTTTTCCCTTCGATCGAGATTTATTTTTCCATTGGATTCTTGCTACTTGTCAATGTTTTAGCGAGGCAGCATTCAAGCATCATCCACACTTTTGATTCGGCACAAGGGGGAGTATTGAAGGAAAAATATATTAGTGTGTCTTCATCAATAAGTAACTTATAAAGGGCAATATGGTCATTTTATTATATTATATGTACTCATCTAAAACCCTAGATTGTAACTTATATAAAGGGATCTCATACATGAGTAATAGTGAATTATCTCCTAACTTGGTACGCCCCCAGACGTAGTCATTCATGACGAACTGGGTCAACAAATCTGTGTTCTTATATTCTTCTATTTAATTCTATATAGGGTTAATTGCAAATTAAATCACAATTTTTTTTGCAAATTGCAATCTAATCTAAACTTTTGAATCTTGGCAAACAAAACATCAACTTAACATTTATTTGCAATTCAAACCAACAAATGAATTTTTTATTGTTCGAAAATTATGTTTCACTTACCTGACAATGAATAATTGATAGTATTAATATGTTTAGATTGGTTCGGGTGACACCACATGATATATTATCATTTTTGGACTAATTGAAATCTATGTTTTTGTTAAAATTGCAACCAAATATTAAGTTGGGGTTTTGTTTGCAAAGATTCAAAAGTTTAGATTAGATTACAATTTATGAAAAGGTTGTGATTTTATTTGCAATGAACCCTTCTATATATCCTAAAACACATGCAAATTTTAGACAAAATTAAATGAAAGTCTTGGTCAAGTGTGCACTTTTGGTGATCAAATTTAATCGGGAAGATTAGTGACTGTTTTAGTTCGGTTTAGGATCACCAAACAAGAACGTGTGATTGATTATCACCGTAAATGATAAATCGAAGGTTCGGGTCATAAAATCATAAATACAAGAGTTGAATCCGTATTTATTTCGTATGTGTGCACGTTTAGGTGTGTTTTTGTGTGTTTTGTGAGTATTTGTGTATTTGAACTTGTATTTCTTAGCTGAAGAACAACTATTTATAGAGACTAGCAAGTAGGAGGTGTCCAAGACTCTTGGACTTCCTAGCGTGCATGCTTGACAAGTGACCTTTGACCTTATCTAAGCTAAATCTTAGTTACAAAGTCTTCTTTGGTCTTATCTCGGACTCATTGTTGTTCGGCATGGTTGGCTTGATTAGCCCAAATTGATCTTTAAATTAAAGTTGCTCGCCTTTTGAGGTTATGCCTCAGAAGTTGTTCGCCCTTGTATCTGGTTGAGATAGGCTTAGGAATCTTTGTCCTTTGTTCGTCAACATACACCTCTTAGGCTGGTGGATGTACCACCTTTTGATAATGTTGCTCGTCACCAGTGATTTGTTGGAGGGTCCATATCTGGTCCCGGGTCTCTGGACCTGTTCGTCAGCATGTTGTTCGCCGATGGAGTTGTTCGTCATTTTATACACCCCTTGGATTGATTTGTGCACTCCACTTTGATTTTCTTTGTGAATCATCTTTGATTTGGGGTCGATTCTTCGTAATCCTCATTAAGGCCTTAATTCTTGTTCGCCCAACATTGGTTGATGTTCGCCTGTCAACAATTGTCCCCTATCATGACTAGATGTTGCTTCAGACGAGCAATTTTGTGGCGAGCAACTGTAGTTAGGATACTATCCTGGTAAAGATTTGGACGAACAGCATTGCATGGGCGAGCAACTTCGAGGCCAATGATCTGGGGGACATCCGAGGATGACGTGGGCGGCATGATTATGCACCGCCCACGCGCGAGCAATCCCAAGGTTACGCGCCCCTAGATTTGCATATAGGCCCTCCAACTTTTATTCTTGCTCGAAATTTACCACATTTTTTTTATCAATTTGGACCTCATTCTTTGGGGTAATTACGGATTTTAGCCCGTTTTTCTTAGGGGTATAAATACGAGTGGGAAATGAAAATTTTCCCACTCTTCATTTTCTGCTACAGTACTCCGGCGAATTTCCACCATCTCCGGTGACTCCAAGCTTTCCGGCGTCGATTTCTTCAAATTTCGGCCTTCAACCGCTCTCCAAGGTAGTTGTTTTATTCCATCGTTTATCTTTTCCTCTTTTTTCTCTCTTTTTCGAATTTCGCCATCACCACCGTGTAAGGTCCTGCGCCGTCGTCTGCAAATCACCACCGGGGTCTCTAAATAAACCTCTTTAATCTTCAATTTCCTTGTTCCTAATCCCATGTCCTCGCATTCGAGCAACCATAGTTCCGAGGAAACCCTTGATCCTCTTTTTCCAATTGTTACCTACAAAAACCAGCCTCCGTTCGAAATTTCATCGGCGTCGAACCCCAACGTTGATTCAGTTGTCCGATCTATGGAGGACACTGGTGCTCGCCCATCCAGAAGAGAAATTATCGTTGTGGCGAGCAGGGATTTAAACGGGGGTTCGTCATCTAGCTCTGAATGCTGGAAAATGAGATCCCATCTGGAGTTGCTCGCCCCTTTGAATGACGAGCATACTCAAATGAACATGCAAACAGCTTTTCTCGCCCCGAACGACAAATTATGAAGTTGGAGAAGACTGAGTTCCAGGCGAGCAAAATTAAGAGTGTGGTTCTTAAGGAAGATCTTGATTTGATCCGAGAGACATATAAAATTCCTTTTGATATCCATATGTGGGCTCCCAAGAGGAAAGAGAGAGCTGATCGCCCACCTCCAGGATGCACGGCGATCAACATTGACACGTTGATTGCTAGGTTGAGGTTGTCGCTGCCCCCAGTTGTTGGTCGCTTTCTAGAGGCAACCAACCTTGCCATCACCCAGATTACGCCCATTGGGTGGATGAACTTGCTCGGCACAATGAGCCTGTTCGCCCTGGAAGGGTATGTTGATCGTATCACTGCTGAGGAGATCAACTACCTTATGACGATTACCAAGTGTCTTGTAGGTGAAGAAGGTTATTAATATCTGAAGGCCCGGACTGGACTTACGATGGTGGAAGGGGTGCCGAACAAGATCGGGGACTGGAAGCAACACTTCTTCTTCATTGGGGGTGATTGGCGAGAATCTTCCGGCCCACACGGTGGTGTTGGGGGAATAAACTCCCCTGCATCTTATGGAAGAATTAGACGTAAGCTTACTTCTGTTCGTCTTTGAACCGTGTTGTTCTAATTTAACTTTTCTTGTTTGCTCGCAGGTCCTCGATTGCTTAAGTGGAACACAGAAGAAGAAGAGATTGGCTCGGAGTTTCTCTTTACCTCCTGTTTGGTCGGCTTACGGAATAGAGCAGACAGGACCATTCAGTATTTGAGCAAAGAGAAGTGTCAAAGAGCTGCTCGCCTGCTCACATACCCTCACCATCTTGAAGCCAGAGTTGAGGTGCCTCCAGGTACGAATTTTTACTGACTCCCATGAACTTGTTTGTTCGTCCGGGAGAAACTTAAATAAAACTTGCTCGCACATTTCACATTTCCTAATTTAATTCTTTTTTTTTTTAGCCGAGCAAGTCATGGTAGCCGTCTCCCCCAGCTTTGGCCTCCTCGAACAAAGAGTGCATGAGATGCCTCCACCAAAGGGAAGGAAGATTAAGGGGGATCCACCCTCTAAGGTGCTCGCCATGACGAACAAGCCGGAGGGAGCAAAAGTTCCTCGGCAAGCTGCCCCCTCTGGTCATGCTCGACTAGCATCCTCTCCTGCATCCCCCCCTCACGGGGGAAAGCACTTGAAAAGGGCCGACGGAACCCCTTTGGTGCACGATGTCCCCGTTGGCAACAAGGGGAAGGAAAAAATGGGCAAAAACCTTGCTCGCTCTGAGGAAGAACTTGCTCGTCGTTCCTCAGTTGAGCCTGTAGAGAGAATGGGCAAGGCTGGAAAAGATGTTGCCCCGTCTCGCGGTCCAGAGGATATCACCCTTCTCGGCTGGGATGAACGAAAATTTGCGGAGTAAGTACACTTTCTCTTAAATGCCGAACAAGATTAATTTATTCTTTTCTGAATTCTTCTAAGTATGATGTATTTTCTTGTTCGCAGGTACCGGGCTAACGATCATCCTGGGCGAGCACATGTTGTCCACCAGTACGCCTGCTCCAAACCCCCCGTGAACATAAGGGATATTCTGGGCGACCACGTCCGTAGAGCTACTGAGCCGATCGCCCGGGCATGGACTAGACCCATGGAGAAAATTATCTCCATGCAAGGGTTGGCCGACAACTTCCATCTTTCTATGATGCATCATGTCAATGGCCTTGTTACAGCCAAGAAAGCGATGGCCCAGCTGGCCGAGCAGGAGGAGGCTGTTCGTCGATATGCCAGCACTGCTCGGCAGCTTACCGAGGAGAAGGACAACATGGTCAACAATTATGAAGCGAAACTTGCTCGCTTGAACAATCAGCTCTCTCTCTCTCTCCCTCGACGCCGAAAAGAAACATCTTGAAGACATTCAAGGCCTGTCCGTCGAGCTAAAATGTAAAGAGGCCTTGCTCGAGGAAGGAGGGAGGAGACTAACTGCTACCGAGCAGAGAATTGTTGAACTGGAGGCAGAAGTTGCTCGTCTCAAGGAGGCTGATGCCAGTGTGTATACCGGCGAACAACTGGAGGCCGAGCTACAAGTCCGATCTGCTCTCATCTCCAACTTAGGCTATATTTGCGCCTATGACGACTGTATTCGTCTGGCTAATGCGTACGAGTATAAAGACCTAGTGGAGGAGATGGGCAAGGACTTGACCAAGTTCGTAGAGAATTATCCCCCTCCTAACAATATCGAAATCCAGTTGGGGGATATGGCAGATTATGGGGTTAAGATTGACCATCTTGACCCCAGTATCATTGTTACCCGCCCTCTAGCTCCAGCCGAGGACGAGCAAGACGCCGCTGCCCAGGGCGAGCAAGATGTTGCTGCCGAGCAGGCTGCCCAAGATCAAGAGCAGAAGGCGGCGGAAGACTTGGCAAGGGATATGATCGTCGACCCTCTTGCCGATCAAGTTCCCGATCTCTCTCAGAGTAATTTGCCCACTCGACCAGCTCGAGCATGACCGCTCGAGCCCCTGCTTCATTCGAGCAGCACCCGCTTGAGCGTCCCCGGCAACGGCGCCATTGACTTGAACCAAAAATACTAGCTTTCTACTAGTAGTTTCTCCACAAGAGTATGGGTTCACTGTAGTATGGGCAAGTATAGGGACCAAGTATTATCGAACCCAATGGAAGGTATGTATGCGAATAGATCCCTGAAGATCTACGCGTCGTAGTTAATATGAGTGTATGTTTTTGGGTTTTTGAAAAGAAAATATAATCTAAACTAAATTACTCTACGAATGCAAAAAGGAAAATTAAACTAAGAACGTAAAAGTGTGTTTTCGAATATGTGATGGTGATGCTCAGGATATGAATTCCTACGTATACTAACGGAGCAGGTACATAATCAAAATAACCGTGACGTGCAAGAAATAACCTAAGTAAAAGATTGTAAGATCAAAGCTCAAGAATTCAAACCCTAATACTTTATCCTAACAATCGACTTCACTAATCCACTAACAAGTTAATAGATAGTGCTTAATTAAAGAGACCCTAATTTAACTACGGTGATGCGGTCGTCCTCCCTAGATAAACCGGCAGATTAATTAACCCCTTCTAAACCCTCTCGTTACGTCTACTCGTTGTTAAAGAGTGATAAGGTTGTCCTCTCTCGAGCACTTTTCGAACGAAATTCAAATGTAAAGTTAAGATTGATTTTAAGAATTTATTAATCAAGAGAATTAAAACTAAACGTCACGAATTACCCTAATTATGTACCCACATCCTACTTCTACGAGTACCCCAAGCATACAAGGGTTTTAGCTAGACATGATTTTTACGATAACAAAAACAATTGAAGAAGTAACGAACATAAACATAATGATTTGAACTAAGAAATTATTTAACATAAACTAGGGTTTAAAGAAATAAATGCTAAGAACTGAAATTAGATTAATAAAACGAAGTCTCAAGTATTCAAGAACAAAGAACTAAGGGAAAGAAACTAAAAATCAAAACCGAACTATGAATTCGTAAGTAAACCTCAATTACACGTGAAAATTAAGCTTGCTCGTCTCTTCTCTTCTTTCTCTCTCCAAAAACTAACTCTAAAAGTGATGTGGTATTCTAATATCTAAAATCGTGTTCGGGACGAGTATATATAAGCATCGGGCCGAATCAGAAACTCATGGGCCGAAAAACAATTCCGGAAGCAAAAACATGAAAGTGCTCGAGCAGCACCCACTCGAGCGGGGGCACTCGAGCTGTGTAGCTCGAATGAAGCAGGGGCTCGAGCAGTCGTGCTCGAGCTGGTCGAGTGGGCAAATTACTCTGTAAGTTTTTGGGCGCTCGAGCAACATGCTCGAGTGGTCGAATTTCTCTGTTGGTTTTGGACGCTCGAGCAACATGCTCGAGCGTTGGTGCTCGAGTAACATGCTCGAGCGTTGGTGCTCTAGTAGCTCGAATGACAAAAGTTCTCTGGACAATTTCGGCGCTCGAGCACATGCTCGAGCGGTGGCGCTCGAGTGACTCTCCTTCTTCTTCAACTGATACTTTTCTTCTTGCGCACTAATACCATTCGTATTTCTTCGATATCTTCTCATCTGGGCATCCGTTTGAGTCGATTCAAAGTCCTACGAACTCCATTTTTCACCCTCGCTTCTCCTATGAGCATCAAAGAGAAAATTTATCAATGTGTAGAAATAATACTCAATTGACTCTAAATACTCAACAAAATCAACCAAAACTAGTGCATTTTTAGCTACGAATCATGACAATTTCACGCCTAATCAACATTGTTGTTCGTCCTTGTGCAGACTCAGCCTGACCTTCTGTTTGGTCGGCCACCTTGGTTTTGCCCTTATCTCGCCGGACTTGGGTACTGTTTACCTCATGTTGTTCGTCCCTAACAGACCTGGCTCTAACAACCTCCATGGGTTTAGCCCTAGACCTTGCTTGTGAAGGTCTATTTTGTTCCTGCTGTCTTTGAATAGCTTGGAGAGCAGCAATGGTTTTAGTCAGTTCGTTAAGGTTGTTCGCTAGGGCCTCCATTTCTGGTGGGATGTTGTGAGTTATGGTCGTATGTCGTGATCTGTTTGCATGTCTAGGTTCACGATCTTGATGGCCAGCTGATGAAGCTCGAGTGGGAGATGTTATCCTTGATAAACGTGAACCTTGTGTTTCCTTGGATTGAGGCATCCTAAGTTGAATTATCTTCTCAATCTTTGAATCTTCAAATTTTATATTGAAGAACACCAAGAACACTTTTGCTTAAATCTTCAAGGATTTTTTGAGGATTTCTTCAAATCTTCAAGTTTTCAAACTTGAAGTTCTTGACTAATCACACTTAATCGGAGGTTCGAACCCTCCTTCTAGTGCCAAATTGTTGGTGATCAAATTTAATCGGGAAGATTAGTGACTGTTTTAGTTCGGTTTAGGATCACCAAACAAGAACGTGTGATTGATTATCACCGTAAATGATAAATCGAAGGTTCGGGTCATAAAATCGTAAATACGAGAGTCGAATCCGTATTTATTTCGTATGTGTGCACGTTTAGGTGTGTTTTTGTGTGTTTTGAGAGTATTTGTGTATTTGAACTTGTATTTCTTAGCTGAAGAACAACTATTTATAGAGACTAGCAAGTAGAAGGTGTCCAAGACTCATGGACTTCCCAGTGTGCATGCTAGACAAGTGTCTTTTGACCTTGTTTGACCTTATCTAAGCTGAATCTTAGTTACAAAGTCTTCTTTGGTCTTATCTCGGACTCATTGTTGTTCGTCATGGTTGGCTTGATTGACCCAAATTGATCTTTAAATTAAAGTTGTTTGCCTTTTGAGGTTATGGCTCAGAAGTTGTTCGCCCTTGTATCTGGTTGAGATAGGCTTATGAATCTTGGTCCTTTGTTCGTCAACATACACCTCTTAGGCTGGTGGATGTACCACCTTTTGATAATGTTGTTCGTCACCAGTGATTTGTTGGAGGGTCCATATTTGGTCCCGGTCTCTGGACCTGTTCGTCAGCATGTTGTTCGTCGATGGAGTTGTTCGTCATTTCATACACCTCTTGGATTGATTTGTGCACTCCCCTTTGATTTTCTTTGTTAATCATCTTTGATTTGGGGTCGATTCTTCGTAATCCTTATTAAGGCCTTAATTCTTGTTCCCCCAACATTGATTGATGTTCGCCTGTCAACATGCACCAAATTTACTATACAAGTCAAGTGTGCTTTTTACTTTTATGTGAAATTATGGGTGATTTTTATAAAATGCATTTGAATTGCACTGTGCACCTGGTGCACCGTACAACTCAAATACGTTTTTTAAAAGTCACACATATCTTCACTCAAAAATAAAAATAACTCTTTAAAAAAATTCACTTGATACACACTAAACTTACATTGAAAATAATGTGTTTACTACTCAATTTACCAAAGTAGTTGCCCAAAAAAACATGTATTATCAGGAGTATTAAATGTACAAAACATTGGACTGATTAGGAAAATTATCAATTAGTTAATTCACCAAAATTAGAAGATTGTCAAATTAAGACAAACAGAATTACACTTCAAAAGCAGCCCCCACCCGGAAGAATTACCGTTGTGCCAGATTACACTCCTAAGTCAGAGCCTCTCATTTATTTTCTAAGTTGAGATTTTTTATTTCCTCTCTTAACTTGAAATTTGAAAATCTTTAATTTCTTGTGAATTGAGAGTCTTCATTTTGTTCTTTTCGTATTGTTTTGTGAAGTCAAATTTTTTTTTTTTCAAATTTTGACAACGTAGGTTTCTAAATTCAAATCAAAGAAGAGTGTGTTGATTACATAGTAAAAGTGGTGAATCGACAAGTGAGACAGTAAAGACGCATTAGAGAATTCTATTCATTTTTTGTTATGGCTTACAAAACTATATTAAGACAATATAGTCATTATATGTTTAATTTATCTCATTCATAAGAAAACCACTTATTTGGTTCATTGTTTTGTTAGGCTTGGGTCATTTCTAAGTCTTTATTATTGATTAAATTTTCTACTACTGTAGATGACTTTCAATATAATTTTTACTTTTTTCGTATTTTTTAAGTTAGGAAATTTCTTTTGTTAAAAAAAAAAAAAGAACTACACTAAAAATAAAAAGAAAAATGGAAACAATCACAAGACTCATATTAAAAAAGAAAAATGGAAAAATCACATAACAATATGTGCCATAATGGTTGTTATTTGCATGAGGTGTAGAAGCCAAAACGAAATAAGAGCATAATGAATATAAAGACGCTTAAATTATTAAATTTAATTTTGAATAAATTATAAATTATATTTTATTTTAAAACTTAAATAAAATAAATAAAGTAAGGATAAAATATGCATAAAATAATTGTTCATAGGTGTAAAGTTAAAGGGATTGTTGATAAATAAGGAAAGAACACACTTCTGGTGAACAAATAAATAAGGAAAATGTAACATTTTTGTTTCAAGGCCAAAAAAAAAAAAAAAAAAAACCCCTCTTAAAATTCATTAGCTCTTTTTAAACAATCCATTAAAAATTTAAATTGGAATTCAATTTTAATACCATTAAAATTGATTGGTTCATTATTTTTTAATGGAAAATATTAAACTGGCCTAGTAAAATCCGCTATTTTTCATTACCAGGGGTCTCATAAAACAATAAACAATAATTTAAGGACTTTCTAAAATAAATTGGTTGGTTAGTCATTTTCCAATGAAAAATATTAAACTGGCTTAGTAAAATCAGCTAGTTTTTTAAATAAAATAATAATAATTCAAAGACCTTTTTAAATAAAAAATAGCTTAGAGATATTTCTAAATAAAAATAATAGTTCAAGAATCTCTTAATACATCATGCCCAAAATATATATGATAATTTTGTTTTAACATTTCGAATTCAATTTTGTTTATTTGACGAAATAACATGATAATATTTTTTAAGAAATAAACAAACATTTTAAAGTATCACTTTTTTAATTAATACTAGCATTCACTTCAATAATAGCATTCTTTAAAATTCATCTTACTGAAATCGTCTAACACGAGAAATCATTAAACGCATGTACCGGTAAAAACAACAGCCGTGTGATGTACATGTACTATAAGTATAAAACAATATTAACATACTCAATGTCCCATATAACTGCGCATACGATTGAAATGTGTCGAGATTAATATAATTGAAAACTTGAAATGCCATGTGCAGATAAATATAACTAAGAGGGTGTTTGGCTAAGCTTATTTGAAACATTTTATAAGCTCTAACATCTTATAAGTTGTTTTAAGAGTTTATAAGATATAATTTTTAAGTAGCTTATAAGTTGCTAAAGTGTTTGACTAATACAACTTATAAGATCTTTGATAATTTATAATAAATATTTTTAAAATCTATAAAAAGTAATTTTTTCAATTTTTTATATTGAGGTAGGGGTTGGGGAGGAGTGGGGTGGTTCCAGGGTGAGGTGGGTGATTGGGGTGGAGGTGATTAGGAAAATAAGTTGGGAAATCCCAACTTATTTTTTTACAGCTTATAAGATAGTAGGAGCTTATTTTATGATCTTATAAGCTGTTAAGCATCTCATTTTGCCAAACACATTAGTAGTACTTATAAGCTCTTTAACAGCTTAGGCTGTGTTTACTTGGTATGATAAAGTCCATTTACAAGAATAGTAGGACTTTATCAAGTGTTTACTTGACAAGATTACTAGGGCGGGTTAACCGGGCGACCCGGGACAAACCCCCCATAAAACGCCTTTTTCAATCCGTCCGGTTTGGGCGGATAAATTTATGCTAGAGTTTACATTGGGTCAAAAATTACTGAAATGTCCCCAACTTTGACCGATTAAAGCCCTGTGAAACAAAACTCCAGATCATTACCCACATCGCCCCGTTTGTTCTCGGAGGAATGGGGGAAGCGAAAATCTACGCGAGTACAGATCGACAATGAACTCATCGCGTTGGTGTGTTTAAATCCCCCTAACATTACTGATGTTCGCGGAGTGGTGGTTCTCACTTAATGAATTAATGGTGGTTCTCGCTGAATAAGGTATGGGTGAATGGAATCAGTGTACAATTAATGAGTACAAAAACATCCCCTGTTTTTTGATTAGTTGGTATTGTAAGAAGAGCTCCCTTTTCTTTCTCTGTGCAGATTTTAGGAAGTAAACAAAATCAGAAAATGGGAACTTGAAATTTTTTTTGAATAATTTCCAATTACATTCTCACTTTTAATTTCGAATTTCAATTTCTAATAGTTAATTTTGGTGAAGAATTGGGAAAGGACGAAAATTTTGATATTGCAATGGAAGCAGGACTGACAAGAAGATGACAAGTGATTCAATGGCGTAGGTCGGTTTCGGCGAATTTCGTTTTGGAAATAACAATGGAACTGATGGAAGAATAAAATCTCAGGGGTATACTGGTAATTTAATTTATTATCTACCCATAACTATAAAAGTAAACAAGAATATATTAATTTAACTCTTATATAAAACACACCAGGTAAACAGTTGGTAACTAAAGTTAACTTGGGTTGCCCTACTAATATAATCTTTTATACACTATCTTGACTTATAAAGTAAACACTGCCTTATAAGATGTTTTAAGGAGCTTATAAGCTCAGCCAAACACCCTCTAAATCATGACAAGAGTACGGATATAAGGTGCATATAAAACTTGGCAATATTGATATCATCACAGTACAGATAATAAGATTGTATTTCTTAAATGGCCTACGTGTCATGGAACGGGACCAAATTAATCAACCCTTTCCATTTATCCACTAATACAGTATGCATTTCTTTTTTAAAAAGTGATTAAAGCGTCTCAGAATGTAAAATTGGGAGTTGAAGATACCAAAATCACCAATTTGGACAAATCACTATATCTGTTTTCTGTTATACAAGAAACAAACAAGAGAGCATCTACACTGTGTATAATAACTAACACCACCACCGACCTGGTATCGTGTCACTGCATTAACTTACTCGTCCATCAAAATCTGAACCAAGTTATAAGAATGTATTTTTCTCCATTTTTAAATGATTCCCAGTTGTTGTAGAGAGTCCCGGCCAACAAAGAATACACGCTTTTTCGATTGGTACCAGAAAACAACTACTCCTTTATACGCTGTTCTTGGGATACCGTCCTGTAAAATGGCAAAAATCCATATAAAATCTTTACCTAACTCAAGTTCGGCCATATTGAAAAGATATATATGAAGAATAATAGACAAGAACACCTCTACCATTACAACATTACCTTCCATTCTTCAAAAATGCCAAATTGTTTTGCAATGTCCTCAAAATCCAACTGGTCACGGTACAAAATACGGACATCACCTTCTATGTTAGAAGCCTTCAGAATAGCATCAGATCCACGTATAGGAGTCGCCTTTTTAAGCAAATCAGCGAAGTGCTTCACATACTTGTCCTATAAAAGCTTTGAGGTTTACTATATTTCGAGCAATGAAATTTTAACTCTTGTTTCTTTGTTATGGAATGATGCATTTCTTAATACTGGAATTTACCTCCTCCAGGTAGCTCAAGTCCATTGACTTCCAATCAACCTTCAATACAATCAGAGATGTCTTAAGAAAACGGCAAGCACAAGGGATAAATTGGCCAAATAGTTACATACCTGTACATCGTTCAGTTTTATGGGTTCAAGATATTTTTTGTAAAACTGCCCCAAACTGGAACCCTAAGAGAAAAATAGCCCCATGAATGCAAGCTATGAGAAAGATAACATGCTTTATGCTCATGAAGAGGAAAAAGAAACCATCAAAAGCACTAAAATAAATAGAATAAACTCATAATGGATCATGAAACCAGCATTTACTCCAGCAATATAGAAATCAATTCAAAAATACGTACATGTTCTCCAAAGTTATATGTTCTACACACTTCCGGGCGAATGAACTGCCGTCCTCTGTGATTCTCTTTCAGTCTCAGCCAGTCATCCCAATAAGTAATAGATCGGTCAAGAAAATTCTCAAGATCACAGAATATGATACATTTAAGAAAAATAGTTATATCACTCATTAAGGTATAAAAATAAAATATTATTTCAATCTGACTGAAAAGTTAAATTCTTGAAGGATATGCCTTCGGCCATTTAGGAGATAATTCATCCCATATAGATCTTGAAAGCATCCATCCAAGGCCAGGGAAAAAATCCGAGCGATAAAGCACATCTGCCAGAGAAATGATAATATATGTAAGAAACTGTGAAAGGGCTGTGAATGCTTAGGTAATTTAACATAACACCACCAAATAAGTGGGGAATTTGAATTTTGAGTTTTTCAACTGGTGATTACAAATTTCCAAACTAAGTTGTACATTCAACGGAATCTCATCCCAAACAGTACAGCATATACTGAAACAGATTAGCAGAAAGAGAAAAGTAACAGCATATAACCAAAAAGAAGCTTCAAAAGAAGCAGCATTTACAGCACAGCTAATCTGCTGCAAATGAACAAAGTAGGGACTTCTCTAACTATTGATGAAATTTAGAGGTGCAAGTATACTTGAGAGAAGTTAGATATCTGCAACAAGTTACCACTGATAAAAAAAAAAATTATCATATTTGTTTCAATATACACAATTTCTTTTGGCTTTGGGCAGCAACAACCATGTAGCAAAAATATAGATTTATCTCTCATTTAACTAATTAACCTTTTTTCCATTAATCTGACAATAAAAGTTCAAGAGATCATTGTTATATGATTTAATTAAAGGAATGCACAACTTGTAGACTGCAATATCCTGATGACAGGATAAAAAGTATGCATTCATTTTACTTCTCGTTGCTTTACCTTTTGAAATTAAAATGCCAAGGAAAGTGCAGAGCTCAAAAATACCTCTCAGTTAAAGATATCTACATCTTGAAGATGAAACATTGCGATAGACAGACAGTAGAACTAGATCTACCAGACTGATGAAGGGTAAAAAAACAGTTTTCTTGAGCAACTCATAACAAAAATCAGAACGTAAAACAAGTTATAGTTAGTATTGATCATAGGTCTTACACTGCAACAATTTCTTTTGAGTCGAAGGAATTTATTAGCTTCTACTAAGGCACAAATTTGTTTTGGTTCAGATCATCATTTATAAAAGGAACTGATAAACTTACAAGGATCGTGTACAAACTGCCTCTGTCCATTGTCATTCCATGAAGAAATTGCCATAATGGATCTATAATTAATGAAGTTAATGAAACAACTTAATCAGTAGCTGGTGTTGAACATAAATGGAGATGCAGAAAGATACAAATGGACTATGGAAACCTCACTTGTCACGGTCAAGAAGGCCAGCTCCAGCCTCAAAATAGTCGAAGAAATCAGGAGATATTTCCATATCATCTGCATGTTGAGATATACTCTCAGCGAAGCTGAGATAGGAAAAAGAATTGAAAGAAAAAAAATGAAGAAGTTTAACGCACCTTCAAGGATGATCACTCGGTCAAATTTATGTTTGTAAAACAATTGATCCAATGCCCACTTATAATGGCCTGAAAGGCTAGCAATTAATTATTCTGGAATCAGCAACTTCCTCCAACATGACAGATGATTAATAACAATAAACCACAGAATAAAAACTTTACGTGCAATCTTGTAATATGCAATCAATTCTCCAGCTCTTTCTGTATGCACAGGTTCATAATCCAAATGCTGAGACAGATATAAGCATATTGTCAAAACTCCTTTAGTCAAGAAGACATAGGTCTTAATACTTGAAATAAGTAAGTCAAGCCATCGCTCAACTGATATTTAAAGAATTTGTTAACTAACGTCAACACTGGTAAATTTTGTTGAATATAATGGGAAAGTCGAATGTGGTTAGATTGGACGGAAATGACTAAACACATTGGCAGGCTTAATACTGAGGTTGAAAGTTATGATGCTTTACAAAATTGGAACAAAAACAAGTACCTGCATGTACGTTAGCTGATCATAGCTCAATGCCTTGCTTTTAACAGAAGAATCTGACCCGTCCTGCCCAAAATGAAAAGAGAGAGCGATTTACATCTCTAAGTATACCACCTTCTGAAATAAGCACGAAATTTACGAGGAATATGCTGAACTAATATCAGTCTGATTCTAAGTTTCGGTACCTGTGATACAAATAGGGGATATTTTGAAGCAACTGGGCTTTGATACCTATTAAGCATGAAAGTTATTGAGAAAACTCTTCCAGCAACTAAAGCACCAAAAATATGCATGTAACTAATCATACTTTAGAATTGACTTAATAGTCCTCTCAAGATAATCAGCACGGTTACAGGCCATAACCACAACTGCTGCTACTGGAGCCTGAACATTCAGCCAGATGTGTTTAATGGTCAAGAGTCAATATAATAACATATGATTCAACATACTAAATCTTTCAGCTCATCCATACCTGTACATCACCAATCAGTTTCTTAACACCCCTTCCTGCAGTTTAACAGAGAATAATCATGACAATGCCATGTGCAGCCATTGATCATGGATGACAGGCTGAATGAAGAGCAGAAATCGTCTTAAAATAGAAAGAGAACTGATCAAAATAAAACAACCAACTAAGAAAAGGCAGAAGTACAAAAGGAGTACTTTGTAATATAATGGCATTCAATTTAACCAAGAACAATACAGAAGAGGAAAAGGTTTTAGAAGCCAGTAACAAAGACATAGCTTCAAATCATAGTTGTTAAGGCGATAAGGCGCATCTAGGCGCAAGGGTGCGCCTAGTGCCTAAGGCGCGCGCCTTTCGACCATTGCGCAAAAACACAGAAAATATAGTACATAAGCTTAATTTAAACATATTTGCATGCAAATAAATATTAGATTGAAGTTCATAAGCACATAAAAGAGTAATTGACACAAATTAAGGACATAAACTTCGAAGTGAAGGGTGCGAGAGCAGCAGCAGTAGGCGGGACTTGGGAGGAGGGAAAGAGAAAGGCAGGGTTTTGGGTTTTTTTTAATTGTTTGTGAACCCTAGATCCTTAAAACTGCTATTTAAAAAAAGTGCTAAAGCTAAAACACGTTTTTAAGCAAAATAAATAAATAAAAAAATAAAACATATATATGCGCCCGGATTTTAAGGCGTGAGGCGCTTCTGGTGGCGCCTGGTGCGCCTAGCGCCTTAGGCGCGCCTTTAACAATTATGCTTCAAATAAGCAAGCATTCATCAGCAGAACAACGGCAAACTTTGAAAAACTTTCAGGAAGGTTCACCGCCCAATGGGGGAAAATTCAGGTTGTATGGTGCTATAAGCTGTGGGCAGGTGGAGCTACAAGAGTTATTATATAATGGAATACAGATTATACATTAAATTTGCAATCCTGTAATTTCAGGAAGTTGCAAACAATCGAGCATTCTGTCTATCTAACAAGTATCTCTTTGATTGGCAACTTGAGTGTGGTTAAATTGGTCCATTTTGCTCAACAGATACTCTGTTTCAATAGGCAATGCGGAGGTCAACAAAGAGAAATCTTTACCTAGTGTCAGAAATAATGTAACTGAAGTGTTACTCTTATTAATTGTTCTGTACCAATTAATCAATTATCAAATGCAATAAAACATGTAACAGAATAGAAAACAAATTATCACATGCATAAGAAACCAATTGAGATCAAGGAAAGATCCACAGATTACATACTTTCTAGATCTTGAACAAGTGCTCTTAACTGTCTGCATTCCTCATCTTGCCGTTTCTTCTCTTCTGAAAACCAGCATACTCATAATTGTAAACAGCCACAATTAACTATACAGTCTTATTTATAAATTTAAAGATACATAAGCTAGAAAAAATTCATGTATTAACTAAGAGAATCCAAGGGGAAAAAAAAAAAAAAGATTAGTAAGAGATATGTGTAGCTAATTGTCATCCTTTCATAAGTATAAATAATTGTAGTAGAAAAACTTCTATAAATGGACAGAAGACTTTTTGCCACTTTAAAGCTAAAGTACAAGATACAGTTAACAGAAAAGCTTCCTACAAATGGTGAGAAATATTCGAAAATCCCAACTTTCGAAGGTTACAATCAACTTGAAGAAAGACAGTTCAAATGAAGAAAAATAATCATCAAGGTTGAAATAGGAGTGATAATGCACCTTCAAGAGAAACAATTCGTCCTTGTTGCGAGCTAATCTGATCAATTAACAATCTCGTTTGTCTTGTACACTGAGTTTCTGCCTCAATCTGTAATCAAAAAATTGTGAGGCCCCAATACGCATCACTTCACAGAAGATGGAAAGTCAACACAATGGAGAATTTTGAAGTGAATAACAACATTTTACATCAGAAATAAGTGTAATTAGATTAGATTGGATTAGATTAGCAGTGATAGTGCACAATGACAACACAAGGTAACCAAAGATTATATGTTGGAGTAATGTTAAAAGCCATTAATAATTTACATAAAACGGATGTTTATAAGCATGTCTTATATATGTCTATCTAATAATTCACTGTATTAAAACAAGATATACGTACAGCCTCAGTAAGCCGATCAGCATACTCTGATTGAGTAGTAAAAAGGCGCATCTGTGCATCAAAAAAAAAAAGAGTAAAGTTGGATCGTCAATTTATCAAATCTTGCAGCAATAAGCATCCCCCAGTATAAACAATTCAAGTCAATAAAAAAAAGAAAACAGAGGCACAATTCACCAAAGCATTCATTTTATAGGTGCTTGGGAAGAAAACTGATCTCATGGAAACTAGTTAATGTCAGCGCCACAAATACATATTACCTAAGCAAAAGATTACAATCCGGATCAGTAGCGACCACCAATTAGAAGTATAAATTTACGAAAAAACGAAAGTTAATGATGTCATAAGAATCCTCAATCTTACTCAACAAATCCAACACTCTAAATATGCAGTCCATCCAATAAATTCGGCCAACACATTTTTAAATCGAAACAATATATAATTCAATGAAAGCAGAGAGAGAGAGAGAGAGAGAGTTGACCTGAATGTAGATGAAGGGGAGGACGGTGAGGAGGAGGAGGTACCGGTAGTTGAAAGAGCACCTCCTCATTCTCGATTGCTCAGAAATCAACAACTTATCGATTGCAAGTCCACCACCGGCATGACTTTCGAAAAATTGGTGGTGTGTTCGATCTGTAAAACTTGGATCTTAAGTCAATTCCAAAGTGAAAAAAAAAATCAAGGAATTACATACATTCTCGGAGAATTTCGTTGTACTTGGCCCTAGCCCCTACCGTGTTCAACTTACAAATTTTACTTGGGGAATTTACAAGTTGATACAGTAACAAATCACTATTTATTAATACAATGTTCAAAAAATATATTTTTATGTTCAGTTTTTTTTTTTTTTTTTTTTTTTTTGCATTTGTTCAATTATTTTGTATTAATTTGTAAAAAGTTGTTTGATTTTGTATTATCCTGCACTTATTCCTTTTATTTTTTTTAATACGAGTAACTGAGGTTCAATGATGTACGATTATAATTGTACAATTTATTTATATTAAAGTGTATTTGTAATAAATATTACTCCCTCCGTCCCAGTTTTATTTTTCTGTTTGACTTTACACGGTGTTTTATACGAGAATTGATTATAGTATTTAAATGAATAAAATAGTTTTTTGTGGGGTGAAGTTTGAAAAGATGAATACACATTATTTTTATTTTGAGAAATGGAAAACTAAAATTGTGACGAACTTTTTTGACAAATGGGAAAATAAAATTGGGACAGAGAGAGTGTGGTTTATTTATAAAAAGACAATGTTAATATTATTTGCATGTCACCACATAATATACTTACATCTTACGTAATCAAGACATTCACGATATCTATGAGTTCATATTAAACACGCACTTAAAAAAAAATATAGATTTTGAAATGCCTCTAAAAAAAATCACATTTTTTTGTAGTTTTGGGCGAATGTTGCGATTGGTGACTTATGAAACAACCATGTACAACTGACTATGACTGAAAATTGACTTCTTCAAGAATATGTCAACATCAGCGAACAATTGTCCTTAACTCTTATTTATTAATATTGTATATGAAATAATTAATGAGAATTGTCTCGTCTAAAATTTGAATGAAAATTCCGGGTCGGATGGAGTTAAGGAAAATCTAGGGATCAACATCATATCACTGAAATTGCTTCCGATTATAACCTTACCTTTCAGAACACGATCACCAATTGTTATGACCAATCTAGTTTATTTGCACAATCTTCTTGAATGATTTATATTATTGAGTAACATAACTAACGTCTCAACTCTCAAATTCAACTCATGATTCGGCGCACCGGAACACTTCAAGCTATTCAGACTATGTTCATCAAAGACCCAAGACAACCACAACCCACTAAAAGCCAAAAAAATTGAATAAAAAAAAAGAAAAAAAAGGAAGAAGTCGACCTCCTTCATGTACCAACCGTGAAGTTGAGATAGGTTGTGCCATGTGTATTGACATATGGCACTATCTCATTGGCTCTTGTAATTTTGTTGAGATAATATTAAGATTTTCGATTTTATACATTATCTGTAAAAAAAAATTATATATATATATATATACCAAAATTCATAACTTTTTTTTCTCTATAAATAGACACTCATATTGATATACTTTGTATCAAGATATCAAATTCTCTATTTTACTCCTAATTTCTATAATCTCTCTTTTAAATTTATTTTATTTCTCCTAATTTCTCCTTATTTCTATCATGGATCCAAATAATCCAAATTATTTTTCAAACTCCCAACACTATCCAAACTCACAAAATTATCCAAATTTTCAGCATTTTCTTAACCCCGAAGATTATCCAAATTCTCAATTTTTTAAAATTCTCAACTTTCTCCCAATCTCAACCAAGAACCTATCTCCGAACAAGTTCAACCATCGCAAAATATCTCTCGCAACTTGTTCCGGGATAGTCACGAAAAGGCTGCAAAAACTAATTGATCGGTGAAAGAAGATGTAGCTCTCATGTCATCTTGGATTTGCGTTAGTGAAGATGAGAAACGTGGAAACTATCAAAAGGGTAGCTCGTTCTGGGGGAAAGTGCATAATATGTATGAACAAGCTCGAAGAGAAGATCCGGAGGAGATAAAGAAAAGGAATATAGATTCAATGAAAGGTCGTTATAAACGACTTAATGAAAATGCTCAAAAGTGGATTGCTGCTAACATTGAAGCACATACTCGAAAATAAAGTGGAATGAGCCAATAAGATGTGGAGAAAGAAGCTCATACACTTTACGAAGCAGGTAAACACAAGTTTCAGGACTTGCATGTATTTAATGAAGTTATGAGCAAATCTCCCAAGTGGCAAATAAATTTAGATCCTTCTTCAAGACGTCGTGTTGAAGATGACCAGGGTAATGAAGAAAGTGGTGGCAGCTCAAAGAGAAATAAGACCGGTGAAGATGGAGACTATTCTCTCCCCAATAATCCAGAAACTCCAACCAGTGACAATTCATTTATTTCACGTCCTACGGGTAGAGATAAGGCGAAAAAAAAAGGAAAAGGAAAAGTTAAGGCATCCGAATCTTCATCCTACACTGAAGTTGCTGCAGAAATTCGTGCGTTAAGGGTCACCAGAGACAATGAAAATGGTATTATAGAAAAGAAATTGGAGTTGGAGAAAGTAAAGATGAAACACTCGCTTTTGATGTCGTTGTTGGCGAAAGAGCACTTAACTCCAGAAGAAGAAGAGAGAAAACGTGCTCTTTGGTCATTGTTTATGTAAGCCTTTTAATTTCTATTAATGTTTTGTAAGACTTTTAATTTGTGTGATTTTCGTTAATTTCATTGTATCAAATCGTTGTAATTTTCATTCTAACTAGTGGTTTATTTAAATGTTCATTGGAGTAATTTCATTCCGTCTCGATAGTAATTTATTTCAATACTAATTAATGAATTTGAATGAAAAGTTTCAATACTAGTTAGTAATTAGTGAATAAAAAATTAATTGAAATTAAATTGGAAATTAATTCATATGCATTATTAATGAACTAGATGTGCAGTAGATATGAATCATTCACAAGATATAGACGTAGATATGCATTATTCACATGATGTGCAGTAGATATGCATTATTCACATTATATGCAGTAGATATGCATTATTCTTTGGACAATGCATTTAATTTGGACTATTCTTCCCACTAGTTTGATTCTTCCCACTGTCCAATGCAATAATGTCCCACAAGCGTTTCTTATCAACTCAGTTTCTGAACAAAAGAAAATAAATCACATGCTACCATCTACAATAATACTATTCACAATTGTCCATATGTGAATGCAGCTCCATTATTAAAGTTCACATCTCCACTCTATATATTCTCTCCCCACTCTATAATCTCATCTTCACTCTATATATCCTATCTTTAATCTCCATTCTATATATATCCTCTCTCCAATCTCCACTCTATATATATCCTCTCTCCAATCTCCACACTATATATCTCAAGCTTTACCCATTTTACTTTCCAAATGTCTCTCAATGACAATCAATCGGTAGAAAATGATTCAAGTTTTGATTCTTTCTCCATTGAATTTGAGGAATTGGAAGAACGAAGAGCTCACCAAAATCGTCAAATGAATCGAATCATTGAGGATCTGCTCTTGGAAAGGCTTAATTTGAATGAAGAAGATCCCACACCTAGAGCAAGAAAGAGGTATTGTGAAAGGCAATGCGAGCTTGGTGAAGAACGTTTGATGAATGACTATTTTGTTGACAATCCTATGTATTGTCCTGAGATCTTCCGACGTAGATTTCGCATGCGAAAATCATTATTCCTCCGTATAGTGGAGGCTGTAACTGCGAATAACAAATATTTTCAACAAAGACCTAATGCTACAGATACTTGTTCCTTATCTTTTTTATTTCTTTTTTTTTGTTTAATAAAAAAATTATGTTGTTTGATTAATTTTTTTATGCCACAGGTAGACTGGGTCTTTCACCACTACAGAAATGTATTGGAGCTATAAGGGTGTTGGCGTATGGGACAGCAACTAATGCGGTTGATGAATACTTGCGAATGAGTAAAACTGTGACACGGGAAGCTCTTGAGAATTTCGTAGAAGGCGTCATTTCCTGCTTCGGTGACGAATATCTTAGAAGGCCCAATGAACAAGATTTAGCAAGACTACTCTATGTCGGGGAACAACGTGGATTCCCAGGTATGATAGGCAGTATTGACTGCATGCATTGGGAATGGAAAAATTGTCCTAGTGCATGGGCGGGGCAATATGCAGGAGAAGCGGAAAACCAACAATCATTCTAGAAGCTGTTGCATCATATGATTTATGGATATAGCATGCATTCTTTGGAACACCAGGTACATGCAATAATATTAATGTACTCCACCGATCTCCGGTTTTCAATGATGTCTTGGAAGGTCGAGCACCAAAGGTTAGTTATATCGTGAATGGTCGGGAAAATGACAGGGCGTATTATCTAACTGATGGAATATATCCTTCATGGGCTGCATTTGTTAAGTCAATTACAGCTCCAATACTCCGAAAGCATAAGTTGTTCGCTCAACACCAAGAGGCTGTGCGAAAAGATGTTGAGCGAGCATTTGGAGTTCTACAAGCCCGCTTTGCATTTCTTCGACGCCCGTGTCTTATCTAGGATAAAACTTTGATGGGAAAAATTATGATGGCTTGTGTCATTATGCACAACATGATTGTGGAGGATGAACGAGATACGTACCAAACTTATTATGATCCCACAGAATTTCTTATGGACGATCCCACAGGTGATGATCAACATTCACAATACTCTACTGAACGCATTGCAAACTTATCTGCTTATATGACTAATAGGGAACAACTTCGCAATAGAGAAGCTCACACCGCTCTTAAAAACAATTTGATTGAGCATATATGGCAAAAGTTTGGCAATGGAAATTAGATATGTAATTTGTATCTTCAATAATGTTTTATTTTACGCAACTATTTGTATTTTAAATTATTTATTTATGATTTGTATTTCAATTTTTGTAATTTTAATTTTGTTATTGAGATTGTAGTTTATTTTAAGTATATGGTATTTATTTTTTAAAAATTTGGTGCGTTGAATAATATAATTTATTAGTTTTTTACATTTTTATAATATAATAAAAATAATTATTATAGTGTTTATTATAATTGTTAAATAATAAAATTAATAATTAATTTAGGTTGGGTTGGGTTATTAATGAAGAATGAAAAAGTTGAGGTTGGATTGAGTAGTAAATTGAGTATGTGGAGGAGAGAGAAATGAATTATTTATTGAGGGGTTGGGTTGATATAGGTTGTTGATGATCATAGTCTCAAGAACTTGGGCGTATGTATATTCGTCAATGTATACATCAAATTTGTATTAGACTTGCACATTGTTAAAACTTAAATACTTTCTTGTCTCGTTGTCACTCATTATGATCATGTCATCATTACTGGAATTTACGCCTTTAAGAGTGTGTGGGTGCATGCATAGCTCTGTCCTTCAAATAATTCATATTGTCGATAATATTCTTGAAGTTCGGATATGTGCTTTGCACACACATACCAATAGGTTCCTCCCTATTTATTATTTTTCTTGTTCACTTTTTTTTGTGCAACGTTTGCATGTTGTGTAGCACCAGTCGACATAACTATCCAAACCAACTATTTTCTCAAATAGCTGAAAACTACCCAACAAATTATATAATATATAAATAATTATAACATGGAGTAATAATTTTGAAATTGATTATTTTCGATAGTATTTTATTAATTGAATATTTAATTAAGATTGAAGTAAATTGAGGGCTTCATAATTTATGTATGCTTTTTGTTTTGACATTTTTATTCTCAAAGTTATCTTCATCATGTGATAATGTAAACTCTAACATACTATTCAATAAATTTTTATATGTACAATTCACACTCAATCTAATTATAAAAAAAGAATTTATATAGATTATTTAAAATAATAAACACAATTTATTTAGTGTGTAATATCACAAGCCAATCTTGCTCTAAAATCTTGTACTTCTTTTACGTCCGAGGAATTGCAGACGAAACATTATCTTCACAAAAGATTATTAAATTAGAAAAAAAATATGAATAAAAATAAAGCATAAAATTCCATGAATAAACAACAAAGCATAAAATATCATGAGTAGCTAATAAAATAAATAAATTTTAAACAAAGCATCTATATATATATATATATATATATATATATATATATATATATTAATGGATCTCACAATACCCCGTAATATCCTCTTACATATCGCATTAAACCACGTACAAAAATATGAGCATACTTTTCATGGACAGGGGGAGTATATAATAGCGCTAAGGGATAGAAATTGAAAGTTTCGAACCTCAAACCTAAATTAAATCGGGAGGATACAAATAATTTTAGTTATTTATTTATAAAAATATATGTGAAATGTATAAATTGCATAATTATTTTAATGCATGCATTTATCTTAATATTATAAATATAAATCATAAAAAATTAATATGTATGAGTAACCGTATGAAATGGAAGACTTTATAGATGAATTTTTTATTTGAAAAAAGAAAAAGGTGAAAAGAATTCATTGATAATTTTACAAATATTTTGTTCGAAGCCCCAGTTGAAGAATATTGTGAATGATCGAAGAATGGAGTCATACTTGCACCTACACTAGAATAATATTATTTTAAAATACAATATTTGTTAATCATTTGACAAAAATAATAACATCTATGAAGTTTGTAAAACAGAAAAAGAAAAATGGCTTAGGAAATGATATTATTTTGATTGATCAGTAGTAGAAAGGTGTTACAATCAATTTCTTATTCTATTTTCCATTCCTCATATCACTACTCGAGGCGTAGCTTGGATAATTGAAGAGAGGTGGCCTTGCATGGTTAAAGACTCAACACAATCATGGAACATCTCTTCAATTGACTTCAATTTCCCAATTCCCAACTCCTTCAACTTCGATGTCTCCAATTCATACCGTGGTCTATCCAGTTTCTCGAACCTGACATTTATTTAGTCACTCAACATTTGTCAAATATATCGTGAGAAGATTAATTACAAGTTACCACCTTTTTGGAATGGGTAGGGCTGGATATCGTGCTGATAGAATCGCTACAAGCTCCTCGTTGTCCAAAACACTAGAGCTGCAAAGGTACCGCCCTTTCGCGCCCTCATTCTCGTACACCAGAATGTGGCTCGTTGCCACATCATCGATGTGAACGTATCCCATTCTTCCATGCCACTGAAATTTCTCCGTCTCTCCTGATTGTTTAATTTTTTAGCATTATAATTTTTAATTCGTATTCTTTTTATAACTATAATCAAAGTATTTATGTACCTTTGAGCAAGCCTAGCACATCAGATGCAGTAGAGCATAATGTAGGTGACAAACTTGGTCCAATCACAAATGCAGGGAGGATTGTTACCAAATCAATATTGTTATCCTCACAGAATTTCCATGCAGCCTTCTCAGCTAGAATTTTTGACAACGCATACCAAATCTTGTAAAAAAAATTAACAAAGTATAGTCTTAATTTATTGTGGAAATCAAAAAATAATTTTAATTTGAGAATTTATATGTATTGTATGGTGCCACTGAAGTTATTTTTTAAATAGTTATAGCTGATTTTACGGGATAATATAATATAGTTAGACAACTACAATTGTTTCGTGTAAACAACTATAGTTGTTTTGGAATAACAATTATATACCTTATGTTTCTCGCAGAGCTCCTCAGAACTCCACGAAGACTCATCCAACGGTACACGAGTGTCAAAATCGTCCCTCACCCGAACCGTTGAGGATGAAGAAGTGAGAACCACGCGCCGCAGCGATGGATTCTTCTTGCACGAACGTAGCACGTTCAGCGTACCATCAATTGCAGGTTGCAATATTTCAACCTAATTTATATATATATACAAATAAAAAAAACTTATAATTAAATACATGCCCCGTAAATTATTAGCCAATATGTGATCGGTACATGCCTTGGGATCAGATTTGGGCAGGCCCAGCACGGGCGAAGCGGTGTGGAAAACGCCGTGGCACCCCTGAATGGCGGCGTCGAAGCTGCCCTCGATCATCAGGTCGGCCTTCACTAGCCGGAGTCTCTCTCTTGCGCCGTCGAGACTCCATAGATGGCCCACTTTATTGTGATCGCCGGGGTCTCTGACGGTTCCGGTGACATGGTAACCGGAAAGGAGGAGGCGTTTGATCAGCCATGAGGCTACGAAACCGGCTGCACCGGTCACGCATACTTTCCCCTTGGAATTAGCCGTTTGATCCATCACTCTAGTGTTGCGAGTAAGGCATAATGCAAGTGTGCTTATATTGTTGGGGTATATTTTGGAGAAGGTAAGTCATCCAGTGGTCGTGATTTTGTTTTATAAAATTAAAGGTGTAGTACAAAATGCATGAAGGTGCGGCCTTGCTAAATGTGTATGCATGATATCTGTTTTATCTATTGTTAGAGGGGGTAAATTGTTTTTTAAGGACCGTAACTTTTCGGGCTGGCAAAACAAGGACCGTAACTTTTAAAAGTGGCAATTTAAGGACCGTAACTTTAAAAAGTTGCAATTTAAGGACCGCAACTTTTAAAAATAGCAATTTGAGGACAAATTAGCCCAGATTACTCTCTTTCGGGCTAATTAGAGCGGATTTGGGGCTCAAATCGCCAACATTTGAATAAAACTATTTAAAAAAAAATTCACTTTATTTTTTTCTTTTATTTTTTGAAATAATTTTCAACTCATTCATTATACTCAAAATACTCTAAGAAAAAAAAAATTAAATGAATATTTTTTGAAATAATGAAAGTATTTTATTTTTTTTAGTATAATGAAAGTATTTTATTTTTAAAAATAATTTCCAACTCATTCATTAAACGTATAGTAAGTATTAATTTACCTAGATTAAACATTTAACACTAAGTATTATTTTATTGCAATGTGTGTGATGTACTAAACGTATAGTAAATGAAATAATATTTAAAAAAAAAATTCACTTCATTTTTTAAGTATAATGAAATGAGTTGGAAATTAAAAAAAAAAAATGGAAAGAAAAAATAGAGGTAGAATTTAAAAATTCGGGCTAATTTGTCCTCAAATTGCTATTTTTAAAAGTTGTGGTCCTTAATTTGCCACATTTTAAAGTTATTGTCCTTGTTTTGTCAGCCCGAAAAGTTACGGTCCTTGTTTTGCCAGCCCGAAAAGTTACGGTCCTTATTTTGTCACCCCCAGTTACAGTCCTTAAAATTTTTTTTACCCATGTTAGAGGAATAGCATAGCAAAATTTGTTTGTGATTGATTCATGGAATCATTCCATGGACGGAGCTCCACCATCTCAACATTTGATTCACGACCATGAAATGGTCATTAGCAATGATTTTCGTCAATTCACATAATTTAAAAATGTAATGTTTTAAATGAGAATTAATAATGTTGTAGTAAAAAGTGATGCGTCTTTTAAAAGAACAACATTATCACTTCCTGAAAAGTGATGTTTTTCAAATAAAAAAGTGGAATACATTTACGTGATATTTCAATATAAAAATATATATATAATTGTCTATAGAAATTATCAATATGGTAAAAAAAATTCAACAAAAGATTTTGTAAATATAATTATCTACAAAATTGTCCACAAAATTTTCTAATTATATACGTATTTTTATATATTAACTACAAAAAATTTGTCTACACAATTTTTATAGACAAATTGCTTGTAGTCAAATTTTTGCAAGCAAATTACTTGTTGGTAATTAATACCTAAAATTTTTATTTTGTTGACAAATTGATTTTGTATGCATACTTGTAGGGAGAGAAATTGAGGTGTTCACATGGTTACAAAATTTTATAGGCAAATTTACACTATAAAAAAAATTAATTGATAATTTTTGTAGATAATTTTTTATTTTCTTTTAGTGTTTGCAACGGTGATCTCTACCACTGACACATTGCCTTTACATTAACTATTTCACCATGACCGATTTCCTTCGCATCTCTCTTAAAAAGTATTCATATGACTGAAATTTTCCAAAAAAAATTATATTGCGAGAGTTATCTATGGCTCATGTATTTTTTTTTATTTAAGTATTTTCATTTCTAACCTACAAATAATATCATTTGGAATGAGGCAGTGTTCTCCGAGTTTTGCGGAGCTAGGGTTTTCTCTTTCGTGAGAACTAGGTTAGGGTTTTGAGGGCCCGTGTTGTTGCCGTTGATCGCGGTTTTCTTCAATTTTTCCACTGGTTTTCGTTGTTTCTTCCTCTCTGTTCTGCCTATTTTCTTCTTCTCCATGCCTAGCCTTTTTCGTTTCTTTTTCCTCAAGCATGGTTACGTCCAATTGGTTTATGGTAGATTAATGCTTTTGTTTTCCTGGTGTTTCTGTGTTTTGCAGGTCTCGATCTGTTTCTTTTTTCTGTAGCTATCATGATTCGAAATTAGGTTTTGTGTAATCCACAATCGGGAGAGGTTGATGATGTTCTTGATGTAGGGAATCTTGTTGATAATATGCAGACGGGTGGGGGTTCGGCTTGTTTAATTGGTAGGCTATGTACTGATCGGCCTTTTAATGGTTTCACCATGGCGGAAGTTATGTTGAAGGCTTTTAAACCCAAGGATAATCTATCGAGCAGGGACTGGGGGAAAGGAATGTGGATTTTCTCTTTTGAGAAATTGGAGGATCGTGATTGGGTGGTTCGAAACCAACCATGACACTTTGATAACCACCTATTTGCTATTAAACCGATTTCTGGAGTGGAGCAACCTTCTGCGGTTGTATTAAATACGGTCTCCATATGGGTGTGAGTGTATGACCTTCATGTGGCATGCCATTCAGAACAAGTTTTGTGTGCAATAGCAGGGAGAATCAGTGCATTGATCTGCTATGAGAAGCCCTCTTCCGCATGTCTGGAGGCTTTTCTACGTTTCAAGGTGGAGCATGATATATCAAAACCTCTGATTCGGGGCATCCATATTAAATGTGGTGGCCCCCCATTTTGTGTTCCATTGAAGAACGAATCCCTTCTGTCTTACTGTTACTACTGTGGGATTATGGGTCATTTTTTTAAGTTTTGCACGTTGGTGGGAAGAGACGAGATCCTGACTTGAATGTAAAATACTAGCTATACTAGTAGTTACCCCACAAGCGTATGGGTTCCTTGTAGTATTGGCAAGTATAGGGACCAAGTAATATCGTACCCAAGGGAAGGTATGTATGCGAATAGAGCCCTGGAGATCTACGCGTCGTAGTTAATATGATAGATGTTCGGTTGTAGGAATGTAATTAAACTACTCTAAAGTCTACTTCTATTAATGCAAATAATGAAATCAAGCAAATAACTTAGGTTTTAATCAAATACGAGATGGTTATGCTCAGGATAGGAATCTCCACGTATACTAACGGAGCTGGTACGACAACTAAAATAACCGTGATGTGCAAGTATTAATCCTAAGTGTACTAAAACTAGGCAATCAACTTCCCTAATCTAGTACCAGATTGAAAGACTAAAAGCTCAAGAATTAACCCTAATACTTCATCATATCAACCTACTTCACAACCCACTAAACAAGTTATATGAATTATGCTTAATTAATGAGACCCTTATTTACCCAAGGTGATGCGGTCGTCCTCCCTAGATAAATCGGTAGATATAAACCCCTTCTATAACCCTATTATTAAGTCTACTCGTTATTAAAGAGTGATAAGATCGTCCTCTCTCTAACAATTTTTGTATTCAATTCCAAGATAATTCTAGGGCTTATTTTAAGAATTCAATTAATTAAGAGAGCTAGCACTAAACATCACGAATTATCCTAATTATGTACCAACATCCTACTTCTACGAGTTCATCCTAACCGAAGCATACAAAGGTTCTAGCTTAACATGATGAATACGAAAATAAAAACAATTGGACGAACAATATACATAAACATGGTGAATTTAGTTAACGAACTCAAAATCATAAACTAGGTTTAAATCAATAAATCAAAGTCTCAAAAAATGAATCTCAATTAATAATAAAAGCTAGGTCTGAAAGTATTAAGTGTCGAAGGAAGAAATAACGGAAAGAAAACTCTAATCTATGAATTCGTAGTTCAAAAACCTCAATTACACGTGCAAAATCTCTTGCTAAACTCTCCCAAGCTCATCTATCAAATTCTATCTCTAAGTATGAAGTGGTGTCCAAAAACGTGCTCGGGAAGAAGTATATATAGGCATGGGCCGATTAAAAACGTCATGGGCCGAAAAATCCCACAAAGTGCTCTACTCGAGCACCTACTCGAGCGCCTAGTGCTCGGGTGATTGCACTCGAGCACTTGAATCATACAGAACGTGGAAAATGCTCGATCTCCCCTTGCTCGAGCACTAATGCTCGACCCACGACTACTCGAGTGCAATCATCCTCCAGAAACTCCTGTGCTCAACCTCATGTGCTCCACTTGAGCACCCTACTCGAGTGCTTGAGCACTTTGTGCTCGAGTCTACTTGCTTGAGCACCTCCAAATAGCACTTTTGCTTGCTCGAACTAATATTTTTTGTATTTCTTCAATATCTTCTCATCCGGGCGTCCGTTTGAGTCGATTCAAAGTCCTACGAACTCTATTTTTCGCCCTCTATCCATCTATAAGCATCAAAGAGACAAATTTATTAGTTCATGAAAATAGTACTCAATTGACTCTAAATACTCATCGAAATCACTCAAAACACGAGCAAATCGAGCTATAAATCCTAACAATTTCACGCCTAATCAGATCCCAAATCCTGGCAGTATGAAATTTGGGCCTAGCTTGAAAGCTCTACCTCTTCGTCGTTCGAAAGAAGCCCTCCATGAATTAATTTTTGTGCAGCAGACACCATGGATTCCTCATGTGCAGCCTCTAGGAGAGAAAAATATGGTAGCATCACCGGATTCCTCTCATGGAGATAGGACAACTATTGACCATATTTATTTTCCCGCACAACCCCAAAACCCTAGCGGACCTCAACCCCCGTTTTCCACAGATATCCAAAACCCTACCATGTCTTTTCACCCGATTACCAATTGTACCCAAAACCCTAGACCTTCTCACCAGCCGACTACCGTACACCAAATCCCTGGTGATTTTTACCACCCGATTACTCCATCTCTCCAGCACCCTAACCTCATGCTTTACCCGACTTCTGATAATCCATATCTCCAGCATCCAAACCCTATGCAATACCCGACTACCATCCAACATCAAAACCTTAATAGTGCTCAACACCCAATTATTCCACAATACTATACCTCTAACCATGACTTGATTATGGTTCAAATCTCAAAGGTTTTCCAATCCCTGTGTCATCAATTGGCCGATGTCAATATCCTAGCCGCGTCCTCGGAAAATAACCTTGTTGTTAAACCCCAACCATCTACAATTATGGCCGCTAACCCTTCCGATGTCTCCTTCCTGGTAAGTAATTTCAGGGCCACTCCTACACCCATACCATCTGAACCAAAATTATATCATACTATTACTATACCTGCTTTTACCATTTCCACACTTATTCCTGAAGTTAATTATCCCTTTACTACTGGTACGTCCTTAGATTCCTTACTAGATTCGAATTTGTCACAAGATATCGCCATTACCCCTCTTAGTGGCCAAGGGGGACTAAAACAACGTGCATGGAAGAGAGAGGCCCGTGCTCGGGGAGCGGATGATGGCGCTATTGTTGGAGAGTTGGTGCACCATTCTGGAATGAAGAGGATGACGGAGTTGTCTGAGGATGATGATGTGATACAGGTTTTACAAATTGAGAAAAAATATAAATGTACTCCGGAACAATTTGATGATCAAATGGGGGCGGCTGCTGAGTTGCAGACCCGCCGAGCCCAATGAGTTGCCTGATGTGGAACTGTCGAGGGCTTGGGAACCCTCGAAAAGTTCCAGTTTTAAAGAAAGAATTTCATTCTAAAGATCCCAGTTTCGTCTTTCTATGCGAAACGAAATTGTTAACACGTGAGCTTGAAGGGGTGGCGAGGAAGCTTGGTTTCTCTGGTTGTTTTGTCGTTGATTGTGTGTGTACTGTTAGGGGTCGTAGGGGTGGTCTTGGGATACTGTGGAGGGATGAGTGTCCTCTAGGTATTAAATCATTTTCACAGAATCACATTGACACCTGGGTGAATACCGGTAGTAAGTGGCGTGTCACTGGGGTGTATGGCTTTTCGGATGGGGTTGATAAATGGAAAACTTGGAGGATGATTGAGGTGTTAGCTGGTATGAGTGCTCTCTCTTGGTTGGTTATGGGGGATTTCAATGAAATTCTCTATAATAGCGAAAAGGTGGGAGGTAATGTTAAGAGGGATGTGTGCATGGAGGCGTTCAGAGAGTGTATATCGAAGTATGGGATAGTAGATTTGGGTTTTATCGATTTCCCTTTTACTTGGTCGAATAAACAAGCTAGTGTGGGGAGTATTCAGGAGAGACTTGATAGGGGTGTGGCTTCAGTCGACTGGATTACTAGATTCCATAGAGCTACGATTACACACCTTATACGAGTTTTATCTGATCATTGCCCGTTGTGGATTTAGTGGGAGGCGAGGCGGCCAAAAGGGCAAAGGTGTAGGGTGAGGAGGTTTAGATTTGAGATGATGTGGTTGCAAGAAGCTGATTGTGGGAGATTGATTGATGATTCTTGGGGTTTTGGTGGAGGTGATAGCTTATCGAGATTGGATAGTAATATTCGCGAGTATGGACAGCGTTTGTTTTCTTGGAATAGTCGGGTTTTTGGTAAGTTGCCTGTGGAGATTGAAAAGCAAAAGAAAGAGCTCCAGAGGGTGCAACACAAAGAGCAATCTGTGGAGGTAGTGCAAGAAGCACGAGCCCTGGAAAATAAGATTGTTGCAGTTGTTCATCAAGAGGAGCTCTTTTGGCTGCAGCGTTCTCATGTTAGTTGGATGAGGGAAGGGGATCAAAACATGTCTTTTTTCCATAAGACTGCTAGTGGGAGAAAGCGGAGGAAAACGATTAGTTCAATACTGGATAATCACAGAATTATTCGTAAGGACGAGAAAGAGATTGAGGGGGTATTTGTGGATTACTTTAAAAACCTGTTTACGTCTTGTGATGACTTATAGATGGAGGGGGCACCGGGGCTGTGGATCACAAGATTACTGAGGAGATACAAGTTGTGTTATCCCTCCCATTTACTGAAGAAGAGGTGACAAACGCGATTTCTCAAATGCACCTAACAAAGGCATCGGGCCCTAATGGTATGTCAGTTATTTTATACCATAAATTCTGGAATACAGTGGGTGGCTCGGTTATTGATGTTGTCTTAGATGTGCTTAATAATGGGGCTGATCCACATATTTTTAATCATACCCATATTGTGTTGATTCCAAAGACTAAGAAACCAGTTTCACCTGTGGATTACAGGCCTATTAGTCTTTGTAATGTGTCCTTTAAGATTATTACTAAAACAATTATTAATCGTCTTAAACCTCGTTTGCCTGAGATTATTGATCCTTGTCAGACTGCCTTTGTACCGGGTAGACTGATAACTGATAATGCTTTACTAGCTTTTGAGGTGTTTTATTATATGAAGCACATCAAAGCCACGAAGCGTGGTTCCTATGCTTTCAAACTTGATATGAGTAAAGCGTATGATAGAGTGGAGTGGGTTTTTTAGATGGTGTGCTTCGAAAAATTGGGTTGACTGGAGGTCTGGTAGATACGATCATGTGTTGTGTGTCTTCTGTTTCTTTCTCGGTAATGATAAATGGGGTCCCATCTGATTCTTTTTGTCCTACACGGGGTATTCGCCAGGGTGATCCTTTATCTCCTTATCTATTTCTTTTCTATGCTGAAGCTTTATCTAGTCTTATTAGACGGGATGTGGAGAGAGTGGTGTTGCATGGTGTTAGAGTTTGTAGGGCTGCCCCTGTGGTATCTAATCTTTTCTTTGCAGATGATACATTAATATTTGGGAGAGCCACTTCTGGTGAGTTGAGTAGAATTAAAGCCATTTTGGAGACTTACGAGCGGGCCTCTGGACAAAAGATTAACTTGTTGAAATCTGACATAATGTTCAGCAGTGGGGTTACCCAGGAAAGATGGAAGGACCTGGCAGGTATCCTGGGTGTGCGGCGAGTTGATCAGCACTCCATCTATTTGGGAATCCCCACCTCTTATGGGAGATCGCGCAATCATATGTTCAGATGCTTGGTGGACAGGGTTAACAAGAAATTGAAAGATTGGAAGAGCAGGATTTTGTCTTATGCTGGGAAGCTCACTTTGGTCAAATCAGTGGCACAAGCTATATCCATCTATTTAATGACTTTTTTCAAGATACCTTTGAAAACAATTCATAAAATAGAGGCCTCCATTACCAGGTTTTTGTGGGGACAAAAAGATGATGAGAGGCGAACGCATTGGCTTAAGAAGAGTGTGTTGTGTAGGCCGAAGTATGAAGGAGGGTTGGGTCTTCGAGATTTGGCAAAATTTAATGATGCGTTGTTGGCTAAACAGGGGTGGAGGCTGGTGCATAATGAAATCGTTGTTGGCTAAAACCTTGAGGGCGAGATATTATTCGAGGGGTTGTTTTCGGACTTCCAGTTTGGGGTATAACACTAGCTTCACTTGGCAAAGTATTTATCATGGGAAGAAGGTTTTGGAGGGAGAGATCAGATATATTATTGGGAATGGTAAGTCGGTGAAGATATGGATAGATCATTGGCTATTAGATGGAGGCGATCCGGTAGTGGGTGAACCGATCGTGGGGCGCAAGCATTTGAAGGTGGAGGAGTTGTTGCTTGGAGAGTCACAGGGTTGGGATTTGCCAAAGCTTAATGAGTTATTCAGGCCGGAAGTTGTTGAGAGAATAATGTCGCTTCCTGTTGCTTCGAATTCAGAGGTGGACGTGTTTGCATGGAGGTTTACAAAGAACGGCATATACACTGTTAAATCCGGCTATATGGATGTGTTGCGTCCTTCAGATCCGGTTGCCCAAACTGAAGGACGCAACACAAAAAGATTTATAGGTTAATTGTAGTTAATCTCCTCTCCAAAAATTTTATTGGAAAAGTAGGTGGATATATATGTGTTCTTGTTGTGGGATGAACTGACGAAGAATCTGAGGAGTATGATGGTGTCGACCTCACATTCAATGCAGAACTACATACTTCATCTTTCAATTTGTATAGAGTGAAATCGGTTCATATATGAATCATTGAAAAAAATTATTTGTTTTCACTAAAGAGTATTAGTTGTTTCTAATAAAAAGTATTAGTTGTTATTATTGAAGAGTCTTAATTTATTTTTCAGTAAGCAATTAAAACGCTTTAGTGAAAACAACTAATATTTTTTTATGAATACAACAAATACCCTTCAATAGTTCATGTATGAATTATTTTCACTCTATACTTTGTCTTTGTAATAAGTTCTCGATTTCTAAATCTTTATTAATTTTCTCCTTTCGTGTTGTGATAATCATGATTCTTATTCGAAATAAATTTTCAGAATCATTTTTGGAGTTTATGATTTTAATTTATGAAAAATATTATATGAAAATAGTTCATGATAAGCTTATCATGAAATTATTTTAAAGTATCGGATATTTGACCAGAAGTATCGATAATTTTATCAAGAGAAATATTAATATGGGTCAGTAGTATTATATTGTAATCATTATAAAAAAATTGAATCCAGATTAATGATACTTCTGGTGAGATTACCGATATTTTTGTCAAATATTCGATACTTTAAAACAGTTTTATAATAAACCATTTTCATATAAAACCTACTCTTTAATTTATGATATGATGGAGGGAAATTTTCTTTTTACACCTTTGTGGATTGATTTTTTTTTTTTTTATGAGATTGAGTTTGACTTTGTGATTTTGAATTGCAAAGCTTTGAGTTGTAACTAAACCTAAGGCTTACTTGGTCATCGACTGAACTGTAGAGATTATATCATTCATGCATGCATTCACATACATGCACACATATGCACGTGAGGTTGTTACGATTGTTATGCCAGCTTGCATACACGTGAGGCGGTTAAGTTGTTAGCCAAATTTCTGTTATTAGATGTTAGTTAGGAAAGAGCCTTCTAGTAGCAGCTAGAACTTCACCATGCATGTATAAATTGATAGCTGCATCATTCACACTTGTAACGAATAACAATGAATAAGATCTAATTCTTCACTTTCATTTCTATACTATTTCTACATGGTATCTAGAGCCTAAATTTTTTTTTTTTTTTTGTAGTTATGGCGAATCGACGTGATAGTGCGTGGCCAGCACTCAATTCTTCTTCTTCTTCTGCTGAATTTAATGGCTCGTTGGATCATAATCATCTCCACAACAATGATTCTCCTGGTATGAAGTTGATATCCATCACTTTGGATGGCCACAATTTTGTTTCCTGTAGTAAAGCAGTTCATCTGGCCCTTGGTGCTAAAGCAAAGCTTGGCTACATTGATGGTTCTATTTCGGCTCCTATTGATCGTTCATCTGATGAGTTTTTAACATGGAAAAGAGCCGATTGTATGGTCTCTTCCTGGATTATTGGAGCTATGGCAAAGGAACTTGTTGATTCCTTCATATCATGCAAATCGACTCGTTTACTTTGGCTTAATATCTGTGAGAGATTTGATGTCACGAATGGTACTAAGTTGTTCCAGTTACAACAAAGTGTTTACCATATGAAGCAAGGCCATGATGTTGTGCATATATACTTTGGTAAGCTGAAGAAACTTTGGGATGAACTTGATGAATTTTCTAGCATTCAAGGCTGCACTTGTGGTAACTACATCTGTCAAGTTGAAAAGCAACTTCTGGATAAAGAGATGAATAACAGACTAGTTCAATTCCTCATGGGATTGAATTTGGAGTATGAGGCTATTAGGAATCAGTTGCTCATGCTAGATCCATTACCTACTATTAACAGAGCTTATTCCACTATCGAAAGGATTGAGCAGCAAAACAAAGTTGATTCCATTGATGAAGCACTTGTTCTTTTTAGCAAGACAAAGGGGAATTATAAGCTCACAAATACCTCATGGTCTAAAGGTTCCACTACTTTCCAAACTTTCAGATCTTAGGAGGACAAAGATCAGCTAGTTTGCTCTCATTGTGGGGGTAGGAGACATGAGGCCTCTCAATGTTTCAAACTACATGGCTATCCTGATTGGTATGATAAACTGAAGAACACTAAGAAAGCTGATGTTGCTGAGTATCTGGGTGAGAATCCTACTGGTGAGGATCACAATGGTGCTATTTCACATATTATTCAACAAGAGTTAGCCAAGTACTTTGCTACGCACTCAGTAGCAGCAGAAAAGTCCAATACTCATGATACACTTGCCAATAGGGTGGACTTTGCAGGTACCTTTCATTGTAGGCTATCTGTTCTTGATGATGTTAAATATGGTTCTTGGAAACTTGATACTGGAGCTAGTAGACATATGGATTTTGACAAATCACTGTTTACATCTTGCCTTAAACCTTTGAATGACCATATCTCAGTTTTCCTTCCTAATGGAACCACCATATCTGTTACACATTATGGGCACATTAGTCTCAGTTCTTCTTTGATCTTACTTGATGTACTTTATGTGCCTAGTTTTAAATATAGTCTTTTATCCATTTCATATCTACTCTCATACTCTGATATTACATACCTTTTCTCTTCCTCCAAATGTGAGATACAGGACCAGAAGAGTAAGAGAGTCATTGTTGTTGGACAGTTGATTGGAAAACTATATGTACTTAGGCCATTCTCTTATGTTATTTCTTCCCATGTAACCACTTCTTTTACTGTTTCTTCTACTAAACATGTTACTGTTTCTTCCATTTCTAACTCTCTTGATGTCTGGCACAAGAGATTGTGACATGTCTCATCATCTGTACTCAAGCACTTGTGATTTTATCCAAATATCAATAAAACAGAAAGTTCTTCTTTACCTTGTACAACTTGTCATCTTGCTAAGCAAACTAGACTTACATTCCATACTAGTTCAATTAGTAGCTCTCATGCTTTTGATCTTCTTCACATTAACATCCGGGGGCTATATAAACATTCATCAGTCACTAATACACCCTACTTCCTAACTGTTGTTGATGATTACACTAGGTCAACATGGACCTTTTTACTTAAACACAAATCTGATACACTTTCCATTATCCAAAACTTCACCAAACTTGTTAATACACAGTTCAATACATCCATCAAAATCATTAGATCAGACAATGGTTCTGAATTTCTGAGTAAAGATGCTCAAGTTTTTTTCACCTCTCTTGGTATTATTCATCAAACTAGCTGTGCATACACGTCTCAGCAAAATGGTGAGGTTGAGAGGAAACATAGACAAATCCTTAATATTGCTCGAGCCTTGATGTTTGAATCTAAACTTCCCATGAAATTATGGCCTTACTCCATACTTACTGCCACTTATCTCATCAACAAAATCCCCAGTTCCATCTTATCCTAGAAAATACCACATGAAATACTATTCCTTAGAGCTCCAGATTATTCTCTATTAAGAACTTTTGGTTGCCTTTGTTTCTCCACAAATACACTCCCACAAAAATCAAAATTTACCCCAAGAGCCCACAAAATGTGTCATGATTGGTTATATGGCCTCTCAGAAGGGTTACAAATTGTATGACTTGGAATCTCATTCTATTTTTGGTTCAAGAGATGTGAGATTCTATGAACATATATTTCCCTTTCACTCTACCCCACCTGCTACATCTGATATACATTTGATCATGTCATTCATGGATTGTGATGATTCTTCTTCTGATATTCAATATCCTTTACCCACTGTACATTCTTCTCCTTCTAATCATGCCACTGATAGTGTTCCATCTTCCCCTCCTATACATTCTTCCCCCATTTCCCACACTGATATAACCCAAACACCTACATCTTCTCCCACTGACACTGATTATACTCTCCAACTACCACCTCCTCGGAGGTCTGCCAGAAGTACTTCCAAGCCAGCTTGGTTAAAGGACTTTGTACTCTCTAGTGATACTAATCTACTGTCCACACATTGCTCTCTCTCTGGTTCAACTGTTCTCAGTAAACCTCATTTCTATTTGCTCATACCTATACTACCTTTACTGATAATGTTTATAGCTCTAATGAACCATCTTCATATCATCAAGCAGTGGGTATTCCTCAATGGGAGGATGCATGAAACAAGAACTTCATGCCTTGGAAATAAATGAAACTTGGGATATGGTCTCATTGCCTACTCATAAGAGACCTGTTGGTTGTAAATGGGTATTCAAGCTTAAGCTTCATCCTAATGGTTATATTGACAGATATAAGGCAAGGCTTGTTGCCAAAGGGTACCATCAACAGCATGGCATTGATTATGATGAAAGTTTTTCACCTGTTGCAAAGCCAGTGACAGTTATGTTGGGTTATGGGGTTGCCCGGAATCTATTCGGGATGAAATTTAAATACGAATTTAAATACAATTATTACTAGCATGAATTAATCCTAATTAATTCAAATAATAATTCCAACAACGAATTTTCATCATGCATGTTGAATTAATTTCACATATTAACTATGGCGGAATAAACAAGTAAATATGTGATTAACGTACCTCTTGTAGAATTGGCCTTTGGATAAACGGGACAATTACGATCTCGCTCTATCGACCCAAAAACCTTCTCAAGTATTTTCCTTTCACCTCACTTGATCACCGGTGGGAGATGCTTTCAAGTAATTTAATAAACTAAGGAAAAAGAAAAATATCTATGCTTCTTGATTTTTCCAACACATGGAATTATGTACTTGGGGATGAAATAATCATCCCGTATTTATAACATGTAGGGGCCGAAATTTTAAGGGATATTTGGGCTTGGAGAAAATCTTTTCTTAGCCTCTAAGAAATCTTGAATATATCCCATATATTCTTTTCTCCAAAATAAAATATTCCACAAAAATCTCACCCTTCATATTAAGGGGTTAATTTTCGAAAATTACAATAAGAAATCCAAAGATTTGGATCTTCTTGAATATATGAGATATTCTTGTATTCCTAGAACACATATCTTCCATAATATCTTTCCAAGGAAATCAACAAAATCTTATTTCTTTTTTATTCTCTTATTTTCGAAAATTACTTGAAAAATCAGCATTAATATATTCTTTATTTTAATCACCTTATCATTATTGGGCTACTTAATAGGCTACTTGAGGGGCCTTTAAGGAGAATTAAGATTGGACCTCCTAATGGACTTCTGAATTTCAATATTGAGCCCCAATATAATTCAGCCCATTAATATTAATTATTACCACTAATAAATTAATATTGCACTATCCATCTTAATCCATATTATGATAATATGGGCTCCCGGTTATTATTTCCCGCGTTTAAGATTATTAAGTCCATTAATTAATTGAGCTTCTGAATAGCTCTAAATTAATTAATATATTTCGCCTTGGAGTAAAGACAGCTCAACATTATTATTCGTACCAAAGAAACTAATTCTTCACTTGCAAGATTTGGTACAGTAAAACTTCTGAGCCCACCAAGGGGACTAATCACACGAGCCGTACTCGCACGCGTTTCTCCGTATTAAACCTTAGCAACCGTCGTATGATTAATATTACTGCCCAAGACACAAAGTTCGAAGTCACAATGATTCTCACCCAATATGAATCAAAGCAGTAACCATTAAGCACACACGGTCCTATTTAAGTGACGGAGATTAAGAAATCAACAACCACTGAGGTCTAATTCTTCACCTTTCAGAACAGAAGAATTTATCCTCGTTGTAGGTCCTCTTCAACACATACTAAATGTGCTAGTGCAATCTCTTAGTCAAGACAGACCAATCTGAGCCTTACACATCGATCTTTCACGGCGGATTGTTCAATTCCACCTAGGTCGTGAAAATGTACGTTTAGTTACAAGTAAACTGTTAATGTTGTCTTCCGTGATCGGGTATCACCACATTAACTACAATGTAACATGTACTTATATATTGAACGGTTCAATCATAACTAAAGCAAATGTGATAAAAGAATTATTCTCATAAAACGAGTGTTTGATACACGAGTTATACAAAGTAAAAGCATACTTTCACGTATAACTCCAACAAGTTAGAATTCTCATTGCCTTGGCTACTGCTCAGAACTGGCCACTCTGTCAACTAGACATCAATAATGCATTTCTTCATGGCTTTCTCAGTGATGAGTGTTGATGATCGTCTCTAATCGCAAAGATTAGTGGCTATTTTTAACGGTCGAGCAGAAATAACTCTTGGGCGAACAGGATTACCCAAAGTTGGCGAGCTACAATGACCAGGCGAGCAACTTTAACCCGAAGGCCATGTGGGCCCACATGTCATCCGGGCGGGCAGGTCTAGCCATTAGGCGAACATAAACGACCCAATGTTCAAGCTATCAAGTCAATAAAGATGACCAGCATGTTGATAGGTGGGCAGGTCTAGCCATTAGGTGAACAGAAACGACCCAATGTTCAAGATATCAAGTCAATAAAGATGACCATCATGTTGATAGACGGGCATGTCTAGCCATTAGGCGAACAGAAACAACCCAATGTTCAAGATATCAAGTCAATAAAGATGACCAGCATGTTGATAGGCGGGCAGGTCTAGCTAAAGTACCAGGGTATCAAACTTACAAGAAGAATGACCACCAGAATCAGGCTAATGACTCCTCAAGGACAAGTCTACAAGGACGAACAGCTCTTGAATACGAGCAGATCCATCATGAAAGGATAGAAGTTAGTCTAGATAAGGTCAACTAGTCAACATTCCATGTGTCATGCATGCACACCTGGAATGTCAAAGGTTTTGTACACCTCCAGCTAGGAAAACTTGTATAAATACCCCAATTTTTAGATTTATAAAAAAGGCACAAATTCATAAATACATCCACACTTTGTCTACACCTACCAAAGCACCTCGATTTACATATATACGAACTAAATACGTAATCAATATACGTATTTATTTCCTTTCTACCTGAATAATCATATTCACTATTTACGGTAGTGATCTATCACACATAATTGTTTGATGATCTAAATTAAAATTTAAAAACAGCCACTAATCCTTGTGATTAGAAATGATCGTCAATAAATTGGCGCTAGAAGGAGGGTTCGAACCTCCAGTTAAAGATTAGAGAGTGATTAGTCAAGAACTTCAAGCTCAAGTTTGAAGATTAGTGCAAAGGTGTTCTTGGTGTTCTTCATGTAAAGTTTAAACCTTTAAAGACCAACACTCATACATCGACTAAAGATGCCTCAGTCTCATGAGACCTAGCATTCCCAGCATATGACAAGGGATTCACATTCAAGAGCATCCCAGGTCGGCAGGCGAGCAGAAGTAGCTCGCCGCGCACAAGAAAATCATCCAGTGGCCATTCAACCGATGCCACCCGAGCTAGACGCATTTGTTCGCAATCCTGATGAACTAGCACAGACCATTGCCATGCTCCAAGCATTACAAAGAGAACGGGGGCAACCTGGTCCATCTCATGCCAGAGCAAGGCGTAGCCCAACAAGAGCTCGTGAGCATGAGAGGGCTAGAGATGACCGCCAAAATGAGGCGAATATAGCCCAAATAAAGACAGAGTTCTATACGAACAGGGCCCAAATAAAGGCAGAGTTCTATACGATTAGAGCCTAAATAAAGGCAGAGTTCTATACGAATAGAGCCCAAATAAAGGCAGAGTTCATTACGAACAGAGCCCAAATAAAGACAGAGTTTTATACGAATAGAGCCCAAATAAAGGCAGAGCAATCAACAAATGAAGTTGATCACCTCAAAGGTATTAAAAACCCCACAATGGACGAACAACCACAAATTGTTGGCTCTTCCTATCATTGTGAAGCAGAATTCACCAAGTGTTGGATTGTTCACCCATCCAAGTCAGCTCGACCGTGATAGTCCGCCCATCTAAGGTAGTCCGCTCCAAGCAAGATCAGCCCGCCTTCATAACACCGGGTAGTTGCCAGCCCATAAGTAGCCCGCCTCACTCCATCACCACATAATGACTGGCAAGGGAGCAATTGTTGATAGGCGAGCAGAAATAACTCTTGGGCGAACAGAATTACCCAAAGTTGGTGAGCTACAATGACCAGGCGAGCAACTTTAACCCGAAGGCCATGTGGGCCCACATGATATCCGGGCGGGCAGGTCTAGCCATTAGGCGAACAGAAACGACCTAATGTTTAAGATATCAAGTCAATAAAGATGACCAGCATGTTGATAGACGGGCAGGTCTAGTCATTAGGCGAACAGAAACGACCCAATGTTCAAGATATCAAGTCAATAAAGATGACCAGCATGTTGATAGGCGGGCAGGTCTAGCCATTAGGCGAACAGAAACAACCCAATGTTCAAGATATCAAGTCAATAAAGATGATCAGCATGTTGATAGGCGGGCAGGTCTAGCTAAAGTACCAGGGTATCAAACTAACAAGAAGAATGACCACCAGAATCAGGCTAATGACTCCTCAAGGACAAGTCTACAAGGACGAACAGCTCTTGAATACGAGCAGATCCATCATGAAAGGATAGAAGTTAGTCTAGATAAGGTCAACTAGTCAACATTCCATGTGTCATGCATGCACACCTGGAATGTCAAAGGTTTTGTACACCTCCAACTAGGAAAACTTGTATAAATACCCCAATTTTTAGATTTATAAAAAAGGCAAATTCATAAATACATCCACACTTTGTCTACACCTACCAAAGCACCTCGATTTACATATATACGAACCAAATACATAATCAATATACGTATTTATTTCCTTTCTACCCGAATAATCGTATTCACTATTTACGGTAGTGATCAATCACACTTAATTGTTTGATGATCTAAATTAGAATTTAAAAACAGCCACTAATCCTTGTGATTAGAAACGATCGTCAACAATGAGGTCTATATGGAACCTCCTCAGGGTTATAAGGCTGCTCCAGGTTTGGTTTGTAAACTTAAAAAGAGTCTATATGGTCTAAAACAAGCTTCCAGAGAATGGGAATTCTGAATTTTGCTCCACACTTCTTAAATATGGCTTCTCTCAGTCTTCAGCTGATCATTGTCTCTTCACCATGGGATCTTCCTCTCATTTTTTGGCCTTGCTCATTTATGTGGATGATGTTCTCATTACTGGTGCTAGCCTCACTGATATCTTAGCCCTAAAACAACATCTTCATGAGGTGTTTACCATCAAAGACCTTGGTTTTGCCAAATATTTTTTGGGGGTGGAAATAGCTTGGGGTGCCTCTGGTACTACTTTGACACAACGAAAATACATTCTCGACTTACTAAAAGATTCCAAGCTTGAAGATTGTAAGGCTGTTCCCACTCCATTTCCTCATGGTCTCAAATTGTCCAAAATAGATGGCACGCTTCTCACTCAACCTGACAGATATAGATGAATTGTGGGAAGACTTTTGTATCTTGGTTTCACCAGGCCAGACATCACATTCTCCGTTCAGCAACTTAGTCAATTTGTTAATGCACCTCGCTCTTCACATTGGGATACCATGCTTCATCTACTTTGATACTTAAAGGGCACTTCATCTCTTGGTCTATTCTATCCAACTTCACAGCCTCTTACCTTGAAGGGTTTTTGTGATGCTGATTGGGGCTCTTGTCTTGATACTCGACTCTCCATCACTGGATATTGTATCTTCCTTGGTTCTTCACTAATCTCATGGAAATCCAAGAAGCAATCAACCGTTTCACGTTCTTCAGCATAGGCAGAATATAGAGCTATTGCAACTACTTCCATGGAGCTTAAATGGATATCATACATTGAATCTGATCTACATCTTGAGCTTACCTTACCATTTCACTAGCTTGTGATAACAAGGCTGCTATACACATCACAAAAAATCTAGTTTTTCATGAGAGGGCCAAACACATTGAAATTGATTGCCACCTCGCGCGGAATCTTTACAAAGATGGTTTCTTGCACCTACGGAACAACTTGCGGATCTTTTCACCGAATCTTTGCCTAAGAGTTCTCTCCTTCGTTTTTGTAACAAGTTGAACATGCTAGCCTTCGAATTGGACATGACGGGGGATGTAGAGATTATAGCATTCATGCATGCATTCACATATATGCACACATATGCACGTGAGGTTGTTACGGTTGTTATGCCAGCTTGCATACACGTGAGGCGGTTAAGTTGTTAGCCAAATTTATGTTATTAGATGTTAGTTAGGAAAGAGCCTTCTAGTAGCAGCTAGAACTTCACCATGCATCTATAAATTGATAGCTGCATCATTCACACTTGTAACGAATAACAATGAATAAGATCTATTCTATACTTTCATTTCTATACTCTTTCTACATGAACTCAAATGGGCCGCTTGAAGGGATCGATGCTGAAAATATTGAGTTCATATCCAGAATTGTGTTCAATTTAGATCTTATCCAATTATATTTCTTTATTTTATTATTTTTTAGTGTGGGTCATTTGAATGTCATTTTTAGTAACAGTGTATATTAAATATCTATTTTAATTCTTTAATTAGAAATTCATTTAATTCCTAAAATATAAATAGCAAATTAGTTTGATATTAATATTTATTTCGTACTTACAAATATGATTATTGATATTAACTCGTTGGGGATTCATGGGTTTCTTCCATCAAGTTCTGAAATTAGTTTGAATTTCTTATGTTTTTTTTTCTTTTCTGGAAATAAGTTTTATGGAAAACATGTTTTCTGATTTGAGTTTGTTGGAACAATCTGCTTTAACTGAAGTTGATAACAAGTGTTCAGCTTGTAAAAAAGAAAAAAGAAATTGTATTAGATGTCACGAAACACTCCACATATCTTGTATTATTGTATCCATTGTTCCCAAGTGCAGTAGCCAATAAATGGTGATGGATCAAAATATTTAATTATTTGGAGAACATAGATCGTCAATAAATAGAATATTGTTTAAATATTTAAAGTCATAGTACAATTGAAGAAAGAAAAAAATATACTAATTATACATCTGATCTGGGTACCCAAAAGCATACATAAATCCCTCTAGTCCTCTACCAATTAAGTAATAATTAATAATATATTATTAGTTTATAAAAGGTGATAAAAAGATGTTCCACCCCTGTATTTAAAAATAAAATAAAATTATCAAGTGCGAATGTTCCACTAAAATTTGAATACTTCTTACTATACTTTGTAGTAGTATTTAAAATGCATGAGGTCAAATGAGGACTGGAGAAGCTTTTGGCATTTCGGAAGAATCGTAACGGGAGAGCCACGTGGTCAACTTTGATTACTTTCATTCCAATGATGGCTGCGATTTCTTGCTCTTCTAGCCGGCTCAATGTAGTAAAACATGTTATACTCTAAAGTACTAGTAATTTTTTTCAGTGCTTATTTATTACATCGGCTCAATGTAGTAAAACATGTTCTACTCTATAGTACTAGTAATTTTTTCAGTGCTTATTTATTACTATGTAGTATGAGATGAGGTGCAATTGAAAATTGGGATTTATTTTGCCCATCTATTAATAAATTAATGGGTCAGGTGAATTCATACAAATACAACGTGTAAGTTAATATAATTGAAAAGTGAAAAGTAAATTTAATTAAAAACATGAAATAAAATGTACTATATATATTGAAGCGCGCAAATTGATATAAGTAAAACTGATCGTAATTAGTTTCTTATGCTAAAATACTTTTAATTAACATATGAATTTTGTGAGGTTTGTTGTACTTAGACCTCGCGCATGCAATTTGATATAGACCTGTTCCAAAGAAAAAATTAGACTAAGACCCGTCGAATCCAACCTACTCCATTAATAACAATTTGTTTAACTATTACAACAAAATTGTTTTTAAAGCATAAAAATTATTTTCTTTACACAAAATAATTCTAATATCCGTGAGAAGAGAATATAAATTGGACATGACGCATTAACACTTTATAACGATTATATATTTAATTTGTATTAGTTTATGAACCATCCTTTCGTGATATTGTCTCATACAAATTTTTACCACTATATATACTTAAAAATATATATTAATAATAAGTTAAATATACTACTCCCTCCGTCCAACAATAAATTTTATATTTTTTTGTCTATTTCACAATACCATTCACACCTCTAAAATGAAAATAACAATCAATTATAACACTCTCACAATGCCATTTTATATTTAAATAAAATTCTCAAAAAATCACTTTTGAACAATTTTTTAAAAATATATGTCACACTAGGTGTAAAAATTAGTGTGTGACTGAGGAAGTATAAAATTGCGTGATGAATCCACCAAGAATTTACAAGGTGCATTCTATAAAAACAACGTCCTGTCCAACCCGTTTTACCGGGATTCAAAAGCTTGGAGCAAAACAAATTCATTTAGGAATGTTTGTTTGGGATGTGAAAATCGAATTTGGAATTTCAAAATTTAAATATTGTTTTACTTTGAATTTTTAATATTGAATTTTCACATCCTACTATGAATCTATAATCTATAATCTATAATACCTATAAAAGTGACATAGTGTTGTAAATCATTTTTTGACCATAATACCCCTATCTTACTTTGTTAAGTGCATTTTCAACCTTCTGCCTTTTCCCCTTCCTTTAATATTGTTATCATTTTCCTGTTTCATCTACTCCTTCGCATTTTTCAGCTTCTGAAGATGAAAATTCAATTCCACTCTCATTGCGTTTATCGGAGGTCTCTATTTTACTTGTATCTATTTTGTACTTCATCATCTCCATTTTGGCAAATTTTTTTAATTAGGCCAAATACCAAATTAGATAGTAAAAATAGGGGTCCTGAATTTTTTTTTACGAATATAGGGTTGATCGCGCCTGGGAGAGGCGATCAACTGAGTAGATCGCGCTTCCCAGGCGCGATCAACATAAAAATCCGCCACGTCGTAGATCGCCTCTGGCAAGGGCGACATTCGACAACTTCTGACGCGCGCACATGCCAAGATTCCCACACCACGGTCCGCGTGCAGCATCTTTTCCCACGGTTTGAATACATTTCTGTGTGTTTACAATACTGAGTACAAGGATGTATTTTGGCTAGTTGCAGTCTCACATATACACAAAAATAAAAGCTAGTTGGTATTTTGCTATCTACCTGAGGAGTACAATTAAATTTATTCTTTAATACAATTACACAAATAATTTAAGTAGTACTACCTCCGTCCCATTTTTTTAATTAATTTTAATTAACTAATTTGTTCCCGTATAAAATTAAATTTATTCAGTAATATTATTAAAATTAATTAAAAAAATGGGACGGAGGTAGTACTACTTAAATTATTTGTGTAATTGTATTAATGAATAAATTTAATTGTACTCCTCAGGTAGATAGCAAAATACCAACTAGCTTTTATTTTTGTGTATATGTGAGACTTCAACTAGCCAAAATACATCATTGTACTCAGTATTGTAAACACACAGAAATATATCTGTTAATTGGTAAACACACAGAAATGTATTCAAACCATGGGGAAAGATGCTGCACGCGGACCGTGGTGTGGGAATCTTGGCATGTGCGCACGTCAGAAGTTGTCGAATGTCGCCCTTGCCAGAGGCGATCTACGACGTGGCGGGTTTTTATGTTGATCGCGCCTGGGGAGCGCGATCTACTCAGTTGATCGCCTCTCCCAGGCGCGATCAACCCTATATTCGTAAAAAAAATTCCAGGACCCCTATTTTTACTATCTAATTTGGTATTTGGCCTAATTAAAAAAATTTGCCCTCCATTTTGCTCCTTCACGTACCTCCTCAAGTCCTCCATCTGAATTTCAGCCTTTTGCATTTGAAGATGAAAGGTCCATTTAATCTAATTCCTTATGTTTTCATTTGCGATTTAGCAGGAAGTTTGAGTTATCAGACTGAATTCGTCCATTTAATCTAATTTCTTATGTTTTCGTTTGCGATTTAGCAGGAATTTTGAGTCATCAGACTAAATTCGCACGAAAATGGGTCAAACCATGAACGACTTGTGCTATGGAATAAGTATTTGTGTTTGTCTCTGTCTTTGTGAGGATTATACACACACATATTTAATCCCATCAAATTGACGATAAGAACGCTTGCTGTGCTATTTATCTTTAACAATTAACACGCAAACATTTGGTTTAATTGTAGATCTTAAGTTCTTGGAGGATGTGAACCATGCCATGGGGTCCCCGACCTGCTAATGGATGAAATTTCGTCTGAACAACTGATAGAGGTGATGCAATCTGTTTTAGTTTTATTGTTGATTTGTATCTGACATCATATACGCATGATTAAGTTCAGACCGGAATGCAGTTATTTTTTCCTCAGGAATATTTAGTTCTTTGTCTTGGAATGGCAGAAAAAGTTGTCTCTTCTTATGTTGTAGTCATTGGTCTTGGCAGTTTTGGGAGTCATGATGCATTTACGCTACAGAGATCTGATGCAGGCAAGCTTCTTCTTGCCGATTTTGCACTTATATGACTTAATTAGTAATAATCAATGTTATGGTTATGGACTCCTGAATCGTAATTCTTCGTGTACTACTAGATTTCTTTTGACTTGCTATACTTCTGAATTATGAGGCTATGTTTAGTAGACAACGTTCTTAGAGGTCAAATTTAGTTGAACAAATTCCAACTTTAGCAATGGCAGCTACTCGGGTGTTACTAATTATTTACATCTTCAAGGTTCTATATGCAATGGATATACTTTATTAGAAGATTCATGTTAATAAAAATTAGAGACCACATATGGTCATTGGTGGAATTTCCCCCTTAGCTGTATGTACAACTGATGCTTATCACTATGTGAATCGACAATATGCCTACATATATGTATCTTGAATGTCGCTAAATGTGTTGTACACAGTCTCCAAGTAATATCTTTAATGTTCTCTTTTAGGTTAATTCTGATATTGGATTTGATGACGATGGCTTCATGTCTTCATCGAACTGGATGAAAGATATTTTGGCTTCACATAGATAATACATTTTAATTTTCATCGTTGGTTCCACTCAAATTGGAATCTCTGTGTATTTAGACTAATTTTAAGGTTTTAATACTTTGCACCAAAATTTGATTTAATATTTCTTTTCAGAAGGAAACAAAATTTAGTGAACACCAAACGAGAATTATTATTAATTCTCAAACGAATTGACCTTTTGCAAGTGAAGGTTGAAAGCTTCTGGTCCACTATGAGTATTTAGAGCTGGTAGATGAATAAGCTTGATTCTTAAATTCATTTTAATTATTTCTTGTGTAGAATTTATCTTTTGTTAATTTATGTATGTTCAATTTCTTGAATTAGGAATAATATAGAACTCCACACATATGATCTTGAGTTAAAATTTAATAAATTTTGGCTGTTGTTTCTTTTCTTATATAGGTGGTGGGTCCAATTTTTTGATCTAATTGTTTGCCCCCTATAATGATAGTAAATGGAGGAGGGAGCCGGATCGTGGAAGAGGTTACATTTTTATGTTTTTTTCTTTTTACTTTACATTAAATTTGGATGCTACACCTTATGCTAGATTTGGATACACCCCAATTTGTATTTAGTTTATGAGGTCATTGATGTTGCGATTATTTAGGTGGAAACTCAATTATGAAATGTATTTGATATAATCTTATGCTTGCTTTTAATTAAGCGGTGTAGGATAAAATTGAGGTGCAAAATCAGATTTCTGTTTTGCTATTTATTGTATTGGCTTGTAGTTTTCTGACGATGATGAGAGGGCGTTGGAGCTACCAGAAGAGCTCGAATTTGAACTGAAGAGCAGCAGATCATGGTCTATTCACTGTGAGTTTTGGGGTATTCCTCCCTGTTTATTGTTATGCTAATTACCTGCTTTTATTGACTAAAAATATAAATGACTATAGGTAATGATTATCTTTGGTGTGTTTATGCCATAACTGCATTATTAGATTCCATCATCACAAGTTTGTGTGTTTGATGAGGGAGTGAATTCACAAAAACAGGTGTTTGTAATTTTTTTAAGGAAATAGTGGTTCATGAGTATACAATATACACTACTAATGTTGTTGTATTTATGCTTTTAATTGGTGCTATGCGGAAAATTTTCCTAAGCAGATTTCAACTCCCAATTGACAATTTATTGGTCAAAAATTGCTAGCCTCAATGGACAGGGGGGATGGACAAGCGATTGGATGAGGTATCGAACGAGCTTTGAACAGGTAAAAGTTTATTCCCATCTCATGCATTCATCATCAAGAGAATGGACTGAGGTGATTTTCTATTGATTTTTTTATTAGATTTTCATTGGTTTATTCATTATTGTTGTTGGATGTGTTGCTTTCAAGTAACTTCTGGAAATTTTAATGAAATAAATATTGGGAGCATAATGGTTATCAATGTAGCTGAGGTAACATTAGTATTTTCTCTCCAGCTTAACCGTTTGTTTGATATATAACCCCATCAAATTGACTATCAAATTTTTTACATGTTGTTCATCTTTAATGATCGTAGCACTCAAAAAAATTGGTTTTATTGTAGACCGTAAGTTCTAGGAAGATATGAACCATAATGTATTTGCAATAGATGAATAAGCTTGATATTGAAATCATCGGCCAGGTAGCTCGTATTTGTTCGGATTACTATGCAATTTATCTGTTAGGAAAGATGTACAATTTAAAGCTTGTTAGATTTCCTTTGCTTTTCTGCAATTTTACTTTACTTGAGAATGATGAGTACAAAAAGGAGGGGAAGTGCACATTGCATTGTATCCTCTTCAATTTTGTAAGTTGTACCTAACCACTTTCATATGTTGTGAGAAAGAACAAGAGCAAATATTGCTTCAACACTTTTAACATTTCTGGTATCTGTGTAATTTGAAATGCACATGTCTTGATTTGTTTTCTTTTGCTGTTTGTTTTCTCTGCTTAGGGAAGTGCAATCACATACAATATATATGCACAAATACACAGGTATTGGTCTATTTTCGTCGTTGATAATTTATCAAGCTCATGATCTTTTCGAAATCAAAGTTGAGGACAATAGATATCTTACATTCAAAGTTTGATTCATAAGGTGATTTATGCACCTCTGATTTTGATACAACTTGAACATTGAGCTGTCCATCAGAGCTATCTTTATTCTACAAAGGAAGATCTGGCTTGGGGCTTGGTCATGTTAGATAGTTGCAGACTAAAGTTGCTTGTAAGAAGTAGTCTGGTAAGAAAAATACTTAGTTTTGTATATTCCTTTCATTTATTATATTTCATAGGCAATCTCAATAGATAATTTTTTTAATTGGAAATTTCTAGCTGACAATTTTTATAGGCAAATTCATATTTCTTGCAGCGATTCTTGATTTATATGCTTGCATCTTTTATTAACTTGCTCATGCCTAATTAGTGCCACTTGCATATTCAAGAGTAGTATTTTAACCATTTCTATATTTTACACAATTTCATGGATTCTTGGTAATGACTCTTCTAGCATGAAAAGACAGTGAAGTTATTTCATGTAAATCCATCAGGTTACTTTAAATAAATAGAATTGCTTATAAAAAGGCAAAATTTAAGGTTGAAGTTGATATATCCATGAATGGCCTAGACTATACTTTTGATGCTCATGGTGTCTTTTTATTTTTTCTTTATAGTTTATTTTACGGTTAGTATACAATTGCCACCTATTTTACTAGAGTAAAATATTAGAATCCCCATCAGTTTTGTTATATACTTTAGCGTTGGATGAATAAGAGGAGCAAAAGATCCATCGTCTGAAACAACAATAGACACTATGTTCGTCTTCTCTCCAAGATATTGAATCAGTATAGAATAATTGAGCCCCTGAGGGGTGTATTTCGGGCTTCTAATTCAGGCTCGATTGTCCTACATTCACTGATTTTTGGAACATATTATCCTACTTTTAGAAGCTTGAAAAAATATTGTCCTACTTATACAAGTTAAAAAATATATTGTCCTTATAACACATTCATCCCTTAGTTACAGATCTAAAAAAACATTTTTCCCCAATTTTTTTCATATTGTTTTTTTGGAGATTGGAATATTGTAATCTTAATAATTCCAAATTTTGTATAAATGTGATCCTACTTTATTTGTGTAGTAAACAAAATTTATCACTAAGAATACTGTATAATGTTGATCATTTTTACGAATACAAATCATGATACAAAAAATTATTTTCTGTATTGTGTTTTAAGTATATTTCGAAACAATTCTATGGAGAGAAAAAAATATCTCACATAAAAAAATTCTGCAAGTACGTATTAACTACTACTTTTAAATAACGTGCAACGCACGTGGTAACAAACTAGTATCTATAAACACATGAATTATTATACAGTTATCCAGTCATTACAATCACTCTCTTACAATAATATAATAATATGGTATCATTCACTTTTATATATAAAGTTAAATCACACCCTACTTAAATTAATTAAAAACAAACCCACTCTAAATTTAAACTAAATTTTAAACTCCACTGATTTTAAAATCCAGATTTCAAAATCTCAAATCAAATATCCTAAAAAAAATTAATATTAAAAGACTTTATTACCATAATCAGTGACTAGTATAGCATTATACAAAATAATATATTCTTTTGTTTCCTCTTTAAATTTAACATTTTGTTAAAATGGACGTCATCATATAAGTTTAATATTTTATTGGTAAAAAGAAAAAACATCTCCATATTTGATGATAAATGCAAAACACCTCTATATTTCATTAATTACATAAAACCTCCTATTTTTGATAAAAGTATGCACAGATCCCCCTCATATTTCATTAAATGTATAAAAAAATTTAAATTTAATAAAAGTATGTACAAAAACCCTCCATTATGCTTCGTTAAATGTATAAAATTCCTCATGTTTTGGTAAAGGTATACACAAAATTTGCACCGTCTATTTTTGACACCTTTAATATGTAAATACTTTACGTCTATATATTATCGTCTGAGCTTGTGTGTGTTTTTCTTTTTAAACATATGAGGTTTATATGAATTCATGCTTGGATTTTATATCGTTAGTGTTCTTTGAGAGTTTTATGAAATTAAGAAAACAGAGGGGCATTAGGTGCATTTATCATTAAACAAACAATATGTTTTGCTTTTTTACCCTCTTTTCTTTTTAAAGAATTTTTTCAATAATATATTATATTCCAAAAAAACATGGGCGGCTTTTCAGTGATAATAAGGGCAATCGACCACTTGAATTACACGGTGCACCTTATGCATATAAGACCAATGTTATATTCATTACATTTTCTCATTACTTTTTTATACACTCTCTATCTTTTTATTTTTCTTAAATTCACCATCAACTACTTTAGAATAAAATATTGTATTCCTTAAAATATGTATCATTTCCTAAATATTAAACTTAAAGGGGGATTGAGAGAGTATATCTTAAGGGCCCTTTTGGTGTCCAAGATAAGGTCAAGATAATTTAGTTATGAGGTTTTGCAAGTCGTTTGGTAGGAATTTCGAGGCTTAAGATTAAGCCCATGGCCCGTTATTAATCAATGTTTTCCTTTATAAAATTATCTCATTAATTTGGATAGATAACAATCTTAAAAAGTAAGATAATTAATTGAATTGAGCCCATATTTTATCATGGCAACCAAAAGGGCCCTAATTGGATCATCCATGTATCTTTGTACTTGAAAAAAAATTACTTCATTAATTATGTGATTATCTCTGCTCTTTTCTTACTGGTATGTCTCAAGATTATCTTCGCACTCTAAATAAGTACTCCCACCGTCCCAGTTTTATTTTTTTCATTTGGTTTTTGTTGATTTTTAATATGAGACTTGATTTGTAATATTTAAATGGATAAAATAATTTTTTTTATGATGACGTATTATTCAATTAAAGTGCATAAGACAAAATAATGATGTTTTTCTATGTAGTTATTAATAGATTGTGATGTAATTTATTAGTGTTGTATAAATAGTGGAATGTAAAAATAAAATTGGGATAGAGAGAGTAACATTTAGGCTCTACTTTGTAGGGCATATAAGCCCATATTATGGGGTGTTGTATAATTAATATTCTGCTTGGTAGGACATACTAAAATAATATCGACCCGTTTCTTATATGCTCGACCCTGTAAAATAGTAAGGCATAATACCTCCAAAACACTATTCACCTTTACAAAATTTATTCGGTCCGAAAGGTCGTACTATTTTATTATTAATTTGTCACACGGACCGCCGCCGCCGGAAAGTCGCCGGACCGCCGCCGGACCGCGGCCGCGGCCGCGCCGGAGAGCCGCCGGAGGCTGCCGGACCACCACTATTCCTAATTTTTACCTTTTTTATTATTTCCTACCAAGTAAGTATAAGAATTTTGCATAAATTAGTAGGACCTTTTTTATATGTCCTACCAAGCAATTTTATATGACTTTTCCATATTAAATTTGTACCCCTTACTAAAATTAATACTCCCTACCAAGTGGAGCCTTAACAAACTCCACTCTCATAATATCTTCAAATTTACACACAGTATCATTACCTTTTGGTCTACATTTATACACAATTCAATTTATATATTTATTTTTAAAAAATTACGAAATTACACCTCAAATACCTACTCATTACTTTCATTTCTTAATATCCGTGCATTTTCGACTATGAAGATCATCCTAGAACACATCTCAAAATCAACGGGTGAGGCTAGGAAAAAGAATTAAATATTATTCTTTTTGTTCCAAAATACACTTCACACTTTTTTTTTACATTCCACAATATTTATCAAACATGTAAAATAGAAAATCCTTCATAAATTCCGCCCTCATATATAAGACCTTTACTTTTATACAAAATGCCATTATTTTTGGGGTCACATACACACACATTCTATACAAAAACGAAGAACTCATTTATTTACTTTATACATAAAGGTTTGAAAAATTACTCCTCTGATATCTACTATTTTTTTGTATTCTTAATTTATGTGCCCATTCTCCTTTGATTTTTATTTTTTTTGGAACGAAGGAAGGAAGTAAAATATAAAAAGTATGAGTAAGTCTCTTGTGCACCACGCCACCACATGTGTCGTGCAACTCAAATACAATTTTGAAAAGTTGCTTATGTTTTTATTGAAAAGTCATTTTATTTGTACTGAAAAATTAGTTTAACAAATGATAACTTTTCAATACAAATAAAAATAATTTTTCAGTAATAATAAGTGTAATTTTTTAAAAATATACTTGAATTACATTATAAATCTCATGCATACAATACTTAAAAAAAAGAGTAGTTCTAGGGTGCATCCAAGTGCATACTATGCACTTGGATTTTGCACCCTAATTTAAAATCAATTTTGACCAATTTAAAAAATTTGCGGGTCGGTCGACCCGATTAAAACTCGCGGGTCATCTCTTCTTCATCTCAGAAAAGGGTCATCTCTTCTTCCTTTCAGCGATTTGATGGTCTTCTGCTTCTTCCGCCATTAATGGTGACGCGGTGGTCGCCACAATAATTCGTACTGGTGTTTTACCCTCTGGTGCACTTTCCCTTTCCGGTGCGATTACCTGTTTTCCGCCGATGCAGTGGAGTGGAGTTTTTCTCCTCAGATCTAAATCCCGATTCTTCATCTCTTATTGCGTAAATTCCGATTCTTCATCTCTTATTTCGGCAGCTTACTGGTGCTCGTCGACAGAAATCAAAACGGACGTAAATTTTGGAATCGGGCTCATAATTGCTATTGTGATACCTTTTTGGAAGCGGATCGACGATTCGAGTTGGTGCGCAGTGAAGTACGCAAGCATGGGCCCAAATTCCAACGTTTGACAGCGTTGGACCTACTTTTTCTGTTTTAGACTTATTACAACTTGGGGTATTGGTGATTAAGTCTTGGGGTAATACTGAATAATTATTTGAGATATTATTATTGAGTAATTCTTAGGGTATTGGTGATTATAACTTAAGGTATTGGTGAATATAACTTAGGGTATTGGTGATTATAACTTGGGGTATTGGTGATTAAGTCTTGGGATATTGGTAAATAATTTTTTAGGGATATAACTTGAGGTATTAGTGATTATAACTTGGGGTATTGGTAATTATAACTTAGGGTATTGGTTATTACAACTTCGGATATTGGTGATTATAACTTCGGGTATTGGTAATTACAACTTGGGGTATTGGTGATTATAACTTCGGGTATTGGTGATTAAGTCTTGGGGTATTGGTGATTATAATTTGGGGTATTGGTGATTAAGTCTTGGGGTACTACTGAATAATTATTTAGGATATTATTATTGAGTAATTCTTGGGGTATTAGTGATTATAACTTGGGGTATTGGTGATTATAACTTGGGGTACTGGTAATATAACTTCGGGTATTAGTGATTATAACTTCGGGTATTGGTGATATAACTTCGGGTATTGGTGATATAATTTCGGGTATCGGTCCGAAGCGCGTGCGACCATTTGCGACCCTGTTTGTTGCCAGACCCGCGAATTTTGGTCGGGTTGAGCCTGACCCGCGAGTTTTTGTTGGATCTTAATTAGTCAAAATTAATTTTAAATTGATTTCAAAATTCCAAGTGCATGGACAAATTTATTAAAATAGTGTAAATTTCAAATGTAAATGTTTAAATAGGTACGATGTGGGATATATTACGAATATGAGGTTGATCGCGTCCGAGAAGAGCGATCAACCCACTAGATCGCGTGTATGGGAGGCGATCTATCAAATCATGGCCCACTAACCACAACCCACTTCTCTAATATGCAGTGAACAACAATCACCCATTTCAAAACCCCTCCCTCTCTCTCTCTCTCTCCAAAACTCTCCTTTTGCCCTCCACAACCGAGAGATTCGGCGATGGTTGACGGTCAAATCCAAGGCACACGCACCACCATTTCACCCACTCGTCGATGTCGTCTCGATCAAGTCGCTGTTATCTAGATTCGCGGTCGTGAGTTTTCAGATCCGCCACCACCATGACTCTTCAGATCCAAAATCGTCGCCAACCTCATGTGAGAAATGGGGATCACGCCCGATCTGTTGCCACGGAGGAGGTGGCGTTGTACGAATTTCTCAACGACCACCCAACAACATTCGCTCGCATTTGCAGATCTACGTTCTTGTGTGGGGAGTAGATGAACTTTTCCGACAACGGTTTTGTTGAATCGAAGCTTCGATCTACAGTACTTGATGCAGAGGAGAAGTTTTGCATCCCTGTTTGCAGCTTCGATTTGTGATTAGAATTTCCAAGAAGTTTGAGTTTTTGAAAATTTGGGCGAATTTGATCAAGAATCGTAATTATTTTATGAGGATTGTTATTCTTTGAATTATTGAATCTTCATTGCTTGGAGTTGCCGACGAATTAAATTGAATTTCTTTTTACCCAATTTTGAGATTGTTATTTGTTGTTCAGTTTTATGATTTATTCATCGATTTGTTGTGGCGTTTTATCTGCTTTGCAATGGTGTTGATCGCCTCCAACATATGCGATCCAGCGGGCCCCACTTCTTTGGTTGATCGCGCTTCCCGAACGCGAAGCGCGATCAACCTCATATTCGTAAACAATCCCAGATGGTCCCTAAATTTGCAATCTCATTTGAAATTTACATTATTTTAATAAATTTGCCAAGTGCATGCTATGCACTTGGATGCACCCTAAAATTTGCATAAAAAAAAAGGTAATATAGTATGCTAAAATGAAATAGAATATCAAACGCTCTGATGAGCTAGAATCCGTGATTTCTTATGTTAATAATTTGAGAATTTCTTTTTAGGATAACATCCTACTTTCCCAGTTAGATTCTATAGACGTGGAATTCATGTGTGTTCTTTTAAGAAACACTTATTAAAAAATAGTTTTTTGTTTTCAATATTTGTCTCAAATAAAAAAAATAAACGGTTATTTTTGTTGAACCCGAGATTATATTTGAACTTTATTCGACATTTAATTTTTTAAGAAAGAAAAATCTAAAGAGAGTTCAAAGAAAAGAACACAAAATTGTCCACATTATTATTAGACAATGACAATGTTGAATTTTCCGGAATTTGAAAAGCTGTCAATCATCTGTAATTGCCGAGTTGGGTGATGAGTGATGCATTCATTACTTTATCCGAGTACAATAAAGGAAAGAATATTATGTCAGACAAATGGGAACGCAGATTGAAATAAGCTGGTTACCACTTCCACAAATTATCAATTAGTAGTAGTTGATTATGTTTTATTGTTATTATTTTACGAAATTTATTATGTTATACCAATTGAACTAATTTATCTTTAAGAATTAATCAAAAGAAATTGTATTAAATATCAAAACTGGACGAGATCTTCTATTCTAATTTGATAATTCATCACCTTAATACATGTCTCATGCATTAAAGGACTATATTCTCAAGAAAAGAGTTCCTAAAGCGATTGACCACTATTACCAAGGAAATGAGTTGTGGTCGTTTGAACTTTATGTAAGTCAATTATAAAATCCGTAAAATAATCTTAAATACTAATAAATACCAAATCTCATATACACTTCATACTTGAGATATTTATGTTATATAATCGTGTGAACATTTCAATTATATTAGTTTATATGTTTCATTTCATATTCTCAATCAAATTTAATATCGATATTTCAATTATATCAATCATATATCACCCTAATCTAATGATCAAACAAAAGGCTGGTTCAATAATAAAGTTTAAATACCATTTCTCCGTCTCAAATTAAGTTTTGCACTTTTTTTCGATGTACCCTTTTTTTTAATCCATAAAAAAATAAAAATAACACTTCATATATTAATAAATAATAATTTTTTTAAACAACTACAACTTACTTTTCACAATTCTTCATTATTTTATATAAAAATAGTATGTAATTCATTATATAGTAATAATAAATATAATTTTTTTTAAATAAAATAATAAAAAATTACGAAAATTTATAGTGAAATGAAGAAAATAATTAAAATATCACCGAAATCCATGATGAGTTCACATTCAGTAGATATTCCAAATTTCCAACTGTGTTTAATTAATTGACGCCATGTGTAGCAGAATACAAGACAAAATAGCACTTACTATAATTCAAAGTAAATAAGCATTTATTCATCAATTACTCTTTTTTATTTAGGAAAACTAGTTTAATGATAAAAAAAAGAGAAATGCAGGGTCCCTTCCCGGAAGGTGGTGGTCGAGATTCTATCCAACGTCCAATCGTTTTCGTCAAAGCTTCCTGAATCCCGATCCCCTTCTCATTTTCAGAGTACGTATATACATACACACTACGTATATACATACGGTGTTTGACTCGTTCTTCGCTTCTTACTTTTTTCCCCTGCTACTATTTAACTTTAGTCTCAAGATCTGTAATATTATCCTAGTTTCCCGATTCCCCCTTTTCTTTTCCTATCTGTATCTGCATATATGATTCGTGTATGTTTTCCTTTTCTCTTCTTCGCCCTAATTTCTGCGATTTTAATTTGTTTATTATTCGCAGAGGATATTATTGATGTTCGTTTGCTGTGTTTCATTTACCGTTGGAAATAGCTTGCTCTTGTATCCGGTTCCGATCTGATTCGAGATTTTTTTTTTTGCCTGTCTCTTTCTGTGCCATTTCACTTGCTTTTTTATCAATTTATTTATTAATTATATTAGCTTGTTTTTGCTTTGGGTCTCGGATCGGGGAGTGTAGCTGGATTGGAAGAAAAATGATAATGATTAGTTGTTAGATTTGACTTTTGTTGTGATGCGATGCTAATTGAAGCTAATGCTGCGAATCTTACCTTTTTTGAAATTTGTTTCTGATTTTCAGATTCAAGGTACGTTTTATTGATGCATAGAATTACTACATGAGGAAAGAGGTGAACAGAAATTGAGGGGGAAATTGAGTTGTTTCATGGGCAATACATGCCGCGGATCATCTGGAGGCAAACCTTTTCAGGGCTACAACGTGCCTGAAGACCAGACGAACTCCAACTCCAAACGTAAAGGATCGTCAACCTGCTCTTCTGAAAACCACTCCTCCACCAGCTTAACTTTACAACAACCCTCCAATCAGGAATTCTCCAAAGAACCCCAGTCAAATCACAAAAAGGACTCCAACCCACCCCTCATTAGTCCCAGGAAAGATAACATCATGAATCGCGGCTCTACAAACCAGGCTTACTTTGTGTTGGGTCACAGGACTGCTAATATTCGAGACCTTTACACGCTAGGCCGTAAGTTGGGACAAGGCCAATTTGGCACTACTTATTTATGCACTGAGATATCAACTGGCATTGAGTATGCCTGTAAGTCTATATCAAAAAGGAAATTGATTTCGAAAGAAGATGTCGATGATGTTAGAAGGGAGATTCAGATAATGCACCATCTTGCTGGGCACGCGAATATAGTCACCATTAAGGGGGCATATGAGGATACTTTGTATGTTCATATTGTAATGGAACTTTGTGCTGGAGGTGAATTGTTTGACCGCATAATACAAAGAGGCCACTACAGTGAGAGAAAGGCAGCCCAACTAACTAAGATCATTGTAGGAGTTGTTGAGGCATGCCATTCACTTGGGGTTATGCATAGAGATCTTAAGCCGGAGAACTTTCTGCTGGTCAACAAGGATGATGATTTCTCTCTTAAAGCCATTGATTTTGGACTCTCTGTCTTTTTCAAGCCAGGTTTAAATAAAAAATACAGTTTCTGTGGTTATGTTCTTTCCTGTTTGGTGTATGGATGAGTATTTGGATTTGTTTTATGATATATGCCTAATTTCATGCATGATTTGTTTCTAATCAGGTCAGATTTTCACTGATGTGGTTGGAAGCCCGTACTACGTCGCACCTGAGGTTCTCTTGAAGCATTATGGCCCAGAAGCAGATGTGTGGACAGCAGGCGTCATCCTCTACATATTGTTAAGTGGGGTTCCTCCCTTCTGGGCTGGTAAGTCCATCTCTAGTGCATGTACACGTTTCATATCTAGGTGCAGTAAAATGACGATTTCTGGTTATTGTTCAGAAACTCAACAGGGGATATTTGATGCGGTTTTGAAGGGTCACATTGATTTTGATTCTGACCCATGGCCGCTGATATCAGACAGTGCTAAGGGCCTTATCCGGCAGATGTTATGCATGCGGCCTTCAGAGCGATTGACTGCTCATGAAGTATTATGTATATTCCTATTCCCTAAATTGTTATAGCTACTGTTTTCTCTTTCATTTCGGTCTTATTATTTCTTTATTAATCTTGAAATTTTATCATAAAGGCATGACCAATATCTTGTGTGTTGTCGTTGCATGTCCCCAAACTGTCTGGAAAGGTTTCTAGTTATTGGATCATTGCAATAGAATGCTGTTCCGTATTAGGTAAATTGTTGGGTGCTATATCCGCATTGGAGATTTATATTGTTCAAAGACGACTTTCTGTAAAATGGCTGGAGTTAATGGTATCATTTGCATGGTTTATATAGTAATACTAAATCCGTGATTATGTGAATTGTTAAACCAGTAATCTAGCGCGACAGTGATTTATGATTTTTTCTATATCGGTCACCATGGTTATTCTTAGTTGATGATCTAACAACCTTTATTGTTCTTTTGCATCAAAATTTTGTAGCCCATCCTTGGGTATGTGAAAATGGTGTTGCACCTGATAGGGCCCTGGATCCAGCTGTACTTTCTCGTCTTAAGCAGTTTTCTGCTATGAATAAGTTGAAGAAAATGGCTCTGCGGGTATGTAATAAATACAAACGGGCTTTTATGATATGTACTTTAATCGTTTCCCCAACTACGGTTTTTGATGTCATTTCAAGACCTCTCTTTAGCCAAGTATACTTTACCCCTCATTTTAAATGTAGACGTTAAAGTTTAAGTTATTACATATCTTTAGAATATGATATAATTACAGAACTTCATACAAAAATTAAACAACGTTCTTTACCTTGCAACAGGTAATTGCTGAAAGCTTGTCAGAAGAAGAGATTGCCGGCTTAAAAGAGATGTTTAAGGCCATGGACACTGATAATAGTGGAGCCATCACTTTTGATGAACTCAAAGCTGGATTAAGAAAATATGGATCAACCTTAAAGGATGTAGAAATTCGTGATCTTATGGATGCAGTATGACCACTTTTTCCCTAAGTTATTATTTTCTTGGCTTTTGCATTTATCAAGTGCTGCAGTTGATGCATTTAATTACGAACATTAATTTCATGGTTCCTTTTACTTTCCGTTTACAGTTTACTAATCAACATGCTGACATGGAATTGTCACAATGCTGTTATTCAAATTCCTATTGAATGAATATGACTGGATGAGTTAATAGAATGATTTATAAGGACTTCCAGCTCTTATCCTAGGCTGTTCTGCACTTTAGAAATTAGAATTCCCAACGCTGTTGCTTATCCATAGTTCAAACATAGTTGCTGATGACAGGTTTTTCAGTTTTACATCCACTTGTATTGGTTAGTGCCTATGTCTGTCTGAAAGTTGGAACATGATCCATGTTAGTAGGAAATTATTTTATTTTAACTTTTCATTGTTGATTATATGTAATAGCATCTTTAATTCCTGATTTGCACTTTAGGTCGTAGGGGTTAATAGTCTGTTACTGGCTATTGGAGATAAAATTATTTATGTACTTTTCTTATCCGCCACCAATAATGGTAATAAGATCCCAACTTAGCCAACTAATGTGAAGATATTTCTCCTAACAAACATATGGATATAGCTAAAATATTCTGCACAATTGTTAGGAGCAAAATCCTCACATTTGTTTGGATATTCTGGAATCTTATCTTTATAAATGCACACATCCATGTTGGTGTATGTAAATAAATGGTGGATAATTTCACCAGATTAGCGTGTACAAGCTGAGGTTAGATTCCTGAATGAATGTAATGTAACCTATTATTCTAATTTATGAGAACTTCCAAAGGGAAAGTATTCTCAGAATCTCTTTGATCATTTTTCCATTGATTCCTCATCGGCCTTTTAATGAGTTGAATCTTCTCCGTTTTGCCCAATTTCATCACTGATTTGTTTGCATCCAAACGTGCTGGTTTTTAACAATAGAGGTCAAGTTTTAGGGCTATATATGGAAATGTTAGGGGATGCATGGGATAGGATTAATTTTGGACTTTCCTTGTCGGTTCAAACAGTAGGACTTCAAGACTTGTCCTGAGTCAATTATTAGAAGTTGGTGTTATTTCCTTAGATTTCTTATTAGGTTTTTATTTTTTTATTTTTTATAAAGATCCTTCTTTCCCTTATATCCACCCCATTTTATTGTATGAATAAAATTTCTGTTTCTTATAACAACATTAATAATAATTATATAAGAGAATTAGGGTACATTGCTGTTGCAAATTAATGCCCACCTTGACCCTTGACATATGAGGCTTGTGATGCATAAGGAAGTAAGGCATTCATATCATGACATAGCTAATAAATTCCATGAAAATGAATACTGAGAGTGAATTGTCTAGGCGATTGTCTTTTCTAAATTATTGCTATTGTTGCAGGCTGATGTAGACAATAGTGGGACCATTGACTATGGAGAGTTTATTGCAGCAACAATTCACATGAATAAACTAGAACGTGAAGAACATCTTTTGGCAGCATTTCAGTATTTTGACAAGGATGGAAGTGGTTATATTACTGTTGATGAACTACAACAAGCTTGTGTAGAGCACAATGTGACTGATGTTTTCATTGAAGATATAATCAAAGAAGTCGATCAAGATAATGTAAGTCATCGCCCATACTGATATTTCATGCTTTGATGTTTTATAGCATTAATGCTATAGATTACAACACTAAATAGCAGGACATTGCGGAATTTCAATTGGTGCAATGAATAAATTTATGAATCTAGGATTTATTCTTTTATTGTTGATCGTTTACATCTCTCCAGCTGATTGTATGTTAGCTTAGGATATCTAATTCTCAAGATTTTATTTTGCTCTGGTATTACTTAAATGACTCCAAAATATGATTCAATATCTTTGAGTCCATCAATATGCAAATCCAATGTTACCTGCAAGATTTCACTATCAAAAATTATTCATGAAGGTTCAGATAGTTATAAGCTGCCCCTGTGATTTTTCAAACTTGTTTAGTATATGGAAATGCTTTAATATTGTGGACTGTGGAGGGTATGGCAGATTGACTGTTAGATCATCTTTGTTCTTTATTATTCTAAAACTAGCAAGCTAACCTTTGCTAGCATGTTTGTCAGGATGGAAGAATTGATTATGGTGAATTTGTTGCTATGATGACAAAAGGCAATGGTGGCATTGGAAGACGAACCATGCGAAATAGCTTAAATATAAGCATGAGAGATGCTCCAGGAGCTCTTTGATTTCCAACTCTACATGTCACAGGTGCTCATTAAGTTTTCTGCTCTGTTCCTTTTTCTCCTGTTCTTGTAAGAGAGAGGTCCTTCGATTATCTACAACGATCCAGTATTACTATCTCAACCAATTGATAATTCTTCAAAGACTAGTAAATTTGAAAGTAGAGTCTGGCGAAGTAAACCTTTTGGAAAATAGAACTTCCTTAGACTTCTAATTTTTTTTACCATTCCAGGTGTGCATTTGAGTACATAATAAACAGATGAAAAATCAAATGAGAATTGAAAAAAAAAAAGGAACTACGAGTTAAGATGGAACACAAATATTACTTCACGGTTTATCAGTTGCTACACTTGTTACCTTTGAGATTAAGTCTAAAGGAAGTAAAGAATGCTTTGGGCAATTCGTGATTGTTCTGTCAATGGACATTTATATTTTGTGTTAATTTTTGTGGTATTTAGGCAGAGATTATCCGACTTACTGTTGTATAAGATCTGACATCATCTCTGCTGGTTTGATGTGTGATAACACTCTTTTGTCCATGCATTGTGTAATCTTACAATTATGTAAGTTATATCTTGTTTATTAATTTGAGATTGGCATAATCAGGTCTACCCGGGCTCGTGATTTCTTTGTTGGCCATCCGTCAATTCAATCATCAATTGCTTTAAAGTTGTAATGAACTTCATGGGTGTAGCTAACTTAATGTGGTGTAGAAGATAGATGATAGAGGAGGTTTTCGTTGTGTAAGCCTTGCCTGTCTTGCATTGTTGGAAGCTAATTTGGCTTCCATTTACACAAAACCAGGTGATTTGTGCAGAGAAGAAGATAAATTATCTGGTTTTGTGTTGTTTTGTATGTATCAGGAGAGGCTGTTGTAATCTTGTTTTTATTGTGTTGGTGTATTTGTTGGATATAATTTGTTGTAAGTTTTCTGGATTTGTTGAGTGAATAGTTTTAAACCAGATTGCAATATTCAGTTTTTCAAAATTTTCTATTTGTAGATCAACCACACGTGGCATGGTTATTCTTATTAATTTTTTTTTTTTTTTATCTCAGTTGACTGGAGATAAGTTGAATCTCATGAAGCAGGTAGACAGCATTATGTTATCATGTGATGAGGATTAATGATTTATAAACAAATCTTTTCAAGTAAAATGTAGTATTCTCTGAGTTATTGTTGCTAAATCCAGTCTCAGGCCTATATTGAGATTCTTGCCAGGGTTTATTGAAATTGTGATAATATTCTGTTTTTGCGCTTGAGAATACAAAAACCGCTATTGTAATTTGTCGAAGGTGTAGATACTTCTACTCATATTTTTGGATTAGGTGCGTTCCACTGGCACTCGTTGTGATAATCCCATTAATCCACAATGCCCTTACCATTATAACCCTAAAAAAAATTAATAGTAGATGATCAATATTGTAATTTCGTAGCATTTTATATTACTGTATATATATAACACTATCTAATGAACAAACACGTAATACTGCTGGGTAAACATGCAACACTTGAGATGTTAATGTAAAATGTTTGAATTATATGTAAATATTCTAGGGCCTTTTAATGGGTTTTAGGCTATGTTGCACGGGTGCGGGAGCGCGGGAGCGATACGATACGGGTACGGGAATACGATTTTTCAAAAAACTTAGGGTGCGATTCGTCAAGGATACGTCTGTTTATTTATATTTTATTATATATAATACTTAAAAAAATAAATATATTTTGAAATTTTGTAAATTGAATGTGTATAATTCATATTATCTCTGACCCAACACTTAAACATATTCAATAATTTAATATAATTAAGTAACCAAAAATCAATTAAAGTTCCATTAGCCTAATTTATACGTCATAAGAGTGATTTCAATATATAACAAGTGTCACATTGTCAATTTAAATTATATTATATAATAAATTTCAATTGAAAAATGCTTAATAAATAGGATTCGAGAGAAGGATTCGAGTATCCGTTAGTGGATTCGCCACGTGGCAGCTGAATTTGCCACGTGGAGAATTTGATTCGCGGATTCAAGAATTGCACCCCTTTTAGGGGGCGGGTGCGAATCCGATTCTGCATAGTTATATTTTTAGAAGAATCTGTGCATCATAGGTTTTAGGTTTACCTTAATTATCTTAGTTCTTGTATATAAATATGTACTCTTGGGAGTCATTCAATACACAATAAAAAATTTCCAATATTTTTACTCTTTGGTTTAACATGACACTAGAGTAGTACGACTAGGGTTTTCAATATTTTTTAAATTTGGGAGTTGAGAAAACTAGGGTTTTGATGTGCACAAAGGGGTAGTAGCAGCCGACTCTTTTCCAGCCACCACTGGCCATCACCACCCCCACAGATCAATGCAGCATAGTCCGGCGACCCTTCGCCTAAAGCACGGCCGCCTGCCGCCGCGCGTATACCTCACATGCGCCCGTCGGAGATTTCACCACCGTCACTTCCGCCGGCGTGTGAGGGCACGTCTGTCGCTAGAAAATTTTCCGGCGACCACCGTTTGACCCGTCTAGACGTTCCTCATCTGTTCGTGTACCTATTTTGGTCAACATCCTAATAGCGTGTGATTTTGTTTTTGGGTACAGTTTCAGTCAGTTCCGTTTAACTCGTCTTTGTCAAGATCTTTTTATTGGTGTACCTGTTTGAGTCAGCATCTTGTGGTGTGTGATTTCGGTTTTGGTACAAATTTGATCCCTTATCATATTTCTGAAATTTCAGTTAGTATTTTGTTAGCTTGATATTTACTATGTCTGAAGAGAATAATTTTGTGGAACGTTGTTATGGTCACTCTGATAATTCCGTCACGAATTCTACTCGTGAGTATGCAAGGTTGCTGCAATTTCAGAAAAAGAACCAGTCACAAACAAATTTTGTCTCTACTATTGTTGAGTCAGGTAACTCTAATGCATGTCTTGTTTCCTCATTGACCAAGTAGGTCATTGATTCTGGTGCTACAGATCATATGACAGGTAATTCAAACTTGTTTTCTACCTTTGATTCACATAATACTTCCTCTCCCGTTACCTTAGCTGATGGTTCACAATCTCGTGTTGTTGGGTCGGTAATTGTCAATCCGATGTCATCTCTATCCCTGTCATCTGTTTTGAGTCTTCCCGAACTCTCGTTTAATTTGGTTTCTATGAGCAAACTTAGTCGCAATCTTAATTGTTATATCTTATTCTTTCCTGATTATTGCTTGTTTCAGGATCTTACGACGAAGAAAATTATTGGTAAGGGGCATGAATCAGCGGGCCTCTACATTCTTGATACATAAGAACTTAAATCAGTAGTATGTACAGGAACTGTCACTACATTGGCGATTACGTTACCCATCTCTTCCTTTGTATAGCATATGTGTCCACAGTTCTCTAAGTTGGCATCTCTAGATTGTGAGTCTTGTCATTTTGCTAAAAACCATCGTGTTAGTTTATGTCCTCAAGTCAATAAACGAGCAAGTGCTCCTTTTGAGTTAGTACATTCTGATGTTTGGGGTCCTAGTCCTATCACTTCGAAACCTGGATTTCATTATTTTGTCACCTTTATTGATGATTATTCTCGTATGACCTGGTTATATTTGATGAAGAATCATTCTGAGGTATTTACTAATTTTTCTGCCTTTTGTGCTGAGATTAAAACTCAATTTGGCGTGTCTGTGAAAACTTTGCGAAGTGATAACGCTAAGGATATTTATCTGAAACATTTTGTCATTATATGATGCAAAATGGTATTCTTCATCAAACCTTCTGTGTTGACACACTATCTCAAAATGGTGTGGTCAAAAGGAAAAATAGGCATCTTCTTGAAACAGCTAGAGCTTTATTATTTAACATGACAGTTCCAAAACAGTTTCGGGTTGATGCTGTCTCTACTGCTTGCTTTCTCATCAATCGCATGTCGTCTTCCGTTCTTAGTGGTCAGTCACCCTTTCATGTTCTATTTCCATCCCAGTCTAAGTTTCCTATTGAGCCTAAAATATTTGGTTGCACTTGTTTTGTTCGAGATGTTCGGCCTCAAGTCACAAAATTAGACCCAAAATCTTTGAAATGCATTTTTCTGGCCTATTCTAGATTACAGAAGGGGTATCGGTGTTTTTGTCCCAGTCTTAACAAGTATATTGTGTCATTTGATGTGGTCTTTGCTGAACACCTACCCTTCCGTCATACGTTTGCCCCTTCCACTGAGGAGGAAGATACAAACTTCCTAATATACACTATTTCTCATCCTGTTGTCCCCCGATGCGCTAACTTCATGTCCTGATGAACTATTAATTTCGTCAACAGATCCTCCTCCAAGTGATGATTTTCCTATTGCCCTTCGAAAAGGTAAACGTTCATGCACTTTTCTCGTTTCCTCTTTTGTTTCTTATGATCACTTGTCCCCTTCCTCTCAAACTTTTGTTGCGTCTCTTGATACTGTTCCTAAATCTGTTCATGAGGCTTTGGCCCATCCTGGTTAGCATAATGTCATGATTGAGGAAATGAATGCATTAGATTCTACTGACACTTGAAATTTAGTAGACCTTCCTGAAGGTAAACGACCTATTGGGTGTAAATGGGTGTTTACAGTGAAAGTTAATCCTGATGGCTCTGTCGCTAGGCTAAAAGCTCGCCTTGTTGCCAAAGGTTTTGCTTAGACTTATGGTGTCGATTATTCTGACACATTTTCTCCAGTTGCCAAGCTTACTTCGATTAGGCTCTTAATTTCGTTGGCAGCTACTAATCATTGACCTTTACACCAGTTAGACATCAAGAACGCCTTTCTCCATGGTGATCTCATCGATACTTTTTATATGGAGCAACCGCCCGATTTTGTTGCTCAGGGGGAGAGTCATAAGGTATGTTATCTTCGCAAGACTTTGTATGGTTTGAAGCAGAGTCCTCGTGCATGGTTTGGTACATTTATTCATGCTGTTGAGAAGTTTGGTATGAAGCAGAGCAAAACTGATGATTCTAACT